>NC_051175.1:119265865-119865865 GCF_013339725.1 Rhipicephalus microplus | reverse complement strand
TGTCACGGCTAAACACATGGCTGACTTCTCTGGGTAGCGTGCTGCATCAGTGTAAAGTACTTGTAAGTCTGATGTACCATCACCAAAGACGCGTGTCATAGCCTGAACTCGGGCACGTCGACGACCGGCGTGGCGGGAGGGATTCATATTGCGTGGAATCGGAGGCACTTTGATGAGTGCGCGGACAGTAGAAGCAAGTTTATATCGCGGTACTTGTGCGGGTTTTTGAGGAATCGGGTAGCCAAGACGAGACAGGATGGCGCAGCCCTGACGGGTCTGCCTGAGCCGTTGGAGCTGACTGTTGTGCTGGGCCTCGATGAGTTCGGTTATGGTGTTGTGGACTCCTAATTGAAGGAGGCGTTGTGTAGATGCGTGTGGAGGCAAGCCGATAGCCGCCTTCACAGCTGTCCGTAGAAGGATGTCCATCTTTTTTATTTGAGCTAGAGTGAGATTGTGAAAGGGAAGATGATAGGTGAGCCGACTAACTATGAGTGCTTGTACTAAGCGGAGGACATCCTTCTCACAGAGGCCTCTCCTGCGATTGGTGATGCGTTGGATCATGTGTGTAATTTGAGTTATCTGCTGAGCCAGAAGGTGTGTAGTGTACGAGGCCTTGCCGTCGGACTGAAGGTAGAGGCCTAAAATGCGAATTCGTGGTACCAGAGGGATAGGATGGCCATCAAGAAACAGCGAAATGTCAGGAGAATCAGCGGTTTTGCGGCGCCGCTTGTATACTAATAACAACTCCGACTTATCCACTGAGCACGTAAGGCTGCCGGCAGCAGCATAGTCTTGTACCACAGACACAGCTTCCTGTAGGGCGTCCTGAATGGTTCCGTCTGATCCTTTGGTCGCCCAAATTGTAATGTCATCTGCATAGATGGCATGCTGGATGTTGGGAACCTGTTGTAATAGGGAAGGGAGTTTAGCCATAGCCACGTTGAACAAAGTGGGCGAGAGAACCGAGCCCTGTGGTGTTCCTCTGCCTGCGAGACGAATGACGTCCGAACGGAGGTCTCCAATCCCAATAGTGGCCGTGCGGTCAGAAAGAAAGGACCTGACGTAATTGTAGATACGTGAGCCACACTGAGATGAAGCGAGATTGTCAAGAATAAGGTCGTGGGAGACGTTGTCAAAAGCACCCTTCAGATCCAGGGCCAGAATAGCTCGGACCTGGTTTGAAGTGGGGCTATCCAACACGTCCTCCTTAAGCTGTAATAATACGTCCTGTGTAGAGATACCAGGACGGTAGCCGAATAGTGTATCAGGAAAAAAGTGATTGTCTTCGAGAAATGGTTGTAGTCGAGAGAGAACAACGCGTTCAAAGAGTTTAGCTACACATGAAGTTAAGGATATAGGGCGAAGATTCTGGAGGGATAGCGGCTTGCCAGGCTTTGGAATAAGTATGATTTCTGCGTGTCGCCACTCCTGTGGTAGCGTGCCGTTTTTCCAATGTTCGTTGTAAAAAGCGGTTAAATATTCGATGGACTGGTCATCTAAATTACGCAGAAGTGTGTACGTAATCCCGTCTGTACCGGGTGCTGTGTTGCGCTTAATGCTTTGCAAAGCTGCCCTAACCTCTGCTTCTGTAATGTCCTCATCTAGAGGCGTATCGTGTACGTGTGGATAATCACGGTAGGCGGGACGGGGGCCCGTGGATACATAGTGTTGCTTTAAGGTGTGCAGCAGAGTGTTATCGTCGAGCCCTGATTTGTGGAGAATGGTGCGGATTGCGTTAGCAGTGTGTGATTTTGTCTGCGTGGGATTTAAAAGAGCACGGAGTATACGCCACGTTCGAGGTGTACTTAGTGAGCCGTTGAGTCGATCACAGAAGTTATGCCAATTGTTGCTAGTGAGGATGTTCGCATAGTCCTGTGCCTCAGTAGCTAGTTTGGCGATTCGGAGACGAAGTTTTCGGTTATGTTTCTGTCGCCGCCACCGCCGTGTCAAGCCTCTGTGGGCATCCCAGAGATGTAGCAGATGCCGGTCCACATCCGGCGTTTCTGTCGTCGCAGCGATGAGTTTGGTAGCTCTTTGAAAATCGGAGTGAAGTTGTAATATCCAAGCCTCTAGGGAAGGAGAGTCCTGATGGGTAGTTGTACGATTACGCCTAAATGCATCCCAATTCGTTAGTTTTATGATGCGCTCTGGGGCACGCGTGGCTGCTACTTGGAGCTCTGTAGTTAGTATATGGTGATCACTGCCTAGATTCACCATGAGGTTGCACCAGGAATGGTGACTAACGCCCTTGACTATCGTGAGGTCGGGGCATGTGTCCCTGCTCACACTATTACCTAGGCGAGTGGGTTGATCAGGTTCTGTCAGCAGGGTCATGCGATGAATCGCGAGAACCTGTGCGAGTCGTCGGCCTTTAGGCGTTTCTGTTGCGTAGCCCCAAGCCGGATGGGGGGCATTGAAATCTCCTACAATAACTATTGTTTACCCAACTTGCAGATTTGTGCGAATAGATTACCGAAGTCATCGTTCCTGGCGTTAGGTGCACTGTAAACGTTAAGCACGTACAGGCTGCTACTGGAACGAGAGCACGGGACTAATTCGAGAAGTACGTGTGAGATGGAGGTGCTTTGAAGGGTGTGTTCTATGACAGTGACATGCTTAGAAACTAATGTAGCTGTGCGATGTGGTGTATTGTTCGTTACGTCCGTGTATGTGGTGTAACCCGGAAGCGTAGGGGTACATTGTACTTCTTGTAACGCTATGACATCGGGAGTAATCTGCTGCGTCGCAATGAATTGCATTAGAGCTCCGCGTTTCCTACGATACCCCCTGCAATTCCACTGCCACACACGTAGGAGTTGAGGCGGTGTCACGCGTTGACCTACGGTTTCTCGCCATGATCATGCAATAGCGGGGCCTCGGTAGTACACGGAGGCATTTCGGACTGTGCTAAATCTTGGTGGAGGGTGGTGGGAAGCGGGACTGCAGCAGCTGCGGCTGTTGGGACGGTTTTTCGGGACGGTGATAGGAAACGGGAGGGGCGTATGTAAGGATGCGGTCGCTGTGTTTCACGTGTCGGAGACGTGGTGCGTTTTGGTGCAGATGGCGAAATATCAAGTTGGCCAAGTGCAGCCGATATCTGCTGTTTAACATCCGTTACAATCTGCTGGACAGCAGGTTGCAGGGCCTGCTGGATCAATTGTTGGAGTGGAGCTGTTAGTTCAGCCATAATGCTATCCTTCATTTTCTGCATTTCTACCTGCATCATAGTTGCGAATTCGTTCCTTAAAGAAGTAGCCATTTCGTTCAACGCCTCTCGTGTGCAATAGTCGGATCGTGCCGTAGTTGACGACATGTCAGGGTGAAGCTGAGTGTCTACTGACATGGGTTGTGGTAGTCTAGGTGGCGTTGGTTGTGGTGTTCTTTCCTGCGTTGATGTTTGTGTGAGGGAGTGGGACTGGTGGGGAGAGGGAGGGAGAGGAGGGAACTGCCCTGCCCAGCTTACCGTTTGTGCTTTCTTGTGGGAACCGCTTTGCTGGCCATGATGATGCGTTGTCCCGTCCGTGTGCCAGCCTTGAGATCCCGGCTGGCCAGCGAAACCACTCCGCGATGACGAGTTTCCTCGCTTGGGCCCCGACTTATCCCTGGAATGGCTCCTTCGCCTGGCTGCACTCCCGGACGCACTGCTCTGCCGTCCGGGGCTGGGAGATGGTGACTGGGCCTTCTTGGTGGGAGTAGCTGACCGGGGTGGTTTGCGTCGGTCGACAGGTGGCAAAAACCGCTTTGGGCATGGTTTGGCAGCCGTCGGGTGGTCGCCACCACAAAGCATGCAAGAAGGGCGGCACTCGTGGTTGTTGGGTGATAGTGAATCCCCGCACACTCGACATTTCGGTGTGTCAGGAGGCTGTGAGCACACATCCTCGCGGTGTCCAGTTTTGTTGCACTTTCTACAGTGGGAATAGTCCGTTTGTAGAGGTAGCAGCGGAGAGCCTGTCCGTACGCGTTCACGAAGAAAGGGACTCGCTTGCCACAAAATGTGAGCACCATTGCTCCGGAGTTGCCGAGGCGTCTGCACGTAAGGACCTCGTAGCCCGGTACTTCAACTTCTGTCAGGAAGTCGTCTGGTGTGATTTCATGGCCTATTCCGTTGACCACCCCTTTGCACGAATTATCAGGCGCAATACCATAAGAGGTGATGTCGTAGGTTGCTGCGTGCACTGTAATTTTGGTGATTTGTCCAAGTGCCATGGCGATGTGTTCAGATGAGGTGCTTATTGTTAGCACATTTTGATTTTCGTCAACTCGAAGCTTGATATCAGGCTTCTCACTGCGTATATTTGCGGCATGAACTACGGTGAGAAGTAATGTCTTGGGGCTAACCTTGCTGAGATTTAATCCACCATGGGGACGGATTGCTAGCTTGTAGTCCTCGGCAGGGAGTGGTGGGAGTCTTGGTAGACGCGTCTTAGGCCGGCTCTGGCGTAGAGCGGGCTCAGACGGCGTGCTGGGCAGCTGTTGAGTCGGTACGGTATGGGGTTGCAGCTGTCGGCGTTTGTTCGCTCTCTTGGTAACAGTGATCCATGGATTTGCGTTGTGCTCATCGCTCACCTGCGTATCGGCGTCTTGACTAGTCTGCGTATCCATCATGTGGTCCGTGAAGCGAGAGGGCAATGAGTGCTTCTCGTCGGCTGCGACGCTCCCAGAGACGCTCTCCATCCGCTGTAGAGCGGGGCGGCGTTCTGTCCAAGCCGCGTCTCCGGCTTGTTAGGGTTAGCGAGGTGGACCTCTTCAAGAACTTTCGAAAGCGTTAAAACGTTTAAAAGCGCACTCACAGGTTGAAGTCCGGTATAGGCTTGACAGTGGTGATGCTAGGAACAAGTTCCTATCGTTGCAACAGGTCGCCAGGAAGAAATTCTTCTTGAAATTGAACCTGAGCCGGAGCCGATGTGATTCGTGTCCGTCGCATGCTCTCGCTACTCGGCGACCTCGCGCGGCTCTAGAGAAACGTCGCTTCCCTACAATCAAGCGAACGCCATGAAGTCGAAGTGACGCGCACTTCGCGCTGACCATGCGCCATATTTCGCTCGCGCAAGCCTTCCGTTCAATGTCATTGTTCGTATCAATGTGGACTGCGAATGTAGACTGCGAATAAACTATTCATGAGCAATGTGATGGAGTTAATCCGAGCACTTGGCGAGCCTTTAGTTATGAATTTACCTGAGCCATTGCAAGCCCGTCGCTCTGTTTCACTTTTATGTCAGCTTCATAAATGAGTTTCATGGTCATCAATTATTAATTCTCCCCCTACGCGTTCGTCACGGCATTTACACTAGAGCCTAAGCGTGAGGCGTACTTTTGGAAGTGCTCGGGCTTGCAATTCATCTGCACTATCACGCGCCATTCCACGGTGGAATGCTCTTCCCGAAGACATTGTCACAATCACTGACTGTAACCATTTTTGTGGGCAACTAAATAGACATTTTAATGCACTTTCTTAAAATGTACTAGTAGGCTAGCTAGCCATCTTAGTGTTGTATACACCAATTTTTGTTTGGATACTACTTCACTACTTTTCACTACTGTTCTCACTACTTCTCACTGCTACTGTTTTCACTACTTCAGTACTGTTTTGTACCCACCCACCCCTCCATCACTGCTTCTTCGGAAGCACTGTGATGTATTCTAAGTAAAAATAAAAAAAGCAAACGTGCTCGCGCACGCAGTGCGGACAGATGTTCTGCCCGCTCACCCCGCACCCCTGTAGTCTTCGAGCAAATTGTCGTTGCGTATGACTGGTATGTACAGTGAACAGGTTGACGAAAAAATAAGAGACAAAAAACTTGTTCCATAGATCTACGTAAATCATATGGGGAAACAGTAAAATTGCAAAAACTGACGCGGTAAAATTACGCTAACACAAAAGAAACTTTTTCTCATTTCTATCAGAGTTGGTGTGGAAGAAAATAAAATCTTAAGTAACAATAAATAATTGCGAGTATACACGAGCAAAAGTGTAAGGTTTTATATATCTGTCATTTATTGGTAGGTGCCCCTCTCATTAAGGTAATAGCAGCCACAGGACACTGATATAGATGACATTTTACGAAAGTTCACCGAAGGACTACAATACTGGCTAATGCGAATTCTGAGTGCAGCTTTGTGTTGGGACAAAGCCAACTGTGCCCCAGCCGTGGTGATCCAGTGGCTAAGGTACTCGGCTGCTGACCCGCAGGTCACGGGATCGAATACCGGCTGCGGCGGCTGCATTTCCGATGGAGGCAGAAATTTTGTAGGCCCGTGTGCTCAGATTTGGGTGCACGTTAAAGAACCCTCGGTGGTCGAAATTTCCGGAGCCCTCCACCACGGCGTCTCTCATAATCATATCGTGATTTTGGGACGTTAAGCCCCATAAATCAATCAATCAAAGCCAACTGTGTTTGAAGTTGTATCTTTCGACAATGTATTGACTACGCCGTAAGTCATGTTTTTTTGTTAAGTAGCACGGCACCCACTGCACCATTATTCGCCCTTCTGCGGATCAGCGAAGTAACCGCTGCGCATGTGTGTACACATGCGTAGTGCTCATAATATCTTATGAGATATTATGAGCACTTTGTCGGTGCTGCATGTGGCTGATGGTGACGAACAATTACGGCTGCACACTTTGCAGTGGCTGGGAAGAATCAAACCACACACTTGTTTCGCAATTAGCATTGGGTTATTACGGCGTAAATGTAGCGCAAGAAAACACGAGGACAAGAAAGGCAACTCTATTGTGGTGTTCCCTTTCTTATCCTCGTCTTTTTTTGCGCTACATTTATGCCATAATGAATCCGTACCAACTCGCTCGCCTCTTCATTTAGCATTGGGTGATGACTGGTTGTTATATTACTCTCCTGCCACTTTATATTGCATATATAAAGGTTAACGGTTCATTGCCCGACATGACGCATGTATAGAGGTATTTTTGTTAATGTGCTTCGAACAACTGCATAGCTCTCTAGTAGGGTATGCTTATTGGTTACTTTTTCATGTCTATGGCTACGCTGCTCTGCGCGCAAGAACCGGTGCCTCTAAGAAGCTTAACTGATGAGAAAAGCGTTGTAAGCATTGAGTTCAAAAGCATCGTAATATGCTGGACGAGTTCGGTGCAAGGCAAAGGAGGGAGCTGGTGGAAGACGCAATTGAGGTCAACAGAGTGCTCAGCCGTTACATTCGCCTCGGCGGTTTGGTTTCGGCCGCACTACGTCATAGGTGGAGGCATGACGTCGACTTTCGCTGATTGAGCTAGAGCTGAAAAAAAAAAAAAAATGATAGAGCCACGCGCGAAGTTTCCCGCGAGTCGGAAATAATTTGGGTGACCCTGAATCGCTGTTTCACGACAGTGCTCCGATTAAGCTGCCACCCTGTCTCCCACGAGTTCATGTTGTTCGCGAAGATTGGCGTCTGGTTAACCTCACTCTTTGCGTTTATCGCCCTCATGGGCTCTTTTTGTGCTTCTAGTACGGCATCTGAGTGTGCTTCTGGTGTGCTTTAGTGGTGTGCTCAAACAAGCATGAAAAAGGCGGAAAGACGTAGTCAAAGTACGTGGAACAGGTGAATTCGACAGGTAACACGACATACCTTGCAGCGCCTTCGATCGAAATCTGGAAGCATCAGCCGCAACTGCGTCGTGGTTGCATAAGCGAGGCGGTCGGTGCCGGGCCCGCGCACTTGTGGCTTAAGGTCAGAGGTCGGGGAACTCAACGCACTTTACCTTTATGCCAAGGGCGGGCCGCTTTCTCACTCCGCCGAGCTAATAAGCGTAGAAGCTTGAAAGGAAATGCTGGTGTGCTTGTTTTTCGTACCTTTGGCTGCACCAGCTTTCAAGTCCCATTTCCTGAAGGAAACAAAATGTGACGCGTCATTGTTGGAGTGTAAGTTTATTCGTTTCGAAGTATACTATAATAGACAGCGTACGAAATCTCATTCAGGCGCATTATATTTCAAGATATGTGTCCCCCCACTTGTACGACATAACCATTGGGTAAAGAGAAAAAAAAACACGACAAACAGACGCACAGTGAACGCTGGCAATGTCGTTTACCTTCCAGGTTTAGTGGCTGGTCGCTACTTTCTACGCTTCGTGAGATTGCACATCGACGTAGAAGTTATCAAAATGAAATAAAACTTGTTACTGCGCAATGCTAAAAATAAATGGCATACTACGTGACGATTAAGTGCGAATGTTGATGCAAAGGTCGCGTTATAGGCAGGTGCGTCTCCGAGGAGTCCGGGCTTTTTGCGAACGATGCCAATGCGAACTCAACACATTTCGTTGCATACACCTGCTGGTAATTGATGTTCTGGAGTAGCGGCCTTGATTGATTTGTGGGGTTTAACGTCCCAAAACCACCATATGATTATGAGAGACGCCGTAGTGGAGGGCTCCGGAAATTTTGACCACCTGGGGTTCTTTAACGTGCACCCAAATCTGAGCACACGGGCCTCGACATTTCCGCCTCCATCGGAAATGCAGCCGCCGCGGCCGGGATTTGAACTCGCGACCTGCGGGTCAGCAGCCGAGTACCTTAGCCACTAGACCACCGCGGCGGGGCTGGAGTAGCGGCCTTTGACACGTGAAGTCTGAGTGATGCGCATGGTGACAGCAATGAAAATCTTAAAACCGACGACACTTACGGCTTCGAGGAAAACTCGCTCAGCGACTCCGACCGGACTGCAGATGCGGCTCGCGACAATGTTGGCATGAGCGACACTTTTTAAATGCAACAATGGCATGTATTTTACACTGGTGCATGTCAATAAACTGCCATGCTCTGTGTGTGTGCTCTTGTGTGTGAGGCTTACATCAAAACTATTCAAGAACCCATCTCACATTGGTATTTGCTCAGAAACAGAGAAAAAAAGTTGTGCTTGAAGGATGTGGCCAGTGTGTTTGCACATGAAAGTTGGATGTGTTTGCTATGTTGCTGATGTACCAAACTTGTTTAAAACTTGTGACATATATAGCCAGTCTAATATGAGTTTAGCAAGGTAGGACAACTAAATGTTGGCTCGATCCTTTCTATTGTTGTTCTCTTCACAACTGAACTTTTCTCATGGTAGGCAGTTTCTTGTGTGTGTGTGTGTGTGTGTGTGTGTGTGTGTGTGTGTGTGTGTGTGTGTGTGTGTGTGTGTGTGTGTGTGTGTGTGTGTGTGTGTGTGTGTGTGTTTTGCAGTCAAATGCTTTAGCCTTAATTAGTACATGGTTTTTTATTTATCAATCTTGTGAGGATTACAGGCAAGTAATATAGCAGGTCTGTGCCACCACTTGGGCTTTGTGAAAAGACACACCTGTGAATAATAACATATGCTGCTATCAACATATCAGCCAAATCTTGCAGCTGCAAGTGACTTTTTTCATATAGATGACTGTGCTCACTTCGAATTTTCGGAAGCCTGTATGTGGTGTAAAACAACTGAAAGCATGCTATTGGCCTATAGCCAAAATAAATCAAGAGCACCGTTTTAATCGAATGTGCTTCTTGCCACAGTGTGCTGCCACATGCTGGCACTGCTGTCCAAAATCTAACATTGCATAGTCACAACATGCTGGCACTGCTGTCCAAAATCTAACATTGCATAGTCACACTCGCACATGGGAATAACAACATGAAAAAGCTACTGTGTTTCTACAAGCACGCTCTAGCTCATAATGTGTGCTTACATATCGCACTTCTTTACTGCCATTCCTCCCTGTAGTTTTCGGCGCAGCTTGTTGGGACCGACGAGAAAAAAAAAGAAAGCGGTTGAAGTGCGCAATAAACCCTTCAACTTGCTTTAAAATATTTCTGGCAGTGGATTTGCGAGGCATCAAGTTTTCATGATGAGGTCAATGAATGATTACACAAAGAAGCATTTCATTGTTTATTTAAATTATCTCATCCAGTATGGATTATGACACTAATGTAGTGGCTCGTCAATAAAGGCAAAGCACTATGTGGGAGAGACAGCTGGGGTTGGCTTGTGTTGTGAAAGGAAGAAACTGCAGCACCACCCGAGGCTTTCGAATCGACGCCATTGGGAAAAATTATTGTATCAGCGAGCTCATTTCGCAGTAGTGGACTGATTATTAAGTTATCTTCTTGGAATGTTTACTGGCCCTATAAATTAAAATTGAGAAATTGTTAATATTGCTCTGTGATATGAGAAGTTTTGTTTGTATTGTTTCAAGTTATGTTAATACTGTCATGTGATAAACTGTGGATACTAGTTTCTTGAAATTTCTAGACGTCATTGCTGTGTTGGGGGCTGGCTGGTCCCGACGAAGCAGAAGAAGAAGACGGCCGACGGAGACGAACGCGGCCGGCGGGGACGCCGACCAGCCCGAACACGCGGGTTGGCGCGAAACGCCGAAGGAAAGAACAACAACCGCACTCCACGGTTACCCAACACACACTGGTTCTATTTTACAGTCGCCTTGAAATCCTAGCTGCCAGAGCGGCGCCCCCTGGCATCCTCACATGTCATTCCGAAACCGAAACCCAGAACACAACCATCCCCTCCTCGAAAAAAGCTCACCTATACACAGTTTATATTTATACATGATCGATACAAAAGTATATACAAGGTATGTACGTTACAACATATGAAAATTCAGAACACGGCACACCGAACTCACACACTACAAGTCCTGAAAATGCACTGACAAACAAGAAAAAATGTACACGACTGTTCCGAACAAGAGTTCTACATCACGTAGTCTTCGAATCGACGCGGCTTCTGCCGCTTCCGCTTAGGGCGGGCCCTTTTGGGGGTAGAATCAGGTGTGTCTGCACCTTGGTCACTTGTGCTCTGATGTGACACATCAAGAGCAGTGGAAGATTATGAAGGCTCTGAACGAGCGTTAAAATTCGCGGTCTTATCAGAGCTCGCAGCATGAGCTTCGGAAGAATTTTGCGGACCGAAGTCCGGTTCAACGGTCTCAGCCGTATTTGGAGGTTCGAAGTGTACTTGGTGTACTTGAACCAGCGACACCGACTGGTAACTCCTCCCCCCCTTGAAGAAGAAATGCCTGTACATGGAGGCCACATGTAACAGTCTGATGTGTAGTTTAAAGGCGTGAACGGAACATGATGAGGAAGACTTTTAGGTGTTGAAGGTGAATCCGTATCAAAAATAACAAGGCGCGAAGCATTCCAGATGTTACCATCAATTAAGCGAAAAGAAGTGGGGCTAACCTGGCCCAAGACTTCGTAAGGACCTCGAGCCCCGCCGTGGTGGTCTAGTGGCTAAGGTACTCGGCTGCTGACCCGCAGGGCGCGGGTTCGAATCCCGGCTGCGGCGGCTGCATTTCCGATGGAGGCGGAAATGTTGTAGGCCCGTGTGCTCAGATTTGGGTGCACGTTAAAGAACCCCAGGTGGTCGAAATTTCCGGAGCCCTCCACTACGGCGTCTCTCATAATCATATGGTGGTTTTGGGACGTTAAACCCCACATATCAATCAATCAATTCGTAAGGACCTCGATACTTGGGGCGCTTGCCTGGCACACGAACCTTGACTAGATCGCCAGTGCGAACTTTGGACTGCCTTGCACCTCGATGAGGCAAGGAGACTATGTCGAGAGCAACTCGCGGTTGCCTACCGTGGAGAAGTTGAGCAGGAGACACTCCTGTCTTGTGGTGCCTTGTGGTGTGAACCTGTACGAAGCTAAACATTCAGCCAAGACTGCTTGAGGGGACGGCACTCTAATTGGGCGATCTGGATATGTTCCTTCAGAACGCGATTAAAGCGCTCGATTTGCCCATTTGATTGGGGATAGAAAACTGATGACCTCAAGTGCTGAATTCCTCGTTGTGAAAGAAAAGCCTCGAAATGTTGGGACTGAAACTGTGGACCATTGTCCGTAACTATGGCATCAGGAAAACCTTCCCGGCTGAAGATTGAAGACAGAAACTCAATGATGACCTCAGAAGTAACCGTATGTGTGAAACAAAGCTCTGGCCATTTGGAATGGTAGTCAATGAGAGAAACAATGACCCGGGCATTTTGCGGAACATTATGCAAAGGACCGATGATGTCCATGCCGAGTTTCTGCCAAGGCCGATCCGGCCACTGGACTGGCTGCAACGGAGAAAATGCAGGTTTGGCGGACTTGTCAGCTGCCTGACATATATGGCAGTTGTAAACTGCATGCTCGACCTGCTTGTCTAAGGCTGGCCACCAGTACCTGTCTCGGAGATTCTGTTTGGTGCGGAGAATGCCTGAATGGGCCTCATGGGCAAGCTGTATTAGCTTGTTACGGAAAGAAGCAGGGGGAATCACGTGTTCATCGCGGAAAAGCAAGTCCTCGACACAAGACAGTTCCTGTCGGACTGCGAAGTAAGGCACGAATTCAGAAGCAAGAGCACCTTTTGGAAGGCCATCCTTCACGTAAATATTTGAGAACTTGAGACAAAGTGGAATCTGCAGCTGTAGCTGCCTGAATCTCAGCTTTAGTAATGCAGGAAGTAACTAAAGAAACAACTTCCTCATCCCGCTCTTCAGTAACCGGTATCTGAAGAGGAAGGCGCGACAGTGCATCAGCAACCACGGTATTAGAACCTTTACAATATTGAACACTGAAATTATAATACATGAGTTTGGCACACCAACGGGAAATGCGAATGGGGCGGCGGCCTTCGGATCCTGCAGAAAGAAGAGCAACTAGTGCTTGGTGATCTGTACGTAATGTGAAGTGCCGGCCCCACAAAAAAAACATGCCATTTCTCACAGGCAAAAAGACATGCGAGAGCTTCACGTTCTCCTACTGAATATCTGCGTTCAGCAGGGGGTCAATGTACGAGATGCAAAAGCGATAGTGATCAGCTGATCACCTCTGAGTTGTTGAAACACTGCTCCCAGTCCAACATCGGACGCATCCGTCGTGATGACGATGGGAAGCTTCTCATTGAAAATACTAACAGCTGGCTTTGAGGCCAGTATTGACTTAACTCGAATGAAGCTCTGCTCAGCTTCAGCTGACCAGTTAAAAGGCTGTGCTTGACGAAGTAGAGTACGCAGTGGTTCAACAACATCGGCATAGTGAGGAACAAACTTGGCATAATAACCAACAAGACCTAAAAAAGATTGCAAGGTTTTGGCATCAGTAGGCCGTGGGGCATTGACGATGGCCTGAACTTTAGATTCAACAGGTGTCAAGCCGCGGGAACTGACATTATGTCCTAGAAATTGTAACTCATTCACAGAAAAAATGCACTTGTTATTAAGTTTCATACCACATTCACTGATGCGGTTGAGAACAGTATGCAAGTTAGCATCGTGCTCTTCGCGAGTACGTCCCCACACCAAAATGTCATCCAAGTAACAAAGGGTGCCATTACAACCCTTAAGAATAATTGACATCATTTTCTGAAACACTGCAGGGGCAGATGCAAGCCCGAAACACACGCGACAAAACCGAAACAAGGCTTCGTGCGATACAAATGTGGTTAAGTCTCTACTGCACTCAGAAAGTTCAACTTGGTGATAAGCGGACGCGAGGTCCAGCTTGGAGAAACATACCGCTCTGGAGAGCTGATGAAGCAGTTCTTCAATGTGAGGAAGTGGAAACCCGTCTACGACGATCGCCTTGTTCGGTTCTCGTAAGTCGACGCATAGTCGAAGGGATCCATCTTTTTTGTTGACGACGACCAGTGGAAAAACCCAGTCGGAAGCAGAGACAGGCTCGATGATTCCGCTGGCTTGAAGGCGAGACAGTTCCGCAGAGACTTGCTCACGGAGAAGAAGAGGAATGCGGCGCAGCTTGGCACGCACAGGGCACACACCTGGTCGACGCATCACTTTATGCACAAAACCGCGCACACAACCCAGTTCACGGGTGAACAGGTGGTGGAATTCAGAAGGCGCGTTGGCCGGAAGATCATCTTGGACGTCGACTTGAGTACACGTCATAGACGCACCGACGATGTTGATGGACAAAGCCCTGGTGGCATCACGTCCCAAAAGCGAGCTGCCATTGGTAGTTACATAAAAAGTAATGGAAGCAGTGCGACTGCGATAGGAGACCTGAGCTGTAAAATGACCTAAATTATCAATCGTTTCCTTGGAATATGTTTGTAGAATTTCGTGTGAAGGCAAAAGCCGAATGTTGGAAAAATGACTATAAAAGTCAGCGGCACTGATTAAAGAGACTGAGGCACCAGTGTCCACGAGAAATGACAAGGGCACATGGCCCACTGAAGCTACGATGCTGGGCTCGGACGTAGTGTGGAGGCCATCCACATTTAAAACAGTGACCGTATTGGTCGGTGCAGTGCTCGAAGGAGCGGACGAAGAAGCTGGTTCAGGAAGATTTGCTGGACGGGAATTGCATACGGACTGAAAATGTCCGATTTTTCCGCACGCAAGACAAGTGCGGTTTCTCGCGGGACACTGCGCAAAATTGGCTAAATGCCGAGCCGATCCGCAACGAAAGCAATGCGCGGTTGCGCTTGGAGAAGAAAATTGCGACGCGAGTTAGGAGCTCGGTGCTGTTCCTGAAACCAGAATTTGGCGGAATGGGGTCGCCATATTGCCGGCTTCCTCGCCCCCGCGACGCAGAGAGGCCGCCATGTTGGCCGCCACGGAAGGACTGTGCAGGCGGGCGTCCATGTTGGCCGCCGCGCCGAGACGAAGATGAAGGGCCGCCATGTTGACGCGCCCCGTGAAACAAAGAGCCGCCGCCTTGGCCCCCCGCAGCAGAAAGTTGCTGCACTGAATGCGGAGCGAATTGCTCCAACTGGGAGCGAATAAGCTCGTCCTCTCGCGCAATCGAGAGGGCTTCGGATAATGAAATCGAGGAGCCTTTTTGAAGCATGCGGCAGCGGACGTTTTGCGAGGCTACCCCGGTGAAAAGCTGATGGCGGATCATATCGTCCTCGAGCGCGCCGAAGCCGCACGACGCGGCGAGCGTTCGAAGAGAAGTAATGAACTCGGCGACTGGCTCACCAGGCAATTGTTGCCTTTCTTGGAATTTTACGCGTGCGAGATAATCGCACGAGACATCTTTAAAATGTTCATCGAAAACAGCAACAGCATTCTTGAAGGCATCGCCCGACGCTGGCGTCGGCGACGCGTTGGTGGCGTCCAAAGTATAGAAGAGCTTTAACCCGGCAGGGCCCAACGCGTTGAGCAGCAGGGCCTTGCGACGCTCGGGCTTGCTGGCGTCCTCCCCGGCCGCGTCTGCGTAGGCCTGAAACCAACACCACCTGTGGCGTTGCTGAAACACCAATTTCCAGTCCGCCCACGGAAGTGGCGGGTCTCCGGGCGAATGAAGAAATAGGGGAGGTGGAATAGGAGACGCCATTTCAAGCAAGAAGAATGGAGAGGTGTTGACGAGAAGAAAATGCCGCCAGTACACTGTTTGAAGACGAAGGCAGAGGCGGCTTAGCTGAATGAAGAAATGAAGCGACGCAGCACGCAGTAGCCACCTTGCTGGGAACAAAGAGCGTCTAGGGTTAGCAGGGTAGGTCCGTTAGAAGCAAGAAAAAGACGAACACGGAGAACGAAATGGGTTCTTACAGGTCCTCGTCGCCATTGCTGTTCCACCGCCGACCAGCCCGACCAGCCCGAACACGCGGTTTGGCGCGAAGCGCCGAAGAGAAGAACAACAACCGCACTCCACGGTTACCCAACACACGCTCCTTTTATTTTACAGTCGCCTTGAAATCCTGGATGCCAGAGCGGCGCCCCCTGGCATCCTCACATGACATTCCGAAACCGAAACCCAGAACGCAACAGTCATCTATCATTGTCAGCATTAACTGTGTTGCTATCTGGCACCTGCAATCCCATTTGTACAAAGAATAAAGCGTTCATTTAGGCTGAAAGGTGCTTTGCATATTTAAAGCTCAGTTTGTCAATTAAGCACCACCATGAAACATTGTACATTTTATTCTACGCATCCAAAAGCTGCCAGTTGCACTCTTTGAGTCATCATAATATTTCACACAATGCTCGTCAAGTGTTCAATAGAAAACACTGATACACTAATATACATGCAGAAATGACCATTGACATATATGTGGGCAGTGCGTTCAAAAAAAAGAAGTACCCTTAAAATGACAGTAATGCGTCTTGAAGATCCGATAAATCAACAAGACTAAAAACCTAAAGACTAATATATGCTATAGAAATTACCAATCAAACTTATTCAAAAGCTGGTAGCACTGGTAAGACTGTATCAGTCTGATATTTCCACACGCAAGACAAGTGCGGTTTCTCTCGGGACACTGCGCAAAATTGGCTAAATGCCGAGCCAATCCGCAACGAAAGCAATGTGCGGTTGCCCTTGGATAAGAAATTTGCGAACGCGAGTTAGGAGCTCGGTGGTGTTCCTGAAAACCAGAATTTGCCGGAATGAAGTCGCCATATTGCCTGCTTCCTCGCTCCTGCGACGCAGAGAGGCCGCCATGTTGGCCGCCACGGAAGGACTGTGCAGGCGGGCGTCCATGTTGGCCGCCGCGCCGAGTCGAATGGCCGCCATGTTGACGCGTCCCGTGAAACACAGAGCCGCCGCCTTGGCCCCCCGCAGCAGAAAGTTGCTGCACTGAATGCGGAGCGAATTGCATCAACTGGGAGCGAATATGCTCGTCCTCTCGCGCAATCGAGAGCGCTTCGGATAATGAAATCGAGGAGCCTTTTTGAAGAACGCGGCAGCGGACATTTTGCGGGGCTACCCCGGTGAAAAGCTCATGGCGGATCATATCGTCCTCGAGCGCGCCGAAGCCGCACGACGCGGCGAGCGTTCGAAGAGAAGTAATGAACTCGGCGACTGGCTCGCCAGGCAATTGTCGCCTTTCTTGGAATTTTACGCGTGCGAGATAATCGCACGAGACATCTTTAAAATGCTCATTAAAAAGAGCAACAGCATTCTTGAAGACATCGCCCGACGCTGGCGTCGACGACGCGTTGGTGGTGTCCAAAGTATAGAAGAGCTTAAACCCGGCAGGGCCCAACGCGTTGAGCAGCAGGGCCTTGCGACGGTCGGGCTTGCTGGCCTCCTCCCCGGCCGCGTCAGCGTAGACTGCAAACACCAATTTGCAGTCCGCTCACGGAAGTGGCGGGTATCCGGGCGAATGAAGAAATAGGGGAGGTGGAATAGGAGACGCCATTTCAAGCAAGAAGAATGGAAAGGTGCTGACGAGATGAAAATGATGCCAGTACATTGTTTGAAGAAGACAACAGAGGCGGCGTAGCTGAATGAAGGAATGAAGCGACGCAGCACGCAGGACGCACCTTGCTGGGAACAAAGAGCGTCTAGGGTTATCAGAGTAGGTCCGTTAGAAGCACGAAACAGACGAACACGGAAAACGAAATGGGTTCTTACAGGTCCTCGTCATTGCTGTGTTGAGGGCTGGCTGGTCCCGACGAAGCAGAAGAAGACCGCCGACGGAGACGTACGCGGCCGGCGGGGACGCCAACCAGCCCGAACACGCGGGTTGGCGCGAAACGCCGAAGGAAAGAACAACAACCACACTCCACGGTTACCCAACACACACTGGTTTTATTTTACAGTCGCCTTGAAATCCTAGATGCCAGAGCGGCGCCCCCTGGCATCCTCACATGACATTCCGAAACCGAAACCCAGAACGCAACAGTCATCTATCATTGTCAGCATTAACTGTGTTGCTATCTGGCACCTGCAATCCCATTTGTACAAAGAATAAAGCGTTCATTTAGGCTGAAAGGTGCTTTGCATATTTAAAGCTCAGTTTGTCAATTAAGCACCACCATGAAACATTGTACATTTTATTCTACGCATCCAAAAGCTGCCAGTTGCACTCTTTGAGTCATCATAATATTTCACACAATGCTCGTCAAGTGTTCAATAGAAAACACTGATACACTAATATACATGCAGAAATGACCATTGACATATATGTGGGCAGTGCGTTCAAAAAAAAGAAGTACCCTTAAAATGACAGTAATGCGTCTTGAAGATCCGATAAATCAACAAGACTAAAAACCTAAAGACTAATATATGCTATAGAAATTACCAATCAAACTTATTCAAAAGCTGGTAGCACTGGTAAGACTGTATCAGTCTGATATGAGACTGGTAGCACTGGTAAGAAAATGTGTCAGACTGATATAAATGTCTACAAGAACTGGTCAGACTTTGTATCAGTCTGGTACAAGACTGGTACAACTTATAGGAAACTGTATCAGACTGATTTAGACCTCTATCAGAATTTTTTCTAGGGACCGTACTACGACAGGAACTGAACAAGTGAACTGACTCACGTCGTCTAACACAAGGACAAGTCCTATTGTTTAGGAACTGTCAGCCGGCTCTACGCATCGGGGCAATGCGTGCTAAGAGGGGGACTAATGCCACAGCTCGGCCGTCGCAGAAGACGCATGCCACAATTCGTGTTCGTAAAAGCTGCCACACAAGTAGCAAGAAAGCCGCGCCATGGAACGCCGTCCTGCACGCGCCACGATGCTACGCCACGGGACTGGCACGAGACTTGAGGGGCAGAAGAAGAGACCGACGAGGTTGGAGTCAGCGAGCAAGAGAAACTTTGGCTGACCATTTTTTGTTTTGGGTTTACGGGCACAAGTTCGCCCTAAATAAAGAGTTTATATAGTACCAGGTGCTATAATTATTCGTAACAGTATGATAATGCGCGTACGTTAGAAGGAGTGTTGCGCAAGTTTCTGCAGAGATATCCGAAAGATTGAGAGGCTTTCGACGAGACAGCTGCTATATGCGTAGTCCAGGATATAAGGTGAATGCGTAAATATTTGTAAGATGGTGTAGCTGACACAACAGCGTTATTAATCTTATAGTGAATTGCTAAATTGGTATACTTTCGAGTGAACGAGAATAACTTGCATTTAGAGGTGTTAAGGGGCATCTGCCAAGTTTCGCATCACCGAAAGATTAAGCCAAGGTCATTTTGGAGAGTGGTAGGATCATTAAAAAGTTTAATGTTGCGGTATATGGCGCAATCGTCAGCGAACTAAGAAGTCAGAAAAGCTTTAGAGAACATGCAAACAGGCAAAGCTGCTGGTGAGGATCAGGTAACATCAGATCTGCTGAAAGATGGAGGTCAGATTTTGTTAGAAAAACTAGCCACCCTGTTTACGAGGTGTCTCCTGACGGAAAGAGTACCAGAGTCTTGGAAGAACGCTAACATCATCCTAATACATAAGAAAGGAGATGACAAGGACTTGAAGGATTACAGGCCTATTAGCTTGCTCTCTGTAGTATACAAGCTATTTACAAAAGTAATTGCTAACAGAGTAAAGAAAACATTAGAATTCAATCAACCAAAGGAACAAGCAGGATTTCGAACGGCTACTCAACAATCGACCACATTCATACTATCAATCAGCTAATAGAGATACGTAACAATATAACCAACCCCTATACATAGCCTTCATAGATTACGAGAAGGCGTTTGATTCAGTAGCAATATCAGCCGTCATGCTGACACTGTGGATTCGGGGTGTCAATGAAGCATATATAAACATCCTGGAAGAAATGTACAGGAAATCAACTGCTACCACAATGCTTCATAAAGAAGGCAACAGAATATCAATCAAGAAGGGTGTAAGGCAGGGGAATACAATCTTCCCAATGCTATTTACGGCATGTTTACAGGAGGTTTTCAGAAGCCTAGAATGGGAACAGTTAGGGATAAGTGTTAAAGGAGATTACCTTAGTAACCTGTGCTTCGCCGATGACGTTGTATTGCTGAGTAACTCAGGCGACAAGTTGCAAATCATGATTATGGAGTTAGACAAGGAGAGCAGAAAGGTTGGTCTTAAAATTAATCTGCAGAAGACTAAAGTAATGTACAACAACCTCGGAAAACAGCAGCGCTTTGAGATAGATAATAGTCCACTTAAAATTATAAGAGACTATGTATACCTAGGGCAGGTAATAACCACGGAGCCGAACTACGAGATTGAAGTAACTAGAAGAATAAGAATGGGGTGGTGTACATTCGCCCAGCACTATCAAATAATGACAGGTAGCCACTATCCCTCAAGGGGAAGGTATATAACAGCTGTATTAAAAAAAAAAAAACCTTACAGGCCCCAGGACAGGGCATTGGGTAAGGGGGGAGGAATCGGAATGGTACAGACAGGTAACGAACAGTTTACAGGCAGGATCAGTGCAAGAACAACGAAAAACTATATATATTTATAAATGAAATCACATTTTTGGCTATACAGGGCGAGGTAAATTTGAGGGAATACAGCACTTATTGATATGAACATGGCGACAGAGGAATACATTTTAAATTAAAAGACAAGGGGAATATAAATCACCGTTACGCAATGCACTCAGAATACAGAAACAGGGTCACATGGTGAATAAAGTGAGTAGCTGACGGCGAAATGTATCGGGATTAGATATGGAGGTATGCAATCAGGGATGTCATTCCAAAGACGAACGGCCCGAGGCAGTGGTGATGAATTGAATGCATTAGTTGACCCGTATATGCGCATGAAGCTGAACTGATTATTCAATCTGCGTGAAAAAGAGTGAGGTGTTTGAAGCTGAAGCCGCGTTCGTTTATTAGAGGTAATATATTTCTGGAACAGACCGAGAAGAGCAATATTGCGACGGCTATCCAGTGACGGCAGCAGAAGGTCTGATTTAATTTGCGTTATGTTTGACGTGATGTCGTAGTTTCGTGATATGAAGCGGGCACCTCTATTTTGAATTCTTTCTACTATAATAATCAAGTAGTTTTGATGAGGAGACCAAATTGCTGAGGTGAATTCTAATATTGGCAGAATAAAGGTAAGAAAGGCTAGTTTTCGAATATTAGTAGGGGAATTTCTCAAGTTGCGGCGTAGGTAGCCCAGTGAACGTGATGCTTTGGCACAGGTAGACTCAATATGTGAGGCCCATGAAAGATTCTCTGTGAGAAGAACACCTAGGTATTTGTAGGAAGAAGTGTGGGAAAGCATGGTATTGTTCAAGTAATAGGAGAACTCAGAGTTTACGTGTTTACGGGTGAAAGACATTACCTCGCATTTTGTTAAGTTCAGTTTCATAAGCCACTTGTCGCACCAGTTACAAATATGGTTGAGATCTGCTTGAATGGTCAAGTGGTCATTACTGGAGTTTATAGAACGGTATATTATACAATCATCGGCAAATAGACGCATGCAAGAAGTAATCTCGGAGGGCAAGTCATTAATGTAGATTAAAAATAGTAAGGGCCCAAGGACGCTGCCTTGCGGTACGCCCGAACTAACAGAAGAAAAAGGGGACGCAAGATTGTTAACAACAGTGAACTGCTGTCGAAAAGAAATGAAGTTTCGAATCCAGGTTAATGTTAAAGAATCAAGTCGTAGAGCAGATAGCTTAGAGATTAGTCGGCAATGGGGCACACGATCAAAGGCTTTAGAAAAATCAAGAAAGATACAGTCCGTTTGAAGGTTGCTGTTCATGTTTGAGTGTAAATCGGTGGTGAATTCAAACAGTTGTGTGTCACACGAAAATCCCTTTCTAAAACCATGCTGATTAGGAAAGAAAAAATTGTTCGTCTCGAGGTGATTGTACACGTGATAGTTGCAACTCAGTTGAATGCATATATGCATGCATTCGTGTAATTTAACTCGTACACTTTTCATAGCATTTAGGGTTTTGAACAACATAGTTGCAAGTAATACGACGTAAATAAGTCTACAGAGAGCAGACATGTTTTACGACGGAAGAGAATGTCGTGTCAAGTGCACAACGTATGAAGCTTCCGACCTCGCTATATATAGAGCAATCCATATATAGTATTATGTTAAGACAAAATGCATGCAACTTATATTGTTCACATTAATGCATTGTTTACGTGGCAGCAAGAAAGAGTAATTTCAATGCACTTTTAGCTCTCCACATCGGTGGACAACATTTTGATTATTTGAAAGTTTTGATGGCTATATGCTCCTTCATATAACAAGATTTCTCTTAATCCTGTTGACCCCTCATCTGCGATTGCTTTCAGCAGCCATTTACTATAATTGCATGCGCAGTGCAATGTTTAAGGGAGTATTTTCAAAAACAAAAAGAACTTACGTGAATGCAACTTGCAGGCACTATTATGATTACATTCAAGATGGAAGTTGTACTAATTTATTGCAAAAATACATCTTGCGTTTCCTTTGGCTACGTATAATGTTCCTGGCTGTGCACATAGTAAATTTATCGAAAATTTTATGATTGCACAAGTGAACAATTAATTTAGTGTAATGTTTGCAAGCGTCAAATAAATCTCACGTCATAGACATGTACGTTAAGAAAGGTGCAACTGACTCACACGTGATACATATTTAATGGACCATGTAATGAAATGCTGAAGCTTTATAGCAACATTTAACGTAGGCTGCCGAATTCACAAAACTTCTATTTTGTGTCGGTGTGTCATTACTTAGTCGAGGTCACTAAAGCGCACGTGCCATCATCAGGATTAGCCTAAACATTGCCTTGTGAATACAATTAGTATGACACATTTTTTGCGGGCTGGCGTGATACCTAAGCCAAACTCTACATTATGTAAACAGCCCCTTGTTGTGCAGGCGCGTAACGATTCAAACTGCTTGCGAACATATCCTTTCAACACCAACACGGTAGTGCACTTACTTATAAGATATGTATGCCGGTACATACCCACCAAACTGCGCAAGTGCACACTCACGTATAGAGATTCATGGGCACCCGGACACTGGCATTTCATTCAATGTGGCTAGATATTTTCGGCCATGTCAGAATGATATGAGTGTATTATTATTATTATTATTATTATTATTATTATTATTATTATTATTGTTGTTGTTGTTGTTGTTGTTGTTGTTGTTGTTGTTGTTGTTGTTGCTGTATTTCGCAAAACGCCCAACAGCAAATCCATATGCTGTCATACTGCGTCGTTATGTAAGTTTTTTGAGATCAGTTATCTTGGTGTTCTTTTTGATAGCATGCTGAATTTTTTCTACTTGCATTAAATGTGCTGCCATGCGAGGCCTTCATTTCTTCCTGTTGGCTCAACATCTCGCGAGAATCCGGTTCTTTTACAGCCTTCTACAAATTGTACACCGCGATATGTCGTGGTCAACTTGAGTACATATGCATATTTGATTTGGAATGGCCTTGCTAAATCCAGCAGTAGCGCCACTGAGTGAGTCCAGAAAAATTTCATAAGTATTTACCCTCATCGTTTCACTAGAATCCTTTCAACACTGCTAGAATATTATATTTGCCATCAGTTAACGGCCGGCAAAATCGCGCTGAGCTGTTATTTCTTTACAAGCTAGTTCAGGGTGAGATATTCTGCCCTTCTCGGTTGTAATAATTTTGAAACTCCGCGTAAGTTATCGAGAGAGAATCGACCGTTGCATGTACCTCCCAGCTTCTTTCAACACTCTATCCTTTACAGAATACCGAGTCTATCTAACGTCAACTTTCTCAATTCGTTATGTTTTTCATAGTCTACAGTCATTTTTTTTTTTGTCAGTGAGGGCTGCCCTGTCCTAACGTAGCTTTGCACATGCACAGATTCTTCCCTTTTCCGTCTTTCAGGAAGCCTTCGCCACGGTTATGTATATTCTACATTATTTTTCAGTCCCATTCCATGAATATCTACTCTTTTATTTGTTGTTTCCATTGTGCGTTGATTTCTTTTCGACTGCTCGTTTTTGCTCTTTTTTTTGCATTTCTGTGGACAGTCTGTAATGTATTGTTTGTTTTTGTTTTCTTTTCGCGCGCGCCAGCATGAAAGACCCTATGGTTGTTCTTGGGTAGGTTAAAAATGATTGATTGATTATTGGTTGATTGAATATTATTATTATCATTTTAAATGCTTGCGAAATAAGATGAAAATTCCGCTGAAACGCGTCTTCGTAGCCAGCGTACACGAAGCAGCGATTTCAGCGCCACGGAATGCCTGTCTCAAAGGTCTTGCACGTGCAGCTTTCTGGGCCCGCGGGAGGAAGTTGAAGTCCATTGTACGAAAAAACTCGCCTGACTGCATTGGTTGCAAGGGGTGCGCACAGTAAAAAAAAATACAAAAAAGGGCGCCCGTCGGATGAGTGGACACTTCGGAGAAAGTTGTTCGAAGAAGCGCGGCGCGTAGGCACCATGTAGCCCTGCCGTACGTGGCATACAACAGTCTGTCGACAGTCGACACAGCAGGAAAGAGAGTGCCGCGGCCCATTTCAAGTAACGACGAAGAAAATAGTTTGCACAAACATTCAGTCGTATGGTAATAACATTGCGTCAATAATAGTTAAAAAATGAAACGTCGTTTGCCAATAAGCTCAGGAAAATTTAGTTCTAGTGAAAAGTGCGTAAATCATTGATCTCAAGGAGTAATGTAGTGTCCATTGCAATATTCATTGTCAAGCCTGCGTGCACTGTATCCGTCCGCGTCATTGTTGTTTTTTTTGCTCGCCGGAGTCATGGGTGCCGTGCTGATCGAGTTTGTTAATTTTCATTCCTTTTGCTCTTATTTCGTGTTCAACTACTGCTCCAATTTACACAAGATAATCGCGCAGCTCTCAGGAGTCTACTTCGCTGTACGTGGCGAAATCGTGGACGGACGTGGAAGTGTTTTTGTGTGCGTGTGCGTCTGTACGCTGCTGGATTGGCGATCGTCAACTTTTCGTGCGAGGAGAAAATGGATACCCACGCTTGCGGGCAAGCGTTGCTTCAAAACTTCTTCCTAAAGCAGTACGAATGCACGTGGTGGCTTTAAGGTGTGAATAGGTTATCAGGATTAACAGGCTCCTTGAAAGACAAGTCTCGGTTAAATGTTAAGGTAAGTTCATCATTTTCATTACCTTCGCACGTTGTTCATAAATATTATGATAACTCGAAAACATACCACATTGCATGCTTGCTGAGTAAATAACTTTATGCTAATCGTGGTTACGTCATTAGGCTGTTTTGTTTAAGCGATACGACAACACTTTCTTTTTTTTTCACTTGATCCAGACAGTGCTCTATTTAATCAAAAAATCTACGCCAGGAAAATGTTGGTTTCGTGCCATTGTACTTTTTATAAATATATTGATGTAAATATACTTGTGTCTTATTTTTCTCATTTTAACGCTTAAGGAAAAACCAAGGATAAATTACAACTTGCGCAATTACAAATAAAAAAGAGTTGCATATCTCAAACTCCAAGGGTGTCATGAGATTTATGAGCCCACGTTTGAATTTGTCTTGCGTTTGAATTTATCTTTCTTCGTCTACGTTCTACTTGTTTTTATATTTACGTGTGTTTTGATAAGGACACGCAGTTAAAATTTTGTTGCTAGTTTGATTCTTCAAAGCAGGGTGCTATGTCACGGATCCAAATGGAAAAACTTAAGAATAGCCCGTAATTTAGTTTCCGCCATCTACAACCAGGGTGATATAAGTGTAAATTTGACTGCAATGCGTACATCACAGGCGACATTATCGTTACTGATGTCGCAACATCGCGTGGTTATCTTGAGGAACTGCGCATACCCGCATACATAGTTACACAAAATAATGTGATGTCACGTTTTAATCCGTGAGCACTGTAGATAGTTTTACGCAAGCCGACAAATAAACTGGTATGATGCATTAGGGCTTGCAATGTGTGAAAAAACTGGGGGACCGTTAAGCTCCGTTTTTCACAGTTGAACGTGATAGCAGTATCGATCCTGTTTCTTGTGCATAATTCAATCACTTAGTGTGTACTCTTTATTGCATGATGCTATTTGAACAAATTTAATTGTGGAATAGTACTGTGTAATTGAGAAGGTTGAAAGTGTCTCAATGAAGGTTTCGCACATGGCTGCATTTTGTGTAAAAAAGGGGTAACATAGTTTAAAGAACAAGAAATATTATGTAATTACTGAGTTGCGCCAAAAAATTTAAATACAAAAGGAAGACACCTAGACGCAGCACACACTGACAACTGAAACATTGTTGGAGAAAACAGACATACGTATATATGCGGTTACGAGAACACGTGCGGTGAAAGAAAATGATTAGATGAGCAGACAGATTGTATAAATGATGCGCTTCCAGGAAAGCTACCTCAGTAGCAAGCAACATAAGTGAGAGTTACGTGACACATGAATCCCCAGCTTTGTTTATGAAATACGCCTCTCCGATTTCCCGCGCTATACCGTGTCACTGAATTTAGCTTTAACTACCGTATTCCAAACAAGGGCGCGCAGCCACACTCTCTACAATATGATGATTGGTTAAAGAATGGTTGTTAATTCCTTTAAAGAAGCTTTGTGATCTACAATTATATAAATAAATTTTAAATAATACTTCCCACACGACAGCGCAGTGCCGTCCACCACACGATGTCCACACTGTGAAAGAAAATGATCAGATGTCTGCTCATCTAATCATTTTTTTCCACCTCACGTGTTGTCGTAACCGCATACATATGTCTGTTTTCTTCAATAAAGTTTCAGTTGTTAGTGTGCGCTGTGTCCAGGTGTCTTCCTTTCGCACTTCAAATTTTTTCGCGCAACTAAGTTAAGATGAAGTACCAACTCGCCCAGCAGAACGTGCTTCTCAATATAATGTGTGTAAAATGTTTTAGAACTTTATGCACCCACTACGCAGTCGTGAGGAAATACGTGCAGTAAGCAGTGTGCCTTTTGTAATGGTTGGCTGTCTTTAGACCGCGAAGTCACGTTGGTAATAACGTGTTGTGATGCTTGATGACAATGCACGCTTGTATCATGCAATATAGCTGCGATATTAAATGTGTTGTGAAACCTGCATGCAGGATACATGTATTTATTAAGCATGACAGTTATTTTCCTTGCATTTACAACAAGAGGAAGTTATTCATGCTTTATTTCCAAGCAGATGCATAGCTGTGTTGTAGAGCACTTGCATGCCATGCAAATTGCCTGCATGATTTCGATCATCACTCAAACCCGAAAATTTATAATATTTGTTCTATTTGCATTCTCTCAATTTTCGATCATTGACAAGACGATTTTTCACGGAGAGCCACCGATGCCTACACCGGAATTTCTGCAGACTGAGCTCTTTACCACTGTTACGTTAATGATGCATTATTGGCAAAATGGAAAGCGGATTACGTTTACAAAGTACATTTTTAGTGTCCCGTTGGCAAGAAATATTGTTAAATGCCTCCGTTCCCACGCGCACAGAGACCTATAGACACCAGTTTTAGCAGTCGTTCTATAGGTCATTAGTCACAATACTTGTACATAACAAGCTTGCATACCAATCACTTTCGACCGAACTTCTTAAAAGTTGATTATCAACTCATTTAAGTTATTCAATGCACACGCAGTTCATACGGTCAATAGCAAGTCATATTTCGTTTTGACTGACTATGGACGCTCCATTGACACACGAGAAAAGTTTAAAACATAACACACTGTGAAAGATATCTTTACGAAATTGGGTTCTTTTATGTTATTTATTTTTGTCAAGTCGGAATCGATAAAGCGGAATATTTACTTGCACCGTACTATGTCTCAGACCGTGTTGACCATAGGTTCAAGATAAGAATAATCGCATGCAAGACTGACGTGTTTCAAAATGATTTGTTACCAAAAAAAATTACAAGATGGAACCAGCTGCCTTCTAGCATTGCCTCTACACTCCCAAATATTTGTTTTATTTCATGTTAGAATTGTTCCGATTTATATGTTAGAACATGTTCCGATTTATATATGAATTTCTCTTGCAGATTGTGATTCAGGTGACTTTGATTATTTGTTTGGCTGACTATGTATTTTTTGTATTCTACTTTTTGTAAATGCTCCCCCAATGTAATGCCAATTGGTGCTGTGGGTAATGAAATAAATAGATAAATAAAAAAGTGTCGATAAGTAAGCAATAAATTTAAGCACAAAGAATGTATCTCTTCAGGAAAAGTGGACTAACAGTGACATGTGCCCACCACAAACTTTAAATATGATGCCAAGTTACATTTTAGCAAATTGTTGTTGAGAATAACTTGAGATATATTGAGGATAACTTAATTGAACAAGAATGTTCTGGGGTATGTACTGCCTTTGTTTTGGAGATGATAGTGAGTGCATGCAGACCTTTCAACAAACAGGTATATTTCTAGCTGAAGAATGATTTGAGCAGCTATATTTTTTGCCGGTGACACAGGCTGAACTAATATAGATGAATCATTTGAATGGCTTTATATAAAGGTATCCATATAAGGCCATATATGAAAGCATCCATATAAGACCTTATATGGATGCTTCTATATATAGCCATATATGGCCATATACAGCAACACCCATATATGGGGATATAAGGCCCATATATGGCTATATCAGGATTTGGACATATCAGTTTATATACGGCCCATATATGGGGATTCCGTATATGGGCCAGATATGCCCAATTCCTGATGTAGCCATATATGGGGATTTTTATATAAGTCCATATATAGGATTTTTGTAAGGGTACTTAATAAACCTGTGAGCAGTGTCTAAGATGGCGGGACTGACAATGATGGCATTCATTTCTGGTTTCTACTTACGCTGGAAAGGCTTTACGAGTCAACGTCTGATTATATTCCGCCCTTTACTTCCAAATCCACTGCACGGGTTAATTGTGTGTACAACGCTCGACTGCAAAGAATTTCGGCTGCAAGTTATTGAGGAAACTAAAAAAAAAATGGTTTCCAAGCGCGTTTCAAGGACTTTCCTAACAAGCTTTAAAGCGTTCGCGATTGAATGAGCGCAGTTGTTGGTAGAAGCGAAACCTTTGAAGGACGCAATGGTGCTTCACGTCATAGCACTCCTGTTTCGGATATTTGCAGAAAAGAGTTTCGCGAAATGACCTTTCGCTCTAACTTGAACTGTACCTATTGCCGAGTTCGGGTTGGAAGACCCTCAAAAAGAGCTTCATATCTGCAAGCAAGGAAATAATATTGCAAACTGCAAAACTAGTGAATCAACTAAGTACAAACTAAGTACCAAATAGTGTAGAAATTGAGCGGGAATCGTTTGAAAAAAAAAATGTATGTATAGGTGGGTGAATTATATTGCCGTTGTATATAGCAAAAAATTATGTTGCTCTTGTATATTGGTTAATATGCGGTGTCGGCCACTGACTTCTGTCTACGAGTGCAGTTTTTTTTTTCAGTCATGCAATAACTTCTCTCCATGACGAGGAGAAGTTGCCTTGGTGGGTATCACTTATCATCATTAGCAAAAAAATTGCTAGTGCAGTCGGCGCAACGTAGACAGAACCACATAGAAAAAAAAAGCGAAGCAATCGCGAAACAAAAAGAGTGAAGAAGGAAAAACATGGGAAGATTAGAAAGATAAAAAAATAGAAAGCACGAAATAAATAGAGAGTAAAAATACAAAAATGTAAAAAAGAGAAATGAGTTAAATAAAAACTGAGAGGAGAAAAGAAAAGGGGAAAAACACGGAAGAGAAACAAAGAAGGCTGCCCAGCTCCGCCCTTGCTTCAGGCTTGGCACCGCTGGTGAAAAGAAGCTGCCCTAAGATTGTTTTTTCCCCTCGCATTTCCGAATGTTGCGTGCGCATCGCCTCCAGGCGAGCGCATGCAGGTCGTCGTCCATGCCGCGCTGTCCAGCGGTGCAGCTGTCCCGTGTTTGCGCTCATGATTGAGTGCGCCGCATGCGACGAAGAAGCGGGTACGCCGTTCTCGTCCGTCGGTCGCCTGTGTATCCGCAAAAGTATAAGGGCGACCACGTTTGTTCCGGCGGTCGGCAATCAAAAACAAAACAAAAACGCGTACGTTGACTTCAAATAAACTTACAGAGATAGAAACACGAAAGGGCAGAGAAGTGAGCGAGGTATTACTTGTTTGAAAGCGTTGCCAGTAAACTTGTGCATGTTTATCGAATAAGAAGAGTGATGTGGACGAGCCGGTTTGCGTTCGTGGTGAATACGAGCTGGGTGAAGCGTAGAAGTAAAGGCAGGCAAATAAACGCCGAGGAAGAAAGGAAGTGGCCATCTTTCCCGCTGAGAGGAAAGTTCAGCCGCTTTTTTCCGGACGTCGACCCACTGCCACGACTGCAATCGTTCGTTAGCACACATGCGCTGGTAGTGTTCTGCGTTACAACGTGCTTCATTTGTTATTCGAGAGGACTTGGAGGAAGCCCTGACCAGTGGCCATCTGCACAAATAACGGAGGGCGTACCAAAGGGTACGCGAACGGGCGGGTGATCACGGTCTTCCGGTCCCAACATGGCCGCGGGCCGCAACTACCAGATTGTAGTTAATTGGGACCTCAATAAATTTTTCAGACGTACGGACGAACACAGCGCCCATGCTGGTCGCATTCTAAGAAGATCGAATAAAAAGGGCGTCTTTTTGTCCCACATCAAAAATCATCCTGCTTACCTGTACTTCCTTGAAAATTCGGGGCTGGCCCCTTTACTCTCTCGAAGGCTATGTCACGCTGATAACACGCACGTCTTTCAAGGTCTCAAAGTGCCGGGCGTGCGGCGATAGTGCAAGGAAATGAACGCAAATCAGATGACGATAATTATTGCGGGACAAAAAGACGCCCCTTTCACTCAATATTTTCTTTGATAGCACTCTTTCGCTTCTGCAGTCCTCTTCAGACTGTATTTGTAGGAGCGCTCAGGGTTGCCCATCGGAGAGAGAGGTAGACCATAACTCACCAAACTTATGAGACAGATTTCGTGCACCCCCTTGAAGGTGAATAGAGTGAAAGGAGGGGGCAGTGGGAGTGGAGAGACGCCTCTCCATACGCACACCTATTCCTGTGCTTTCGCATTTTTTAATTTCGCGCTGCTCCTAATTACTATGAACCGAGATCTCGAAGTGCGCGAAAACAGCTGCCGTGTTGCGACAACATATCTACACTTTCCATGTTGTCATGCCACGGTTACCCAAACATTTGTTTTTGTTTTCCGCGAAATATAGAAGTAGAGGGTCTATTGTGACCATACAAATATGAGAAGTGGGCCATGAAATAATATTCTAGAGTAATACATGCCTTAGAAGTCGCAACCCGAAACTCCGTCCACCACCGGCGACCGCCGTTTTGCCATGGCACGTATGACGCCATGTGTAGAAAGGAGCGGAACCGTTGTCTTCAACCATTGTTTCAGCCTCTGCAAGTCATTCAATTTCAGTACATTCAATTTCAGGACAAATCTGAAATATGTCAATTTCACGCGCAGCTTAATACGGAACATACTCGTTCGCGGGTATGCAGATGCTCGCGCAGCTAATTTCTTGTCACGCTACGTTTGGCGAGTGTGACAGGGTTGTCCGACTATTAGGCTGCTGACGTGTTTATGAAGATATTCAACTATAAAATAAGTGCTCGTTCTAATGCGCCTCAGTTTCGCCGGACTGTTGATGAAAAAGCTAAGGATTAGCCCATATAACACAAATTATGATCGAAGTTTGCCATAGCCCATTAATCGTGGCATCTCAATATCACAACGTTATTATAAAAGACGCCGTAGTAGAGGGCACCGGAAAATTTTGACCTCCTGGGGTTCATAACGCGCACCTAAATCTAACTGCAGCGCCATCAACCATTCTCGACTTTTTCGAAAATGCGGCCACCGCAGCCGGGATTCGATCCCGCGACCTGCGGGCCAGCAGCCGAGTTCCTTAACCAGTGAGACCACCTTGGCGGGTGCCGCGAGCAGGAAGATATATAGATGTCTGTGGGGGTTCGTAGCGCGGGTATCTTCCTTCCCTTTAAAGTCGCTTTGTCATATTCGGATCGTCCCGAGGACAGCGCCGCGCGGAGAAAGAAGGCTGTGGCCTATCCGGGGATGGCCCCGCGTGGTCTGCCCGAAATAAACGCGCCCAATCAATATCTCCCCCTCGGCCAAGTGTACACACTCGCGGGGCCACGCACACGAAGCGACCACCGATAAGCAGCCGCCGTCCCGCAGCGTTTGCGGGCCGTGATAGGCTTCCTCACCTGCATTCGTATAGAGTTCGCCACAGTATAAGCTATCTCGCCTCGCACCTCTTTCACGGTCGCCTATAGCATGCTCATATGACGCTGCTGCCTCGTGTATTGTTGTTGTTGTTGTTGTTGTTGTTGTTGTTGTTGTTGTTGTTGTTGTTGTTGTTAGTAGTAGTAGTAGTAGTAGTAGTAGTAGTAGTAGTAGCAGTAGTAGTAGTAGTAGTAGTAGTAGTAAGAATATACGAGGTCTTACGTCCCGAAACCACGATGTGATTATGAGAGACGCCGTATAGTGGTAAACTCCGGGAATTTCGACCACCTTGGGTTCCGTAGCGTGAACTGATATTGCACATTACATAGGCACCCATCATCTCGCCTCCATCGAAACGCGCTCGCTGCGGCCGGTACCGAACCCACGACCATCGGGTCGTCACAAATTATTACAAGCTTAATTAATCGACTTAGCGCGTAAGAAATATAGGACAAGGGAAGGGACAGAAGAGAGCGCTGTTTGTCTGTTGTCTGTTTGTCTGTTGTATCCGAATTTCATGAGCATATATATGTACGCTCCTCAAAATAAAATTTTGTCGGAAGTAAGCGCTCCCTTCTGTCCCTTCCCTTGTCCTATGATTCTAACGTGCTACGTCGATTAATTATGTCTTACCAACATGCCCAACTTTATACTCTAGTTTATTACAAGCTGTAGAGCGCTGTATACAGTGGAGCTCCATTCACACTGTATACAGTGGAGCTCCATTCAAACGGCACCAATCGCTACGAATGACATTAAGGCTGAGTTCGACCTACGCTATTTATTTATTTGTTTGTTTATTTTTCGTGGTTGCCTAAAGTGTAATTGGCGCTGCGACTGTGGCGTTAATAAGTGCGAGGGTTGGTTACAGGACATAGCGGCAATGTTTCAAATCGAAAGATAGACAAAATAAAAACAATCGGCGGATGCCTTGTGGGAATCCCTTCCGTGCGAAGCAGTCAGCATGTAGCTGTCTATGCTGCATTTTCTTCGCTTTGAGTCAAGCATTGCAAGATATACATCGACGTGTTTTTGTAAGTGCAGCACTTCTGTGCACATCGTTGGCTAACCAAGAACCTCGGTCTACACTGGTAAACCACAAAGTAACGCATGATCTGGCGTAATGTTAGCACTCACGTTATAGCACAGACGTCAGTATCATCAAAACGAAGTGCACAATAAGGTCGGATGAAGTGTACACCATGTGTACCTTTTATTAGCGTATTCCTCCGGGTTTCAGTAACGCTTGAGTATAACTTGCTGAATCACAGGAATGCAACTGTAATGTTTATTGGACAGCTGTAAAAGTGCAGCCAACACTGTAACCACAATTTACGTTGCGTGGTTTGAAGAGTAAAACGTTTCTTGTAAGTCAGCGCTCTGTATGTGTCCTTCTTTGTCTGATTTCTCGTTTCGGTGCAGTTTCCTTCCAATATGTTGTACCAAGACGCCCAAGCAACCACTTTAGCTAAACAAGCAGTGTTAACGGTAGACGCATACGCAGGAAAAGGATTAGGTTGGTGCATACGTTTTAGGGCTTTATTAGCTTAGATCGCGATATACAAAATCAAGAAATGATCGACTTAACAGCCGACGATGGCGGCTCCCAGATGTCTCGTGGAAAACGTATAGGACCTCCATGCACCTTTGGATCTCGGAGGCTTCTGTTCAGGCTAGCCCACATGTCTCGCATCACCTTGCGAGGCCTCCCCCACACCCCGGTAAAACAGTAGATGACAACACTGGGAAATATGAAAAGCGTATTGCAGCTGTTTTCCTTCGCGCCACTTTCCTTCTAAAGCACCACTTTCCCACCCATTTTAAGGACTTTCTGTTCTTGTTTTTTTTTCTCTTGCGTCGTTGTACGGGAGATCCAGGTGTACATTCGCATCGCCAAGACGTACATGAACACAGGTGCCACGCGAATTCGATCCCGGGGGTGCCGCATATGCACAGCGACCATTTTACTCCTTCTCCCGGCAGCTTCTGTGTATCTGCTCCATACAGAAGCGTCGCCTGGGTTCTCTTCCTGTTAATGTCATTACAATAAAAAAATCTACTCGAAGGGCACGAAGAGCAAGGGCAAGCCTGTCGCTTTGTTGGCTTTCCATTATTGGCGCGCACATTCACTCTTTCGTTCGTTCAATCTTGCGTGTGCGAGCGTGACTGCGCATAGGCTTGTCGGCGTAAGAGGAGCGAGTGAAATGAGTCACCTTTGGTCCGGCGACCCTGTTATTTGCCTCCTGCCTTCCCGAGTTCGTTTCCTGTGCCTTCTTTGAGCGGGTCGATGACGCACCATCCTTAGGCTCGTAGCTTCTCTTTTCAATTCTTTCTCTTTTGTACTTCGTTGCAGATGAGAAAAAGGACGTTCACTCAGGTGGCTCAGGTGAACAAATGTGGCACGCACATGTGGGACGCATCGTCATGAACATCAGTAGTAAGGGACAGATATGTTACACGTTACATGACGAAAGTAAAAAAGCAAAAAAAAGTTACCATACATGTAACGAAAACTGGGAAGGGGCGAAGCGCGTAGGGAGGGTGTTCCAGCTCCATTAACGTGAAACCTGGGAAGGGGCGAGACATGCTGTGTTTGAGATATACTTCTCTGATGAGCCACTGGTCGTGCTAAGCCTCAAACCGGGCATGTAGGGAGGGATTTTCGTGCTCCACTAACTTGGTCGGCTATGTGTTGGGCTGACTGTTGCCTTCCCCATTTTTAGTGGGATGCGGGACGCATACACGTTTCTATGATGGAGCATGACAACATGACAGACCTTGACGACAGGAGACGCTGACCAGCCTAACTTGATCCTAAGGTGCTTATCACCTGAAAAAAAAAAAAAAGCCCCGCCGCGGTGGTCTAGTGGCTAAGGTACTCGGCTGCTGACCCGCAGGGCGCGGGTTCAAATCCCGGCTGCGGCGGCTGCATTTCCGATGGAGGCGGAAATGTTGTAGGCCCGTGTGCTCAGATTTGGGTGCACGTTAAAGAACCCCAGGTGGTCTAAATTTCCGGAGCCCTCCACTACGGCGTCTCTCATAATCATATAGTGGTTTTGGGACGTTAAACCCCACATATCAATCAATCAATCACCTGAAAAAAAAAAAGCTCGCAGGTAGCCTAAGGTGACGTGCGATTCAAAGTGGCTATTTTAGTGGTCATCGTCATCATCATCATCATCATCATAATTCTAACCTCGCTCCTTGCAGAACAAATGTCTCCCGCCGTTGTTTCGCCAATCAGCCCTGTCCCGTGGTTGCTGAGGCCGCGTTATACCCGCGAACTTAATCTCACATGTCACCCACCAACCACACTATTTTAATGACACTAGGGAGTCTGACTACCAACCCGAAGGTCGCGAGATCGAATCCCGGCCGCATTTTTGGTGCAGGCAGAAATACGTGGGGCCCATCTAGTTGGGTGTGTATTTAGGTGTGCATTGAAGAACCTTTGGTGTGAATTTAAGTGCGCATTTAGGTTTGCATTAGATATTTAAGTGTCATAGAATAGCACTCTTCGGTTTTCGAAATTTCAGGAGCCCGCCACTCCGTGGGAGCCATACCTTCAATTCAATTCAATTCAATTCTTTATTTGCAAACTGTGAAACATACAGAAACATCACGAATGGTTGGACCCATAGCCGAAGGCTAGTTGGGGGTCCAAAAAATACATAACTAAGGGTTCCATGTACAAAAAAGATATATCACACGCATACAGATAGTTATCGTGCATCGTTAATTTGCACGAGTGAAACAAAGGGAGAGCGAAAGTGTCGGTATATGCACGATTGTTTTTAACAGTTCTAACTTACGAAAATACAAATAAACAAAGCAGATTCTTGAATTATTATGAAGGTTAAAATATGCCTGGCTAATACCGAAAACAAAAACCTAATCATTGGGTGACAATGGTATTTTAAACGATTTCACAAGTTTCTGACACACACACACACACCACACACACACACACACACACACACACACACACACACACACACACACACACACACACACACACACAAATGGCGTCATAATTGTTTTCAGTGATAAACATTGTTCTGTGTAAGTATTTCTTGAGAACTGATGAAAAATTATTCGACTGTTTTATTTCTGCGGGTAGTTTATTCCAAATTTTTGGCCCTGAAAACTGCAGCAAACGTGGTCCGTAAGTATTCTTCGTTGGAGGAAGATTGAAATTTCATATGTTTATTTCTGGTTACACGAGAGGATGTGCAAAATAAAGAAACATGAAAAGGCAGGTTGTTTTTGACAACATTGAAAACACACGTGGCAATTTTTAATTCGTGTACCTTATCATAAGACAAAATATTCATTTTCATAAACAAAGGCATACTCGGCTCATTGTAGCAAGATTGGGTGATTATTCTCAGATTGGGTGAGTATCCGCACCTGCGACCTTCACCATCTTGCTTGCTTGTTTGTTTGTTTGTTATGTTGTATGACATAAACACGCTTATGTACCAGCTCTGTACAAAAGTATGGATATGCCTCGGAATACGTTTCTCTGCGTGCACTGTCGCACGCGGCAGGTCATCATGAGTAAGCCATATACAATAACACTGTGGTTCCACCTGCTGTAGAAGACATCAATCACGTTCTCTTGTGAGTGCACGATATACCCGCCAGAGAAACAGTCTCTGAAGACGGCCTTGAAACTACAACGGGTCGCGAAGTTGGAGTTGAAGCGTATTCTAGGCCCATGGCAAAGCATCTCCAGTGCATCACACGCCATAAAAGCGCTACTGACATTCTTGCGGGCAACATGGCTGAACGAAACATTGTAAACAGTGTATTTCACTTATGTAGCTGCGTGTGCCATGCGTTTATCACTGTATATCTCATAGTCATCACCCAGCACCTGGAGCAGCATGCTAGGCAAAAAGCCAGACAAACACTCCAGCTATCCACTAAAATAATTATCGGACTTGTTGTATTAATGCGAACAAACAGACAATCGTTTCAATAGAAGCATAGGAAGTTTTATAAGAAGTAATCGCAAGGTAAATGCGAAGAAAGAAAAGTGGACGAAGAGATAACTTGCCACTAGCAGGATCCGCACCTGCGACCTTCGAATAACGCGTTCGATTACAATTACTTCTACTGACATCCCCTATACTGCTCTTGACATCATTGTCTGTTAGTTATCATTACTATTGTGTCTAACAAAGAAAATTAACCCTTAAATTTACACTTCTTACCTGTATTTGTTGTATGGTAGAATATACATATTTCGCGCTGACGTGCTCTGAAAGCGGTGTTTCAGATAAAACCCCTAAAACATTATTTTCAGATAGAGTAACTGTATACGGTCATAAACAGTTACTGGATAGTTTCAGAGGGCTATTGGCGCCGCCTCGTGCCCGCTGCTCAAGCCGCTCCTTGGGTAGAGCCAGGGACTTTTAGCGCCGCCTGTGAAAAGGTTGAACAACTTTATGCGTTGGCGCGTATTTTCGAAAGTATGAAATGAAAAAACTTGTTTCGATGTATTCTTTAAGATGCGCTTTTTTAACGGGCTTAAGAAAGAAAGAGAGAAAGAAAGAAAGAAAGAAAGAAAGAAGAAAAGAAAGAAAGAAAGAAAGAAAGAAAGAAAGAAAGAAAGAAAGAAAGAAAGAAAGAAAGAAAGAAAGAAAGAAAGAAAGAAAGAAAGAAAGAAAGTTAAAAAGAACGAGGATAATGATCCCCTGGTGCTTCGCCCACTTGCCATGATTCACTTCGTGGATACGCTGTGATTTTTTTTTCTGGGGCTTGGCGACAGGAGGCCTTTCTTGCTTTCAGCTGGTGAGGGGAGCACCTTCTCAAAATGATCATATTTAGCCCTTTATGCCTAGCGCATAAAGTTTAGGAAGGGGTTGGGGAGGGGGCACGAGGCTTGATGCGACACCCCCTGGCTACGCCACTGGCTCATGGCAACCATCCTGTAGTCCCCGGCTTTCTGCTTTCCGTCGGCAAAGGACAGAAGCACGGTTACCAACCCTTTAATGAAAGTAGCCGGGATGAAGGAGAGGGGAGTACATTGACTCAGGGAGCCAGCGAAATCAGTTTTCTTTGTTGCTGTATCCTCGGCCTCTTGAAGTGGTGCTACAGCTTGCAACATGCTGTTCCCAACAATTCCTTTTGCTGTACAATGTACTCGTAACACACTCAAACATACACGAAAACATACACACTTGTACGTACTAGTAGACAATGATACGTACACGTAAGTAAACATAGCAGCTTGCACATTATTCGACATGTTCCGCACTCGCACTTTCCTCTTTGTAGTGAAACGAAGTGAAACAAATTCTTATGACAGCAATACGCAGTATAGAAACCCAGTGCATCAGCTCAAATCACAGCGAAACATAATGGTTTATAAGGGCCATGACATACAATTTAATATCGTAACCAGCGTCATGTAGGTTAGTTCTGGTGCGTTCACAAATAATCTGTCAGAATATTGGTGCATCTTGGCTATTACTTAACTTAACATTAAATAATTTATAAGCACGTGAGTGGTCTGGGAGTCTAGAAACACTGGCGCACTCACGAACAGAAGCGTCACTAGTAGCTTGCTGTGCAAGCGTCTGCAAATCAGGCGAGCGATACTGTTGTGTGGTCAGCTGCGCGTGAAATCAAAATATGGTAGAAGAATTATGGTAGAATAGAAGTTGCGGTTGAAGACGACGTCTCCGCTCCGTGCTGCACACGACGTCGCACATGCCATGGCGAAATGGCGACCGCCGGCAGTGGACGCGGTTTATAGCTGGCGACCACTAGGGCTTGTTTTGCACTGAAATATTCTTTTGCAGTTTACTTTTCATATGTGTATAGGTATAATGGACCCCTTAGTTGTATTTTCCACTGAAAACCGCGAATTGTTCGGTGACAGTGTCATGGTTATCTTGTTTTTTACAGCATTTGTTTGTACAGCATTGTTTTGTACAGTGTGCACCCATGATATCACTGCATTCAATTGAACCGCGTCTCACCTTCCGTGCCCCTTGAATCAGTCCCTTGAACACGGCCCCTTGAACGCGGCCACCGTCGAGCCGTATTGTGGCTTTAGCTCACGGCCCTCAACATCTGTATGTATACATCGGAGTATGATGTTGAAATGAATGATTCTGATTCTGACATGGTGCTCATGCCTCGCTCCCCGGCTGCAGGCCCCGTGGAGGTGGTGGCGGTGACGCTGTACGACGCCTTCGACGGCCAACAGCAGCAGGCTCCTTCGGCCCAGAAGAGCGCCAGCGCGCCCGCCACTCCCCAGGGAGGTGGTGCCGGCGGACACAGCGCTACGCAGCAGCAGGTGCTCAGGGACAAGCCATCGTCGCTTCAGGTGCGAGGCAACGGGCTGAGCGCGCCCACGCAGTCAGCGCCCTGCACTCCGCCGGCCACCACGGCGTCCAATCAAGCGACCACGTCGGCCGACATGACGCAGCTCAAGGAACCCAAGGACTGTGAGTACAAACTCTTTGTACGTAAGGCAGTGCTGTAGGGGCCGTAAGTTCAGTGTCAGGTGTGGGTTAACAGATAGAAATATGCACATCAAGATGAGAAAATCAAGCAAGAAAAGCAAATGCGATTGACCACCAGTTAAGGATGTGCTATGACCATGTATTTTGAATGGCCCATTAAACTTTTGGACGATGTTGAAGATGGTGAGAGGGTGGGGGGGGGGGGGGAGGAGCTATACAAAATGTCAACTAACGCCGCCATTAGAACGCTCTTTTCATATCACATATATGGGTTATCTTTAAAGGGGATATGACGTAAGGCTTCGAAAAACATATCGATAAGGATTTCCACGATGAATAAAGTCGCAGCGCAGATCCTTTAATATAGAATCTTCGTTCCATGTTGATGTTTAAACTCGTAGCTGCCGTGTGGGATGTCTCACGAAAAGATGTACTTCAGACCAGTTTCGTCTCTGTAGAACGAAGCGCCAATAATTGCGATAGGCGAGAAAATAATGCGAGTTCTATTTAGCCAAGTCACAAAACTTTATTGCTTGTGAAGCCGCGGGCTACTAGAAAAATATTAGTGAGCAGCATGTGGTCTGCGAACCATGGGTTTGAGGCCCCTGTAATTGAAGTGTGCGTATTAGGCCACTACGTTCAGTATGTGATGTCGCCTCGTCGATAACTCTGCTAGTAAGGAAGAACAGTTGTTATTTGAAATCTAGCCGAAGAGATGATGATGGAATGCAAGAAATTTATCTAGGCGAAAGCCATTACAGTACTCATGACTCATTATTATGCTTGCGCGAATAGTGAATTTTAGGTTCGAGGCGAATTAAGCGAAAAGTGATTTTTGGCGAATAATTTCTAATCGAATTCAAATAGTATATATCATATATAATGATTATAAAGAAAATGAAGTTATTATGACCTAGCTAACCTGCACAACATTTGTGTCAAGTGAAACAACGCCTGTGTAATTGCCTTTCTTTTCCTTTCACTGGAAGTGGAAACAATTTTGAATAGTAGCAAAATTCGACTCTCTAGTGGAAAGCGAATGATAACCTGTAAAACATGTAAAATTTAGAATTTACTGTACTTAGAGCACGCAAGCCGGCAAAATAGTATTTTAAACTCAAAAAGCAATTAATCATATGTTCATTTGACCTTAAAGTGAAGCTTCATGACAGTTCTAATTTACCTTGATAAGGTGTTTTCACGGCTTGACATTTTATTACTGCAGTGAAGCCACACTTACAAAAAAGTCACCTGCATTTTTCAGGTGTTTGCACGGTTAAGCATTTCTATATTGCAGCGAAACCACCTTGACAGGGCGGTAACGTGCGGATTAATATACACCTATTCGTTCATTTCAAATAGTAAAAATTTGTATCGAAGGCAATTCGAATATTCGAAGCATTTGAAAATTCTCTCCAGCCTACTCATTAGTAAAAAATACCGCAAGTTGAGACGTGTACACGAGTGGCACCAAAAGACACGTTGGATGATTCCAGAGATAGTATCAGATAAAGTGCAAACACTACATGGGGACAAGATAGGGGACCTAAATCTGTGAAGGTATATACCAAGTGATTAGAAGTAATAATTAGTGTACAATAAAAACCAGCCTTATATAAAGGCTGACCGAAGGTAGTCGAAGATGAATCACGGTGGGTTCAGCCCCTCCATCCTCTTCCCAGAAATTTCGAAATTTATCGATTTTGCATAATATATGTGCATACACACACACAGACAGAAACGAACATACATAAAGTGTATGTTCGTCCCCTTCGCGAAATATTTCTCGCTACTGTCCTTGTGAATGAAGAGAACGTTGTGACCTTCGTCACATGCGTTAAGTGATGCGTGCAAGTCCAGCCGAAGTAAAGTGGTTTGAAGATGCCGCGCGCACCGCAGGTTTTCCCTTTGCTCGCCAGGTCGCACGGACGTCGCGGGCAGAAGGACTCAGACCTGGCAGTGCGCCCGGTTAGGTCAGAGCCTTGTGTGTGACGACTGTGGCGATGCGTGATGATCAGCGGGCGCATTCACGCGTTTACTGTGCAATGTTGTCACGATGTCTTGTGATACGTTTCTTAAAACCATGATAATCTCTTCGTTGCCACTTTGGGAACTTGCTTCGCAATTATTCAATGGCGCAAAGTAACACCAAAAGAGGGTTTCTGTGTGAGGGCATGCGTGGTTCTGACTAACTAACGCACTTTAACTTGTTTTGACGATCGTTCGTGCGTTCTGTAGTTGCATTTGATATCCCGCCATCTTTTATTCAGTATTGCTGAATAGTGAGTACGCTATCTATTTACAAGCGAGAACATTCAAACCTAGTTTACTAAGCCAGGTAACTGTGCCCTTGTGTTTGAATCAATATGGTTATGCAAATTGCGCGACTCGGAGGCATTGCTGGTGTCACTGACGTCCGTCAAACCGGCTCGAGCTTACGCATATATTGCTGCTCTTACTTGCATCGCTTCCCGCGACTATTTGAATGCCATGGGCACATCCTGCCGTTCTCTAACCTCGTAGTTGTGAAGAAGGCCATAAGGTGACGCCTCGATCTACAGCGTTTCGACCTTGAAAACTTATTGAGCGAGATTTCGTGTAGTGCCTGTACGTATCTTTCCCCAGCCTTTGCGCTACCTTATATGTTTTTACTTCTTTATGAACAAAGAGAGTCGCTTGAATGCCGTCTTGATTAATGGAAGTCGATGGAATTTTATTTTTCTCTCGCATCTGGACTCGCTGCCTCTTTTTTGTGCTCTTGGTGTGTGCGTATGTGTGCGTGCGCGCACGCGCCTGTGTGTGTATGTATGTGTGTGTGTGTGTGTGTGTGTGTGTGTGTGTGTGTGTGTGTGTGTGTGTGTGTGTGTGTGTGTGTGTGTGTGTGTGTGTGTGTGTGTGTGTGTGTGTGTGTGTGTGTGTGTGTGTGTTATTTCCTCCTAAAGCTGTGCCAAGTTGCCCCCGGATGAGAATCGATATATCGTAGGCTTCGCGAGCTCGGTAATGTCTTGGCGCGATTCAATTCCCGGCTTCTTTTTTCATTTCGTCTGTCCTCGTTCTGATGTCTCGTTTCTTTCTTTTTCGTGTCGTCGTATTCTGTCTCTTTTATTTCGCGACGAACCCCAATCATCTAACTTAACTTTCCTTCATCACTTCTTAACTCGTTCGCTTAGCGGGGACACAAAAAGATACGCAAGGACAAGAACTTCTGAAAACTGGTTTTTATTTTGGAAACAACAGACTTTTATATCCCCCAGATTTGCGCAAAAGGTTTGAGAAATGCATATTTGAGGCACACAGCGTACGCGTGACCTGACTGGATTTCATACGTACGGGGAAAGTAGCAGCAGCTATTTGACTAAGTGGCTATAGATGGGCGATTTATAGCAACCTCTTTGTGCTGCGATGTGTAAATTTCTTCCACGATTGCCCTCTGATTACGATGTCGAAGTAGGGTGGCCGTGTCGACAAAGTAGGGTGGCCACCCTTTGGCATGCGTAGCGTTCCCCTTTACGTGGGTGGCGGCGAAGGTCCATCGCAGCATCTCCCGTCCTCATAAGTTATTGGGTAAACTTCGCGCGCCCCCTCCCTCACTCATCGCGCGCCCTTATGTGCGCCCCTACACGCGTTAAATGCAAAAACTGTGCTCGTACGTTCTTTAAAAGGGGCCCGCTACTCTTTTTCAGCATGGTCAGAAAGCGCCGCCTATCGGTTGTCGAAGCTCCTTTGAACACGCGAGCCAAACTTGGCGCTCGCAGCACGTGGCCCGGGAATCACGATTAATTCTCCGAGTCCTTGGGAAAATCGTACCCCCTCCTATCTACAAATGATGCCCTAAGTCCAAACAACCGCGCCATACTCCTGAATTCACGGCCATTGAATGATTTGAGCTTTGTGAGCTACATAGTTACCGCTGCCGCCGCGGGAGGTCGCTACGTACGCGCGCGCCTGCTCGTGATCACACATAGTGTAAGGCGCGCTTTGGTAGAAAAAAAATGCTCAAGGTCATGGCACTTGCGTTGCATAACTTCTTTTGCTTGGCATCTCGCCCTGCTTAGCTTCCAGCGAGTTCGTCGTGTCGGAACGAGAGAAGAGAGAAAGCAATTACAGCATGCGACAAGTCTCTAACTCGTTTGGGCTTGACGGATTCTAAAAAAATAAAAAAATGCGGCTGAAGGGCAATAAACCCCAAATAAATAAAGCCTTGAAATGGTTACCTGGAAAAGTGTTGCAGGACCCTTTTAACCTATACATGTGTTAATGTTGCAAGCGCTTCGTCGACGTTCCTGCGTCGTAACTTCTTACGCTATTCTCGTGGACCCACGTATGTCAAGAACCATCGTGTGCGCGCCGATATTTCGCTTTCGGCCGACCTTGTGAAATTCCCATTTTTTGAAAGCTTTGATGCAATAACCGCCGTTTTGGTGTGATACTCAGCGGTTGAGGTAATGCTCTTGGAACGAACACTGCTGTTTTAATATATTGTCACGCCCGCTTTTGTTTTGTGTTTTTCACCTACTTTTGGCAACGCTCGGTGCATATCGCGTCGAAATGTTCGGGAGGCTTCGTGGATGTGATATCACCTTATTATGATTACGCGCAGGACGAGAACGGCCAGTAGTGCATGGCACAAAACACAGAGATGGGACGAAACCGATGATAATATCTGGGGTTTTACGTCCAGAAACCATGATATGATTATGAGAGACGCCGTAGTGGAGGGCTCCGGAAATTTGCACCATTTGTAGTTCTTTAACGTGCACCCAGGTTACTAATACCGAAAAATTGTTTTGCTCTTTTAGAGAACCTTTATTATAAATTACGTAAAGATCGCGCAGTTAAGAGAGCGCGTGTTTGTAGTTGTTTTACTAGCCGCCAGCTGTCGTGAGAGTCCGCGAGATTTACCGCCGGCCATGTCTTGCGTGACATTAGCTCCTCGAAGCGGAAAGGGCGGCTCTCGAGTCTGGCAACGGTGCCGCCATTAAATAGCTGCTAAAAATTGTCGCGGTACCCCGCCTTGGGGAGCCATGCTCTGTGGGGAAGCGCCCTTCGCGGTCATAAGAGGTTCTCAGAAGAAAACATGTGTCGGGCCCTCTTAACCTTGCCTGGTTTCTTTCCCTTGTTTTCGTGTACCTTTGGCTTAATCTGATTATACGTTCTTTCGTTTCATTTCTCCGTTTACGACTTTCCTTGCCATCTATTTTTTTCTTCGCCGCTTCTTTTTTTTCTCTTTCGTTCCAGCCTGCTCATCCTTTTTTTATACCATCCTCTCCCGACGCCGTTCTCCGGAGAGTAGGCAGAACAATAGTGGAACCTCGCCGCACGTGGCTGTCAAGTGAGCCATCGCTGGGGCACGAACACGTGGGCGGTCATTACGCTGCGCAGCTCACGGGCGAAGGTCAGCCGCCAAGTCGGGCGAGTTTGGGTGCAAGCCACTAGCGTGACCATGGGGAGTGTGCGTGTGTGCGTGTGTGCGTGTGTGTGTGTGTGTGTGTGTGTGTGTGTGGTGTGTGTTGTGTGTGTGTGTGGTGTGTGTGTGTGTGGTGTGTGTGTGGGTGGGTGTGTGCGTGTGTGCGTGCGTGTGTGTGTGTTGTTTCAAGAAATGTGTCCAATATCCTTTAAAAGTCAGCGAAAGCCGTTAAATGTTCGCTGTCTTCACAGTTGCTATTTCTGTAGCGGCAGGCATCTTAATTGCGTTGAACACAACATTTGGAACTGTAATTAAAAGTTAAGCTAGTTAACTATTTAGTTAGCGGAGTTAGGCAGTTATGTCGAACGGGAGAATTGAAGTCCTTGATGCGAAGAACCGATTGCCGCTAGAGATTTCATAAAAGCGGCCTGTAGTAATAACTTCGAATTAATGAAATTCTCTGATATCTTGCGGCGAAACCGAATCCAAAGAGCCGATGAGTGCAACTAGCGAGCGACTACAATGACATCACTGATCGAAACAGCGGTTACCGGGGTGCAGTTCTTCCCCTTTCATAATAACGGATGTGTGTCATTCGTGCTGTAATCGCAAGCGCAGCCCACACAACGAAGTCGGTTCATGGTTGATATAACAAAGCTCCCTTATTTCGGACGTCTTAGAAGAATAAGGCAGTTGCGCGCTTTCGCGTTTCTGTTGCGCTGCGGAATCCACGAGAATTTTATTGATTCGCTGTTGTTACTAGAAGCCACTTATCGAAAATAATAAAGTTGGCAATGGGTTCTTCGCATGAAGAACTTTAATACTTACATTTGACTTAGCTGCCCTAAATGTACTCATTAAAGAGTTAGTTAATGTAAGTTTCCTAATTACTGTTCCAACTTATGTCTTCAACGTTCTTAAAATATTCTGGTGACGGCGAGCGAATGGCGCCTTTTGCTGATTTTTATAGAATATTGAACACATTTCTTGAAACAAGTTATTTCGTAAAATCGTTAAAGTTATTTAACCCCCGTTCCTAATTGCGGAGCATGCCTTTAATAACAAGTATTTTTAATAATAGCAAAATTCAATAAGTTCCCACTTATTTTGTGATAACTATTTGCTAGTTAGCTCAGTGGCATTTGACAACTCTGAGCGAATGGCATCATCTTTAGCTTCACCACTGCTGAACATTCCAGATTGCAATAAGAGGCGATGCGAGGAGAACATTGCAAAATAAAGGCAAATGATTTGCATCGGCCTTAAAAAGTCCCGCTGTTGAAACGTTGAGAAATCACATTCCCAAGGTACGTGTAAAGACGAAATATCTGTAAGAAGAAGAGCACCCGATTAATATTGACAATCTGGAGTTTTTCGAAGGGCAGAGATAAGGCCCAGAGATTAGACGCCAACGGCAATGTCTTTTTTAACCATCGGTCTTCAATCATCACGACGTAGTGGCAGAACAGAGCATCCTCTGCGGTGGGATGTGGATTCTAACCTCGAGTATTCGACGGCCCTATAGCGTTACACGGTGCAACGTTCGGAGAGCAACCTCGAACCTACACGAAGGAAGAGAACTTTTGAAGGATCGGCGAACAAGCAGAGAGAGCCCCGATCGGTTCACGGTCAAATGCCATTAACGTGGGCGTATATAATGGCGTAACTTTTACGACCTCTTTTGGTGCCGCGACGGTGGTCATTTAATGACTTAGCCATTAAGGAGGATCCCTCTAGAAAGGAGCCGGAGAATATGAAATCCATTAGTGGATATTTGATATAGACTACTCGTCCAACATAAACCATGGATGCTTCCCGCACACTCCTGTTTTCCACGAAGCCATTTAACGACACCGAAGGCAGTGCAAAACACCTCACTGTATGAGAGAGCGAACTTGTCTAAAATTTATAGAAACAAACCACGTGTGCTCACACTGAAAACAAAAAACAAAATGAAATGCTGTTTTCGAAACGCGTGCTATATATAAGCGTTCTCTATTGAGTATATAAACGGACATACATATTATGTACTCAGATTCCAGACGCGCCATTCTCTCTCTCTTTCTTTTTCTTATGAACTGTCGATGCACCGCTTGGCAAGATGGGCCTTCGTGGAACTGTTTACCGCTTTGCTCAGTGTAGATCCATGACCTTGTGCACATCCCCGCCATGGTGGTCTAGTGGCTAAGGTACTCGGCTGCTGACCCGCAGGTCGCGGGATCAAATCCCGGGTGCGGTGGCTGCATTTTCGATGGAGGTGAAAACGCTGTAGGCCCGTGTGCTCATATTCGGGAGCACGTTAAAGAACCCCAAGTGGTCGAAATTTCCGGAGCCCTCCACTACGGCATCTCTCATAATCATATGGTGGTTTCATGACGTTAAACCCTACATATAAATCAGTCATCAATCAATCAACCGTGTGCACAGTACTAGCGACGCAAGTGCAAAGAAACACCGCTGGAAGAGGCCTATACTAAAAACAGGCCATGCATGGACCAAGGTTTACATTCTAAGCATCTGTTTTTAGCTTAAGATTCCTATGGAACTCAACCGCACCGAAAGATATGAAAGTATAAGAAAGATAGTTATGGCCGATATAACCAATCGCCGTATGATTCCAAAAAAATTATGCCTATGCACATCCGTATGTAAACTGACTTGCCTTCCATTTTTTTGTTTTTAGTCTGCAAACTGCTCCTCCGTTGGATGCTTTGTGTGTAGTAAATATTACAATAATATTTAAAGTACCAATCTATTTCAGGAAATGTCTGTCAATACATCGTTTGTTAACAAAAGGACCCTATAATCTTTAACTTATACATTATCCTCACTATATAGGAATGAGGAATACAAATCCACTAGTGTTTATTTTATTTTTAATGAGCTTCCTGCAAGTTAACTGCAGCTACTTCCTTTTTTTTCAAAAACAAGAAGGGGGGAAAACAACATTTATAAGAGTCTCGGTAATCTAGGTATAATTTTTCATGGTATTGGCATTGCCTTTAACTCCTTGGACTGAAAATTAAAAAAAAGTTAACGTGGCGTCTGCTGACTTTTCGAATGTCATGTGCCATGTTTTTCAACCAATTAGGGTTTTATATTTTATAAGTTTCGGTTTGTTTCTCTAAAACGTGTCTTCCAGAGCGGGCCGTAGCCGATAGACTCATTAGACCGTGCACTTGACCAAACAGCACCGATGCAGTTGTATTAACGCGATATATCGTTAGAGAGCTCGTCTCGCAGAAGTCCTTGGGTCACCATCGTCGTCGTAGGTTGTGAGTGCGAAAAATCGGGCTTTTATCAAGCGAAATTTGAAATTGATGAAAAATAAATAAATGAATAAATATAATCACAGAAGACAGTTTCATTGAATCCGTGAGAGCGCTTCCCTGCGCTGCCTATCCGTTCACCTCTCGTGCTTCAAACGGAGAAAATGTGCTAGTTGCACGTGCTGGTGCTTGTGTGTATTATGGGTGCTTATGTCAAGAGAGCCGAATCTTCAGTTCCCACGTCACTAGCGCAAGCGAACTGCGCTTGAATTCGATGTTCGCAGTGAGCGGCTAGCCGGCATTAGTAGGGCAAACTGCACAGCAGGAAAGGTAGATTTACCATTATAAAAATGAAGGGGGGGGGGGGGGACAACTTTACACTAGTCGTGTAAAGCATAACAAAGCGTATGAACTTATTCTTGTGAGCTTAACGTGGTCCTCTTGACTGACCCTAGGTATTCCCTTGGCGTCGACAGAGTAGAATCGAACCGCAGCCTGTCACAGATCGCGCAAGAATGTCCCAACGAGTCCAGTGCCAGAACTGACGTGCAAAGCTGGCCGTGGCACCTTCGGTAGAAGCGCGGTCTTTTCGTCGCTCGTGCTCGCTTCGCGCCACGCCAGGAAACTCTGCGCGGCGGCTGTGAGGACTGTCTCTGTCGCTGGGCGATGCTGAGATGCGACGATGCGGAGGGTTTTTCGCGCACACGTGGCGTTTTGCGTCACGATTTAAGAGCATCGCTCTTTGATCGATATGTGGAGTTTAACGTCCCAAAGCCACCACGTGATTATAAGAGACGCCGTAGTGGAGGGCTCCGGAAATTTAGACCACCTGGGGTTCTTTAACGTGCACCCAAATCTGAGCACACGGGCCTACAACATTTCCGCCTACATCGAAAATTCAGCCGCCGCAGTCGGGATTCGACCCCGCGACCTGCGGGTCAGCAGCCGAGTACCTTAGCCCCTAGACCACCGCGGCGGGGCAAGCGTCTCTCTTTAAAAGGCCTGTCGAATTGCGATCACGGTGTTCATTCGTGCCTTCCTCCTGTCCTGTACATACAATCGATACCATCAACGCAAACAGATTACTTCTTTTCAAGGGGAGAGAGGGGTATTGCTGGGCGTCTTGCTTATTCTATAAACGCATCATTGCAAGAAGCCCCGAAAGCTTCCTTTCTGATTTGCAATGCAGCAGTTTGCATGCAGTGCGTGCCATACCGATAGCGACGCCCACTGCCGCTCTACAGTCCTTTCAATGCCGATGTTGTAAACTTGTGTGTCTGCTGTTGCGTTAGGCGTCATTTTCCATCCTTCTTTCTAATCTTCTTTTCTACCGCGGAATTTTGTTATAAGGCCTTATTAGGCAGGAAGCGAGCACGTCGTGTCGGCCGATGCGTCCGTTTCGAAACAACGTCACGAGGTGCAAATCTTTGCGATCGAATACTTTTTAGTGAGGCTATTTTACTGTTCAAGTGTTTGTTTACGCGGTTAAAAGACGCATCACGTCGTGAACTGCATCCGTTCAAGTTCAAACGATTCCTTAGAAATAATAATAATAATAATAATAATAATAATAATAATAATAATAATAATAATAATAATAATAATAATAATAACTACGATTTAGTGAGCCAGAACCATAATACGACTATGGAGTCCGACGTAGTAGAGTGGGCCTTTGTAAATTTAAATCATCTGAGGTCCTATAACGCACACTTAACCGTAAGTACACTGGCCTCAAGCATTTGACCTCCGTCGCAATGCAACCACCGCGGCCGGGATCAAACTCGCGCGACTCACCGATCAGCTGCGGAGAACCGTTACCAAGGTATCCCACCGCTGTGGTCTTACGAAAGTCCTATGCATTCATTTCTCACTGGTTTAATTTGAAGATGGCTCAGACAACACTCGAGCACATAGTATGTTAACGTGGAAAGAATAAAGTGTTACTACTCATAAATGGCTCTCTTTCAAACAGGCGCCTTAGGCGGTACATATTATGGCTTAAAGGGTTCCTGCAAAACCGTTCTTTCTAAGTACGCTCAAATAGCCTTATTTATTGAGTCTTTCCATTTCGAATCGACCACCACAAAATATTTCTATAGAATACTACAAGTATACGAGCAGAGTTAGAGGTTTGTTGCACTGTGTAATTGCTTTCTTCTCTCGCCCCAACGAGTGCGCTGGAAGCTGAGGAACGATGGCAAGAGGGAAAGAGATACGTCACGGGCACGTCATTACCTTGACCACTTTTTCTTCTTTTCCTTTTTTTTTTTCTTTGAATGCTTGGCTTACTTTCAGTGTGATCGCGTGAGAGCGCGTTGGCCAGTAGCGGCCTCCCACGGCGGCCTTGGTAACTATGTAGCTCACTATGCTCGAATCGAACGTTACTAGAATCTGTATATATATAACGTTGACTCAAGCTCAGTCAATGGTCGTAAATACGGGTATCTGATGTCATTTATACTAATGAGAGGCAATTATTTCCTGCTGACTTCGAGAATTGTAAATACCAGGTGCTCTGATATTTGGCTCGCGTGTTCTCGGGAACCTTGACTACCGATCGGCAACGTTTTCTGACCGTGCAGAAAGAGTGTTGTAGGGCCTCTTCAGCAAAAACTACTGCTGTGGCTGCTCTGGCTGCTTTTTGTGGGTTGGCGGCCCATGTAGTGATGAAAGTACTGCTCCGAATTGCTCCGAAATAGAAATGCTACTCCATGCTGCTCCAAACAGCCATTTCTGTTAAAATTGCTCCAAACCGGCTCCGAAATAACACTGAGAGAATGAGAATGACTAACTTTTACTGTTTGATCAATTTACTGTTTGATCGAAGAAACTGAAAAGAATCTGTGTGCTATCGTAATTCTGCACTGGTGTGCAGAATTAGCGGCTCTGATCTCATTTGTGCGACAAGAATTGGCACATTACGTATATAGCTCATTCGAATGTTGTTTTTTTTTTTCGCAACTAAACATGCAGGGTAATGTTGTGAAATTTGAAAATGAGCAGGATTACTTGCATCTCATATCGATTATCTATTGCTTATTTGGAAACAGTTATTTGATACTGTGGTTATTTCTACAATTTGGTACTCAGATTTTCCGGTTTGATTTGACTTTTGCCACAAATACCGGTATGTGAAATTGTAGCTCATTTCACAGCACATTTTTGATAACCTGTCATTGTTTGCTACATGAAATGTACATTGATTGTTGTCTGCTGAATATATTTCATATGAAATAAATTTATTTGCGATATGCGTTGACAACGCTCTAAAGCTCAATTAAAGCATGGCAAACTTAATATCAGCTCCTGAAACACCAACAGCTGCTCTAAACTTTTTTTTTTTTTGATCCGAAAACACCTATGAATGCCCCAAAGCAGTACTTGTCCTGCTCCAAAGCATACTCCAAAAAGTAAAAAAAAAGGCACTTTCAGCGCTGGTCATGGGACACTAGTTTTTGCCGTAGTAGCTCAGCGGAAACACACCGACAGCGTAATGATCAAAACTATGCACCATCTCCCCGAAGGGAACCCTGATGCGATGCGAAGCAGCAGCGATGCGCACGGCGTCGACTCGGTTTAAACGGGTGTCAACGCGTGTACTGTAAGAATGATTTGAAGCGAAACTCGGTGTAGCGTTTACTCGAGTGAACATTTGTTTAAAACGCAAGGACACCGGAGGTGGGTTGGGTTTCGCGTAAGTTTGATCGCAGAAAATGAAGTCGAAAGAGTGTTTGTACTCGACGTGCGGTCGAGCGTTGCGGGCGGAGGAGCCAGCAGCTGCGGGCGCTGCGGCGAGTGTGCTGCGGGTGAGGGATATAGTGATGTCTGCACGCACCTGTGAGGGAAGCGTGCGAGAGGAGCGTGACGTCGACGCGCAGCTGCGGCGTGACCTACTTGGCACCGCTCCAACACCTGCGGTGAAAGGAACGCGTTGTGGCGCGTTCATACGGACGCACGTATGGGGGCGTTACACACGTAAGTCCTGGAGCTGCTTCTCATCTAAAGAAGTTTTGTAAGAACAAAGCTTTTAAAGCTAGAGGTAAGACATTGATTTCCCACAAAAAACTGTGTGCCGATGCTCATCACGCGTCTCTAAGCCCTCCGCTCCGATGCTTACCCAATGAGGGAGACAGTGCACGCAGCCGCCACGCCGAATTTGCTCAGCACTCTTGCTGAGTGATGGCTACTAAAGGCTCGCGCTTCAATCGGGGGCGCCATAGCCAGCTTTGCACGTTAGTTCGGGCGCTGGAGTTCGAACAATCTTGCATTGTCTGTGACACACGGTGGTTCGACTCTGTCTACGTCAATGAAATTCTTAGTATCAGCCGAGAATGCCACGTTAAATCCCTAAGATAAACCAGCTTCGCTGTTTTTAAGGTTTAAGCGGCTAGTGTAAAGTCCGCCCCATTTTGTTAGGTTGTGGTCAACTTAATTCTTTCGATCATTGGCGGAGAATTTTCCGCATTGCACACTTCCGGATGGCAACACGTACCGCTGCTAAATACCTTTGCCGGAGGAATCAGTCTTACTTGACTGCTTCTGAAAGCATGGTACCTTTTTCCACAGTGGTCAGTGTAGTGAGCAACGACAAGGAATAGAGAACGCGTTAACTTTTTTAACTGATTGATTGATTGATTTGTGGGGTTTAACGTCCCGAAACCACCATATGATTATGAGAGACGCCGTAGTGGAGGGCTCCGGAAATTTCGACCACCTGGGGTTCTTTAACGTGCACCCAAATCTGAGCACACGGGCCTACAACATTTCCGCCTCCATCGGAAATGCAGCCGCCGCAGCGGGGAATCGAACCCGCGACCTTCGGAACTTTTTTAACTGAAACGGGGAGGAGGGGGCAAAGGGGATTCTCCTCGAGTCGTTTATTATGAAGGGGGTGGGGGCAAAGTCTACCCATACTTTGACTTAATAGAAAGGGGGCTGCTGCGATAAGCCTGTGCCCCCCCCCCCCCCTTTCTTCTTTAAGCGTACACTGCGCACGCCTATGCTACTTTGCAACGCGGCATGGCGGTCGACTTCTAAGCGCCATCTTTCATTTCGTGTCTGCGCCGCGCTACTATATTTAGCACAGCGCCGACTTATTACCACGTGTGCCCGTCGCTTCCAGGAATCGCTATGAGGCGTCACACAGACAAGCATAGAAGAGCACTACACGAGTCGTAAGATCCACTTAGAAGCCCTTGTAGAGTGCACACGGCCAGGCGAGGCGCTCTGGGACCCGCAATAAACGGGGTGCGGCAACGCGCTCCTGCTCCCGATGCACGGCGCAGTTCGATATACGAGTGTATCTCTGACGTGAGCTGGATGGGAAATTACGCCACCGCATCAATAATTCCGTACACTGCCGTCGAAGCTGACGAGGAACCGCCGAGGCCTCCTTCTCGGGCAACATATTATTAAAGGAACGTACCTTTCAAGGATATGAGTCTACGCACGTGCACTGTCGCTTCGTGCTGTTTTTTTTTTCTTTTTTCGAACCTAATGACGTCGCGATACCCACATTAATTTCGATGATGATGCGGATGAACACACTTTTGTTCTCATGTCCTCTTTCTTTGTGGCATAAATACGCTCTCATCTGGCTTCCCTGCCAAATGTATACGTACGTCAGGTTCGTAAATAATAATAATAATAATAATAATAATAATAATAATAATAATAATAATAATAATAATAATAGATTACGTCCCAAGACGATATGATTATGAGGTATGCCCGTAGTGAAGGGCCCCGGAAATTTCAACCACTAGTTGTTTTTATAACTTGCACTAAAGAAAAAAAATACCTCAAGCATTCTCGCCTCAATCGAAGATGTGGCCGCCACTGCCAGGGTTTGATCACGAGACCTGCGGGTCAGCAGTTGAGTACCGTAAACACTAGACCACCGTGGCGTGTTAATCAAGACTCACTAAGACCTTTTAAGCACCCCAGATCAACTTGCAGGGAGCAAGTGCCCATTTTCGACACTGTTGTTTACCCCTCGATAGAAAACAAGGCTCACACTAACCGTTGATCACTCTGACGTATTATCTCCATAATCTCCTTCTTATAAACCACTATCTTTATTTTTTAATTAACCGTTATGGAATCCTACTTTAGTAGATGAATTTCTTGAAATGCAGCCTGAGCGCTCGTAATGTGGCGATCCGTTGTAAGAGTGCGTGTTCATTATCACCATCATCACCGTGTGGCAGCTCCATCTTTCGGGCGCCCGGCTGCGATGTAACGCGTCGGAGGACCTCTATACTGCCAAGGTGAGCGTCGCTGTTTCGGGCGGACGGCCCATCGATGGTCACTGTTTCTCGTACCTTGACGTACAACTTACGTGTTCACATCATCGCGGCTTGTTAGCGAATGCATTGGTTCGTCGTTGTCGTGTTTACGTTCGCTGCAATGAGCTGCACGGTTTTGCCGTCGGCCGCCGCTCTGCTTTCCTCGTGGTTCATCCGGTGTTCCTTTGCTGGGTGAATTAAAACAGATTCCCTTCGAGTACGCCACAGCGTCTCCGTTGCTCTGTCTCACTTCACTGCGTAGCGAGAACATTGAGCACTGTCTAAAGCATTGAAGCGCGGCTGTAACGTGAAAAAATATATAAAAAAGAAATGGCGGTATATGTGGCCCTGTTACCGTTAGAAGCTCTTTTTGCTTCACAGAGGATGGTCGAACTTGACAGGCGAGTTGCGTCACTCTCCCTGCTGATATCAACCATGCAGTGTAATGGTGAAATTGATAAAACTCTATCATATAGTGCGTTTGGCAAATGATTCTACTGAACGCAATATTTTAATCCACTAAGATAGTCCGTGACATTGAACTAATTTATAGCTCGGCTGATGGATCAGAAGGTCGCGGGTTCGGTTCAGGTCGCGGCGATCCCATTTCAATAGAGTCTAAATGCCAGAGGCCCGTATATGATGTCAGTGCACGTTAAAGGAACACCAGACGGTCGAAATATCTGAAACCCTTTGCTATGACGTCCCTCACAATTACAACGTGGTTTCGGAATGTTAAACCCCACATTTTATTATTATTATTATTATTATTATATTATTATTATTATTATTATTATTATTATTATTATTATTATTATTATTATTATTATTATTATTATTATTATTATTATTATTATTATTGTTGTTGTTGTTGTTGTTGTTGTTGTTGTTGTTGTTGTTGTTGTTGTTGTTGTTGTTGTTGTTGTTGTTGTTGTTGTTGGAATAAAGTGTGGTAAGTCTTTAGTTAGACCACGGCGGTTCTATGCTTCAAGCAGAATGACGCGGAGAAAATACTGAGTGTATATTGCCGACGTATTTAGGTGGAACGCAATTGCGTTATACTCTTAATAATAATTGCCGGAGTTTCACGTGCCAAACCAAGATATTATTGAGGCACACCATATAGTTCGGTACTCCGTATTAATTTAGACCCCGGGGTTAACTAACTGTGCACGTTAATACGTATGGCACACGTATTCTTGCATTTCGTCCATGTTTAAATGAGGCTGTCGTACCGTGCATCGCACCCACGACCTCATAATTAGCAACGCGACACCTTACGGGCTAACCTACCCTGGCGGCTGAGTGTACGGGCGTGAGCAAAAGTATACGTAACACGGGATCACGTGGCAAAATGCATCCGACGAGCCAATTGCGACGCGGCGCCTGCCGTTGGCAGCACCACAGAGGGCGCAGCGCGCACGCTCGTCCCATCATATCAGCTGGCTTTTCATGTCGCTTTGTCTGATGTGGCGCTCGTAGACAAACGTCAAGTGAATGTCGCTTTCCTTGCTTCATCGCATCATGTGCCGTTTTTACATAGCACCTGGTGCGCATCACCTTTGGCACTGATTAAATGAGATTTACAAAGCATAGCTAAGCACCGTGTAAGGTACTAAATATTTCTGGTGACTCCGTGTTGCGCCACCAGATAACCCGGCCCAGCCTGCCTTTGCCGTGTTAAGCCAAGTTGAGTCAAGTTAAATATTGCCAAATTTAATTCAGCGTAGTTGAGCATACAATTATCTAGTTAAGCCGTGAACAATTAGATATAATAAGTCAAACCGTATTGTACGGCCACCGGATAACCCGGCCCAACCTGCCTTAGCTTTGTTAAGCCAAATTAAGCTGCGTCAAAATAAGAATCGCCAAATCTAATTCAGCGTAGTTGAGCATAAAATCACCCAACAAAGCCGTGGACAGTTAGATCTAAAGTCAAACCGCATTGACACCACTTAATCCAAGTCAAATTCCGCATGAGTCAGAAGAGGCAAAGCTCAGGAAGAGGCCAGTTAAACTACTGACCGAGCCGGGTTTAATTACGCTAAATTATGGCTAATTAGTGCTAATGAAGACTAATGCTAATTATGATCAAACACGTCACGTGAGATTTAATCAAACCCACACGAAATAACTAAATTTTCTGTGGCATAATTATGCTAATCACGTCTACTCAAGCAGACCCAAGATAGGTATAGACATACTTTACTAAGCGTGGTTGAGAGTGGTATCGCCTAATTTTTACAATTATATTTTAATTAGGCTATAGCTTATTGACTCCATTAATCCAAACAGTCAGTCAAATTTTCAACGTAGCGAAGTCAGACTCTCGAAGATGCTAATTACCACTGACCAATTCAAGCCTAATCGAGGTCAGTCGAGTCGGATTAGCACTATTCATGGTTCTCGTACTTCGCTTATGCATGTACACGGGGAAGATGCCACATTGAACGAACTCCACTATCGAATGTTTAAACACATCTGATTAGCGAGCAGCCGTCGCGGACTCGACGTTTTGAAGTGCTCATTGTTTTCATATCAGCGGCTATCTCGCGTGCACTACCATTGTGCTTGCTCGTCATTGATAACACACACGTGCGTTCTACACTGCCAAGACGTTTTCCTAGAATGGCAAATGTAAAAATAATGTCCGAGATACAGCGTTGTCTATACGTTGTCGCGCGTACATGGCCTTACGCTTCCTTCAGCGCTAAGCAGGAGGTCGTCGTATCGCACGGGGGGGGGGGGGGGAGCAGGGAAGGGCGCGAAGTCTACCCCACTACATTGACTTCATGGGGGAGGGGCACAGCTTTGAACCTTCGTAGCACCCCGCCCTCTAGAAGGGAATACTGCGCGTGCTTATGCCAGGCAAATGTAAAAAAAAAAAAAAAAAAAACACGCGTGTACTTCGATTTGCGTCCACGTCAAAGTATGCCATGTCACATAACAAAACTCTGGAGCACTACACTGCGGCGTATATCGTAGTCATATCGTTGGTTCGGGCATATGCAATCATGAAATTTAATTGGAAATCTTATTTCGCTTCAACAATCTTCATGATCAAAACGCGATTGAATCGTGTCGGTTATTTGTACACCGTCGAGGAATATTTTCGTGTGCGTTGATTCGCTGTGCCCAAATGTAAACAAGACTGAGTGGTACCATCTTGCATCTAAGCTGGTGCGAAAAGAAGGCTAATCTTTCTAGGACACCGTAAATGATGGCTTGTTTTGCTGCGATAGGCTGAAAGAGCTCTAAGAAATGTTTTAACGTTGTTTCAATAATACATTTTTTTTTCTTTTTGTCGTTTTCGATACTGCTCATCAAATGCGAAATCCAGTGTACGGACATGCTTACATTTATGCTAGGACGAAACACACTTTAATGGCTGCATTGTTGAACGATTGCTCGAACAAAAACATAACGAATGAAGCAAAACTCATCGGGTCTTTTATGCATTCGCTAAGAGTACCTTTGCTTGGCATTACATATGGGTACACGGAATGTGTTTTCAGGGTGACTTTTCTACTGGAGTAATACTGCAAGACGAGCTAGTTGGTATCAATGCATAATAACTTTATTTTAGCGCACACTGACACACAAACAGAGAGAGAGCGCTGGCGTCGTTCCCTGCCTTTGTCCGTGTGCGTTAAAAATAGGTTATGACAGTTTTTTTTTTACGTCCACCTTAATGTCGACGTCTAAGTTTCAGTAGCTGACATTCACTTGTTAAAATTACTATTATTGTTCAGTAATAAACTAACTGATCGTATCGTGTTTTGGGAGATGAAAGCCCAGCTAGTATTCTGAGTCGTCTAAGCGACAGCGTAAGAAACCCTGTAAATTTTCATCTATTTCCTTTTTCGCTAAGTCAGCTAGGAGTCCTTTCATGTTACGTGCAAAGCGCGAACATAAAGCCGAGGCACACGAACGACGAGATGTGCGTGCATGGCGACACCATTTCGTGAAAAGAGAGCGTTCCCTCCGTGCGCTATTGATACCGTTTCAGATATTTCGACTGAGGCCACGCTTTGATGGCACGCACAGGCGGAAGATAGCGCTGCTCGAAGTCAGCCCTCTTCTCCGACCGCTTCTTGCGTCGGTGCGTAAAAGCAAGCCGCTCAGCAAACGCTGCGCTACGGCTCTCCAAGGTTAGCGACTCGCTCGGCGCGTAGACGACACTGTGACGTCAAGAGCGGGAACGAAAGGAAGTGGGCAACCGGGGCTCGAACCTGCATACGGGGCACGCGTCGCGATTCTAAACATAGTCCGTCGATCCCGTGCGTGCGTTAGCAGCGAGCTACGAACGTCTACAAAGAATGGGGAAGAAAGAAAGTACTTAGCGGAAGGCGCCCACTCCTGGCAGCGCGAGCGTACTACATTTTGAGCCCGCCGAAATGCGTGGGATGCTGCTTATAGCTGAGCTAATGCAAGCAGCTTGCTGTGACGGCTCAAAAATAGCGCGCCTCCGCGTGCCTGCTGCCTTTAGTTTGGTGTTATGATGCTTTGACAGTCGTTTCTTGTTTACGTGGAAATTTTCGTGCACGTGTTTTTTTTTTTTTTGCTCTCTCGGTGTGTCGAGATGTCGAGAATATCGCTTTGCAGTGTATCGACCGCTTCTCTCTCTCTCTTCGTTACGTAGTGTGATCTGTGACGAAGGGCTCCGAATAACAGATGGCTTTACAGAAAATACTGGCGAAAAACTTCCAGGTCGCTTTGCGGTGCAAGCGCAGTGCTGTAGAGATTCAGCTAAGTGCGTTGCCTACAGCACTGTAACGCGATACAACCTGGTTCGCATTGGTTTAAATGGGCACACACGCAACATCTCTGTGACGTGACAACATCACTGACCGTCTGCGCAAATGACGTAAATTTGCTCGCTCGAATTACGTAGTTTTCATGAATTGATCGTCTATCATTTACTTCTTGCTTACTTATTCACCTGTCTTTTTCGTTAGCTTCTCCATTGTTTATTTGCAAGTCGATATATGTGACATCATTTTGCGTATGCCTGTATCGGCAATAGGAAATGTAGATGGATATGATATCAAAATTACGCTTATTTTTGGCACCTATTAAGTGAGTACTTACCAGACTGAATAAAACACCGCGTTACGTGTAACCAAGTGTATTATCTTTTTTTTTTTGGATAATATACGCCCCCACGTTTAGGGTCCTTTTTTTTTTTTCAGGTTAAAATTCGTTATAACGAAATAGAGCTTCAATAGCAGGAACTGTACAATTTTCGTTTTCGGCATCCAGTTCCATGTCTCTTCTGTATCACACCTTTGATGTAGAACGGTGATTCTGTTAGACTTCTCGCTTTTATTCAATTACTCGATGCCGCTGTCCTCAAGTCGTAAGGGAACACTAAGAATAAAAAAAAAGTCTCGTATTGGCACGCTGCCCCTGCACGCTACCGACGTCATAACTCTGCCGCACAACCCGCCACGCTGGTTAAGGTAGAGACGCGCGCAATATGAAAGTTATCGCTCGAGCTTCGACCAAGAACAACAGCGCCACGGATCGGAATTCTCCTTCGAGGAGAGGATAGTACCACGCAAGCTTCACTCACTCTTTCTGCTGTTCCTTAAGCTGCGGTCTGCCCCCTTCTTAGGAAGCTGATTAAACGAAGCGGTGGCCCAGCTTTAGCACGTCTTTCCAAGCAATCTCGTAATCGCTAGCGGAGATAAGAGCGCGCGGAATAATACACTTGATCTTACGAATGCGAGCCTCAAAATAGAAAGGGGCGTAGAGTTTGTTGTATGGTCTTAACATGGAACACCCGATGAGGGAGAGAAGAATGCGCAGTCTTTTATTTTCACAGTTCCGAAAAGTGCCGCTAGGCTCCTGGGATGTTAGGCAGGTCGACGCTCGTGCCTTCATATCGCGTGACTGTATATATTGACTGCGGGCCTGAAGGTCGCGCGATCGAATCTTGGCCGTGGAAGCCGCATTTCCCTATGAAGGTCGATATGCTTGAGGCCCTGTGTACTTTATATTTAGGTGCATGTCAAAGAAAACCGAACGGTCCAAATTTCCGGAGCCATCCACTACGTTGTCTCTCGCAACCATATCGAGGTTTCAGGACGTTTATCCCCAACAATTTACATCTTTATTACTGTGCCACCCTAAAGTGCTTCGTATAAGTCGTCGTGACCGTGGTGTATAGTCATTGTCCCGCTGTCTTACCATGCCACGGTATACGAAACACTATTCCGTGTTGCTCCTCACAGATTGGTCATTTCGAAATACGTCGGAGCCCCGCATTGAGGCAGCACCCGCTGGTTAAATAAGTGCGTGCACGCCAACGCTCCCTGGACTTCGTGGCGACCGGTTGTGCGCCCGCGCGCTCCGCGCGCTCGCGACCTTCGGCGTCATCGTAGCTCTGGCCGACTGGGCTGGCCCTACGTCACCTCCTGTCGCCGGCTGTCTTCGGTGACAGCGCAGCTCTGACCTACTGGACCTTCTCTACGCCATCTACAGACGCCGACAACATCTCTCGCAAGTGTACCCCGTCCTCGGACTCCAGTGACCGTTCTTCCATCTTTCCTGTCTCTCCTATCCCCTCAGTTTGTTGTTGCTTCTTCTTCCTCTTTCCTATACCTTTACTTCTACCCTTTTATCCCTCCTTACCCCCATCTCTTTGTGAGCTCTGTGGCGGTGTCGCTCACTGAAGCAGACAATAACGGGGCTCACTTTTCTCTTCCTTTCTCTTAAGAACCACTCCGCCAATGCCTTAAAATTGTCTACGCTGCAGCGAACTTGCCCCTCAACGAGTGGGCGATTTCAGGCGGCAGCGATAACTACCCGAGCTCCGACGGAGACGCTGTGTGTTTTGATAAGGCGCAGTGCTGTGCATGCAAGCACATCGGGAGGCGGCGCGTCGCGGTGATTATCCCGTTCCAACGAGCCCCTCTGCGATCCATGCGTGGGGCACTCGTATCACTCCCAGCTCTGTACGCAAGCGAGTAGCTAGCTCCGCTGTTGCGCCACAATCGGGCCGTCCTATCTGAATCCGCGCATCCGTTTCTGCCTCGGGCTGCCCCTCGGTAATGATTGGTAAACAACCCTGTTTTTCCTTCGACTCCTGCTGGTGTTTGGCCTGATTCCTCGCTTTTGTGCCTCATGCTTGGCTATAAATGAAGACGCTATCACAACTCTGTGCGTATTCCTTGGGCGTTTATGAGAATGCTTTAATAGCGTATTGGTAGCGTATATGGTGTTTTGGGGACGTTAAACCCCACATATCGATAAATGAATCATCAGGTGGACTCCCTTTCGACGCCTCACTGAACTCGAAAATTGAGCGTCGGCCTCGACGGCCTCAGCGCAAGTTATGCAAACGATCATCATCGCGTGATGACGCCGCCTTATGACGTCACATATAGCCAGAATTTGCGACGTCATTTTAACGTCACCGTGGCGCCACAAGATGACGTCATCACGTGAAATCGTAGCTTGCTCTAATGTGGGCCGATCACGGTGGCACTGCGATACCAGGACCAGGAGTAACGATTGTTGGGGTTTCTCGTCCCAAAACCGACATGGGACGGAGAGACGCCGTAATGGAGATATCCGGAAATTTCGACCACCTGGGGTTCTTTCACGGGTACCTAAATGTATGAAGTACGTGGGCCTGAAGAATTTTCGCCTTTCGAAAATGCGGCCGCCGTGGCTGGAACTCGATCCCGCGACCTTCAGATCTGCAATCGAGCACCACAACCACTAGCGGGTGCTCTATCAGGGAAGACCCGAAGGGTTTCTTCTTGGTGCGTTTCGGCGATAGCTGTTTAGAGATGACAGCCAGCTGATGTAGTTGGTGTGTTTCCATCCTAAGGCTGGGCGTGTGAACAGGGGCGAAATAAAGAGTGATTGGTGAGAATAAGTTAGCTCTGTATGGATTTCTCTCTTCTGTACGTGTTTGCACTCCCAGCCGCAGGCTGCGTCGTGGTCGACTGAATGTCGCGTCCGCCGAGCCGCAATATTCGACCCCATTCTTTCGAGGGTCGCGCAAGATGGAAAGAGACCGTTACGAAATCATCTGGGAGAGGGAACGCTTCCTTCTTTCTCATTCGTGTGTGCTATGAAATATGGGGAGTCAGCGCGGAGGCAGAATGCCGGCGTAACTTCTCGGAAAGAGGCGCAGATGCGAGCTGAGCTGTGTACGCGAAGTAAAAAGGGGACGCTCAGATTGCGTGTGCTGTGCCCCGCCCTATTCGCAACACCGCTTTTTGTGCCAAATTGCGCCCGAAGGAAAAGCGACGCGCCCAGAGATCTTTCGCGGAAAATCGCCATTTTCATTCCGTGCTCTTTCCATTCTCATTTAAGCACTTATAATAATTGTAGTGGTTTAACGCAGCAAAACCACGATATTCCGTTGTAGAGGACTCCGGAAGTTTTGACCACCCGGGGTTCTATAACGTGCACCTATATATAGAAGGGCCAGCTTAGGGTCTAGTTGGTTGTACATAGTTAACACTTGTATCACGCTGTTTGAAACGAAAAACACAAAAAGTGTGTGTCCTACCTGTGCCACAGTGTTCTTTACCTAAATCTAAGAATACGGGGCTCGAGCATTATCGCCTCAATTGAAACTGCGGCTGCTAGGATTCGAACCCTCGACCTGCGCTTCTGCTGTCGAGCACCATAATTACTGTACAACAGCGGCGGGTATTTAGGCAGTAAATACGTCTCTCATTATTCCCTTTGCCGCACCCGCACACATCGGCGCGGTTGATAACAAAGCCGACTGCTGCCGTGTCCTTTCGAAAAGTCTGCTCAGCCACCGAACAGCTTTGCCGCTAGCGTGCGCTAACTGTATTACTTTTCAGCCAGCTCCGTGCCAGAGCATAGCATGGTCTTGTAATAAATACTGGAGGAAAGGGGTGGGAAAGGCAAAACACGGCGAGGAGGGGAGAACGAGTATATATATATAGAGAGAGAGAAAGGGGGGGGGGCAGAGTAAAAACTTAGAAAGAGAATTTATAGTGAAAAAGATAAAAGGCGAGAATGACTACAGATACAGGGAGAAAAAAATACATATAAAAATCGGAAGGAAAAGAGAAAAAGTGAGAAAAGAAAAGGAAGACAAATATATATATATATATATATATATATATATATATATATATATATATATATATATATATATAATATATATATATATATATATATATATATATAGTGACTCAGAAACAAATAGAGATAGAAAAACAGTCCAAACAAGTATTAAACAAAGAGAAATTATAGCCAAGTACAGTATAGTATTGCATGGGTACGGAGAGAGAGATGAGAGGGGATTAAAGCATAGCCAAGCCAGGAGAAGTTATAGATGCCCACCACTTTTGCTTTAGCCCAGCCTTGCTCGACTTAGTGCAACCTGGGCTAATATTTTTACGTGTACTCAATCCAAGCCCGCCGTGCCTGGCCACACCAACGCGAGAGGTGGCTGGATTGGCCTGACGGTCGTCCTTTGCAGTACAGATCATAGGTTGTGACTGTGAGCTTGTAGGGCGCGTGATGCACTGCCATTATAATGATGGTGATGATGCTGGCGATGATGATGATCATCATAATAATTTCTTTATTTTCCTTCAACGATGAAGGAGACTGGACAATAGCTGCTTGGAACACCAGCCACTTGACAAAGACCCACAGCCATCTCTAAAGTGCGATGCAGGCAGCGAGAGGACATATGTGCAAAAGAGAGAGAGAGAACATCATAAGAACACATATTCCAGAATACAATATATCCAAAAATAAAACGATTTCGTTCAAAAAACTCTCAAATCAGCAATAAAACTCATAGAGCAGTACATTACTTTTTTTTTACTATGTGAGCATGAATGGGTGAAATGTTCGCGCAGTGTTCGTGCAGAAGTTATTCGTTTTGAATAGAGTTCCAAATGATTGGTAGTGCTTGTGGTGTTGTCTGCATAGAGAAATTTGCCCACGCAGTCACTACCGAGTCCTGTGTGACGAGCGCCAGAAGAAATTACGAGCGATTGTCATGTTTCGTACCAAGTCGATGTGACTATTTCGCATGTCGTCGATTTGCCCTAACATCGCACTGCCGTGGCGGTTGTGTAAAAAGGCGTTATTTCTGCCAGGAGGGTTCGACGCCCTAACTTCATCGTTTACTTTGTGTGCATCGTCTCTCGGAGACAGGCCTGCACTGCAGCGCGTTCCTCTCTCTCTCCCGTCTCAACTCACGCGGCAACAACCTCTCGTGCATCGTACATGGCGCGGCCGTCGACGCCCACGCACACGTGACCACAGCGCGTGGACGACCGCCGCCTCCCCCGCACGCTTTCTTCGTGGCTTCCAATATGATTGACGGTCGAACCATTTTATTATGTCTTGCAGTCTTTGTTTGCCGCGCGGGACTTGCGTGTAAACATCGTTGTAACGCCTACAGGCTTCATTTGAGTGGGTCGCTGATGTGATGTGCATCGATGGCGATAAATGGCAGCTGCTAGTAAACGTGGACACCACGGTGTAAGAATCGTTGGTGTAGATGGAAGTGAGACTCGGACTCGCTCTCTGGATTTCGTGCCAACCAGTTGTGCCACCGCGATTTCCAACGACAGCGCAGCTCCGGCCGTACTGGCTCGCCCTACGCCATCTCCTGCCGCCGACAAGAGCTCTCGCTGAGTGGTGCCCCGTCCTCGGACTCCTGCGACCAGTGTCCATGTTTCCTATCTTCTTCTTGCTTATGGGTGTCGCTGTCCTTGCGCCACGCTCTCTCCTTCCCCCTCTTAAAGTATATTAAAGATATAGAGATACCTTTAATACTATCCTTTCAAACCCTTCTTACCCTCATTCCTCGTGAGCTACTGTTGAGGTGTCGCACTCCTGATGCAGACAGTTACGGGGCTCACTTTTCTCTTCTTTTCCTCTTTAAGAAACACATAAGAATTGACACTCCTGCGAGCACGGCACCACCGCATAGAATCTCTCGCTAGAAGCTGCCACAGTTTAGTCGCAGAATGTGACTCGCACTTTGTTCCAGCGCCCTGATTCTCTCTCGAGGCCAAAGTCACAGATGACTCGCCTAACGCGTATGTCGACCGTCGCCGTACCGCGGCGTGGTGGCCGACCCAAGGTATGCAAAAAAGAAATGTTGCGTAATGCATCATCACGTGACGTCTTCTTGACGTCACAGATACCTAAAAATCCGTGACGTCAACGTGAATTTAGAAGTGTGGCAGCTTGGGCTAGTTGGTATGGCGTGACGATAGTTATAGCGTGAGAACAAAACGACGGCACAGAGACAAGAAGGACACGAAAGACACGAGCGCTAACTTCCAACTGAGTTTATTGCGCTGAGCGCGAAAATATATAGAGGAGGCAGTAACCATGTGACAACAACCATATGGCACAAAGAACAGAACGTGAGTAAGAGAAAAACAGAAACAAAAACAAAAGCACTGAAAAACGGGAAAGAAAAATCTAATAAGCAAAGGAAACAGAAATGTAAAGATAATATAACTACTTGCGCGCACCGAAACCTTCGAGGAACCTTAGTTCCTTCTCGGACAGAGCCACGGAGGGCTTGCTAATGCAAGGCACCTGTTCGCGTGTTCTCTCAGCCGATCGTTCAGACACCTTCCGGTCATTCCGACATAACAAGCACCGCATGAAAGGGGGGTCCTGTAGACAACTTCCCGGGAGCATGCCGCATACCTGTTTCTTGTTGAACTCTGCAATCCGTTGATGATTGCGTTTTCAGGGGGTTTGTAGATTTGGTCAGGCTGATTAATTTGAACGGTGCCGAGAACAGGACACGAACTCCAACTCGTTTTTCGATTTTCTTGAGCCTGTGTGGTATCTGGTGTTTGTATGGAATCACGTATCCTTCCACGTTCTGTATCCGTGTTAGTCGGATACAGAAAGCGAAAGGATAGCCGTGATATTTATTGGATAGCCGTGATTTCATCCTTTGTTGCGCTTGCATTTCCTGTACTGTTCTATGGCACGGGGTGTGTTATTTGTCTAGCGCCGTTTCTCCCAGAAAATAATTTGCATAATGCTTTTCAGAAGCACTCCACTAATATAAAATAAAAACAAGGCCAAAGCGTATGAACGCAAATGTCAGATTTGTGTGTTTTCTGCCGCCTTCAGCCATGATCTCGCATTCGTATTTTTTCTTTGTTTTTTTTTGTTTGTTGCCGGAAGACTGAAGTCGAGCAATAAAGCCAGGGAAACAGGACGTCATCGGCCACACTGGGTTCTTGCACCTCCGCGATATATATATATATATATATATATATATATATATATATATATATATATATATATATATATATATATATATATATATATATAATATATATATATATATATATATATATATATATGTGTGTGTGTGTGTGTGTGTGTGTGTGTGTGTGTGTGTGTGTAGCGAAACTAATCAGTCTTTCTTCTCAACAAGTTTTGCCATGAAGTCTTTCGAGGTGCCTTAGACGCACATGCTGTCATGGATTCGAGTGCAGCTGGCCGATCTGTAAATGATAGGCTTCAACCGAGCCCGTTATATTTAGAAACGAAAAGTTGAAAAGAAAGAGGAAAAAAAAAGAGACCGTTCGAAGCTTAGCAAGTGCTCGGAGCTCCGAGAATAAGTGGTGAAATCGGGTTTCCCGTGCATTCCAAAATCATGTATTCGCGAAATCGACGATACTCGATATGAGGAATTTGCATTCCACTCGAGTTTCGCGACACGGTCTCCGCCGGGAGATATGCTACGCGCCGCTCGCGTAATGTACGGAGCCACTAGTGCAAAAGGAATTTAGAGACGTTTTTTTATATAAAAAAAGCTTTTCTGCCCCCTTCTCTTTACTTATTATGTTTTTTTCTTCTAACAGGAATAACGTCCTGTTTTGTTTAAATTCAGTCGTCGTTTCTTCGAGGAATGGTACGTTGCGTTTGGGAAGGGTGACGGTCTGCATACTTGGCGGGTCGCTCAGCTATTAGCCGGCGTCGAGAAAGCGAGTTATACCTTCCTGCGTTTGGGAGGGATACGTGATGTTTTCTATCGCTTGATGCGTGAAGCAACAGGTTCGGAAAAATCTTGTGAAAGCCCTGACTTCCCAAGTCGAATTAACGTTCCTTGCTTTAAGGACCGGTATCACCTATGAATAACTGTGCAATGACGTGTCCTTAAATGCGTTATCTTACGTTAGGTTTTGCATTTCGGCGCAGCTTTAGCGACAGATGATAATATTGCCGTACAAAGTACAGTTAGTACTATCCTACGTTGTGGGAGGTGTGATGGACAGGGGGTCGGAACAAAATGTTTTTTTTTCTGTTTCTTTCTTTCTGTTTCTTTTTTCTTTCTGTTTTAGTTTCGTTTCAGCGCAAAAGTTAACCGTTCTGTTTCTGTTCCGGAACTAAAAAAAAATGTTCCGCAATGGTTCCTAACGGTTTTCATTTGTATGCAAAAATTTGAATTTAAAGCGACGATAAACACGTTCGATTTGTTGCATAGTATATATGCTTGCACTTCTCTAAACAATGGGGGGCAGGCATAAAACACGTTCTTCCGACGTTCTTCAGAAGTAGTCTTACCACGAATCTATACTAGCTAGCAGTGCACAAAACCTGCAGTACTCATCTATAATTATTCATTTTGATTTTATTGTGATAGCAATTATATAGACACTCTCCGCTGGAATTTACTGCCGGCGTCGATGTCATGCACTGTATATGTATACGTATCTATAGATATATGAAAATGCAAGTAAGAAGAAAATCCAGAAAAGAAATGGCAGCATATCCACGGAGTGAATGATGGAGAGTGGGGCGAAGCATCCATCCGTTCATTCGTTCTTGCTTCCGTCCGTCCATGCGTCCATTCGCCCGTCCGTGCGTGCGTCTGTTCGTGCGTCTGCACGTCCATCTGTGCGTCCGTCCCTGCGTTCGTCCATGCATCCGCCCCTGCGTCCGTCCATGCGTCCATCCGTCGATGCAGCTATCCGCGAGCCCGTCCATGCATCTGTCTGTGTGTCCGTTCGTCCATCTATTCAACACTCCAAGTACCACCATCTCGCATCTTTTCATCATATATTCCGCATATGCACCGCCATCCAGCGGACATTCCAAGGACTAAACAAGAGGTGGCACACGCACACGTTCTTACGGCTTGCGCTTCGGGTCCACTTCCCACCTTTAACCACCTCGAGTTCATGGTATATACTAGTTCACTGTATTCATGGCACTGCGGCCCAACGCTCGCTAAACCTTTCTAAAACCAAGGAGTCCGTGCCCAGCGAGTATAACGTAGCAACCCTTTTTTGTCAGATAGTGCTCAATGTACATGCCAATGGCGGCTAAGTGGGAATGAGAGACAGGAGAATGCTGCTTTTAGTTAACGCGCACGCTGCGATTTTTTTATTGTTCAACAACGCACAGAAGAAATCTCTCACCGGCACCACCTTGGAGGTCAAAACGTAAGACTGGTTACACACTACGACTACTACTACGACTATGAGGAACGAACAGGTGCCGCTATAAGGAGCTTCGCCCCTAATAAACACTCCGGCGTGCGGAATCGAACGTAGGAGCTCTGTGTCATGAAAGGAGGTGCTAACCACTGAGCCACCCCGGAGCACATCCTTCACCGTTCAAACGTCAAGCTACTTATATCTACCACTTGCCGCTGCTAACGAGCATCTCGGCGGGGAATGTGTTTTCAGCATCACCAGCAAGATGGCGCAATGAGCGCGCGTCACCACATCGCGCGGCAGCGTCCGCTCTAGTCTCCTACGCGCACTTTGCTTGGCTTAGAGAAGGGGAGCGACGCTCCCTCGCACGCCGTTATCTCGCGGTGGTGAAGAGGGGAAGGTCTTACGCCTTGGCTGGCCTCGGGCTTTACCTGGAACGATTCTACTGTAGTTACCGGGCGCACAAAGGTCACTGCAATCACTGCAGTCTACGTTTGCGAAAAGCGCGCGCTTTTCAGACTCAGCAAAGTAACAAATGAGACGCTTATTCACGTGCATCCGTTTCTGTGAGTACGTTTTGTGCGTCATTTGTGCGTGAGGAACGCGGGGCATATTTCGATCTGCTTTCCATTCTGCGCGTGCCCTTTCAATTTGTTGCTATCGCGTTCATTGCTTCGCCTTTCCGGCAAAGGCGTGGTTTTTTGTTTCTTTTGAAGATAATTACGCTTTTTTTTGGTAGTGTCCCTGCTTTTGTCAAGGAAGTGACCATGATGTGACAAGCAGTGAGCGAGTGTGCTCTCTGTTGGGCGAATCTGCCATTCTGATGAAACAAACTAGCGCCGAGAATTCTCTTTCCACGTTGGACTGTCTAAAAAAGACACGAAAGCCAACTTTGGTTCCCGCAAGCATCTCTGCTTGCCTGTTCTCGTTTCTCGAACAATTGCAACACATCTTTAATTTAAACACCTTTAATTTAAAGATTTCGAAATGAAGAGCTTGTCAACAGCATGGAGTTAACTCGTCTTGCGCATATGTCTTGCGCAACAGTAGCGCGCAACTTTAGTTTGCGCTTCGAGGAGTTCACTGTATATCTTTGCTCCGTGCAGACAAAAAAAATGGCAGCATATCCACGGAGTGAATGATGGAGAGTGGGGTGAAGAATTCGTCCGTCCATTCGTTCTTGCTTCCGTCCGTCCATGCGTCCGTCAGTGTGACCGTCCATGGTTCCATCAGCCCGTCCGTGCGTGCGTCCTTCCCTGCGTTCGTCCATGCAGCCGCCCCTGCGTCCGTTCATGCGTCCATCCATGCATCTGTCTATGTGTCCGTTAGTCCATCTATTCAACACACCAAGTACCACCATCTCGCATCTTTTCATCATATATTCCCCATATAGAAGCACCGCCATCCAGCAGACATTCCAAGGACTAAACGAGAGGTGGCACACGCACACTTTCTTACGGCTTGCGCTTCGGGTCCACTTCCCACCTTTAACCACCTCGAGTTCATGGTATATACTAGTTCACTGTATTCATAACACTGCGGCCGAACGCTCGCCAAACCTGTCGAAAACCAAGGAGGTTACGCCCAGCGAGTATGACGTAGCAAACTTTTTTTCAGTCAGATAGTGCTCAATGTACATGCCAATGGCTGCTAATGGGAAATGAGGGGCGGAGAATTCGGCTTTTACTTTCTTACGGCTTGCGCTTCGTATCTACTTCCCATTTTTAACCACCTCGAGTTCATTCATGGTATATACAAGTTCATTGTATTCATGGCACTGCGGCTCAACGCTCGCTAAACCTTTCTAAAGCTAAGGAGCTTACACCCAGCGAGTATAACGTAGCTACCCTTTCTTGTCAGATAGTGCTCAATGTACATGCCAATGGCTGCTAATGGTGATCGCAGCCTGCGCGTTAACTAAAAGCCCAGTGCTCCTGTCTCTCATTCCCCATTAGCAGCAATTGACATGCACATTGAGCACTATTTTTTATTGTTCAACAACGCACAGAAAAAGTCTCTCACCGACACCACCTTGGAGGTCAAATTGTTATACTTGTTACATACTACGGGGGACGAACGGGTGTCGCTATAAGGAGTTTCGCCCCTAAAGCGAGGCGTTAACCACTGAGCCACCCCGGAGCACATCCTTCACCGTTCAAACGTCAAGCTACTTATATCTACCACTTACCGCTGCTAACGAACATCTCGGCGGGTAATGTGTTTTCAGCATTACCAGCAAGAAGGTGCAATGAGTGCGCGTCGCCACATCGCGCGGCAGCGTCCGCTCTAATCTTCTACGCGCACTTTGCCCGGCTTAGAGAAGGGGAGCGACGCTCCCTCGCGCGCCCTTATCTCGCGGTGGTGAGGAGGGGAAGGTCGTACGCCTTGGCTGGCCTCGGGCTTTACCTGGAACGATTCTGCTGTAGTTACCGGGCGCACAACGGCCGCTGCAACCACTGCAGTCTCCGTTTGCGAAAAGCGCGTGGTTTTCAGACACAGCAAAGTAACAAATAAGACGCTTATTCGCGTGCATCCGTACCTGTGAGTACTTTTTGTGCGTCATTTGTGCGTGATGAACGCGGGGCATGTTTCGATCTGCTTTCCATTCTGCGCGTGCCCTTTCAATTCGTGGCTATCGCGTTCATTGCTTCGCCTTTCCGGCAAAGCCATGACTTTTTTTAAGATAATTATGAAGTTTTGGCAGTCTCCCTGTTTTTGTCAAGGGAGTGAGCATGATGTGACAAGCAGTGAGTGAGTGTGCTCTCTGTTGGGCGAATCTGCCATTCTGATGAAACAAACCAGCGCCGAGAATTCTCCGTCCACGTTGGACTGTCTAACAAAGACACGAAAGTCAACTTGGGTTCACGCTAGCATCTGTGGTTGCCTGTTCTCGTTTTTCGAACAATTGCAACACATCTTTAATTTAAACATCTTTAATTTAAAGATTTCGAAATGAAGAGCTTGTGAACAGCATGGAGTTATCTCGTCTTGCGCATATGTCTTGCGCAACAGTAGCGCGCAACTTTAGTTGGCGCTTCGAGGAGTCCACTGTGTATCTTTGCTCCGTGCAGACAAAAAAAAAAAAGCTATTAAAGCGCAGCAGATCGCGCCCTCGCGAGCCGTATGTATCATCGTGCTCGTTGCGTCTACCGAGATAGCTTCGCACTTGAGACGCACTCGAATCACTGAACACTCGAATGGGAAGCCCTTGTCTTTATCTCCGGTGTTTTTCGTACCAAGACGGACGTGGGGCCACTCGAAAAAAAAAAAGATAAAAAAGGCGGCCCAACGTAACGTGCGATTGTGCTCGATACTTGAATCCTGTGTTGTCTCCGTTGGCCGAACGTGCCGCTCCTCGCAGAAATAAACGACTTGTTATCCTTACATTTGATCTTCACTTTTGAAAGCAAAAGCTTAACTGTCTCCTTACACGATGATACACAAAATCATTTAAACAGGGGCAGTGTGTCCGACCCGACCTTCGGCAAGTGGGCTTGTCTTCTTCAAGGCGTCCTAGCATTGGAGAAGACAAGCCCACTTGTCGAAAGGTCGGCTCAAACACACAGCCGCTATTTTACGGATTTTTTCATCCTAAGCTTTCCCTTCAATGACGTTCCTTTTTTTCTTTTTTTTTTTAGGCGGGGGGGGGGGGGGGTCACATTTAGACATTGAAAGAGAAAGAAAAAGTGTTTTCCGGCAAGCAAAAAAAAAAGTGATTCTTTTCCGGAGAGTAGTGTGTTATAGTTGGAACTGCTTATTGCGACGCACCTTGACGTCACAAATTGCCTTAATTTCTGATGCCATCGTGAAATCGTAACATGCCGTCAACCTACGAAGCCGTTGCTTGCTCCGTGGTTGGCGGATCCCTGAGGTACTGCAGCACCGCGGGAGGTGCAGAAAGTTTCAGGGGGGCTGGGCGGGAAAGGTTTTTTTATGGGCTCAGCACTTTAGGCTGTCGTTTGCTGTCATGAGCTGTCGTCTACGCTTGGCGTAATTAACGCTCCATGCGTAGCACACTGAGCACGCTCGTGGCAAGAAGTCTGCTTCCTGATTTTCTTCGAGTGCCTTGTTGGTCACTTATCGTCATCAGCAAAAAAAAAGAAAAGTTACTGCATGCGGTTTGCGTGACGCAGGACAAACATTGTATAAAAATAGAAAAATGAAGCAAACGTGGAATAGTCCCGCCGTGGTGGCTAAGGTACTCGGCTGCTGACCCGCAGGTCGCGGGATCGAATCCCGGCTGCGGCGGCTGCACTTCCGATGGAGGCGGAAATGTTGTAGGCCCGTGTGCTCAGATTTGGGTGCACGTTAAAGAACCCCAGTTGGTCGAAATTTCCGGAGCCCTCCTCTATGGCGTCTCTCATAATCATACGGTGGTTTGGGGACGTTAAACCCCACACATCAATCAAGCAAACGTGGAATACAAAGAAAGTAGGCAAATATAAAGAAAATAGAGCAAGAAAGTCAAAAAAATAAGAATTACATGAAGAAAAAATATAATAAAGGCAGTTTTGCCAAAAGGGCGAGGCAATGAATGCGATAACAACATATTCGACTGCTTTAGGAAGCAAGACTAGCATCCGATCTCGCGTAACTCTATAAAACACTGGGTGCGAAGGCGCGTTTACTTTAGAGCGACACGACACTGACACGACCCCGACGAAGACACGAGGCATACGCAGACGATCGTTTGACGAGTAGCCCGCCGACATGTCGCCGGACCCCGTGGTCACACTAGGCCGACGACTACGACGACGACGCCTCAAAAGACAGCATGCCGTCTTAGTGTAACATGATGACAGACTGAAAACACCAGCAAAACGCATTGGCAGACCTGTCGTCATTGTGCCGTCGGGAGATGTGCGGCTGAGCGAAAATTAGCCCGTGTATTTTCTCCAAACGATCACGAAGGGGGAAATGTTGGGGGAGATAACAATTCACCCTCCAAGGCTTCCATGGTGTTTGAATAGGCATCTTGCGCACCCCACGGAAGTCATTTCTTCGCCTCCCTTTTGTGTATCCCCACCTCTGTCCCTCGACGCCGTGGATTACGGCGGTTGCTGAGCCGCGTAGCCGGAGAGGGAGAATGGAAGAACAGGGACCATGGCTGAAAATGAGGTGAAGGTTTGCAAGTTTAGTCGGTGTCGCTGTCTGTGCCTCCAGTTTGACTTCAAATTTGGCCAACAAGAAGCTGCGAGCACGACAAGGTGCTCCTGGAGTTTTCCAGAGACCATCGGCGGACTGTTTGTGTCGTTGTAGCGTAAATATGACGCCCGCAAGACGAGGACACCCGCAAAGACAGTCGGCAGACCAAACTCGGTGTCGTGTCTATCTAGTATGAACGCGCCTTAAGAGAACACGGCTGCTCCAGGTACCCTTTTGGCACCGTTTTTTCGTCTTGAGAGTGCAACACGTAGACGCTCCTGCCTGATGTGGGGGCACAAGGCGCGCGCTGATCGTTGCCGCAATAGGTGACCTGTAATATAGGCTATCCAGGGAACTGTGGGATACGATGGCTTCCTGTTCGACGCACCATGCGGGTTAGCAGCGGCACGCACGCATTTTTGTACCGCTCCATTAAAAAAAGCACCTCTCCGTGCAATGTCAGTGCTTTAAAAGTTGTTTTTTTTTTTTTTTGCTAACCGTCATTGGGACGAAGGCAATGTATGAAAGCCATGAACGGTAGGGAAACTTCTTCATCGCACTAAAATGATCTGCAATGCTTTTATGCTGTTCGTGGGTACTGTCAGTTTGGCTAACAATCAGTCGATACAGAGGACAGCTTTCATTGTATGATACGTTACTGCAGATAAAAAATCACCATTTTAAAGAAATCAGGGGATGGGGATGACTGTAGCAGTGTGCTAAGAATTCATTTCGGGATCGCTGCTTCGGCCCACATCGTTGATCGATCGGCATGAAGCGCATCACTTACTGAGCGCGTTGAGCTATCCTTTTTTTTTTCTAGCCATCAGCGCGCTATAACATGCATTTCTTAGTCGAAGCCAGACGCTTATTTGAACGCTGATCTTGGTCAAGCTGCGCGGCACGGCGGCACATAAGCAATGCAGTCAGACATAGACGGCGCGCCGAATAATTGAAATGCGCTTGTTTAACGCACTTTTTCCTTTGTTTGCCGTCTTGGCGCACAGTTTGACCAAGATAAACGCAAATGGACCCGTCCGGCGCTTCGTGTAAACTTACTCTTGAGTGAAGCTTTCGCTTTTTTTTTTTGTCATATATATCGGTGCAATGGCCGGCTCTCAGCTCGTATGGTAGGTAGATTTCGCCCGCGCGTTTCCAATATTGTTACAAGGTGTGGGCTGACGTTAACAGGGCATAGTGGGACATACCCAAAAAGGGCACCTCAGACTCAAATTGAAGAAGGTGACGTTGTTGGTGATCTGTGTTGTGGCTGCGGACTGTCTACTGTTATTTCCACGTAACAATACCTTTGCTAGGCGCGCCTGCGCGACAAGTTATTTCTTGATATAACATTCGCAGCAAATTCATGCGTAAGGTTTTTATTAATGCAGAATACGCACGTGCCTGTGATAAAATGGTCTTCGCACACTCTGGCTGCAACGTTCGGTACTAAAAGGCTACCTGTCGCTGTGGCTGTCTTCACAGCCGCGACCCACCTTTTTTTTCCCTTCATTCCATGGGAATTGATACCTGCGGTTGCCTTTCACACTCGAATTAGAGCAGCCAATGGCTGAACAACCGAACATAGTTTATCAGGAGGGAGATAAACGGGTGACCGCGCGCGGATCCCAAATAATCTGAGGCTTGCGGGGGAGCAGTTCGCCGTCGTGTATACTCTTCTCGAACTGGAAGCCGGCAGCAGACGGTGATCCCACAATTCCTCGCTCTTTTTACTGGTCACCTATAGCGCGGCAACCATAAGCCCCCACCCAATTGTTCGCTCACGGGATAAGCGTGCGCGCAGACGACCCTGGCCGTAAAGGCGATGTTCTCTCGGCTGAAAGAGGAGGCTAGCGCATCCTTCCCCGTATATAGCTAAATAAATACATATATATATGGGTGAATGAGGGTGGCGGATGTGGATACGGCAAAAACCAGCCTAGACTGTTTATATAATTGCTATCGCAATAATAAATGGATAAATAAAACGGAACAAGGACAAAAAAGACAAAAGGGAAGCAAGAAGAGAAAAGAAAAAAAAACGAAAGAGAAACAAAGAAGGCTGTTGAGCTTGGCATATTCTTCAGGCTTGGCACCAATATATAGTGCGAAGCTGCTGTGTTATTTTTTTTATTATTAATGGCTGTCAGGTAATTTTAGTATGCATGTACTCTCAGACATTATATGCTTCAGAAACTCGCTGTGGTGAGCTACGTAGGTTGCTTGATTTGCGCCCTCTTTGTGAAAGTTCACGCATAATGGACGCTTCATCAGTGCCCATGACAGGGAAAAAAGCGGAGAGTGCCAGCGAGCTTCTTGGTGTGCTCTATAGTCTATCTACGCCAGACCGTAAAGCTTCCCGCATTTACCTAGAGGAGGTAATTCTGGCGCTGCGATCGTTCAGCCATCGTGGGAACGATGAGAGCACACGGATTTGCCTGATCTTCGTGCCTGCGGCTTCCAGCGCACTTCGTGGCTTTGTTTATTGCCGTGTTTTGGCCTTTGTTTCGAATAAAAGAATGCATCGTTGCAAACTTCGCGACCAGATTTCAATTGGTGAGCACAAAAGCGTTAGGGTGGCAAAGTGAAACCGCTGAGCGTTTGCTCAACTTATTTTTGCGACAAAGCGCTTCCACGCCCCACAAAGCCAAACGGAACCGAAAGAACCAACATGATGATCGATGTTAGGGCAGATTATAAGGACACAGACGAAAGGAGGTACATTCAAGGGAACGCAGCACGAACTTTCAACAATAGTTTATTACTCGCTGATCCCACTAGTATATGCCCTCACACCGTCATATGCCCGTGTCCTTAGTCTGCGCTACCATCAGCTGTTATGCTACCATACCAACAAGTCGAAATCGCCACCCTTATCGAAAAAACAAAGTTTGAACAAATCCGTGCTCCAACCATCGTTCTCGCTCTTGCCGAAGGGCCGTCCGTTACAGCTCCCATAGACACTGGCGCCAGAGTTCCCTCCAGTGTACTTATAGGAAACGCTATGCGCCAGACTACTCGTACCTCTTAACAGGAACGAAGAAGTATCGAGTGCGTCTTAAACGTAAAGAAAGGTGAGAATACGCCTCGCGGGAGCGTGCTGCTCCTTGTACGCGACGTGGCAGTCGTAAAGTGCTCGGTGTAGAGGTACTGTATAGCAAGCGAGAATGCAAGGACGACCAGGCTGTGTACGAAAATCGCTCAGGGTATGTTACGCGTCTATCACGCTTCGCTAACTACGGCTCCTCTTTCGACACCATCCCCCCTCTCTCTCTCTCATCCACATTTTTTTGTTTTTCTTTGGTAATTTCTTGGCACGTCAGAAACTTATACCGTGTGGTAGCCTTCATTTTGTAGCGCGGCCGCGCCACGCGTCGACGTATCACTGGCGTAGTCAGGGGGAAGGAGTGTGTGATGTCTCACACCTGGCCCCCTCCCCCTGCCAGAAAAGTGAATTTTGATGCGTATACACATACACGAACTCATGCAGACACGCTAGAACAGACGCAAAGGTGTAGTTGAACCCTCCTACCCCCCCCCCCCCCCTCACCACGGCAGTCTAGTGGCTAAGATACTCGGCTGATGACCTGCCGGTCACGGGATCAAATCCCGGCTGCTGTGGCTGCATTTGCGATGAAGGCAAAAATGCTTTAGGCCCATGTGCTCAGACTTGGGTGCACGTTAAAGAACACCAGGTGGTCAAAATTTCCGGAGCCCTCCACTTCGGCGTCCTTATAATCATATGGTGATTTTGGGACGTTAGCGTCATGTATCAATCAATCCTCCCCCCCCCCCCCAACAACAACAACAACAACAACAACAACAAAATCCGTGGCTACGCGCCTGCAACATTAGGAATCGATGAAAGAAAATGCGTACAAATTTTCTTGGTGGTTTTCAATTTGCCTCGACCTCTCCACCACATTGCGGTATTCAGCCTAGCACATTTTCAGTGTTCTCTACGACGTACAGTCGCGCCCAGCATGAGTTCCAACGCGTCGTCTGTGCTATAAGAGGCACTAACACTGCAAAAATGACGCCAGGATTTACGCGAAGAAAATGAGAAGTAGTTAATGTTGCAGTTACTAGTACGCTCTAAACCAATGCAACCTTCGCTGGTTTCATGAGGCCTGGGCCCTCTTCAACGACTGCCACTTTGTTGCAAGTCATATTGAGCGCGACTGTTCATATACAGAGAGTCGGATCAGAGTGCCTCTCTGGGAACTGAAAGCTTTCGCGACAGCGAAACTACGTCTCTTTGTGGAAACATGACAGTAACGTGACTTGCCTCTTGTTGTTCGAGGTATAGCGCATCCAGGACGGGACAGAGAAGAAAACGCAGAACATATACACGGCGCTAACTTTCAACAATGCGGTTTAATCCGAGAAACAGCAACACTTATACCCAAACGTTTAGTTTGGGTATAAGTGTTGCTGTTTCTCGGATTAAACTGCATTGTTGAAAGTTAGCGCCGTGCAAACGTTTGGGTATAAGTGTTGCTGTTTCTCGGATTAAACTGCATTGTTGAAAGTTAGCGCCGTGTATGTGTTCTGCGTCTTCTTCTCTGTCCAGTCCTGGATTTGGTTTGGGTACAAGTATTCCTGTTTTTCGGATTAAACCGCATTGTTGAAAGTTAACGCCGTGTATTTGTACTGCGTCTTCTTCTCTGTCCCGTCCTGGATGCGCTATACCTCGAACAACATGAATAACCAACAAGCCCGCCGTGCAACCTTAGTTGCCTCTTGTGTTTCGCGTTCCCTGTAACTCCCAACCATCGTGTTTCCTCTGAGCACTGCGGGTTACCCTAGTTGCGCTCGTGCACGCTGCTAAGCGCGCACGCGTTATTTTCGCGTCGTAGACGTCGCCCTTCTTCCTCGAGCGACAAGCTGGCTGTCTCCTCGGACGTCTGAGCAGACCTCCTTTGTTCGTCGCCGTTCGCTTGCCACGCACAAGCGCAGCTCCTAGCTGCTGCTCCATTGGCGTTCCGTCATTGGCCGAGATAAGCTTCGAGCCGGCGAACCACACCGTTACACAAGCGCAGCAGCAGCCTGCCGTGGTGGATTCGTCGCCGCGACTGCGTCCTGCGGGACCGCCTGCTTGGGAACGACGTCGAGCCTCTTCTGCGTGTACGCGCCAGTTGTATGCCATAGTAGTTGTTGCGCGTCGTTCTAAGGCAACGAAGAGTGTTCCTGCATTTGCGAGGCGAGATAGCGTGTGGTGTTGAGAAGGGCGCCCTCCGATTCTGCAGGGGAGTCTCGGAGCGCGCGCGCGTGTGTGCGTACCTGGATCTAACCTTGACTCGAGCGGCTCACCTCGCCGTGATCAGCGGCACTCCGGTGAGAGACGGACTTTTTTTATCGGCGTCGCCACCCCATTAGGATTCGTGGCGGCATCCCGCGACGCTCCCAGGGTGTATACGTAAGAGCTGCGGCTGCAGAAGCGGCGCTGCTGCTGACGGCGACGGACCGGCGATATATTATATATTTTTTTCTATCTTGTCTTTCTGCTGGCGGGTCCCGGCTCGCTCGCACGCCCTCCTAGTAGTCTGCGCTGCCGTACGCATCACGTACCTGCGACCGTGTCCAGCAGCTTTCTCGAGTTTCTTCTCCCGCCCCTTTCAGGCCTGTGTAGGACTTCGTCTGGTGATAGCCTCGTTGTGTGCGTTTCCTGTGTGTATCGCGGCGGACACGTCATCTTGCGACGACATCGTCCGTAGCGGGACAACGCTTCGACGACGACGACGAGCACAGTCAATGATGGAGGACGTAGTCTTCCGGTGTGCCGTTTGATACCGTTCGCTTTGTGGTGACACTGATACGTGTTGGGTGCTTCGTGTGAGATAATTCGTGTTCGAGATCGTCGCCGCAGAGTAGTAGACTTACAGCTTGACCGTGCTTCGGGGGAAATGTTGCACCCCAATCTCCCGTATAATGTAGACCTCCATATTCTGTGAATCTTGCAGCGACGTCTGTGTGGGTCGACCTTAAGTGTTCAGCATTCGACCTCAAGTTTGACTCGGAAAAAAAAAGGTGGTCCTCCTGTTGCCAGGACAAGTGATCGTTCACGAGGACGAGTTTCGGAAGGAAGCTCAACCAGGTGCATTTACGCACGCGGTCCTTCGCTACTGTTTGCATCTCAGGGTGACAGGCGAACGAAGCAAAGGGCGACTTCTTGGAGTGTGAGCCTGGTGTAACTTGAGCAACGCAGGCGAAAGGGCGTCGCTTATTTGGGATTTTGGCAACGCCGGTGGTCCACCAACCTGTCGGCCAGGAGGAAGACTCCCGGTTGCACGGCTCGTCGAGCCTTGGAGAAGGGCTGTAAAAAGCGGCAGCGCTGTGAGCGACGGCTGCTTTCTTCGTTGCATCGCCTTACGAGGAAGGCAGATACGCGACAGGAAGCTGAAAAATCACTCTTCCACTGCCGTGTACCCGACTCCCGCCCCTCCTCGGACCCTTGCTCGCTCGGCCGTGTTGTACACCGAAGGGCGTAGCAGTCGGAATTTGTGTCGCCTAGGCTTCTGACACGAGGAGGAAGAAGACGACGGAAGGAGGTGACAAATTCAGCAAAAGTCACCCGACTAGCGAAAAGAGAAGGATCGACCTAAAGGCCACGGCGTTGGGGTCTCGTGCATCACCACCGCCTCTCACGTCCTCTCGCCGAAGCTGTGTCGCTGCGACTGCGATTGGTGTCGCGTAGTGTTTGACAGCAGGCAAAAGGGGGTGAGAGGAAGAGGAAGAAGAGCGAGTGGCCGCTTGGCGCGCTGGCCGTTGGAACGCTCGAGCCGGCCGCCGACGGACGGCGGCAGGCGCATCGGCATGACGCCGGGCACGACCGTCCTGGCGGAGGCGGGCGGTCTGGTGAGCAAGATGCGCAAGTGGTTCGGCGGCAAGAACAAGCAGAACGAGCCGGGAGCGCAGCTTGCCTCCGAGAAGAGCGGTCATCCCAGCAAGGCGTCCTCGCCGTCACGGCAGCAGCCACGTCTCTGCAGCAGCAGGCCTGGCGTACAGCTGCGACCTGCCAACTCGACGGGGAACGCCAGCCTCAGCTCACCGGACGCCTCCGAAGAGGACACGCACACTTCCTTCCGATGTAAGCCACAACCAAATTTCATTCACAGTAGTAAGCAGTTTGGACGAACTGGTATATCATGCTGGGCTGCACGCCGTCTCGTCCCCCCTTCAGCCCCCCTACCATTGTTTCCTTTTACCTTGTGCTGAGTTGCGCTAAAACACGCAACTGTCATTCACTGCGATACGAGAATTGCGCGGAGCTCCACGCGGCCATTGGCTCGCGTAGTTTCCCCTGCATAAAGTTATTGCCCTTGTTCGCTTATCTCGCGATTCGTAAGCGCAAGATGTAAGATCAGTTGATGCGTGGACATCCTCCCGTAGCTCACCTGTCTTTAACCACCATATCAGTGGCGTAAATCATGGGGGGGGGGGGGGGGGGTCCAGAGCACTCCTTACAAGTGTTTTCCCTTGAGATTTATCTTCCAAACGTCACATTTGAATTGAGTCTTGAATTTATTTCCGGAAAACCAACTCTAAAATCTGAAGCCCTTCCAACGACAGATAGAACAAAACAGCCGCCAATGCAAAATGCGTGCCAGCCCCTCATAGTCTTTATTATGGATTTACGCCACTGCGTTATTTCGTCATGCTTATTGCATGGCACATTATTCACGCCTGGTATACGTCGGCGGTTGTCCGAATTCTTTCCGAGCATCTACAGTCGGCGTTAAAACTTTAGGGGCAACTAGGAACTGCACATTACATGTTTGCACGCTTAATGAGAACAGTCTGGTGCCTTGTTAAGTAGTGGTTTTATTTTATTGATGTTTTTTAACTTGTTAGTTAGTCATAATGACCGAATTGTAAGCATACTTGCCGAAGCAGCTGCTGATAATCAGCTACGCACGTATGTTTACTTCCATAATGGCGGTCAGGTAGAAAGCAGTGGTGCCGTTGCCAACTGCCAAGCTGAGCTAAAATTGTCTTTCTGCAACCGCGAGGTCATTCTGCTACGAAATACTAGTTCATTTTTGTTGTCACGGGCACTGCACATGACTCATGGGAGTGCGCTTGCGGTTAAGGCAGCACGCCCATGCATGTCTTGCATAATTTTTTGTTGTACATTGTAGCCGCAAGAACTGTCGTTGAAGTTACATACTCATGATATTGTCAACCAAACGATTTGCAATTATTCTCTATGTCTTTGAGTCCCTTGGCGTTGTCTTGCTTTACGTTATACATTTCGCGAACTTGCCTACGGAGCACATGGTGGAATTTCAATGGTCTTGTTGGTTCAATGGGTGCGCAGATGGTAACAGCTGTTCGATAGAGACTCAATAGGTGCAGTTCTATAATAAGCAAGGGCGTAAAATATTTCACTCACATATGAGTGACATTGACAGGATAGTATGGGGTGCTTTGTGTTTCATACCCCTGTCCCTCAATAAACAAAAAGCTTTATAATAAAGTTTATCGTATGTAAAGATACAGTTCTTCGTATGTATTGCTACGTAGCTATCGCATGAAGGGTGAAGCATTCTGTGGACAAAAGACGACGAAGAGGACTGGTTTGCTCGCCCTGCGTGCTGCGCTCCGATTTTATCGATGTAATTACACTGGCAAATAGTCACGTCCCGTCTCATTTTACCTAATAGTATGTATGTATGTATGTATGTATGTATGTATGTATGTATGTATGTATGTATGTATGTATGTATGTATGTATGTATGTATGTATGTATGTATGTATGTGTGTATGTATGTATGTATGTATGTATGTATGTATGTATGTATGTATGTATGTAGTATGTATGTATGTATGTATGTATGTATGTATGTATGTATGTATGTATGTATGTATGTATGTGTGTATATGTGTGTGTATGTATGTATGTATGTATGTATGTGTGTGTGTATATGTGGTGTGTATGTATGTATGTATGTATGTATGTATGTATGTATGTATGTATGTATGTATGTATGTATGTATGTATGTATGTATGTGTTAAGTTTCCCCGGTCGATGGTTGGTCGTCGCTTCGCGCACTCGTCGCAAACGTGCTCTTCTGCAAGAGAGGTGGCCGGATGTTGTGGACCTCTCCACCTGCTCTGCTAATGGCACGCACAATACGGCAACTGAATGTCGCACCTTCGTCTGCTCGCGTGCGTCTGTGCATGTGTGTTTGTACTCACGAGATGTTCATATTTGCGCACTTGAAAGCACCGCTAAGCGCAGAAAATGGTCCATTTCATTCACGCCGCGCCGTAGGAGATAGCACACACGCGAGTGACGTTTGACAAGAGTGGTGGTTCCTCTCTCAGACGGTGTAGTCTGGCGGTAAACAAGATAGCACACAGCGCCGCGGTTGTTTTTCCTTGCTTTATATGTGCGAAGTATGCCGTGAGTATAAGCGCCGCCCTTGAGGAGTAACGCACGTCTCGCGTCATTCCGTCTCTGGTGTGTTCACTTGCTGCCCTCGCTGTAAGTGCATAAAAATGCGTCTGAAGGATTGTGCGTGTGTGTTAACGTGCGTGGGAAAACGGGGGGGGGGGGGGGGGGGGGTCCGCTCTGCATCTGGCATCATGTTCTGCGTTACAAGCATCCCCACACAGCCCTCGTGTATATGGTGAAGGTTAAGATTACTTCAATTTATTGTCTTTTCTAGTTGACAGCAAATACCCGACTTGTCGCCTTCGTGACCATTACGTCACTGTCAATCCTCAGGCAAACTCATTTAAGTAGCTGCTGCTTTTCTTTTTTTTTACTCGCTCAGTGGAAAGTAGCAACTCGTTCCCTTCTAATGCCAAACTTGATCAAGAGAGAGAGAAAGTGTGTGCATGTGTGTGTGTGTGTGTGTGTGTGTGCGTGCATGTGTGTGTGTGTGCGTGCGTGCGTGCATGCATGTGATTGATTGATTGATATGTGGGGTTTAACGTCCCAAAACCACTTCATGATTATGAGAGACGCCGTAGTGGAGGGCTCCGGAAATTTCGACCACCTGGGGTTCTTTAACGTGCACCCAAATCTGAGCACACGGGCCTACAACATTTCCGCCTCCATCGGAAATGCAGCCGCCGCAGCCGGGATTTGAACCCGCGCCATGCGGGTCAGCAGCCGAGTGCCTTAGCCACTAGACCACCGCGGCGGGGCACTGTGCATGCATGTGTGTGTGTGTGTGTGTAATCTTGATTGTTTACGTTTTCAACCTCCTTGCTCACAATCATTTAGTAGTGATTGTGTTCAAGCCGTCACTCATTCACTTCATTTTTCACGCGTTAAATTGTTTTCAATGTTGGTTTCCTTCTGCTAGAACACATTAGGGCATCTGCAATTAGTAATAATAAGAATATATATATATATATATATATATATATATATATATATATATATATATATATATATATATATATATATATATATATATATATATATATATATCATTATTAAACGTGCCTTGTTAACAAGTGGTCATTTTAATTTTAGCCCTGTCGTACAGCGATGTTATGCATAAGCGTGCGCAGGGTTCACTTTTAGGATGTGGGGAGGAGAAGGTTCGTCGAACGCAGCCCTCCCCTGCATATGATGCCAGTGTATGGGGCTGGCTTTGCGTGACGTGTGATACGAGAGCCCACGATTTGAAAGCATATTGTAGCTTATAAACATGTGAAGATGATGCAGGACTGGTAACGGGATCACCAGGTAACCGTAAAAGATGGTTCAACAAAGAATCTTTTTATCGCAACAAAAATGCCGCCTACAACGGCGCTGTCACCGTGCTCGTACGACGGCTCGTGGTGCATAAAACCGGCACGCATCCCAGATCACGGAATCCTTTCACCGGGATTATGTTCCGCAAACATCGCGACTGTATGATCTATTTGTCCGCAAGTCACGCACAGCGATAAAACGAAAATAAAAAAATGCATTTTTGCTGCGCATGCCTGTCAAATTATGTTGTCGCAGGGAGTGAGCGTGGACAGATTTTTCTCCACTTCATCAGCGGGTATGCAGTGCGGGTGACCTCGATTCCCTCAGTGAAAAAAAAAAAAGAAAAAAAAACCTCCCTGCTTGCATCCCTCTGAATAATGAGCCCGTTTTGAATAATTCGTTCCCGGCAGCCAATAGGCTCTCCGACGTGGTTGCTGCCGGGTAAGAGGGCTTTTAATCTGCTATCGCGCCTATCCGCTGCGGTCTCCCCGCCATCAGACACGGTGGCTGCGACCTCGACCGCAAAGGAGGGAAAAAAGAAAACGCCGGTGCTTCCGCGGCGAGAGAGATATATGGCTCGTTATCGGTGAGAAAGCCACCACCACTTGCCTCGCCTTGGCGGCGTTCCTCTAATGACGCTGCGATGGTCGCTGGGATCCCAAGACGCGGAGGTCTCGTTGTGCAGTGCACCCAAGGCCGAGATTCCCGGAATTCGCCAGTCCTCTTAAGACGCAGCACGCAACAGCTGGTTTCTTTGTGTCGGAGTTCAGACACTACGCTGCGTAATGTTGTTGCGCCGGTTGCATACGTTTTGACCATCTTGATTTTATATTGTTCCCCTATGTTAATGTCGCTTTACACACCCCGAGAAATGTTAGGTTAGGGGGGCCTTTGTCGGGCACTTGAATCTGCCTTTAGGCCCCTTTATCCCAGATAACGACTAAATAAGATTAGCATGTAAGCACAGACGTGTGCACGAAAGTGGTGGGCCGGGGGGGGGTGAAATTTGAACACCTCCCCAATGCTGTTACTCATTGCCACCTGTAAAGCCATTGTTTAAAGAGCAGAGTTGTGGCAACGCAGGCTTCTGATCGTAATGACGGCCGAAGTAACCTCGTGTGATGTTTCGAGAACTTGCAAAGTCAGAACGATGCGCTGACTTGACGAAGAGAAACGAATTATACAAGAACACAGAACGGACTAGGACTTGGCGATACGGACGGGGGTCTTTTGCAATGTTGCGAGTTTTTGTGTCATTCGCCGTTCTTAATCATTACGGTACATCGTTTCGACTTCGCACTGCCATACCAACTAGCCTAGCCCCCCCGCGGTGGTCTAGTGGCTAAGGTACTCGGCTGCTGACCCGCAGGTCGCGGGATCGAATCCCGGTGGCGGCGGCTGCATTTTCGATGGAGGCGGAAATGCTGTAGGCCGTGTGCTCAAATTTGAGTGCACGTTAAAGAACCCCAGGTGGTCAAAATTTCCGGAAGACCTCTACTACGGCGTCTCTCATAATCATATGGTGGTCTTGGGACGTTAAACCTCACATATCAATCAATCAATACCAACTAGTCTTAGCAGGAAGCACTTTTAAACGTTATTCCGGATAACTGTTCTATTTTCCGTCATTTCTTTCGGGGAGCCTGGGACCAAAGGCGCTGCCATTCTGAGAAACACGTGATGACTTCATTTTCTTCTTGATGTATTGTGTACCAGGGTTGGGGTGGAGGGGGGGAGCTGCGATCGACCTTAGAACCCCGCCCCCTACTGTGAACTCTACGCACTTATATGCCTGTTCACAAGTTTTGGCTTCATATGCCTGCGGCCTTGAAGCTGCAGGTGCGGCAACCGCGGGCGCATGCATGGAAAATTCCGAGCATAAGCGTGCGCAGAGTTTCCCGTCAGGGGAGGTGAAGGTTCATTGCAGCACCCCCCTCCCCCTCGTAAAGGCCAATATAGGGGGCACACTTCGCGCCACCCTTCCTCATAAGTGACGAAATCGGGGTGTACTGCCTCTCCTCCCGTGCGTACGCCTGTGATTACGATGCTTAAACACCGAAAATAATTTGTGCCGTTTCGAGGACGCACTTTCTTACAAAGTGAAGACGTTGAAAACACTCCTATATGTAGCCACACTTCTGATACCGACGTCACAGCTACATGCGAAAAATCGTGCGACGGCGTCAAGCTACTGCACGTAGCCAACTTGTATGGGTGATTTTCCGGGCCTGCGTTAACACACCGCGTCCGCATGCGCGGAAGTTAGCCATGTACCGCTGCCGCGTGCCGGATGCGCATTTGGCAACGGTATTCCGCACGCACCTATGATCTGCACAAAGCCCGACCGGCACTTTTATCGGTGCACCACTACCGATGCCTAATGCGAGGTCTTCTGCGATATTGGCCCGATCCCGACAATGTACCCACCGAAAGAACTATTCGAAGTATGAAAATACTGGTGCAAGCTCTACCTGGCGGTTTCAGCAGTACTTGCGACGACCGGCGCTCCGGCAAAATGTTCAGGCCGTACTCTCTAGCATCGCTTCTGCGCGGCTCATCTCGTCGGCTTTGCCGCTGTGCACGCAACTCGTGCGGCCGAGCTGACGCGTAGACACTTGTCGGGACGTAATTGTCGCAAAGCGTCCCGCGCCCTGTTGGTAATCGGTAGATGCGCTCGGCCTGTCGTAACCGCACTCCTGTGTGCGCGAGTCCGTGTTCTCACCGAGTTTGTCGCTGCTGTGGTGTTTGCCGTCGCCTCGCGAAACCACTTTTGCGCTTTTCCGAAGCTGGCGAGACATGTGGGGCTCGAAGAGGTGGACTTACGCGAAAAGCGCCTCCTATTCCTGTTCATGCCGCTACACGTTCGTTTGGCTGAACTTGATACGAGTTTCGCACGCTGGCAGCGTACCTCGGTTGTACCACTGACGCTGCTAAGGTGTTGGAAACGCTCTGCCACTGGGCCACTGCGCAGATGACGTGGCCGACCGGAGGTAGGAATTCTACTGAGATTAGTTTTTGCATTGTGGCTGCCTCTGCTAGAATGCTGTTTTATTATTATTTCTTTTATTGATATACCCTCAAGGCCGAATGGCAATTGCAGCGCCTGCTCTTTTGTTTGGTTATTTACTTCTCTATAGCTTGTTCGTATTATTCAAGTAAGGCGTTCCTATAAGTGTTTATCAGAATCGACTACTTTCTGACCGTCTATGTGCTATCGTGAGTGATATTAGGGGGAGAACGCGAGCACGTGGCAAGGGGCCTCGAACCAGACCAGGGTCGATCTGCGGCGACCACTATCGGAAACAAAGTGAAAAGTGTACCGTGGTACGATAAATAGGTGTGAATAGGCTTAAATAGCGTACGGAAAGCTTTGCGTGAGCGTCTGTCACCTCTGCGCATTGGTCGTACGCTAACCTCTGGCGGACCCTGGTTAAATGACGAGAATAGCGGGTGACCGCTACGAACGCTAACCTAGCGTGCGCTATTCTGAAACTCTGTGTAATGTCAGCACGCTTGCCTCCCTGTTGCTGATCAAATACGGCAGCTGCTAATTATGCCTCATGGGCCACTCGCGGGCATAAGGTGTATTTCCTTGTATAACCTGACAGTGTGCTTTCTATAGCTTCCGCTCAAAATGCAGTCCTTAATATTCGCTTGTGTGCGCTCCTAATTTTGAACCAAGATGCCCCAAAATAGGAGTCTTGAGAAAACGGTACTGCTCTTCGCTGCGCGCGAGTGCTACAACAGACGCTACGATATCCTAATATCTGGGATTTCACATGTAACAGCCAATATAAGGTTAAGAGGTACGCCGTAGTTGATGTCTCTGGAAATGTTGGTAATATGGTGTTCCTTTTTACGTGCATGAGTGAAGTGACATGACAGCACACGCATTTTGCTTCCATCAGAATGCGACCTCTTCGGTCGGATAGCGACCTTCGCGTCAGTCACCTGGCATCGTAACCTCTATAATGTCGCTACACTTCTGAGGCATACGGCGAGAAGGAGACAGCGAGGAAGTTTAGTGAAGACGAGAAAAAACCTAGGCTCTCACCTTTGAACTTGGGGGTGGTTTAGGGGCTCTTTAAAGAATACTGAAGCAAATTTTGCATTTTTTTCGCTGTTGCAATAAGCATCTAACGAACGGCTAAATACCTCGTTTGCTCGAGCGCGTGATGGTTAATTATTTGGAAAATCGTAGTTTCAGAGAGCGCTGAGTGAAGCGGAAGCAAGAGGGGCTTTCGTGTGAACGTAGCTACGTGAACGAAAAAAAAGAAAAGAAAAGCGCACGCACATGAACAGCACGATGACAACTCTTTTGGACGGAGACTCCTAACCAGATATTGTAAATAAGATTGAAACCCCAGAATTGTCCTTGCCGAGGCCAGGGCATCAGCCTTTGTACTCCCGTGCAAGCCTGCCCCTTCTTTTTGCTGGGATAGTCTGCATGGATAGAGGGTTCGCATGAATCGCGACAACTAACACAAACCCACGACGCAGCTAGGTGCATTGCGGTTGGTTGTTTACACGAAAACCACAGCTTGTATTTCGTGTGCGTGGCCACAATTTGAACTTATTTTTAAATGTGTTCTAGGCTTTATTGTCCGCTGATATTTCGTGTACGATGCGTCTGTGTCCACAAAAACATATCCCGCGGGTTATCTCCCCTTCAAAATGTTGTCAGTACTTACTTAAGTGCCTTTTGGTGATCGCTGTAACGCTTTTATTTGAGAAAATAACCAAGTGAGGCGTGCCCCGTGTGCAGCCAGTACCGGGACAGACGTAACGGTGGCTAGCGGCAAGGTCAAACGGCGCCACTCCGTCGACTCCAAGAATTCGGCTCGCCACGGCGCTACGAGGGATCCGGCCATTATTTGGGACGGCCGCGTCACCTGTGAGTCCCGCCCGCCGCAGGCCTGCTCTCTCTCTCTCTCTCGCTGTGCTCTCTGCGCGGGACTTCGAAGGTACTGCGATCGGCGCATTCGCGACAGGCATGTCCCCAGTCCTGGCAGGACATGTGACGTCACCTCGCAACTGATAACGCGTTCTTTCGCTATCTGAGCATGATTTAGCCGATTGCTCGAACAAGTGCCGACACGTATTTTCCGTGTTGTAGTGGCTCCACGATGAGCTGGATGCATGGTTTTCAATGTTCATCCTAAAAAAATGCCAATTTTCTCAGATGAATAATACAGAGGTATCACCTATTTGTGTGTAGCGCAACGCTCTAAAGGAAACCCGTGCGGGTTTCTCAGATTGCCTCTTATCTGAAAAATTTGTCATGCCAGACTCGTCCCTTTATCTTTCAAATCCGTATGTTTTTTTTTTCGTTTTTTTTTCAGCTTCGCGTTACAAATTGGGTTGGTGACCCTTTATGAACTTTCACCGCCTCACAGAGCATATTTTATTTTTCAGTTTAACTTAATTCACGTTTATGTTCAACATCACGTCAGAACGCAATGTCATTGTGGGCTGTGGACAAGAAGTCTCGTAATTTGCCTTGAAAACGCCTGCTCGTACCCCGCTTTCAGTACTCACTTCCGCTTCCGGCTTGGCCATTCCGACCTGCGAGTAAATGGCAAAGTTGCTAGACGCTGCCGACCTAACAAGCAAATAATCACCTCAAAAGAAGCCCCCCAAAAAAGCAGTGGGACGCAAAAGAAGCTGCAATTTAAACAAATATAATCTCCAACTATAATAAAATTCACTTTCGTACGAAGGGGAGTTTAGGAATCACTAATCACTCGCCGTACTTTAGTACAGTGAGAATACGTGCAACTCTTAGCAAAGTGCATATTTACTTTTTAAACATTATCTTCAGGGTAGTCTCCATTCGAGTGAATCTACGTTTGCCAGCCCATGATTGACAATATACTCGTGGATTCCCCCAACGTGTTTGACTTCAACACTTAAATACTCAGTCATCGACAAACGCGCTATTAGTGAACGACGAAAGCACTATTGGCGGACGGGATCACTAAAATAACTACATATTTGCGGTGAAACTGTAAATACCCCCCCCCCCCCCCCCCCCAAAAAAAAAAAACGCGTGAAATAACTGGACAAGTTTTGCAAGTTACTCGCGAAAAAAGACTGAATCCAGTTATTGTGAATGGAACTGGCAACAGTAAAGATTCGGCCTGACTTCACTTGACTGAGTTGGTTATCTTGTCGCAAATATCGACTTGGAAGAAGCGCGAACAAGCGAACACGGGAACAAGAAAATAGACCCAACAGCAAGAGCGCTCGTCCCTTTATGGACCTATTTTCTGCGCGTTATTTCAGGTAATATTCATAACGCATCGTCACACCGGCTGGTGTCAGAAGCTCGTGTCTCTCATGCATGATTATGCCGGAGCGCGCGTAACAACATCTCTTTGATGCCAGCCAGCTTAGACGCGCCGATAACCGTGTGCCTCTTCAGCACGACGAGCGCATTGTGTTTGCAATCAGGATTATGGCGTCGGTTTCTTTATATATGTTTTTCTTACAGCCACTTTTGTTCTCTTCAACTAGCTATGTACAGCGACACTCCCTCGCCGCTATAGACCCTTGCACTCTGCACTCGACTTCTGTGGAAATACCTGACAGCGCGGAGTGCTTCAATCGCGCTCGCAACAATGGAGACCCAGTTTGAGCTTGTTGAACTCCTTATTCAATCGCCTTCTTCTCGCTGACCAGAGAGCTTTGTTTTGTAGTATATTTTTTTAGCGATCCGTGCAGCTGAAGTCTAGAATCATTCGCAGTTTTATTCTCTGTGAATCAGTGGTTTAGCCAGAATCTTTTTTTTTTTTTGGCAGGAATGGTGGAGGGGGGGAGGGTGGTTCTCAATTATACTTTGCGTGTGTTCGTGACTGCGTCCGTATGTGTGCCTCTATATATACGCGAGGAAAACTGAAACATTTTGGGAAAAGGGGTTCTAGTACACCCTGTTCTAGTACACTCTATTCTAGCTATACACGCACAAAAAAAGCAGTGCATTTTTTGTTTGTTTCCTTGACAACTACATGTAAAAAATATAGGCGCGTGCGTACAGCAGTGCGTAAGGAATGAGTGGATACTAACACATGCATATGACGTCACCAAGCCGTACATGAGTTTCAGATTCATACTTGCATCAGTGACATAACAACCATACAACAATATAACACCATCAGTCTTTCGGTAAGGTGAAAAAGCGAGAGAAGAATAAAAAAATGTCATAAAACATTATCAATACGGTGTAACGTCACTTGAACGAGCAGAAAAATAAATCCAATAAATATTGATGTGTCTGCATGCGTTTTTTTTAAATACATTACTAGTTTCTCCGCGTTGTGGTCCAGCTAATTTCGACAGCACCGAATGATAACTCTCCCTCCTTTTCAGAATGGCAAAAATAATACAGCAACATGGCTTTTTTTTTTTTCTTTTTTTTCGAAAAGCGCTTGGTTGATATTTCCGCGAGTTGCTGACACATGTGACTTCACGGATGGCGTACGCGAAAAAAAAAACGAAATTAAGATTAAAGGAATAACCTATAGGCGCTAGGCACGCTATGGTCGATCACAAAGTGGCAACACAAAACTGGCGGCGGTCTCATCCGGACTGGCGGAGAAGCGAAGGGGGATGAGCGTATATCGCCGAGCAGCCGAGCCGCCGTCTCCTGACGTCATTTGTGACGCCGTATGTCGCAACGTCCGTGACGTCAGAGGCGAGAAAAATCTGACTCGGGATTCGATTGAGCTGCGGCACAGTTGGGTGCTTCCCTCAGCTGAGTATTGCTAGTGCTGGTTGTTTCGTGAGCGGATGTTTTTCTTTTGGGCGCCGCTGATGTAGTTCCGGACATTGCTATTGATCTACCGAAAGAAAAAAAAAACAACAACAAAAAGGAAGTTTGATTTCGGTGTACAGCTAGCGCTGCATATCAAGGTCATCGGCTATAGGTGTGTCAATACAGGTATATGAAAAAGGTCCCAACATTCCTTCCGTAGTTCAGGCACATGCTTCTGCATGAATCTTGCAAAAGTGTCACACAGTGATGATACAGTATTATACAATGTTATACTATTTGTCATTTATACAATCTACTTAGTCACTTCACCGAATCAAATCCTTGTGTGCCATGCTAAACACAACAATAACAGATAGAAGATAAAGTACATCTATACCAGTAACAAGTGCATAACAGTAGTTTAAGACATCTGCTAATAATAGTTCATAACTATTTATTATACATCAAATGATATTCCCACCGACGCAGCGAACTCACCTCTTCAACCAATTATGTCGTTATCTTAGACATTTGAGCACGCACTTGAAACGCTGTCGCTTGGTCTGCTTAACAAGAGAAAAAAAAAAGTGTCGTGTATATCTTCCCGTGTTACAGCACGTATCCCGCCTCTTTACGCTCATCACGGCCATTTTAATCTATTTTATAAGTCACACGTGGAATTGATTTTGAGCATTGTTGAAAACTGTGTGTTCTAATGTTCTAGCAACTGAATTTTCTTGCGTTAGGCGAGCTCTATCAGCCATGAAAATTGCACTGTCCTCGCAAAATGGGTGTATACGTTACGAAACAGTGAGTTTGTTTCCCTCCTTCTCTCTTTACTGTTGAATAGTTTGAACTGGTGCTACGAGTCTCAACTTCTGTATTAAACGTTTATGAAAGCCAGCAAATAATATAGTCAAGGAACATATAGGGGACATACTCTACTGTTTTACGTATGTTGTAGCAATCGCCATATCTAAGGGGAAAAGAAATTGGGTCGTGTGTCTTCGTGCTTCACTGCAAAGGTCGTCAAAATACGACAGTCTTCTGTCTGGAGGCGCTGCGTGAGATATAAACCCCACCTGGCAGTAATGTTAAGAAAAGAAAGTTTTTGTTGAACGCAGAACCGCTTGTAGGTGACAGCATCGTGTCATTTTATCGTATTGTAGGAAACACCCGTTTTTTTTGTGCGTGTGTTTATAGCGTCGCATTGTCAGTGCAGCGTAATAAACACTGCGGTCTGCGGGTATAAAAGTTTGCGGGTATAAAGTGGCAGCAGCAAACACAGGTCCAAGTTGACTGGCGGATCATGGGAGATGCTTTTGTCCTGCAGTGGACGTAGTCAGGCTGATTATGATGATGATGCTGATGGTGATGATGATGATATGCGATGGTGCATTTGCTAAATCTTGAGGTTGTATCTGCGAAAAGTCAGGCGTCGGGTAGAAAAATTGGCCCCGTATCTGCATGTTACACTGCAAATGTCATGGAAAGACGATAGTCTTGCGTCTGGAGAGAGTGAACACAACGTTTATTTGTTGTTCTGCGCAAGAAAATCGGTGAATGGTATACTGGAGGCGCTGCGTTAGTGTCTCGAGCGTGCAGCGGAGGTGAACAAGCGCATAAAGACACGTCCCACGTGATACATGAGCGCTATCTGCTAGTTATCTTGGGAAACGAAGCGCGTGGCGTGCGCGCCCGTCTTGGAGGTGACAAGGTGTAGAACGCGAGGCGACGGGTAGATGCCACCACCGTGTCGCCTTAGCAAAGCTATGGAAACACTTGCCTTTTGGTTCAAGCGTTGGACGGTCAGCGCAGCGTGATAAACGCTGCGGTCCTTAGAATTACATATGTATGCCTTTTCTAGTAAAAGACACACGTACCGAATATGGACGTGTTGCTATATATGGTGCCTCAGATATGCGAAATTGTTTTTAATTGACAATCGCACAACTACGAACGCTGAATCTTGAGCAACATTGGTGGGCGCTGCGGATGGGGTCGGTCGTTAGGGTATCATCCCGTGCCGTTTAGGGTACCATTAAGGGCGGACAAATAGACAAATGTAGACAGACAGACCAAAATTGTTGCGTCGAAAGTCCCCAAGAAAGACTATTAAAAAAAGCGGGTACTCATCACAGTGATTGAAACAGCGGTTGCTTGAAGGTTCAAACGACTACCTCGGAGAGAGTCGTACAGATTGATATCGTTGCGATGTCGCCGTTACCACAACGCTGTACTGTAGTGAGGGAAGGGGAGGAGAATGACGTTTCCTGGTGAAACGCAGTCACCATGTTAACTGTCGGGCTATTTCTCTGTGTTGATATATTGTAAATAAAATCACCACAATATATTTTGAAATTTAAACTCTATCTGGTAAAGATCTTCTACAGATATTTTTCTGGTTGGGTGGGCTTCCATACTAATAACATCAACTCTACAGCCAAGTTATAGTCCAAAGATAAAAGTTAAGGACGCTGAACTGACCCGACGTGGCGCACAAACCCGTCTCGACAATCGGGTAATTCTCGCCGCGACCAAAAGACTGACTACCGAAAAAAAGGTTCTCCGGCTGGTCTGCGAAATTCCATGCACAGACTGTCCTGCCACCTACATCGGTGAGACAAAAAACGTCCCCGAAATGATACGGCAAGATCGAAACGATGTGCGTGTAACCTCAACGCCGCACGAAACCTTCTCGCTGAACACAGCGAAAAATTGGACCACCGCATCAATTTCGACGACGCCCAGGTCATCGACACAGAGGGTAGCCACACAAAAAGACAGTTATTATAGCCCTGGCACATCCAAACAAGGCCTGGAAATGTTAACCGTTCATCTATAACCTTACCCAGTGTATACGTGCACGGTCTACAGAACCAGTTGAGAGAACGCCGCAGCAACAACAACGGCGGAAAGAAAAACGATGGAGAGGGTGACATTGCCAAGCAAAATCGCGATCTTCAGATCCTGCCGAGCAGTCGCACCTGAACAAGGGACCGAATCGGTGCCGGAACGTCGGTCAGTTCACAAGAGTGGAAACTTGGGCTAGTTGGTGCGTAGTCATATTTGCAAGATGTTTCAGCGCGCGAACAAAGGAAAAAGGACATTCTTTCTGTCTAACCTGTCCTTTTTCCTTTGTTCGCGCGCTGAAACATCTTGCAAATATGTCGGTCAGTTCACAGTCCTTAACATTTATCTTTTGAGAGTTTGTTATTGGTATGTAAATTCTATCTGGAGCTATCTACAGGATAGTTTGTTATTGGTATGTAAATTCTATCTGGAGCTATCTTCAGAAAAATATAATGGAAAGCGAGAAGTAGGTCACATAGAAAACATGTGGGTCATACGATCGTGTAGTGGACCTTCTGGACTGCCCGTAGTTGGTCTTGATAAAAGTATAACACCCGCAAAGAGCAACAGTTATACGTATACTATAGCCGTGACAGCATGGTTGCGACAGCATCGTTGCGACATCTGATTTTCTCATTCGTTTGTCTAATTTGTTTTTCCACTAAGTGTTCTAATGTATAACCCAATCAACGAGGAAGCCTGAATGAGGCAAGTTTAATCTCAGAGGAGAAAGCATTACTACGCATCGTCAGCCATAAATGGTTAGTATCAGCGCCCGAATTTCCCCTGTTTTAGATTTATTTATTTATTTATTTATTTATTAAAATGTCGTTACTGCTTCTCTACGGCGTAATCTCTTTCTGTTTCTCCAAAAGTAATGTCCCCTAGCTCACGGTATAGTCTGGCATCTCTTTTGACAAAATGCTGTACTTCAAGAAATTATTCGTAAATGCGGGAGGGGAATCTCTGCGAAGAAGACGTTTTGAACCGCGGTACAAGAAAGCTAGGATCAGCGGTGACCGAAAACAGTATACGTAATGGAGAGGTCTTTCACCGGTGTTACACGTTCCTTGTTTGTGCTGCTCTGCAATTAAGTACCAGAAATGACGGCGCACGCACTTGGAGTCTTTATAATTGCAAGGCTATAGATAGCCGCTGAATGACGTTGCACTGTTAATTAGGGACATCATAATTAGTGACACTGGTAATTATTAATTTGACAAGTGTTAATTTGTGACATTGTACTGTTAATTAGGGATGTTATTGGTGTAAAGAAGAGTTCTGGTACCGCTGAGCGCTAGCTATGTATATAAAAAAAGTATGTGTTACTCTTTTCGGTGAGCACTTCTCATGACTCGGGCTCTTCAAAGAGATGCGATTTGATAACTCCTTTGAGTTTCACGACTCTCCTACGATAGTATAAGGATCTTAAAAACAATAAAAAGAAAGAATTACTTGTTTTAGATTGGGAAACCGCACTCTGAGAACTCTGTCACAAGTATTACTATCATAAGTTCATTATTTTCGGACAACATTAAGTTCCATTTTTAAAAAATTCTGCGTCGAAATCTCCGTCCGTGACGTACCAAATTCCAAAACGTATTTTTCAGTATTTTCGCTACACTGGCTTTATGAAATTTTCCTAAAAGTTTGTATGCTAGGTATATGGCACCCACAGGTGCCAATGTACTTCAATTTTATCGATTAGAAGCTACAGGGGACCCAGTAGACGCCTTCAAAATCTATGATGTCACGGTGTTTTTCAAGCTGGCGTCTCCAGCCGCAGTTTCTTCTCGCGCGTTTCTTCCCTTACCAAGTGTCGCGTAGCAGTAATAGTGGTGCTTTCAGGATTGCGAAATTGTACTTTATACTAATATGCGAATAGGCGTTTTGCTTTTTAGTGTATACCTCTAAAGGAGTATTGACGTGCCTTTTTTAAGGAGTCATACCGATGGCTATGCAGGACTCGCAAAAAAGTGAAATAGCCTTCTTCTTTCGTATACAGTGTATTGATCATTCGTTGAACAGTCAATCATTCACTGCACAGCTAGATCACAAAGGTGTGACTCTTTCAACAAGGGTACCACACGTATTGTAGCCACACTGCTGACGTATACATGGAAAGACCGCATGGGAATTAACTTCCTACAGTCCGATGTCGGGGAACCTTTAGTCAGTGGGCGGCGCCTGTCCTCTTCCCTTTTGTATTTTGTCTAGTTGGCAGGACAGGGTACGAAACTTGCACACTGCTAAGGGAAGTAGCAGCGTCCTTGATAGGTGCGCTTGTCCAAAAGTCGATTCCAGCAACACCCGTGTTCTTTTTTTCTTGGATCTCATTACAATGTGAGTGTCCAGTTAGCGGCATTTATGTTTTAAAGAATATTACGTGACACCTAATGCTTATCTTCTCCATCGAATATGGCTCAACACAGTTTACAGAGCCATTCACAAAAAGCGAAGAGTTGGTTCGGAACGTCCTCATTTCTCTTGAGCCCTAATCACACGCACGCGTTATGACGCGGCAGTTCTTTCAAGATTACCGATAGTCACAATACCTAATACTATATACTATCGATGGTATACCGCTGTGAATAATTATGCTCTTGTTGGCCGACGAACTTGCCGAAACATTCGCGATAGGCTACTACAGCTCTACTCAATTTAATTTATAAGTAAACTTATGGCGAAAGAAATTATTTATACCGTGAAAATTCTGGAATATGCCCATCAGTAAAGACGATTGCTTACTTAATGCTGCGTTCCAGGACAAACTGGCTTCTTAATATTGTTAAGGGAAGTATATAATTTCGTTTTTATAAAATGCAACATAAACTCAGTCTCACTACACGTACCAGCTCCTTTTCTTGTCTAATGAACAGTTCAGCCTAAATGTCATGTTTCAGCCCAGTGTTGTGGTAACGTAACACAAGCATGTAAGCTTTTTTGTCACTCAGCCTCCTCTCCCTGTTCTGCCATCACCAAGCACCTGGGGTACTAAGTTTATGCTGCAATGAGTTCGAGTGTAAATTTGTGCTATCGATAAGTACTATCGATAGGTTTTTTTTTGGCGGTCGATATTTCTGTACTCACTCAACTATCGACGGTATCGATAGTGCTATCGATAGCTGTGCATCACCAGTGCTGATGCGTTCCGGAGCGTGCGTGTGGTTGGGGAAACGGGGAAGACGCCGCCCCTTGTATTGAACATCATCGTCGCACTACTAACTGCCTGCGCTCGCGAATCCCAGGGTTCGCGTAGCGGCGCCGCAGACCCGAGCGTGGTCGCCGGTTCGGACCAGAGGGGGCCCCGCGCTGGTCCGACTCAGTCGCAGCCCTGGCTGCCGTAGACAAAAAGCCTCCCGTCGGGCCCATGTCGCGTGGCAGGCGGCCTCAACCAGGCGGAGGGCGATCACCCACCGCGGCCCACGTCAACGACAGCAAGACATGTGAGCGCTGCTGCACATTCGCCGCGCTCCGCCTTATCGTCCTCACGTGTCGCCTCTCGAGCGCAGATTGTCCACGGTTCAGATTACCTTTAGCGTAGCGTGCCGAATGTAACATTGCCTAACGCGGCAACAACGACTGTCTCAATGACACCTGTTCTACAATGAGCCCTTGTGCTAATCAACGTGTGCAAACGCTTACGTATTTGTATGGTCGTACGATACATAGCAACCACCAAAGTTGTTTACGTAACAGAGTTACCTGGATACCTAGCAAAGTTGTTTACGTAATAGTTTACCTGGCAGAGTCACATGTGTCGTCTCCAGAAGTGTTAACCATAACGACGTGGGGTACGTTTTTCATATTCGTGTGCCGCATTAGTACTCGGCCCAAGTCAAACAAGCAGTCTCACGCCGTGGTTAGTTGGTGCTCAGTGAAGACATTCAAATCGTTGTGTGGAGGTATAGTTGTTACGAAGTGAAGTAAGTCGCCTTTTATAGTCGCTATTCATGTTCGTATTACCTGGGTTGCCTAGGCAACGGTGCACTTGTACAGACTGAACTGCAATTGCAATGCAAATAATTGCAAGCTGGGGATAATGCAACACGTTATTTAGAAACAGACAGTATACTGCTAAGGCATTGGTACGGACAGATTTATGGTGTGTTTCAAGAGTTGTGAACTGTTGAAATTATTTGAGGTGCCAATATTTCAACGCGTTCTGCTAGCGGATTATTGTCGGAAGAGTACGTGTGATCACTCGGAAGTTGCTATCGGGCTGCGATGTTACTCGATGCCGTGTTCTGAACCAGCGAGAAGTCGTCGCTTAACGCATGCGCAGCCATGTTGTACTTGATGCTGTCATGTTGTACGCGTTTTGTCGAACGTAAGATATCGAACTTTTTGGTCCCTCTAGGAAGAACTGCCCGTGGGCTGAATACATATTTTCAAGACAAGCTTCAACCCTTTCTCACCTAATGTAGTGTTCCGGTACAAAATTCAGAAAGCTTGCAGCACCTAAATACTCGTTGCCATTGGCCAGTCGCCTTCGCGTATCATGTAAGAAAAATAAAAAAAAAACTTAGTCGAATGACTTTTGCTTTTTTTTTTTTTGCATATGCGGGCCCTGATAAGCACTTCCTGCAACTTGCGGAAAGTGTCTCGGTTAGGTGGGGGGTGCCCAAACGACCCGAAAAGTTCGTTTTCTCTAATTGCAGCAACTTTTCGGTGCGAAATGCCACGCGGCCCTGGCGATATATGACGCTCGGTGTGCTCTAGCTATTGGCTGCGGCGACGAAGCGCTTGGTGTAGCTGCGTTCTCGATTTCTCGATGTCAGTACGGCCTGTGATTGGGAGTAACTCGGTCCCCCGAATCGTTCGGCCGCGGGCCGCGTGGGGTGACCACTTCCACTGGAAGTGGTCAGCCGCGACCGTTTGGGCACCCCCCCCCCCCCCCTTTTTTTTGAATTGGTGATCTATAGCTGATGTATATGCAGCGATAACCACTTCGAATAACAGATGACTGAGCTAGTTGGTTTGTATTCATGAGCATATTACATGTACATGCGCAGATAAGTTTTCTTGTATTGTTTCTTTTCCGCCGTTGTTCGTACTTTCAGTATTTTTGGTGTCCCCATTTATTTCTTGTGTCCGTGTATGCACGCCCTTTCTGTTTAGATTAGGCATCCACTTATGTGTGCCTATGGGCAACGCTCTTGTCGAAATGCCATCCGTAACCCAACTGCTTGGCGAAATACCTAGCTGTGAGAAGCAGAGTGTAAAGGGAATGTGGGAGCAATAAAAGTCTGAAGAAAGAAGGGCAGTTGACGTCACCTGACAAAAACTCGCTGTGTGCCTTGGCCATTTACCTCCCCCCCCCCCTTTTTTTTTGTCTATGTGTGAGGGGGGCAGGGAACGCAATCTGTGGTTTCAAGGGTCACAACCAAGTGCAGTCTTCATTTTCTTCTCTTGATTTTCGTGTGCTCCGGTTTTGTTCGCTGCCCGAAGGAGGGTGCTACGATGGTATTCGTGTGGCGTTACGTCACACGACGTCATACCAGAATTTATCACGTGTTGACGCCTCAAATCGTACCGTCATCACGTGATTGTTTTTGCATCACTCGTATCCGACGCCGCTGGATGGTCGCCGGCGGCGGCCAAATTCGGCGTTTGATGAGGCATCTGAGGCTTTCGCTTAAACAGATAACTTTTACGCACTCGCCGCCTTGTCCGCGAGTGGCTCTTGATAACATTCCCAGGTTTTACAAGCACTTATAAATCCCCACTTAAGTGGGCGGGAAGATGACCACCGTTGTAGCTCTTTTATAGTAGAGCATTGGACATGTTATGGGAAGGTTATACGACGGACCGGCGGCAGGTTGTCTTTTTCGCCCATTTTAATTTATTTTCATTCTTATCGTAACTGGTATACACTACAGTTGACTGACTACAAAGAATGTCCTCTGTACCTTCATTGGTGTCATTTTCTGTCGGTTTCATTACGTAGTATTAAGTGAAAGAGTACTTATATCGTACTCTTGAAAATAGCAGTAGTATTTACTATAACTAAGGCCATTTAGTAATCATCACGTCGGCGCTTGATGATTTGTTTTATCACTCTTGTTGATGCCGAAGGTTGATTCTCGCGTTTGATGGGGCACCTAAAGCTCTCGCCCGAGAAGAGCAATTATCCCGCCGGCACGGCCTCTGAGCCCCCGAGCAGTGGTTCCTGCGCGATGCTGGGCTACTTTAATTCCTCTCTTTTTTTTTTTTTCCTCTCTTTTTTTCTCTCTCTCTCTGGGTGGGGTCCGCGCTCCGAGAGCGAGGGCAGGTTTCACTGCCGGTGCCGCAGGGGCGTTGCAAGTTTGAGCTCTATTGATTGAAGTCACGCTGGCCGCCCAGCGGTGACCGTTGGTGGGGCACGGAAGGGGCACCCTGAGGCTTTGCACCGGCAGATTTCTATCTATACGAGAGCGCGCAGCCAGCGTGCAACCGCGCTTGTCCAAGCGGAACAGCCGCGCGGGGCCTGCTGTGTTCGCCCTTGAATTGTTAAGCACCCGGCGGTTCTTCCGCACCGAGTGGCGAACCCATGCGAGTAGGATGGAATACTGAGCGTGTTGTTGCAGATTCATGGTGGCTAACGGCGCGGAAAACACAGACGATGACCAGAAGTGGACATGGCGCAGCGCCGTTACTTTCAAGTGAATTTTCATTGAAGAAAACGGCAACATATATAGAAAGCTAACAGAACACGTCGTCACTAATCTGGCCGTTGTCATTCGACTAAAAGGTATACAAACTGCGCATCCAAGCATTGTCAAGCAGACGTATAAAATGCGAAAAGAAAAAAAAAGAAATGAAGAAAACCTTACGAAACAAATAACCAGGCACAGTCACAAATGATCCCCATCCACTGTCTAGTATTACGGAAAGGTATTCAGTAGGGCAGTGGATGGCTGGCTGAAACGTGTCGCGACGGTTTCCCTGCCGCTTGCAATCAGTCATCATTGCATCCAAAGGTCATGGAGCAGCCTGATTAGCAATCACCAGGATTCACACCACACAATCATTGTGGTTGCGGTGAAGCATTGGTATACATCAAACTAATGTGCTGCGTGTCAATATTTCTTAACTTTTGCGTGATTCTCAACATCATTCATTTCTTTTGTATGGCATGTGACTTCTTGGTAATGACAACTAACAGACGATGCCATAGAGTACAGGGGATGTTATTGGGGGTGCTTGGGTGCTTAAGTGCTCAAAGTGCTTACAGAGCGCAAATAAATACTTCGCATTTAAAAGTGGACGAAAAGATCACTTGCCACTGGCACGGACCGAACCGGCGACGACCTTCGATTAACGCGCGCGTCGATCAGCAAGTAATTTTTTCGTCCACTTTTCTTTCTTCCCACTTCGTTTATAATCTTCACAATCACCATAAAAGCAATTCCTGTACACTCTCTGGCAACATTGTCTGCTTCTTGTCGTTAATAATGTGTCTAACAGAGAGCTTTTCCACTACCACCTCCTTTTTTCTGTCTCATACTGGCTATGTAAACATTAATTTAGCCAGTCAGGTGCTCCGACTTTCGAAAGCACCATGCTGAGCGAAGCTGTCGAAAATGGCAGTAAGCAAAAGCTCTCAGCGTTGGCTATTGCTGCCCGAATAGTAGTCTCGCGAGATAAACAGAAACTTAGTAAACTACACACGTATGCGTGCCGATGATTGTCTGATAAGCGCCGTCCTATAGCGTCGGTTGTTTTTATTTGCTACGAAGAAACGATGCTTGCAAATAAGGTGCTTGCTAAGAAAAAATCTCATTTTGTTTCGACTCTAACGTGTTCGAGTGGTCGCACCGTCAGGCAGGATCTCGTAACCTTCGTATGAGAGGAAGCCATTTAAAGTTCTGTCATGATGCGTCGAATTGATGTCGCCACTCGTGAAATTAATGTGGCCGGCCATCCCGCCGTTGAACCTTGCGAAACGTGCTCACGTGTGATGCCGACGAACATCCCGTAATGGATGCCGCGTGCCGCCGTTGCCCGTCGAACGTTTTATTATTTCAAGCTTTTCTATACAGCCGTTGGCTGTTTCGAAATTCATAGCCACGGTCGGAATCATTCATGGCGGTCGAGATATTTATTAACGCGATAGCATTAACGAGGTTGTTTCGCCGGAAATTCCGGTGTCGGCGTCGTTGGTTATGAGCGAAAGATCATCATCTTCTTGTCCGTGACCGAAAATTTGTGAAAGATGCAAATAAATTAAATTTTGATTCGAAGTGAGAATCGAACCCAGGCCGTCTGCGTGCAAGCAGCTGTTCTACCACAGAGCCACGTCATTGCTTGAAATGTCTATGAAAAAAAATAAAAAAATACACTATGAGTATCATAGTAGTTGAAGGGTGTATCATTAACGCATCACTTGTTGTGTGACAGAATCCTGGAATCGCACCAGGTGAATTGCGCAACGAGTGGGTCGTTTTAAGTTGCTCACCTCTTTACAAAGTGTACGTGGCACCTTAGCAGACAAGCAGTGGGTACTTCGAGAATTAGCGAGAGTAGTTAGGACGTAGTGTATACATGGAAACTTTAAATCCGCTAGACATTCGCATAGCTTCAAACGACCAATGCTACTCGTCTGAAAACTCGTTTCCTTACGGCATGGTTGAAGGGGCCCGAATGCGCTATATATCGTTCTACCCTTGAAGGCGAAGCTCTACCGTCCTTCACGTTTTTTTTTTCTTTTTACACCTTGGACCACAGCGTTTCATAATAACACAGTAGAGGGAAATCTGGCGCTAGTATTTATGGAAGCTGCAACACATGAGGCTTCAGCTATGGAATGGGAGTGATGGTTAACACATAGATTCGCTTAGTCTTTACGGCCCCATGTGGTCTGCAGTTGCTTTGTCGCAAGACGAAGGTTCAGCAGTTCCACTACACCATGCTTTATTTACCCTTTCAGGCTCACCGATTCAAAGTCGGCTCGAGATGTTAACAATGAGCCGTTGTTTTATTCGAAGCAATGTACAAGCTTTCTTAGAATTCCGTTTCGGCGAGCCGACTTGCCTTCCTCGAGACAAACAACCACATTTTCATCGCAAGCTTCCGTCTTCGCCCGTCTTTCGCTTTTTCATTTTATCTATTTATTATTTATTTGTCTGTTTATTCATAGTACTTCTATGAGGCACCAATATGAATAGCGTCGAGAGTTCGTTTCGTCCTCTGCCGTTGAGCGACGCTCGTGTGCGCGGATATGCCTCAGCCTCGGAAGCACGAAACTCCCGGGCACGCGGCTCAATGTTTGCCTTCACGATTCGCGGGTCATTCTGACTATCTTTACGGCGACTCCGTGCGTACACAAGCGCATGCAAGCCCATATAGGGAAGAGATTAGTCGCACGGGGCGTGACGTATGTGCGCATCAATGAAAAAAAAAAATGTTTTGTCACATCAGCGCATACGTTGGCCAAGCAGCCGAGGGAATGCGTAACTTCGCGCGTGTTTGAACTCTCGCATGGGAAATGGCTGCGAGAGCGTGCTGCCGTCGTATGAATAATGCAACTTCGTGGCGCTTCAGCACGTTTAAAAAAACACACAAAAAACACCGCTAGGTGCATCGGTTAGAATGTATTCCGATATTGACAGAATCCAAATGACCATTTCTTTTGGTTGCTTTGATATTGGCGTCCTCGTAGTTTCTTTGTTCGTTGCTTTTCTCTCGCCTTGTTGTATCGTGTTGTCTTTAAATCTTGCCTGCCGCGCCACCATAGACATGACGCCTAGGAAGCCGCGAGGCCCAACGGAGAAAAGGTGGATCCGGTGATAAGCGATAATCGAATGCGGTTTCAAATACGATGCTGCATTAGGGATTCTCGCTGCGTGTCGTACTCGCCTGGCCCGCGAACCGCGTAATGGGCGTAGCTGCGTTTCACGGGATGCTTTCAACTGGTTTCGGGTTTCTTTACATAGCACCGAGACGATTGTTCAGTACAGGGCCGCGCCTTGTAACGGCGAGGAACGTGTCGGCAGGCAACGGTATTTTCCGAATAACCGGTTACGAGAAGTCGGTGATAAACTTGGCGCAACGTGCTTTGCTCGTTGAATTTAAAAAGTTGCGCGAAAAAGACGTTCACCAGAGAGGGTGCATGGACAAGCGCCAACTCACACTTTTATTCGCGGGCGAAACTACTGAATAAATGGAAAATAGAAATAATAAGATCACGGGGGCATACGCGGGGCCATATTGAAGAAACCATTTTCAAGTCACCCTTCCTATTCCTTTTATAAAAGCCTAATTTTTTTTTATTGTCAGCTCGATTGAAGGCGTGCTATAGCCATTTGCGCCGCCTCGATAATTTCCGGTAATGTTGTAAATATTTGTTCCGGATACTTTCATGTTATCTCGTGTTGCACATCTTCCATCTTGCACATCGTTGATGTTTTCATGTTTTAAATCTGTAATCTTGTACTTATGCGCTTTCGCGAGTTGCGTCCTATATATATGTGTGCGTGTGCGTGTGTTCGTCTTTACAAGGCCACACACATGCTTCGCCTTCAAGTGCAAAATGAACTCCGGGGATAGTTTCTTTTTTATTCTTCGTTGTTCATTTTATCGTATATCCGTTGTTGTAATTTTTATTACCACGCTTTTACTCTCAATTGCTGGTTTCGTAAAGCAGTGCATTCATTTCCTGGCCACCTAAGCCTCATTTCCTATACTTCATCATGTTTTCTCGTCTTGCACCTCTATAACACTGTCCCAGTGGTCTTGGCCTTGCCACAGTGTTTCGTTGCATTTCGCCAGGCATCGTCTTGCTTTGGTGTCTCTGAAGCCGATTGCGTGTGTGGCTCTTTAATATGCATGGTCACACGTGTACAAGCTATCTTGCTACTTTCATCTCGAACCGTCATGCGGCGAGTAGAATAGGCTTCATGCAAGTGCTCGCTTGTTTTGAGCCACCTTATAGTTATTTCGACTCGTGTTTTCGCATGTCGAACAGGTGAGATATTAATCCGTAGCCCCCACAGAACAGCTAGTAAAAAGCACATAAATATATTTTTTTTCATGGTGAAGTGGGTGTTATAACTTTATCGTGGTTTTATACGTTCGGTGACATACTAAATCCGAATATCTCTTTCGCTTAGTTGTGGCTGACGAAAAATGTTAGCGCAGTACAAAGCGGACACTTGCTTAATAAACTGAAGAAGTTATCGATTACAAAGGATTTACAAAAGCATAATACCATGAAGAATCACTCGTCTTCCGATAGCGATGTTGGACGTGTGTGCCTGCGTGCGCACACAGCAACCACTTCGAACAACAGGGACGTTGTGAAACCCATTTTATTATATCCCAATTCATGTCCGTGTTCAGACCGCTCGATATGCATGACAGGTTTTTGCAATGCTTGTAGGGTGGATGCTTGGTCATTTTGTCGCCCACATGAAATGAGTGTAGCAGAGACACGTTTGGGATATGTGTGGGCGAATTGAGTTGCCCTCGGTGGGAGGCTCTGTTCCTAAACACAGCGCACAGACGTATAGCCAATGTAAAGCGGGTAAATATCGAGTTAATAGGCGAAAGTATTGCTCGAGTGTATTCTTTAACGTATTTGAAATCTGCAGAAATATTAACCATTCAGCTGAATTGTCATCAGGTGCCAGCCAGTGTACAAAAAAAAATTCTTTCCACTTTTCTCTGTGTAACTTTGTTCAGTTGTAGAAATTTCCAGTATTCGTGGTTGGCTGAGCGCAGTTTCTATGAACATTGGAGCAACTTGTACTGTACAAGGCACGTGACGCACAGGGGGCCAGTACTTGACCTAGCTTCTACGAGGGTGATTGGCGAGTATTATTTCTAATTGAGTAAAATTAAAAACTTGGCAACAATTCATAGCTGGTATGGGGAAAACAGCGCAATAGAGCAAGGACTGAGAAAGATTGCACACAAAACGAGCGCTGACTTTCAGCTGGTAAAATGTTTATTGAAAGAACATAATATATACCACTACTGGGCATGCCATGATCAGTTGAGAAATTTCGGAGGCCTGCAGAATACAGAAGGCGTAACTGCGTCAGTAAGCTTGCAATCGCCCTCTAGGATACATAAATTCTGTTTTTGGGTTATTGTAATCGCCAACAGTCTTGTGTTCAGATTTGTTGCCTTTTCTATAGTCAGGAGTGTCGTCATAAGTGTTATTGCCTTCTAAGAGCATTCTAGTAATACTATACTGTGATGTTCCTTTAAGTAAAAAAATTTTCAGGGGCCGTCAGCGGTCGGGTTGTGTCCAGTCTTTCTTAGTCCCTGTTCTTCTGCGCTGTTTTGCTTCTATGACTTATTTCAAGCGTTTGTCGCAACGTCTCTAATATTCCGACGCTTTGTGTTTCCGAAGAGATGCACTAAGTATACACAATCTTCACTGAACAGAAGCTATTTTGTTTACGAAGCTTAAAAGCATGCGCTGCGTGTTTGCTCTGCCGCCTTTTTCTTTTTTCCTTGTTCGCTGCCGTTCCCGAGCACTCTGTGTGTATGAAGCTCTTCTTTTTCGATCTCGTTCCATCGACGTCTTTTTATAGTCCCGGGGCGTGCACTGTGAGAGCAAACAAGATTGTACGCGCTCAGTAGCCTCGCTGAGTAGGGACAAACAAAGGGCACGCACTGCAGTCGTCGCTTGCGGCTGGCTCTTCGTAGACGGTCGCGATGCATACGAAGATAGTACAGATATCGTTTGTCGACTGACAGTACATTTCTTATACCAACGTCGTTTAAATCTGTGAGGCTTATCTGATATAGCGCATCAGTAATACGTGGCACAAATATAGTTGCAGTTGTTTCATTTAGTGACACTTCTTTTTTTTTTCACTGGCCTCTCATAATTTTCGCCTTGAGTGATTGATATGTGGGGTTAACGTCCCAAAACCATCATGTGATTATGAGAGATGCCGTACTGGAGGGCTCCGGAAATTGCGGCCACCTGGAGTTCTTTAACATGAGCCCAAATCTAGGCACACAGCTTGCAGCACTTTCGCCTCCATTGAAAATGCAACGACCGCAGCCGAGATTCGACCCCGTGACCTGCGGGTCAGCAGCCGAGTACCTTAGCCACTTGACCACCACGGCGTGGCATATAACTACCGTCTTTCCGTTTTGTTAGGTGTTTGTACTGCTCATTGTGTTGTATATATCCACTGCATGAATGATGTTTTTTGTTGTAATGTGAGAACCTATTCCCAGACAACGTCTTACGAAACGATAATTCAGGCCTTCAACACCGTAAACGCTGCAAAAAGGTTTTTATGCATTATATGATGCATAGTTGTGTTGTGGCTGTTGTCAATTAAGCGGCAATAATAATAATAATCAATCAATCAATCAATAATTTATTTAACGTGCCCAGGAACAACCATAAGGTCTTTGTGCAGGCGCACGCAAAAATAAAACAATAAAATAAACAATACAATACAGTCTGCAGAAAAAAATCAAATTACAAGAGCATATACACACAGACAGAAAGAAATCAGCGCAAAATGAGAAAAGTGAAAGACAAGACGAGAATCGTGGAATGACAGGGAGAAATAAAAGGGGGATGTACACAACTATGTGGAAAGGTTTCTGAAAAACGGAAAAGGGAAGAATCTGTACATTATGAAAAACTATCTTAAGACAGTTTAAAGCTGAGATGAAAACAATGAAAGTTGACTGTGAAAACATTAAGATGATGAAAGATAACATTATATGGGCTCTGTATTCTTTGAGCGGAAGTATTGCCAAAGTTTGCAGGTACATGAAGTGGTCGATTCTCTCTAGTTAATTTACGCGGTATCCGAAAATTTATACAACTAAGAAGACACAAAGGGCAGGATATCATACCGTGAACCAGTTTATAAATAATAATAATAATAATAATAATAATAATAATAATAATAATAATAATAATAATAATAATAATAATAATAATAATAATAATAATAATAATAATAATTCTTGTGTAATGACGATAGTTATAGAGCGAGAACAAAAGGACGACACAGAGACAAGGACACGAAGGACACTGTCTCTGTGTCGTGATTTTGTTCTCGTGCTATAACTATCGTCATACTAGCCCAAGCTGCCACACTTATTGTGTAATGTCGCGAGCGACGGACAACTTTCAATCATAATAACACGCATATATCATTATATGTGATAAATAGACAGCATGGTATAGTATATTTATCAAATTAACTGAGTGTAATAATGCCCACTAGTAAAAAAAAGCAGTGGTGAAAACGTTTTTGATGAAAGAACATAGACATGTAACGTTTCTTACAAATACAAGTCACACTTGCTTCGAATTAGGGCGCGGCGACTCATCACAGCAAAGCAACTCTGTCTGGCATTCATTCTGAACTTGATGCGCCGAAGTGACTGTTTCGAGTCTGTTGAATATTATGAATAAGTTGTGCCAAAGGATAGTCATATGTAGTATTACTCATTTAAACAAAATGTACGAGCAGGTTTTATATTTAGGTTAATTGGCGCGAATTAATAAATGACATACATGGCGCGTAGAAGACAACTTGCGTGTGACATTTTTTTTTTTTTTTCGTGGAGGGGGGACAACCATTTTTTAAGTATGTTCATGCTTAACTTCATGTAGTGAGGGATTATCACACGTATTGCTACCCTGCAGCTAGTAACGGTAAGTGTAGTGACTGTTGCTACATTAGCAGTTTCTAGCATCAATTAGTAACACATTACTACTCTAGCCGTTGCTAACCATAGGTAGTAAAATAAAGTTCGTTAGAAAGAAAAAAAGGTAGGTACCGTTAACAACGTGTTAATGTTCTGAGTTGTTAATGAAGAAGAAATTCACAATATCAGCCTTACGAAAAAAACTCGAGTAATTATGCACGGAACGTCATGACTGAGAAGATCACGCAACATCAACTTTAATGCGTGGTATACACTAAAACGACTCCAGGAGTGTTTGTAGGCGTACCTTCGAGGAACACATCTGGTACCGCTGAGCAACTCTGTTCAACGATGAATAATTATAAATATTGACCTATGATTCTACGCGCTATCGTGATCATGCTCGGGGACGTAGGATAATATCTTTAGTTAATCGTAGTGAAAAAAACAGTGTCATGTCTATTTTCCATAAAATTACCACTGTGAGGCATTATATAAGAATAAGAAGGGAAGTCTGTGCTAGTTGGTAATAATTTATTTTCGATAACTCGCAGCGCAAGAAGGACGCGGACGAAGTACGTGTTGTCTTGTACTTCGTCTGCGTCCTTCTTGCGCCGTGAGTTTCGAAAATGAGGCATTATATACTACGCCCGAGACCATGGTGATACGCTATGATTTTTTTTTTTTATCCATGGACTGTTTTTTCTCCAGTTCCTGCTTGAAGGTGATAAGTCGATATGACTCCAGTTATTATTTCACGCACGCTAGGTTTTGACTACAATTGTAAATTAAGTATTTAATTGTCGGGCGGAAAAAAAAAAGGTCCAAGGCAGGTGGTAACCGCAGCTGTTTCTGCCCATTTTCTTGCAGTTAATTACTAACCTAGATAGTAAACAGCTAACAAAAGGTTAACGGTTGCAGCCACCAACAGTTAGGTGATTTACGTAGTAAATGGGTCTCATGAAGTTGGTAGCGATCCAAGAACGTTAGTAACCGTTGCAGTTACTACCCTTTTTGTAATGTTTTCTTTTTTATTAAATAGTGTAAATTCAGCGCTTTATACGGTAGCCGAATAGGATGGAGGTGAACCTACTCTCCTATTGTAGCGCAAAAGTCAAACGCACAAAAAAACAACTAAAGACTCGAAACATACGACGCGCATCCGCTACGCAAGGTCACGAGAAGACACGTGGTCACTGCATGATGCGCACTCAGCGTGGCCGCCATTCTACTCGCTATTCTAGCCACGAATGCGGTACGGGCTTTGAAGACGAGCGCGCTCCAGTGATCCGCAGCACCAGCAATTACCCGATTCTCCGCGGGAGGACGCTACTTGACGCAATTTAAGCTGCCTCTGCGGTGAGGCACCCTTGAAGGCCGGAGCGATTGCCCTCTAGCGGTCGTCGATGGAGCGTAGCGGTCACGAGAAAAATGAGCGCGCGTATCACACAAACCGCGGCCACTGTTAGTGCTATATCGGCCGTCCGATGAGGCGGTTGTCTTTGAACTGTCACTGAGAAAGTAGCGGCGGCACGTTTCACGCACGCATTTGGGCAGCTGTGACAGAGTGATATGCTGTCAGCCAAAACTTGTGGCGTACATGAATTTCTCGAAACACGGGGAGCGACTATATCATATGTGACTATAGAGAAAAAAAAAAACTGTGACCTTGGTGCCACGTCATTGGCCTCCACATGTAGTTTAGCGATTCTATTTTGATCATCGCTGCAGCTATTTCACAAGTCGTGAATAAAAGACCTCCGACGAGGAAAACTCAACGAAAGGCAAATTGTCTCTCGCTATTTTTAGCGTCAACTCGCGGCCTCTCCACTCGTGGAAGAATTCACACCGTTTCCCTCCCTCACCCGGGCACATGTCGTGCGTGGCTTCCACAAACACTGCAGCATCTGTCGCGTGAAACGGCCATTGCTAGGCGCTATAGGGGAACGCAGTTTCATCTGGGAAGGGTCTCTCGAACCTTTTTTTTTTCTGTTTTTTTTTTTCGGCGAAGAGGCACGCTCTGAAGCCGCGTGCTCTGCCGGCCAGCACTGTTGTTGAACCAAATACAACGACGCAAAGAATATAACAATATATGTTAATGAAACGAAAAATAATTAAATGAGGGCTGACATTAATATTATTGTTGTTGTAAATAAAAGTAGTGGTGTCGAGAACCCTAAAACGAGTATTGTCGTGCCTGTGAATGCACCGAATATATTGAGAGCGCTGACAGTGCATACGAACGAAACAAAAATATCCCTTTCGCGATGTCTTCAAATCGTGCCAGTACACCTTAAAGACAGAAACAGCCCTCTGCTCCCTTGAATGCGGAAATTCCTTTCGGAAAGTCTGAAGATATCGTCTCTCAGAGGAAAGCGAACTAAAGTGTATGAAATTTTAATAATACGTAAGATGACAAGAAACTAAGTAAGGGATCGAAGTTCACCTATTTTAAGCATGGTAATACATTTCACGCATTGTAGCGCTACAAATCGTATGGCATTATATATATAAGTGTAGTATAACTTTAATAACTGCATTAATTGGCAATTATTGGTAAGGGTACCGCAAGCGTCTAACAGTGTCGTTTATCGTCACCAAGCATCTTTTGCTTACCATCGCCTGTACACTGAGCTTAGATCTTGTTGTAAAACATGTTTGTTTTACGACAAGAAAATTGATTGACAAGCAGCATGCCACAGTGCACCATTAAAGCTCATATACACTTTTATCACTGCAGTAAATAGCTTGCCATGCTTTGTAACGCGCACGCACATTATGATGTTTACAATCTTGTCAGCTGCAATTCTCCCACGCCTAGCCGAGCAATAACGCTGTTAGTAACGCTCAAGCATGCACGAATATATGCAAAGGTAAGAAATTCCGCAGATATCAGTTTGGTTCAGCGTTAGACTAGGTTCTACATCAACCGAACTACTAAAATTCTTAGGGTAACGGAGCTGAGCTAGCTGACAGCATTATTTCTAAAGGACAGGTCGTGCCAACATAGACAAAAGCACCACAGAAGAAAAGACACGTTAGTGGTGTTCTGACGTTTTCCGTGTGTCAAGGTTCGCATGTCCTGTTTTGTTTTTGGTTTTTTTTCTCCAAATGTATCGGGAATCATTTGGTCGTTGACAAGTCTGTACTGTTATTGATGTGCTCGCATAAGTGTAATAAAATTACATCATCACAAGACTAGGAGAATCGCAGCTGCAGTTGAATCGCACTTTCATTGCAACCTTCCAATGACAGTCATTTGAAATTGGGCTAGTCCAGTAGGCAGCCCTGATGCAATGGCGCAAGTCGAAGGAGCTCTTCTGAAACTGAGGGTAAATACTGTAAACCTAAATGGAGGACTGTGATAACAATAACATAGGATGAATCATGCCTCTGCGCATCATTAATAACTTCACATTCCGAGTTGAATACGTTCTTCTATTTAAGTAAGGCATCGCATAAAATACGTGGTTCCCTTTGGCCACCCATGGCCCATGCGCCTCGAAACTCCTTCAATAATCATATGGGACTACATATTGCAGAGAATTCGCTGCATGCTCTCTCGCGTCATCTAGCAGCACTTGCGCGTTACCATCTGCTCAGGGTTTCCCATCGAACGACGGCTCTATTTTTGTTATTCAACTGCTCTTCCACCTTTTCTTGCCGTCGCTTGAAGAGCAACACGGACAATGGAAAAGGAACTCTACGAATAGAGGCCAAACACTTCTATGGCCTATATATATATGTTCAGATGCTCGTTTAGTGTTCACTTTTCATTGCTTTTTTGTTACTAGTCCCTGAGCGCGCCGGTTGCTTAGTGGCGCCACCTGTTGCGGATACGATACTCCATACGAGCTATGCGTGATCGGAAGAGGACAGGAAGGGCTGCTTTCTTACTGTTAATTTAACACTTCATCGCCCGGGTATGGCCCGCCGACGTACCGGCACCTGCTCACGGGGTACTTCGCGCATTCGGCATGAGCCGAGCGAAGTCTGCTCTGATCTCTGTCATCTCGTGAGAAAGACCACGTTGAGCGCTACTCAAAAGCTCAGCGTTGCTTAATATTTGCTTTTTATTTTTGCACAGGTTGAAAACAAAGTGATGTCACGTGCCCACTGCCGACTGCGGAGAGAGAATCGACTCGTTTTACGCAACAGCTAAACGCCTTCAATTGGCACTTCTTTTTACCGGCGAGGACACACCTGTGCTTTCTGTCAGAACAATTCGCCGCTTCGCGCGCTCAGTTCGCGGACAGCGTCGCCAGGCCCTTTTCGCGAGCAAGAATCGGATATTTTCTTTCCTTCCCGTTGGATTCTCCCCTCCCGGCGCTTTCGTTTACTCTTTTTTTCTTTCTCGCGCGCGCGACTCACCCCTTCACTCGGTCTCCGCGAGCGAGTCGGGCCGAGGCTGCCGCGCCGCCATGTTGCTTTCGCCTGCGCACCGCCCACATTTTGGCGGCGCGCGCTTACAAAGAGTGCGGCAACTCGGCGTCTCTCAACTCGGAGCTCACGCGCGGAGAAAAGAAGCAGAGCCGAGAAACGTGCTTTTCCAGCTGTTCGTGGCGTGCAGTTGCGGTCGCAGTGGCGCCGGAAGCGATTACAAAATCTGCCGCAGCGCCGGTGAGGTCTGCTCGGCGGCTGCCCCGCCGCGGTGCCTCGCGGAAGAACACGGCGCGGCGGCGACCCGTCGTCTTGTGCGAGGCTTCTTCGATGGCGGCTCGGTTTGTTGACTGTTTGACGTGAGATTAAATGTGTTTTGCGGGGAGCGGCTTGCCCAAGACGGATACCGTAGGGTCCAGAGATTGTCTGCGCGAGGACCGCAACGTTGAAAGCGGCAACTAGGGGCCGTCTGCCAGCCGTGTGCCGTGCTTGTGCAAGTGCTTTCGCGGCGGTGTTGATACTGAAGCCGCTGCCGGCAGCATCACCCGATCCCGTTTCGTTACTGGCCGTTCTTTTCCGTCGCCGTTCTTGTTTCGTTTCCTTTTTCCGCGGGTCTCGGCTCTCTCTCGACGGTGTGGGACCGCTACGACGACGTTTGGCACCGTGCGCACGTACGGGCCGGAGTGATCGCCGCGCAGTCGAGCGAGTTGGTCGAAAGTGAGCCATGGGAAATGCCGCCACTACGAAAAAAGGGGACCCTGCCGAGAACGGTAAGCGCTGCAGATACTTCTCCGCTACAGTGTGTGTGTGTGTGTGTGTGTGTGTGTGTGTGTGTGTGTGTGTGTGTGTGTGTGTGTGTGTGTGTGTGTGCTTGTGCGCGCGCGATATATATATATCCTGCTAGCCCGATTACTTCCACTCGTGCGGGGGTACCACTGGCCGCGAGCGACGAGTCTGCCGCGGCGGCCACGCGAGGCGTACGAAACCGCCGCTGAACCCCTCCCTCCCGCCACTCTGCTTGCGGTGGGAACGCCACAGCAGCAGAACGACGGGCTTCCATCTCGCGCCCATACCACGCACACATCGCGGTGGGCTCGAGAGAAGGCCGACGTAAAGCCCCCCTGGGCAGAACAGTCGGTGCGACCGACTTTCGTGAATACCGTCCCCTTCCGACGCCAGCGCGGCCGCGCAAGTTTCGCTTTTGGACGCGTATCGAGAAGCAGCGCGGCGCCGTTGTGTGTGTTTTCATCTTCTTTTCGGTTGAGGCCGTGGAGGTCGCATTTCCGCAGTCTTTGGCAAGTGACCTTCGCCTGCGTCGTACGCATCGTTCTGTACTCTCAGAGGGACCCTCCCTCGGAGCAGGAGAGAGCGAGTACGGGTTGCTTTCGCCAGGGCTCCCCTCCTTGGAGTTGATCGTTGCTGGCAGTTAGCCTTATTACCGCGACCGGCACACGCGCACAGCCCAGCCAGAGGTGGGAGGTCGCCAGGAGCCCCAGCGCGAAATGAAATAGCCGGAAGGAAAACAATGGGCCGGTTTTTCGCCAGCGTTAATGCAGTAGCTGCTCTACCTTCTCAGATGAGATTGCTGCTTCGGCGTCGATAAGACGACAGTGCTCGACGGCCGTGAAAGCTTCATTCTTGCACGTGCGTTTGTGTTGCTCCGTTGCCTTCTCGTGTGTGCTTGCTGGTTTACAACGGTTGGGTGACGCTTCCTGCGATCAAACCCTGTCGTGTCAGATCCGGTGATCCCTCGTTGCACCATCGACCCGCACGTATATATACACCCTGTTCAGTCGCGTGTGCCGCCTACGCGAACCTACCCAAAGGAAGTCGTTGATATTGATCGCAGAAACCTCGACTGCCATCCGTCGTCACATCGAAGTACTCGTGCGCACACATACATGTATACATATGCGCAAGTTATTATGTGGGGGTGCAAAAAGAGTATGTTTTGCATTTACATTGCAAATACATTACTATTGGCTCACTGGAACACACGTGTAGTGCTCTTGAAACGCTCTGCGTGATGAGTTGTCAATCATCTGATCAGCTTTACTGGACTTCAACACCAGTTACAGCACCCCTATAGTTCAGGCTCAGAGCTCGAGTACTTGGCTTGACCTGAACTATACACATACGACTGAATGCTGGTGGTGTAGTTGGGCGTAATAATTTATTATAATATACGCGCATGTGTAATATACGTGCCCCAAAATTTCTTAGCCTTCAGGTGTATTGAAAACATCACCCCTTTGGAGCTGCACTTCAGCATTGCAACTTTTGAGGCATTTCACTGGCCGAGCGTGTGCGAGCGCTGGCGACACTTGATTGATTGATACGTGGGGTTTAACGTCCCAAAACCACCATATGATTATGAGAGACGCCGTAGTGGAGGGCTCCGGAAATTTCGACCACCTGGGGTTTTTTAACGTGCACCCAAATCTGAGCACACGGGCCTACAACATTTCCGCCTCCATCGGAAATGCAGCCGCCGCAGCCGGGATTCGAACCCGCGCCCTGCGGGTCAGCAGCCGAGTACCTTAGCCACTAGACCACCGCGGCGGGGCGGCGCTGGCGACACTGGGGGGCATCACGAAGAGATGCGATTGCATGGCAGGGTGATTAATTACATTCACAGAAGGTTCTAAACATCGATGTATACGGTTTCTGAGTAGGGCAACTAAAGGAGCGTTACAGGAGGTATCGCCTTTGTTCACAATGCTTCCGTAACAGCGAGACGTTATAGTTAATAACTACGTCATAACGTAATAATTTATCGATATGTTTACGTACGAACAAGCTTTTCAAGTGTTATGGGACACCCACAAAGTTTTCGATGCTGTTTGTTGCCAATGGTGTCGTTGCCTTATATATGTTGGGACGTATGTTTACGTGCATATTTACGCGCACAATATGTAAACATTTCGGAGGAGGGAGTTGACCCTGACACCACCCCCCTGGCGGCACCACATTAACGTTCGTACAAAGAGCCCTTGTGATTTGAGGAGGACTTCTTGAGCAGCGTGATTCTCCCTTGGCCCTGGCTGTGCGGAAATCACTGTTGGCACCGCATGTACAGACGGGTTCACAGCTAAAGGGAACACTTTCGTTTGAACCACGTCTAGATTTCGCTCTCTGGCAAAAACATAGTGCCTCAGATTTGCATACGGCCGCTGCTGCTTGACTGTTCTGACTCCTTTGGATAGACTGGTGCCGGGCACGAACAATCTTCATATGTCTGCTTGCAGTTATGGGGCCCACAATATGGCAGGTGATCATTGGAGTGTTCTCTTTAAAAGAGGACGGTACTGTACATATCCACGCAGGAGTTGGTTTCTGACCCACGAACCGTTATGATTAATGGTCGGTCACTTCGTGCTGCCACTTAAGAGAACAGCATTCAGCATGTCTCATACATGGATCATTTCTAAGGAGGATTTGGCGTCAGAATTCGAGAAACATATTTAATGATCTCCGAAATGACTCAAGTCTGGACGTCGATTTAATAACTCAGATTTTGCGCTTCACCGCATAGTAACCGTGAGGTGCCTCACAAAGGAAAAAAAAACTGCTTGAAACAAGTCCCGCCTGCTTACTAGAAGAAGACGTTGTTAATCTAGAAAGACCAGTAAATAATGTCACTTCCATTTACCCATGTCACAAGCATTTTCTTTCTTTTTTTCTGGAGCCTTCGGTCGCATGCTTGAATCCCCTGCCCTATACTTCCCTGCCGCTGCGGTCGCATTTGGATGGAAGCGAAACGCTAGAAACTACTGTACTGTGCACGTTCAAGAACAACAGGTGGTCGAAATTTCCGGAGCCCTCCACTGTGGCGCCTCTCCTTATCATGTGGTGGTTCTGGGAGGTAAAACGTCCCGGATATCAATACTATACTTTCCTTGGCACCATTGTCTGTTAGTTCTCATCAATATTTTCTCTGGCAAAGGAAAAGGCGCACCTAAATTTCCACCTCTTTCCTTCGTTTTTTGGGTTGCATTTCATTGCAAGTATAGTTGCGCCACGCAAAGCGTAATTTATTTGGGCTTGCATGATAGCATCAAGGGCCTAGCCAAGAGGTGACACACTGGCCCGTGTCCCCCCCCCCCCCTCAGATTGTTTTTCTCCATAGCATACAGAGCGCAAAATTAACATCTGAAGGCGTTGCCCCTCCTCCCCCTCCCTCCCCGAAGTCTAGCTACGCCTCTAGATAGCATTGAAGTGCAGCGTAATGTTAGCTGAGCCAGCACGTCGCCTTAATTGCGCCAAGCGACGGGCACACTACGAAAAACACATTTTGGTAGCGATGAGAACCTCGATTGAATGCAAAGATAATCGCGGTTAGATATTGTTAACCTATTGAGAGCGTTGCGTCTGAGCGCAGGCAGGCACTGCAAGAAAGCGAGATACATTACAGATGCTGTCACCGGTCGCAGATGGGCTCCTAGCAGGGGGTAGACACATGCAGCGCTCCGGCATCTGGGGCCGCTTTGTGAATAAGAAAACGGCTTTCAATTTGTTCTGTGACAGCTTGAGTTATTGAGTTGATATCAGTCGCGGCCTTGGCTCCTCGCAGCATCTACACCGTTCGAGCTATTCGTTGAAGTTATCGACGCTCGCATCAGCTTTGTTCAAACTGTCCAAAGAAATATATAAGCTTGGCCGACTTTCATGGCCAATGTTTGACTCATTGATCTATTTTTATTTGGTGGTATCATCGATAGCGTTTCTCTGGTAGGTTTGTCAACGGTAAGTTCGGAAGGTTGTGACATGACGTGTCGTGTGCACCTCCAAGTTAGCGTAGCTTCTCCCATCAGCGTGTTTTCTTTTCTATTTTTTTAACATTAGCTGGAAAGGAAGCTATAGTGCCGGTTGAACCTAAAGTGAAATCAAAGGTAAAAATTATACATAATATTAAGTTGCCGCCAAGTGTAAAGTCGTGTCTAAACTGTTTATTAGAGGGTGTCTACCAGCTGCTAACATAGCCAGATTTTTTTTTTTTTGGGGGGGGGGAGGGGTGGTTGGATATGTGGGGAAGGCAGGGGGTGTTCAACCATACTTTATTGTTTTTGTGTGACTGTTTGTATGTGGGTCTTTATTTATACACTTGCGAAATTGAACAATTTCAAGGGGGTTTGAACCCCAACCCGCTTTTCCTGTCTACGCACTTGTCTACCAGTTTCAGGGCTCCTCCTAGGTAGGGCTGCGAAAATTGTGGCTGCTTTAGAGCGTGCGCTTTGTGTGTGTGTGTGTGTGTGTGTGTGTGTGTGTGTGTGTGTGTGTGTGTGTGTGTGTGTGTGTGTGTGTGTGTGTGCGTGCGTGCGTGCGTGTGTGTGTGTGTGTGTGTGTGTGTGTGTGTGTTTCGCCCTTTTCGCTGTCAGGTGTTGTTCGGAGGATACGTCGCCCTACATGCTCTATTCCGCGACCAAATTAATGTGCGTCTGGTGCTGCTGTCGCCGTGCAAACCTGCAAATCTTTCCTAGCGGCGTGGTCTGATACTGTTGAGTGCGCGATGACGGAGGGATTCCCAATTTGGGTGGGCCGTCTACATTGCTGGATATCTGGCGGACTGCGGTAAATACGTGTGAAAATGCCTGAAACTTTGAGATAGGCTCGCTGGGGGAGAGAGGAAGCAGGATCGCGCAACCACGATTGGCCGCAGCTGGCGCTTAGCGCTTCGTTGCCGCTCGCGCTGAGCGACGACGGAGCGCACGGGCTGTTTTACGGCCGCTTCCACGTCTTGCTCTAACAGAGGGGATCGTCTCTGGGCGGTCGCAGTTCAAGACGTTCAGTTGTGGCACGCCTAGCCCCCGTATTCACAAACGCTCCTCGACTCGTCTTTCACCCTTCAATTGACAGAGTTGAGCACTGCGCCGCCAGTCGGCTGAAAATGACGTTGCGCTGCTCAAGAATCGCAGCAGACTATCGTTGATACGCAGCGACTTGCCGTACCTAGAGATGGCGCTCCCATCGGCCTTCTCAAGTGAAGGCGAAGCGTTGAGTGAAGGGAGGTTCTAGAATACGGGGGTAAGTATTTCATATCAGTGGAGCTATAGCGCAAATATACGACACAAGTCGGTAACATATACGCGAGACGACATATAAACGAGACGAGCGCCGTGTTCCAGCTTAATGTGGTTTTCAGAATTTATGCCCATTTATCAACCGCCGAAGATCAAGACACCACATCGTCAACCAAGAAAGAGCGTCTCGTACCTCAGTGAATAGCTTGTCGCCACAAAATCTTGATCGGCCCTTACAACAGAAAATGATACAAGCAAAAGGCAATGCCGTCAAAACGCGCTGAAACTGAAAACAAGCGATTTGAGCCAGACTCGATACTTTTTCGTGCCGTAAGTGGTACCAGATTAGCCGTAATGAAAGCTAACTCACGGGTGGAGTGTAGCTCAGGGAAGGCTGGTCGACACGCTCGAGATTGTTCTTTAGAATAAAAAAAGCTCGTAAACGAAGTATTTGGTCGTATACGCGCAATGTACTTTACACAATGCGCTTTATACTGGTCGCCTTTAAATGTCGCGAAGTGTCTCTAAAGGACTCTTCGCGTTGCTGGCTGCACGTGCCATTTATCCTTGTTTGAAATTGTGTACTTTATTCTATTTTACTTTTTCAGTCTGTCTGTCATATACATTATCGTATAGATATTTTTTTATAATTAGCTTTCCCCTTTGCTATTGACGCACTTCATACTGTATAAAATGCATACCTTACTGTTTGCCGAGATTATTGTAACCCCCATTTATGTTTTGTACCCCCCCCCCCCCCCGACAGTTCTCACTTCGGTACCTCCGAATGTATATTTATACGTCTACTTTGTATTTTTTAAATAAATAAAAATACAAATAAAAGTATGCAGTAGTGCACTGCTAAGGCCAAAAAAGCCTGTACTATATTGCTGTGGGGATCTTGAGAAACGACAGAATGCGGATGGAAAGACCTAGCTCGAGTGCTTGCCTCCAGAAGCTTTTCGGGACAACATTGAAAAGATGAACTTGTCCGCCATAGAAATAGGTGTAAAACACTGTCAGTGAGAAATCGGTGGCGAAAAATAGGACGCATAAATTGAAAGGAAGTGGCTTCAGTTCACTCTGTCGTAATGCACACCAAGGTAAACTGCGACCTCGTTGTAATTTTTTTTTAAGATTGAATTTATATCGGCAATGCTTTTATATCGGCAATGCTTTGGGTTGAATTAGAATTGAGCTTTGTGGCTCACGTATAGCATTATACTCTCTCGAAAAACCTTTGGCCGAGTTTGTGTTTGGACATAAAGACCATCGTGATTGGCGGAACGAGTTATGACAACCGTAAGGAACAGACTAGCGCGATTTTTCGTTTACACGACCTCCCGAGGTGCCTTCTCTGCTATCCGTCACTTTGAATGCGCGAGTTGGTGGTGAGGGACACAGGGCTGCAATCCAAACTTGGGAAGATTTGCAATACTGTATAGAAGAAACGGAAGCTTCTACCATGAAAGTCAGGAATCGACGAGCATTGCGGCTGAGCCCGTCTGTGCGCTGTCCACGATGGTTCACCCGCCGTGGTGGAGACTGCCGACCCGAAGGCCGCGAGATGGAAATCTCAGTCGCGGCGACTGCAGTTTTTTGTGGAGGTGAAATTGCTCGAGGTCCGTGCCCCATACGCGTCGTCTCTCAAATCACATCGTAATTTTGTGACGTTAAACCCTATCAGTTCATTATTATAATGCTCCAGATGGTTTTTAACCTTTCATTTTTCCTTTAAAGAAGTCTTGCGAAACACGAATCCAGCTATTTTTGTCTGTACTGCAGCCGAGTTGGGATGAACCGAAGATAGCTTCGGACTAACAATCGCACCTTCCATAGTGTCGTCTGAAAGCTGCCAAATAGCTACAGTGTCGTTTCTTGTTTCCTTATTAGAGCCCTCGGATTACAATAAACGACGAAAAAGAAAGCAGGATTGCTTTAATACAAAAGGCTTCTAATGATACCACCTTTATAGCTACAATTAGCAAATGCATGCTCACAGACAAGTGAAGAAAAATCTAGCTGTGGTTACGAACATCGCTTGGCCCTTACGCAGGAACGGACCATCTGCGCGTTTGTTTGCAAACATTTCGCTCACCTGCCTGAGCCAATGTAAACGCAGCCTTATCCACAGACGCCCACGTATCACCGCAAACATTGCGGCGGCACGCGAGCGGCTGACCGTCACGTAGTGTCAATTCTGGCCGGCCGCCAGGGTTTGCCGCGGTTGTAAACGTACTATACAGGTGCCACTTTCTTCTTTGCATGCGCGTTCTGGTCTTTCCGAGAAGGAAGGTGTCGTTGCACGATTCCGCATCGTGTTTATTATTTTTACCCTTTCCGTATAATTTGTTTTTTGGCGCCTCAAACCTTTCCTCTTCTGTAGCGGCGCCTCTCGTGATCATGTCACATGGCCGTGACGTGGACAAATGCATCAGTCGTCGTATTCCAGGTGAAACTCATTTATATTTAAGGACTCGTGCCCGGGAAATGGAAAGCTCAAGTGTGGCAGCTTGAGCTAGTTGGTATGGCATGTACGATAGTTATAGCGCGAGAACAAAACGACGACACAGAGACAAGAAGGGCACGAAAGACACGAGTCTCTGTGTCGTCGTTTTGTTCTCGCGCTATAACTGTCGTCATTGGAAAGCTCAAACTACGGCGGTACACACTGCGCAGTGATAGCTGTGAACTAGAGCGTCTGTGATTGACAGTCTGATCTGTGCTAAGACGCGCCGGTATTTATGCATGCGGCATTGATAATCCTATCTTATTTGCTGGCGATTGTGAAAGTTCTCGAAAAAACTAGAGTACTCGCGTCCTGCGTGCAATCTTGCCAAAATGATCTCATACACTTCGCGAAGCTCCACGCGAATATTTTGCGGCGGGAGAAGAGACCTTAGTGGGTGAAACTCGAATATATAAAAATATAGCAAGAGGCGGGGTTGGGGGAGGGGGACAATGCCAAAAGAAAACTTATTATATCGCTAGCTACATTGCTCTTACTACGGCTACATCTTGAACATAACGTCGTGTTGGTTAACTGAAAACTGGCATGTAGTCGCTGCTTGCACACACGGCTGGTTGTATTTCTTTCTGCTGCTTTTAAAAATTCATCAATTGATGTTAGCGCTCGTATCCCTCTTGGAGGCAAACAACAGGCACTGGTGAAGGGGAAGACTAAAAACGAACAAAAGACGTTTCGGCTTCGCTACGAAAGCCTTGTTCACTTTAATTAAGCGAAAGTAAGTTATACAGGGGCTTATGGGGTGAAGGCCTGTCCCGCTTATAATAAGCGGATTCGGGCGTTTTTTGTTTCGTCGAGTCGCTTGTAGAATTTGTAGTTTGGCTTATTAAGCGCTTTCCAGAAAATATACCTAATGATCACTTTCGCCGATTGTGCGTTTGTTGCTCTCTGATAGCGTGCTTATTGATAACTTGGAGTATAGTTGAGTGTTGAAGTCTGACTTACGTCGGCCACATTTTCACTCTACAGAATAGTTACGCCATTTTCAGCTACCCTTCTTGAGTGTCATTTTTTATTGTAGTTAATATTTTCAAGAATGGAATCATTCGTTCCTCCCGCACCTTTAGGGCTTCGGGAAAGTCGTCCCCCCCCCCCCCCCTTTTTTTTTCATGGAGGGGTGGGGGTCTTGTTTGATTAGTCGCTTGTTAGCTCGGTGGCATCTACAAACTCTGGTTGAAGGCAAGTTCTATAAGAATCTTCATTAAAGTAAATAAAGCCTCCGCAGCGACGTTGAAACGTCTGTTGTTCCCTTTTCCTTTGTTCGGTATCTGTCGTTTCATTGTCTCGTGTTTTTATTTATTTATTTATTTATTTATTTATTTAATATACCTCAAAGGCCACCCAACAGGGGGCTTTACATGAGGGTGTGGGCAAACAATATAGGGTTAATAAAACAATGATTCTATGGCATTTTTAAATCTATCCGTGTTGCTATGATGGATGACACTTGGGGGAAGATCGTTCCAGTCCCTGGCTGCTTGAGCGAAGAAGGAGTGATGGTGGGCTGTGGTACATGCAGGAGGTGGGTACACGGCCTTGTGGTGGCTTGTGCGGGCTGAAGTACGATGAGCTGATTGAATGGGACAGTTGTAATGAAACGTATGATACATTTTGTGATACAAGGATAGTCTGGAAACCTTACGGCGTAGGTCAAGGTTAGGTAGATCTGCTATTCTTTTAAGGGTGGTAACACTGGTATGATACGAGTAATCTGAGTAGATGAATCTAACTGCTCGGTTTTGAATTAGTTCGATGGACTTACTTAGGTTAATTTGGAATGGGTCCCAAATGGCGGATGCGTACTCTAGTTTTGGGCGAATTAGTGTTTTGTAGGCTAGTAATTTGACTGATGGAGGGGCAAGATGCAAGTTACGACGAAGGTAACCGAGAGCTCTGTTAGCATTGTTAACTATTTTACTTACGTGAAAAGACCAGTTTAGATTCTGTGAAATGTTAACACCGAGATATTTAATGGAACTTAGGGAAGAAACTATGGAGCCATTAATGTTATAGTTAGTGGTGGGTAAGTTTTGGCGTCTGTGTTTCGTCCCGATCAGACGGTCTTCATGCAACCTTCGGCTTCAGTGAGTGTAACCAAATCGCCGCGGGGGTCGAGGGGTTATGGGGTCCGTCTTCAATGCGGGAGGTGCTAGGCCCGATTCCTAGAGCCGTTTGGTACCCATCGATTTTCGTAGTGGGTTTAGAAGGTACTCCGGCCTACCGCTCGGTGTTGGCGGGTACTCATCAGTTTCCAAATGCTACCGAACTAAGGAGCAAATAATCACTCGCAAAAGAAGCTCAAAAGAAGTGGTGCGATTTTCGCCGTGTACCAGAAAAGAAGCGGTAATGTACTTTTTCGCATCCTCAAAATTATTTTTAATTATAACAAAAATATTCCCCTCAAGCACCAAGGGGGGAGTGGAAAAGAAATCACTTTAGTGATCTTGTACAGAGGAAACATACACAGCTGTGAACGAAGCAAGATATTTGCTTTTTAACATCGGCTCCAGTGTTGTCTCCATTCGGTTGAATGCATGTTTGTCAGCGCATAATTTACATATACTTGTTGATTTCCCCAACGTATGCTTGACTCACCTACTCAAAGTAATCGACAGACGCGCTACTAGTTACCGACAAACGCGCTATTGTGAACGTGAGGATCACTACAATTACTATATTTTCTGAAAAAAATGCAAGGAAGCCAGAAAATGAAATGCCCCGCCGCGGTGGTCCAGTGGCTAAGGTACTCGGCTGCTGACCCGCAGGTCGCGGGATCGAATACAGGCTGCGGTGGCTGCTTTTCCGATGGAGGTGGAAGTGGTGTAGGCCCGTGTGCTCAGATTTGGGCGCACGTTAAAGAACCCCAGGTGGTCGAATTTTCCGGAGCCCTCCACTACGGCGTCTCTCATAATCATATGGTGGTTTTGGGACGTCAAACCCCACTTATCAATCAAATGAGAAAATTAAATGTGATTAAACATATTTTTACTGTGAAGTTATTCATGCTCCGTTTTTGCATAAATACAAATAAATCTCTTGCCATTAATATAGTGCAAATCTATTGTCTGGTATGTTCATTAGGAGCAAAGAAAAATTTTACTTTTAACGTGGCTCGCGGGAAGGGGCACGTCGAATGACTGTGAGTGGTCGAGCAGTGTTCGCATTCAGTGAACTGGCCGTATACAACGGTGCACCACAGAATGAAGCTGAACGATGATAAATTTATCTTTTGCAGAAATTGACCCCAAGTCCGGTATATCTCGCCAAATCTTGGCCCCTAGTTGCATTGAAGTAGCAAGGACAAGTGGTGCACACAATTGTGCCACCGACTCAACCATTAGCCTTGCTGGCCAAGATGAGCCCTTATTGTTCAATGTTGCGGCTTGTGGACGAGCCGTTTCTGTGGCTGCCTGTCAGCGCGTGTGACAACAGTCTCGGCTGCTGCAAGCCGCACCTCTCGGCGTTTATTTCTGGCCGTCCTCGCGCACCAGGCCACGGGGGAGGGCGTTTGCGCGAAGGCGACAGTTTCTTTTATTTTACCTCGCGTACTGTGTGAACGCTCCTTCTCCGACAGAACGCATTTGCTTTAGCACTCGAGGGAGCAGCTCAATTCTGGATTCACTTATTTTGCCTTTGGCCTGTTTGGTTTCGGAGATTCATCAGTGGTGGTATAACCAACAGGAGAACGTCCAGCACGTGCATCGTTCTTCACAGAATCTCGCTTCATAACGGTATTCTAAAGTAACCCAGTCTCGCTTCGGAACAGTGAAGCGCTTCACCTTGAAATTCGCCCCTCCTTACTTCTTTCTCTCTAGGGTAACAAACCGGATGCAGTTGGTTAACCCCACGCCTTTACCTTTCTCTATTGGCAGTTAGTCAGAACCGGTTTTCTTCTTCGCTGCCTTCCAGTGAATCCTCTACGTCTCTTTGACTTCTCGTTTAACGCTCTGTGTCTCCATAACGCTTACATTGCCAGTCGTTTATTTACTAGCGAGCGTCCTAGTTGTCGACTTCTTCACTGCTGCAGTACTCTCCACTGCTGCATTTGTTCGTAGTTTTCGGACGCGTGTGTTTGTAAAGCATGGAAGCTGCAGACGCGTGGTAGTGTGGTAGAACACTTGCTTGGCAAGCAAATGACTTTAATTCCATCCTTACTCGGACTTGGACATTTTTCTCATTTATTTTATTTTCATCCTTCTCGATTTTTCAGTCACGGACAAGATGATGCTTTTTTCGCTCACAACCAACCACGCCTACCCCTGAATTTCTGCAAAACGAGCTTTTTAACGCTGTCGCGTATCTTTGGGCAGCCTTCAGAAATTGCAGTAAGGTGAATGTTTAGCGTAAGCGTGGCTGCACAGAAAGCGTAGTGGGGCCATTGCGACGGTTACGCAGTGTTTTCGAATTTATTTCCGTTGTTTTATGATTACGGTATTCGACTATCTGACACATGATTCCACTGCAGTGTCGATCTTTTAATCGGCAGGAAGGCTACGCATGCCGTCCCTTTCTTGTATGCTATAGCGACCACTTTGACCTGTGTCCCCACAACTGAAGCCATCACAGACTTGTTATGAGGCGCTAACATTCAGGGTCGCGGCTGGTGCATGCATGCGTGCCCTTTCTCAGTGTTCCCATGGTGAAGCGGGGGTGGCTGGCGTTGAAAAACGTCAGTATAATTTAGGGCTTATGAATGGTATTATACTCCACGGGGCTGTATACATAATTAATTTTATTACTAAGCACGCTGCACGTGGCGACTTTTTTGTGTGAAATTTGAAAAAAAATGACGACTTTTGGCGACTTTTCGCTCGTCGTTTAGCAAATCGACCATTTGCAGAAATCTGCAAGTCAGCTTGCCTGCAAGGTTGTATTCCGAAAAAAAAAAAAAAGAAAAACTCGTGCCCCGATTGTTTTTTTTTTTTCTCACCGTACTTTTACTACTCCTAGGCCGGTGAAGGCACGCGAGGGCGACAAAACGACTTTTTCCCCCAACAATGACTGTGTGGTTTTTTCTCGGAACGAGAACTTTTTGTTGGAAAACAACCTTGCAGGAAAGCCAGCTTGGAGATTTGCGCAAATGGTCAATTAACTCGAAAGCCGGTGGCAACCACAAGTCGGCTGAAATTGCAAAGCTAATTCAGACTCACTCATGAAATATATTTTGCGCTTGGGACTCACTCACACTCGCCGGAATTTTCCCGAGCCGGACTCACTTGGACTCGAGCTCACCGAAATATTACCCACCCGGACTCGCTAGGACTCAAGGCCTGATATGAGTCCGAGTTAGTCGACTCATGCAGAGTGAGTTCGCCGACTTGTGGTGGCAACCCTGTTGGTGCCCAACCTTCTGCGTTCTTTCGTTCTCTCTATGCAGGTGCCTGACGAACTGAAAAAAAAAAAAGTGCTACTAAAGCTGTGTACTAGGTTTTCGTCATGTAACTTGAACTCCTGAAAGAGCCAAGTCAGGCTTCCTGTCAGCAGTCAATCCGATCAACAGCCGACACTGAAGTAGAGCGCTAAAGCTGACACGTTGCATTTCGCGAATACTGCGTCACTAACCTTTCGGACGTCAGTCCTCCTACATATGTCATGTGCTGTGGCAGTGTACGGGCTTGTTAATTGATTATGCGCAAGATCGTATTCTGAGATGAATATAACTCGGCCCGGTAGCTGTTTTGCTTACCTCATATTTTTTCTTTGCACGAAGGCGACATTCGTCGTTGCTTTGACATCATTGATATTTCGGTCGCACCGTTTTCACCACGAAATTCGAAACCGTAACCCTTACATTGCCGCAGTACCGAATGAATTGGGCCTGTTGGTTCTACATGTGAAACAATGGGTGTCAGCAGGGGGGGGGGGGGGGGTGCAAAAGGAGCACTTGTCCCCATCAGGCCTCGGCGGCACTCGCCCTATACCAATGCTCTTCTCCTCACCCAGCTGCGACGCAACACAATGTTACACTAGTTTGCGCCCCCCAAGAGAAAATCCTGCTGACGACCATTTGTGGAGCTGTACATATCATCAGATGTCTTATTTTGTGTCTTTTTCCTGTGCTACGAGGTGTTTCAAGCGTACTTTGTATACTCGCTCTTTCTTGATTTTTCTTCCCCCTTTCGTTTCCGGATCCATTGCTGCCCGAGCGTATACGGCCGTCACGCGTGCTTGAGCGCAGCAGTCAGATCAGCTGACGCACTCGTTTCGCTATTCTTGTTGCTCCAGTTTGCCGTTCATGTAACCGCCATAGTTTCCTACAATTATATAGAGGGAAATCCGGCGCTATGATCGTTCAGGAACCGTGTGAATGATGAATAGTACGCGGATTTGCCTTACCTTCCTGCTTGCCGCTTCAAACGCACTTGTGGCTTTGTTTATTTTTTGCGTTTTGATGTTTGTTTCGATAGAAAAAGGATCGATGTTATCTTGGGAAGCCAATTTACATTTGCTAAGTTTTATCGTGTGACAAAACGTACGCAGGCCACACGGAGCAAGGCAGCGCCTAAAGTACGGAGCTTAGGCGAGTCCGTGCACCACCCATAATTCCCATACTGGCTGAAGCGCCATTCGTTGCAGCTCTAATAGGCACAAGCGCCAGAGTTATTCCCTCTATACTGTAATTATGGGAAAGCCTGTGCATGGCTTGCAGTGTCATCGCTGAAAGTCGTGGGGTGGTGGGGCGCGATGTTTGTGATGTCACGTTAACGTTATCAATACGTGACATGTAGGTTCTTTCGTTATGCACGCATAAAGACCAATAATGTCCCCGCCGCGTCGTTTTCTCATTGAAGCAGGTTAAGCGAAATGTGATAAGCCTGCATGCCTCGAAGTAATCATAGCCGCGATGTTGTAATGCCAATAACCCGCGTTCATGACGTCATGCGCAAGCTCTATAGATGTAGATAATATAGCGCAATTGATCTATGTGCAACAAGAAAGATACGCACACAACAACATGTTGTGTGTATTGTATTGTGTCATGTCGATCAGTAGCGCTATCAATCTGCAGGCGTGCTTTACCAAGACGCCCAGTCTTCAACCTTAGCAAGCTATCCATAGCGCTCAGGCTGTAGGTGACAACCGCCTGGCGAAGCGCTGCGTTTATTCTGGCCGATTATCGAACCTATCGCATCAGCGTTGTGTGAGGACGTTGTTCCTTCCTTGACCTCCTTCGAACGGTCGCTCCAGTGGCCGCGCCCTGACCCCGTCGGCATTCCGGTTGCTTCCAGGACAGGCGCCATCTCGACAGCTCCGTGCATCGAGCACAATCGCGTGTCGCTCAAGACAGACAAAATGCGCGATGTACCTCTTACGCGACCAGCCGAGCGCGCTGTGTTTGGGGCCAGTTTGCAAACAAAGGATTAACGTCCAAGGCGCGTTGAACCCAAGGATTAAAAAAAAAAATCTGGGGTGGAAGCTGTTGCGCTCAGTGTATGTTCAGCTTTTATCTCGAAAACGTGCTCTCTTCGAGTGGTGCCCGCTTAGAGAAAAGTTTGCAGTCGGAGGCTCGGGAGAAAAGTGACGTTTGTCACTTGAGGTGAATCCGAGTCTCCCCGATACATGGCGAGGACGTGGGTGAACATAAAATATCATCAACCTAGGCAGTGAGACCGTGAAATGCTTGGGGCAGCACAAGTGGACACATGCACCTACAATATTCAATTGTATTAACGAGGAGGCTTGCAATGCGTGCGTTCACTTACCCTATAGCCAATGCACTCCATTAAAAGCGCAGTAGCGGAACCTCAGGTTTGGCATCGCACTCGGCAGAGCTCCTGAGCATATACGTCACGTGCGACGTCGTTGAGGGTATGGAAGCATGCTGCAACGACGCGTACACCCTCTGGCAGTGGCGTAGCCAGGGTGTGGCAACGCAACCGGTGCCCCCCCCCCCCCCTCCCACTGAAAAAAAAAAAAAAGATCAGCCTACTCCCTTTCCCTCTGGCTGGCTGCTGCTAGCTATAGCGCTAGCTCTTGTGGTTTTTGTAGGTCTGCAGCCGAACACCATTGCCGCTCACATCGGGGTAAACGGTTCGATTGTTGCGCGGGACAAAATGTTCCTTTTACTAAATGTTAACAGCGCATGGAAAGTTTGGAAAGCGATGGGATAACGCTTCTCAAACCTTTCCTCTCACTTACCGCTGGCAGGAACCGAACCCATATACGACCTTCGAATAACGCGTCCGAGTAAAGAATGAAAAGACTACACCTGCTGCTCAATACCAACAGTTCTCCCACTGCATCAATGGATCCACGATTATGTAATGGACAATTCTGCGCTCAAGGGCGCGAGTTCGATCCCCTGTCACGGCTGCCGTACTTCGATGTGGGGGAGATGCAAGAACAGCTGCGCATGTATAGATTTACGTACATGTTGAAGAACCCTATGCGGTGTAAATTAATTTGCAGTTCTAGGGGTTCTCTCACATTCATATTGTGATTTTGGCACGAAAAGCCTCATCATTTTGGTCGCGGGATCGAATCCTGGCCGTAGCGGCTGGGGTCCGATCCGGACATCTTCGATAAAGGCGAAAATGCTTGAGGCCCGTGTGCGTAGACCTATTGGCGCACGTTAAAGAACTACACGTGGTCAAAATTTCCCGGAGCCTTCCACTACAGCGTCTTCATCAGGTGGTGGTTTTGGGAAGTTAAAACCTATAACAATCATCAATGAGCCTCATAATTTTCTATTAGCTGACGCAAAAGGATGATGCGTCATATATGCTACACGCCGGGAGCCTTGCTGGTGCTTCGCTCATCTGCACTTAGTCGGTCACATTAGAACTAAAACCTCGGAAGTGGTGGCGGGGAGGTTATTCGTTCTGGGATCGACCTTCGAGGGGTGGTACAGTACTGTCCGTGACATAATAGTGGATGCATTGGTGCAGTGGGAGAACTGTTGTTAGTAAGTAGCTGGTCTAGTATTGCCTTCTCGTTCGTTTACTCGGACGCTTTATTCGAAGGTCTCGCAGGTTTGGTTCCTGCCAGTGGTAAGTTATCTTTTGTCCACTTTATCTGCTTCACATTTAAATCATAATCACTACAAATATCTCCTATACTTTCTTTGACTTCCTGGCTTGTCAGTTCCATTTAACGTTCATTTGCTATAGTGTTATAATCGTGCTCCGGCGTTGAGGATAACCAGTAAAGGTGTTAATTTCGAATGTATGTTGCGTGCCGTGTAGGCCGTTACATTGTGTAAGGTTGGTTCGGCATGGCTTGCGGACCTTGCCCTAGTGATTGCGACACTTTTAGTCCTCGCAGCCAGCAGCTCGCGCCACGACGTTCGCACTCTTTGCGTTGCGCGGCAGTCTGTTATTGTGAGAAAGAGGCGGTGACACACTGGGCGATTCTTCTATTGTGCATGCAGCACGAGGAGAAGATGGCGGCGTTGAAACGACGGTTAGCGCGAGGCGCCCAGAAACGTGACGTCCCTCATTATTTGTCCAGCTGTACACACTCGGTGTCTCGCGAGATCTACGAAATGAGGCAGTTTTGCTCCATGGGCAACTGTCATGCGTATACTTCTTCGTGTGAGCACTAGTGGCTCGAATAACTCCTCTTTGTTGGTTTTTTGCTGTGCACATTTTACTGTTAAGCATAACCTTCGTGAGACTCTCAGTTCACATCTGCTTGTTTCGTATTGTTAACGCCGCACTGCGGGTGAACGTTGCGGCTGTTGTTGATGGGAATGGGAACCACGTGTACATCGAGATTATTAATATTATTATTCATACTTAGTTATTATTTTTTTTTTTGAAGTTGTGTGTCTCGCGGGAATCGTTGTCTCTTGTCAAGTACTCGTCTGCCTGACCGACCCTCCTCTACATAAGCATTTTGCGTGCGCACTGCAACGTTTGCTTTATAGATGCAGGCTTCTCTCATCGTGTAACTATGCGGTGAAAATAAACTTCAAACATTAAAAAAAAAAAGAGGGGCGGGCTCGAATTGCGCCGCCCGAGCGCCTTTTCAAGTAACTCACGCCTACCGGCTTGAGAGTTGCCAGTTCTTCTAAGAACAAGCGGATTCTGTCTTATTTTTTTTTTTTTCGCCGAGCTACTTGTAGAATTTTCTAGTTACTTGTCGCGTTGTTGTTGTTTTTTGTTTGTTTTGTAAAGGGGTTGGGTGGGGGTGTTCGTCGAGGACTTTGAGTGGTCTGGAAGTCAAGCTTCCTTTGGGGGAATCGACAAGTTACGTTAATCATGCGCTGGCAAATACGAGTTCAACCATGTAGATACATACACTGGAGACATTTTAAAAATATTGCCGCCAGGTCGCGAACTGCGCTTTCGTACACAGTTGGGCGTTTTCGCTGCACAATATAATCAGTTATTTTTGGGGAGTTTCCCTTCGTACTTGAGTGACATTTTCATTTCTTATAACTAAGCATATTTATCAGAAGAAAAATTCTTTAAATTACCGCTTCTTCCGGGCTTCCTCGCGAAGGAAGTTTTCGGGCTTTTTTTTTAATGTGATGATTACTTGCTTTTTAACAAAGCCTGGTAGCATCTAGAAACTTTACGCGGCTTTCGCGCACTGAAAACGGCCCCGTTCGGTCTGCAGCATAGCGCGGCTTCTTCTTTTTTTGTTGGGGTTATTTTCGAGAGAACTGGGCGTAATTTATTGTTCGACACAGCCACAGCAGCTGCTTGCACCCTTTTGTGTGCTCGGTGCACGCTTTAGGCCGCGTTCACACTGAGCATTCCGGCCGCCGAAAGTGCTCCGAATCCGGTTCGGCGGCGGTGAGTTCCGCCGAAAGGGCCCTCTCCGCGCCGATCGCTCTAGGACCGATTTTTGCCGCGTCTGCCGCCGAATCGGTCCCCGCGGACCAATAGGAGCGCTAGTCAAGGAATTTTGAAAAATGGCGACCAAGCCCTACTCAGTTGTTATGCCGCAATGCACGTGACTGAATGTTGAAACCAACGGGAGTTTAACCTACTCTGGGCCTACTTCGCCCCCGTATTTCGTGAAAGAGGTGACCGAGCTTGCTGTAGGAGTGACCGAGCTTGTTGCGGTCTTGCAGAGCAAAACAAACCCATTAACGCCGCTGGCGTCGGTGGTTTTTCTGCTCTTCGTGCATGACAAGACAGCCACTTGCCAGCAAAGTAAGCAGTACTGTCTTTTCTTCTTCTTGCATACGAGAATCGTCGAAGTATACACCACCGGATAGCGTAGTGGCGTTTGCAAGCCGCGACAACAGCCGGGTGACAGCGCATCCATCCCGTGTTCGCCCCGTGGTAGATGGCATATTCGGCAGCGCGGGGTGCGTCCAGTGCGAACGACGCTGCGTTTCGGCGGCAGGGGAATTTCGGTCGCTGTAGAAAGCGGATGTTTCAGTGTGAACTAGGCATTAGTGTTGCTTGGCTTCGATCCTTGTTTATTTTCTTTCTTTCTCCGAACTTGTTACAGCATAGTTAAAATTACGTAGAAGTGGTTGGAGATGGAGGGCGTAAAAAGAAGGGCTGGAGCAAACGGGACACGCTTGTCCGCAACAATCACGCCACACTCTCAGGACGGGCTCAACATGTGCCCTGACAACAAATGTTCCGTGGGAGACGCGACACCCACCGTGCAGTCGAGTTTTCCAGTTTGACTGCAGCGCCGGAATGCATTGCCTAGCGGAGAAAAAATGGGAGTAATGAGTCGGTGTGAATCAAAATGGAACGCGATGCGCGCGTCTCCCTCCCTGCATCAGTGGGCGAACAGAGGCAGGGCTAGACGTTCTTTTAGATGCGGAGCATCTAATACTCGAGGCTTGTAGTGCGGCGCCGTCCGCAAGCTTCCTCCTCCTTCTTCCACCATCTGTGCATCCCTTCCTCCTCTACACACCGCGCGCGCTTCACTCCTCCACCATCTGTGCACCCTTCCTCCTCTACACACCGCGTGCGCTTCTCCTCTTCAGGAACATTCGCTAGCTGTATAATGTAGCGCGCATGCGCCGTCACGCTTCGAGAACATCGGCAGCTGACGCGCGCGCATGCGCCGTCGCGCTTCGAGAACATCGGCAGCTGACGCGCGCGCATGCGCCGTTGCGCTTCTCCCCCTTCTCGAGCATTCGACAGCTGACAGTGCATGCGCCGTCGCGCTGTATATATACTCAAGGTCGGCGCTCGCTCGCTCAGTTGCCGCTCGTCGGTTGGTTTGTACGGCGCGTCGACGTCCAAGGTCGCGGTGAAATGAATTCCAACGAATCCACAAACACAATGATCGACGTCCCTTCGACCAGCGCCGCCCTTTCGCATACGTGTGTACGTGTTCACTCATTTAACACCCCCTCCTACAACCACGTTAACCAATTTAGCCATATTCCCAAGTAAGTCGCAATTTAACACCCCATTTCACAACCACGTTACCAATTTAGCCATCGACCCAAGTAAGTCGCACTTTAACACCCCGTTAACCAATTATATGCTCCGCATCCTCCTCAGTGTTCCCCCGAGGGAAGCTGCGGGCAATTTTTTTGCTCCGGTGTCTCTGCAGCACGTTTAGCCTCCTTCTGTTCATTCTTCCTACGCTCAACCACAAATTTCTCGGTGCGCACGAGAGTGCGCTCGCGCCGCTCCTCTTGCGCGGCCGTGATACGGCGTACGCGTCCACGCGTCTGTTTTCTTCTTTTTTTTTTTTCGTTGAGATGAGCTAGTGCGAGCTACGCAGCTCCTTCTGGTCAGAGGATCGTGCCTTAAAACACACCAGAGGCTTACTCGACTAGAGAGTCTCCGGTGGAGCAAGCAAATTGTTTCGAGGAAGTGTATACTACGTCGCTTGATTCAGCTGCACTCAAGGTCGACCACGACGGCGTTAAATCCCTCGCCAAAAGCGGCTTTCGCCTCGGTTTCGCCGTCACCCGCCGCAGTGGCCCGTAGAGTGATTGCGGTGCTCGACTGTTGACCCGGAGGTCGTGGGATCGAATCCCGGCCTTGGCGGCCGCATTTCGATGGAGGCGAAAGGCTTCTGCGCCTATTATAATTAGGTGCATGTTAAAAGAGCCCTAAATTTCCAGAGCCCTCCACTATGGCGTCCCTCCGTATACACATTTTGGTTTTGGGACATTAAACCCCAGCAGTTATCTCCTTTGTAGTTGACTGCTTCGAATGCCGTCGTTCCGGATTGCATGCAGACTATGCGTAGCATTAAAAATTTAAGGTACATAATTTGGGCTCAGCGCAATGTTGTGGACGAATTTGTTTACGGATAGTGAGTAGGATAATACCCGTAAAGGTGATCACTTGTTTAGAGCCGGAGGAAGGAACAAAAACTAGTTTTACTAATCACTATACTCTTTATTGCTCCGGAGTGCAGCGTCCAAGACTGGGCAGGCAACTTTGGCGCGCCCATTGATCTCCACTATAACTTTCGCCACGGGCTACACTCGGCCGTGCCTCATCAGCGTCTGGTGTGGTTGCAACTTCGAGCGCGCTTTTCCTTTTAGTTTATTCGCCCGTTCGCTTTGCTTGGCTCTATTCGGGTGCGCCGATGGTGGCAGCCCCCATTCTGGGAAAGGTGGTTGAGGAGGGCAGCCTCAATTGGACGCCAGTTGCGCCATAAATGAGTGGGCAGCGCTTGCGTTCCCCGCAATCGGCCATCTTGCGCGCACGTGACTTGACCGGCTGTTTTCGGAGAGGCGAAGCGACAATCGTTTATGAGCAGGGAATTGAGCTAGGGGCCATGATTCGGTCTCCCTACAACTTGTGGGTTTCAGCGACAAATAGAAGTAGAGGGTCTATTATGCCCGTACTAAATACGACAAAAAATGCACCGTAAGCGAATATTAAATTTAAAAAATGACCCCTAGGAGTGAGTCGCTGTCTATAAACCCCGCTATGGCCCCGCCCACCGCCGGCGAACGCCATTTTGCCATGGCGTCATGCGCTGCATGAATCGGAGCCGTCGTACTCTGTTACTTTCAGCTGCCGCTGGTCTCTTGGTTATGGTACTTGTCTGTTTACTTGAAGGTCGTGGGTTCGAATCCCGGCCACCGCCATTTCGATGGTAGCGACTGCAATTTCCGGAGCCTTCCGCTACGTACGTACGTCTCTTATAATCACATCCTAGTTTGGGAACGTTATTTTTATTATAAAAAAGCATATCGACAGGTAGGGTGCGCGAATTTCTCCTTCCACGCATTCGAAGTCTAACAGGTGATTCGATTGAGTGAACAGTGGGCCACGCGCAGAATGAGGCAGGATGCTGTCCAAACTACGCAGGAGCGAGCTCGCTTCGCAACTTTTTTAGTGTGAGCAAGCAAACAAGCGTGTACGTGTGTGTGTGGGGGGGGGGGGGGGGAGATGTGTATCGCGTGAATGATGTAGATGTTTTAACTCAAGTCGTTTCAACAATGCCCTTCCTCATCTTACGCGTGGCCCCAGGACACGCGTAAGGACGAACGAAGCGCATCGAGGCACCCTACATGCGTACGGATTACAGCGCCCACCCCCCTTTTCACCTTTCAAGGCCATGTGCACGGTTCTGCGCACGTGCCCGTGATTGCTGATCGGTTATTTCGGCAGCTGCGAAGCCGTTTGTAAGGATATCGCGCATCATATCGCGACTCCAACTAAGCGCTCGCCACTTAGCGGCCGCGCCTGGAAACGGCGCTAACAGGGTCAACCTTGAAAGGAGCTATGTTATCACCATAGGCTTTTCTTTCCTCCTTCGTTAACCTCATCTGCCTTTCTTCTCTATTTATATATATCTCTCTCCTTCCTCCATGGTTACCACGTTGCGCGCGTTGAGAAGAGACCGCATAGCCCCCCTCCCTTTCTTTTTTCGGCATGTCGCAGCGCGTGAGACCGAGAAAGGAGAAAGCGATGTCCAGAAACCATTGAAGTGTGCCGCAATGCTTGGCATCGCGGTGGAAAGATGACAACGTATCGTTATGTCACTTCCCGAAGGTTACAGACGACACGCGATGGAGAACGGTGCAAATCAGAAACTGACGCATTGGAAAGCAGGTGACGGACACTGCGGTAGTTTGTTGTAATCAATTCGCTCACGACTGACTCAATTCTTTTGGGTGATTGCACCATTACGTAGCGTGTGTACATTCTTGTCAATATTCGGCCTTCTCAATAATCAAGGAGCGAAAAAAAAAACTCGCTTTAGGAAATTTGTTGTTACCTTACGTTCGTGAGTGTATTTTTCGCATACGCTCGTTTTCTGCACAAGTCGTAGTGCTACCGATTCTGAATTAAGCTGCGGTCATTTTTTTTATTTCGCGTTTTTGTAGCGCGCGAAAGGTCGCGTGTGCGTGTATGTAGTGTTCGTGCGTAGATATATCAGGTCCGTGCATTCATAGCGTGCGTAGTATGAGTGTGCATGTACCCTTCGTTGAACATCACCTACTACCTACACGAACAAGTGAATGTTGGGAAGCGCACAACCTTATTAATTAAAAATCTAAAACGAATGTAAAGAAAGCAGCACACCTATTACAATCAAAAGTGCAATTTGCTTTATCTCAAGATGCATTGGCACAGGCATAGCTCAGTTCTGTAATCAAGTGACCGGCATGCGTATTCCCATACATAGTACCTACAACAAAACTTTGGTGTTTATCATAGGCATGGAGAAATGCTGCACTTGGGCCTTGCTTTGATTCTGGCTTAATTTTGCCACTAGTGGATCTTAGAAATGTCCAGAAAAATTACTGTGGAGCACTATTTTCCGGTTTTATTAGAATGAGCACCCAACCGTTGCCAACTGAAGTTGTATTAGGGGCAGCACACATATGTTGGGTTTTCATGCTTTTGCTGGCGTATGTGCAAGTTTTGTTGACTTAATTGAAAACACGCACACCGCTTGCACTCAGGTGTTCTTTGTTCACCCACTTTTTGCTTTAAATCTCGCGTTCCTTTGTTTACCCAATTTTTGCTTTAAATACAGGTGACGACTTCGACGTTCCCGCGTCAACTTCTTATTGCATCTTAGTTATTGCTAGTGACTGATGGGGTCTACAGATTGCATCGCATTGTGTTAAAAGGGAGGCATACCTGCTTAAAGCACCCTTGAAAGCGAAAGTCTCGTTTTCAGCTTTTTCTTTCTTGCCGCAATTTGTAGCTAGGTGCCTGATTATCCCAAAATTGAACCTAAATGCTGTAACGCATTGTATAGTTAATGCTAGCTTTATTACTTGAGAACAATTTTGCGTCTGTTCGAAATGTCCTCCTAAATATCATAACAAACTAGCACCCCACAGCAAGGGAGCACGTGAGACCACATCCGCTCTAATATGGTCTCCGAGATTGCCCACCGGCGCAAAGTCTCGAGGACCATGTTTGAGCGCATATGGTCTCACGCACTCTCCCGCTGTGGGGTGCTAGTTTCTTATGGTATTTGGGCCATGACTCATACTTCAGGCACGCTTAACATGCCACTTTCAAATCGGTGGACCTGTGCATCCTGAAGAATAAAGCAATGTGGGTGCTTTGAGCGTGCCTCCCTCAGGAAAAAGAAAATCATTATTGGCATAAGCCGCCAAAACTACTTTGAGAGCAGCTCGGCCACAGTGCAAGAGCGGTGACGAACAATAGTCCTCGGGGTATTGAGCAGTCGCTGCAAATGTTCTCTGACGTCGATAATACTTGTTTTACTCATGGAACATCACAGGGCCTCAATCTACGTCATACCCATGGCGACATCGCGAAGTGCAGCCAACTCAAATAAACACTCGCGTGTACATTGAAACCGAATTAAAATATCTTAGAGCTAACTTGGATCTAGCATTAATAATTTGTAAGTGCCCCTGTATACAGGACAGTCAAACACGAACAAATTGAGATGTGTTTGAGTGTCATTTTGAGCTCTGTATATTGCAAAAAAAAAGTACCTAGAGGGAGGGGTGCACAGGCCCAGTATGCCACCCCCTAGCTACGCAATTGCCCCCCCTCCCCCTCCTCCCAGAGAAGTTTCTACCTATAACCTGAGCGGATAGTATACGCGACACCAACGCTATCTGAGCACTCGAGAAAGTGCCAGTGTCCCACTCTTTGTTCACATCTCGTATTGCTCCCTCTCGGCGGGATCACTCTTTTTAGGCCTTGCCAGGGTAGTGTTCCCGTTATAACTTTCCCGGCCGGCGCAGTCGTGTTTTGTGCAGGCTCATCTATTCTTGGCTTGGGGGTCTGCTTCTCAGCTCAGATTAAAATACAGCTACAGCACGGTGTCGTCTTCATTTGTCGACAGCAATGCTTGTGCAGCTATGTCACTGGTCCTTGCGTGTACTGGCTTGTCTGCCTTGAAGTGGCCACATAATAATGCCTGCGTTTCAGCCATTATATGCAATGAAACCATTGGCAATGGTCTTGTCACGGGGAAGCGATTAAGTGGCAGGTCAAGGTATTCCCGAGTGTAGCAGCTGGCCGTCATTGTCACGAAAGATATCAAGGCTGCACTGGTGTAGGTACATACCAAAGCCATGTAAGTTGAGCAACAGAGCTGGTCACTTGCCATTGACAGTCTTACATTGGAAACTATCGAAACCAGCACTGGTTTCCTAGGAAGTGGGACGAAGTGAAAAAATATATAGCTAAAGTGGGACATCTTGGGCTGTTAGTTGCAGTCCTTGAAACATAGCTTGTTGGCCCAAGTTAAGAAGACATTTGAGAGGACAACATACACACAGTGCCTCACATGCGTCTGCCACGTTATTTCCTTGTTGTTTGCCTTTTTTGTTTGTTAACTTGAGCACTTACAAAGTATGCTTAATGTGAAAAGATGGCTCATTTTGCACCGTCCCAAGTATCGTGACCCACATTGTGTGCCTCACAATATTCAGTCCTCCCGCACCATACCGCACACTCTGTGCAAACACGCTATGCCAGACCAATGTGTATCTGCGTGTGTGTGTGTTTGTGTGTGTCTGTGTGTCGAATGTGCTGTTGTTTCCCTCGTGTCACATCCTCTGTCTGTCCCTTTGTAGGGGGTTCCACGCCAACGCAATCAAAGCCCGCTCCATTCAAGAGCAGTGGCATCGTGTCAGGTGGGCTGCTGCCTGCCCCCCCCCCCCCCCCCTCCCAATGCCTTCTGGCAGCTAGCCTTTTGCACTTCCCACACACCATATTTACCCCTGTTTTGCCACTCTTGTACTAACAGTCAAGCCTGGCATCTCTTCTCTATGAGAAGCAGCGCTGTCTGCTGCTTTGCACTCTGGGGTCTACCAACTGCTTTTTTCTACCAAATTATATTAGAGCCTGAAGCACAAGCTACATTCTTTTGAATTTATTAAGGCTGCAGTAAGCTTGGGCAAAGCAACTCCAATAGCGCCAATCATGTTCTTGGAAAGAAGAGGGTGATAAACAAGAAAGCTAACATCAGTCATTACACTTCTGAAAGATAACTTCCCCTGCATATAAGACAGTTGCTTAAAGTCTTTATAATAGGCCATCATGATGGCCCATCTTAAATATGAAACTGTATACTTGGATGATCCAAGAAATCTATGATGCTCAAGATCTCAAAAATGAGAAATATTCAATATTGTATTCGATGGCCTTCACAATTACTGCTTTAGCAGTATCGATCTTATGATTGTTGAAGGCTTAATTGGTAATTGTTATAATAAAGTTAAATTCGTTAACATTTCATTTGGGGGAGTTAGGCAGTCATGGCAAATAGGAGAATTGAAGTCCTAATGTGAAAAACCCACTGTACCTTTTAGCATTGGAAAAAGTGGCCTCTAGTAATAATAGCAAAGTAATGAAATTCTTCCTAATTAAGCACAAAAGTGAAACTCGGAAGTACACAACTGCCATGTTTCTCTGACACATTCAAAATGAGTGAAAGTTCTTATATCAACCATCAAAATGACATTGTTGTGTGAGTGTCCGGGCTGCGCTTGCATTTATAGCATGGGTGTACATGCATTCACGAACACGGAAGAACTACAGCTATTCATTGTTTTGAATGGTGACTCCAGTCTGGTCTGTTTGTTACGCTCATCAATACTCAGTTTTCAGTTTTGTCGTTGAATTTGGTTTAATTTTATTATACCACAATAATTACTAGAGGCCGTTCTTTTTACACTTCAATGCTTTGATGGGTTCTTCATATGAAGAACTTCAATTCTCTCAAATTAAAGTGTTAGTTTGACTTTCCTCATTACTGACCCTTATGGTGTCTTTGACCATCTTAAGGTGCCTGCCATTGCAGAAAAAGCAATTGTGAAGGCAGCGTGGAAATATGACATTTTCCCAATTTTCGAGGATTTTAGACACACTTTTTGAGACACTCTGTATAGTACAGGTGCTGTACACTAGGCAGCTGTCTGAAAAGCCGTGACATATTATGCATATTAAGAGTCTAGTTTAGGAGCAGCATTATGCTTTTAATGGCAGTTCGGTGGCTGTTCAGCCACTAGGACCATAACATATACCATTGGCCTTGCATGCCCACCTGCATTGCACTTTGCACAGCATTGCTTCGTGATTTCCTGGATTCATCTGTTTCTCCACTGCAGAATGGAATGGGCCTCATCTTGAGTATCAAATGCACTTACCTGCAGAATCATTCATTAATACACTTGAAAGAGATCAGAAGTTGTCAACACCTTTGTATTTGTGGGAGGACTCTGTACTTTAGATTGGGCCAACTTTTTACTCTATTACACAATTGACCCAAATTTGTGTGGCATATACGAGATAGTGCAGATAGGTAACTGGGCTTACTGGTTTGTTAACACAGTTCATTGAATTGGTTATTTCTAGTTATTTAGTACACATTTTGTTAGAGGTGAAGCGTTAAGTTGCATAGCCTTGCGTTTTGTATGCAAATTGCATAAATGTTATGTGCAGAACATGAACACAAAGAAGCATAGCCCTACATTCACGCTTTTTTTTCTATGCTCAGGGCAAGATTGAGCATCTCAAGTGACATGCTTTTACACATGTTTAAGCATGCAGAAAATATTTAATATGTGCTTCTTATACAAATACTATCATCTGCTTGAATGGCACTTAGTTGTTTAATGCTTGCAAAATAGGAACAGCATTGTAGCCACTTGCACCCATTAAGTACTGTAGCCTAACACAACAGATTGAGCGCTTAGCAACAGCTTGACTAAGGAATGCTTCATTGGCTGTTTTTTTTTTGTGAACTACTTATAGTAATAAATACTATTGGTGTGGCTTAAGAAGAAAAAAATGTTGTCTTTGCTTTGTGTTACGTGTACATGGAGTTTACTTCAACTCTGCTTTTCTAATACATGTTAAACTGAATATTTGTGAGTGTATTCATTCATATGAAAAATATCTCATGACTGTATGAAGAATTGCTGGCAAAGGATGTATATTAAAAAAATAATATAGCATGAAAGCATGTAATGCTCTTGCAATTGTGTTATATAATTTCAATGCAGTCCTTTGGTTTAGTAATAATTGACAACAGTAATCAGAATGTTCTGGGCAAATTTTGTGAAACCTTTGCCATCATGCAAATATTATTTTCTATAAGAAAGGTAATGTTCAGTTAAAATTTAGCTTTCACGGCAGAATGGCAATACTCAAAAAGGCAGAAAAAGTCTTTTAATGGGAAAGAAGGAAAAAAAGTGCGAAAGGCAATTACTATTATTTTTCTTATATTTGCTGACTAAAAATAACATATGGAAGCTCGTGGGAAACCTTCTAAGTTTTTAAGTTTCCCTTTTGTTCTGTATGCAGCACTATCCTGTGGTTCTGGTGTTGATAGGTGAATGTGTGAAATTGTGAGGTAACCTGGTGACTGCTTATGATGTAATTGGCGTTCATCACATTACTAAGATTTAAAATATAGTTTGGCAGTATTGATTGGGATGGGTCTTTGCAAGCAGTGCCTCACAGTGGAAACCATTTTTTAGGGTGACAGCAAGAGCTAGAATGCATCATGTTGGACAACTTGAAGAAAACTTTTTCATTTTCTACATTTGAGATGATATGAGTTGCCTTATATGGCTGGAGATGTCATAGTGTTACCGACCGACTGAGTTTGGCAGTATGGTGCATGCTACAGCAACACCAGTGATCACACTGTTCTTTTAGAATAATGATAAGGATTAAATGAAAAATGTTGTAAAAATAGTATTGAATATACTAGCTTGTGTGAATGTTTCCTTCAGTGATATTCCTTAGACTGCTATTATAGACATCAATTTTAAGCTTCTGTACTCTTGTGAACATATGCCATGCTTAGATATTGCAATATATAGTTTACTTTAGGCCCTTTCAATGCTAGTATGTGCAGAGATAAAAAAAGCTCTCATGCAGCACATAGTTATCATTTCTGATTCTTAGGCATGCACTATAAGTATGCCTAAGCTAGCTTCATGGTTTACCTACATTTGGAAATTTATGTCAACCTGTGTAGAACAATCTGTAAGGAGCATGGGATGAGAACAAGGTATTAAAATACAGTTAAAAATAAATGAAAGAATCTCCACTTTAACAGCATGCCAAGACTGAGCCGTAGCACAAATACATCTTTTAGCCATCTCTGCTGTTGAAGGTTGCTCAGAGTTGGAGAAATTTAGAACAACAATTAGTGTATAACTTCATAACTTCAAAAATATGTCATAATTGATAAACTTTTTGGGCATTACTGAGCTGGCTGTCACAACTCCCTGCTTTCTTGGAGTAGAATTTGTTAGCAAGTAATATTGTCTTGTCAACCCTTCGGTTTCAATCTTCTGAGTTTCATGTTGTCTTGCGCTTCTTGTGTATATTGTTTTCCCCAGTCTTTGTGTCGTCACACATGAACTCTGTTGTGTTCAGCTCAAATCATTTATATGCATCCACGTTGCCTTTTCTTTTTCTCTTTTTTTTATAGTTGAGAGGTTCCTTGAAGAGGCTAGGAAGTCCTTCGAACAAAAATGGACCAGTCCTAGTTCGGTGAGTGAGCTGTTTTATTCCATGCATAAGTTCAACAATACCAATATCTCAAACGTTCCTCTGTTCTGTTTCAATAAATAAAATGCTTGTTAAGAAAGTTTGTCACCAATAATAGTATAATCTTGCTCAAACAACTTTTCTATTTAACTGTGTTCATAATGGCTTGTGCTGTTTGTACATTATTTATAGCAAAGTTCTATTTGAAACAATATACAACATACCTTTTTCTATAGTAGGTTCAAGTACAAAAATAACATTAGCAAGGATAATATTGCTTAATGTAGATGGGTGCAGACCTCTATGTGCCAGTGTAATTTTGTAGGGTTCAAATAATGTGGTGTGAAATGAATTTCACTATAAATTTTTTGGGAGTGGTGCTGGAACCAAATTTTTCATCCCGTGCTTGTGCGGTAGATAAAGGGCCAATCCGATATTAACAAGCCCAGTTTTGGATTTGCAGTGAGACCAAGTTAAGGATGTAAGCTTTAAACATCTATTTGTTATACTCGGTGACAGCTTATCTTGACAATGGAGCGAAGGCTACGAAGGCAAGGCTTTTGCGTATTCGTGTTGCTCCGCAAGTAGAACAGCAGTTTGCGACTGATTTTAGTTTTGCTCGCTCACATTGTTGACGCATTTAGAAAATTATGCACACAAAAATGAGAATGCCAAAAACATTTCGATGGTTCACTATATTTTAGGGTCATATTGAGTGTACTTTTCACAGGAAAACTAAGCAGTGCGCTGTGGCCACACACTGACCACCTGCGTCATGGACGGCATGTTTATTTCGGAAAACAGATGTGCGGAAGAGGTGGTGCTGTCTGGAAAGGGGAAAGGAAAGGAAAACATTCTTGCAAAGTTAACAATAGCTATTTTACATACAGCTTCTTGCAACTCTTTATCTCATTATAAATAAAGCAACATTTATTTCAGGTTTAATGAGAAAATTATCAGGCAATCTTGAATACTGTTTTTTGGCATGGTCGCAAGCATGCGCTTCAGTTCTGGAACTTCCACACTGCTCTCAAGAAAAGTTCTCACCGAGTACTGTCTGCATCTACGTTTGTGTCCTGCCCCCCAGTGCTTTTTCATATTAACAGTCGAATGTATCCACTGCCTTCCTAGCATCAACTTTCTTATAATGTCCTCACTGTCAACTTACTGTGATTCTGCAGGATTACATTTTCTGAGCAACAGAGTTAGCATATTATTAACATAAAAACTTCTTTTACCTTTAATATCACTTTGACGAAGGCTGGCCCACCAGCCAACACAGATTAGTTTGTAGGAGGACTAAGATTTTACAGCTACCAAGTAGTTTGGCCACTGTCCACTTTAAATCTGTTTCAGCAGTATCAGCAAATGTTCCACATTCGGCTGCAGTGAATAATGATGGTAAATAAATCGATTTTGCATCGGCTTGGATGCACACACGCATGCACGCACGTGCACACGCACACGCACACACACACACACACACACACACACACACACACACACACACACACACACACACACACACACATGCACACGCGCGCGTAGAAGAGTGTAGAATAAAAAGTTCCGCAAGTTCTTTATTTGGTAGATGAGCTCGCAGTACATGTACGCATATTATTTCAATTACGAAAATATATGGCTTTTCCTACTGAACTGATTCCCAGTTTCTCCTAGAAATGACATTTTGCAGTCCATTTTTATCCACCTATGTATTTATACCTGGTACTTCCCTCTCTGTTCGTCACAATGAATGACACTGAAGCAACGTTACCATTTTCCAATATTGCAGTCTACTTCTGCTTTGCCATAAGGGTGAAATATGTTGTGCCACTGTGGCTTTCTGTGAAACAGTTCTTGTTTTTGAAATTGTACAGGCAATGTGCACTGCCTAATCAATCAAATTAATTCAGTTTAACTCTAGCAAACAAAACGCACTGTAAAATGCCTTCTTTTTGCCCAAGTTCGAGCTCAAGCGAGCTACTAATTTGCTTTTGTGCCATCTCCATAAAATGAACTTTCTCAACATCTGTCTCTTTGAAATTTGTGTTCTCAGTTTTCAGCTGTGCAAAAATTTTGTAAAAGGTGTGCTTAGGTTATTCCTGTGGTGTTTATGTAAAATGGCATTTGCCTTTGAGGAAGACCACGAATCTTCACCATGGCCCTCAATCATACTTTGTTAGGAAATTTTGCCGTATTTTCAATGGCTCAAGTAGCCATGTCAGGAAGCCCCTTTTGTGTAGGCGTGTGAATAAATTGGCCTGTTTTCCCTCGCAGAACACAGCCTGCCTGGATGACTTTGACCGGATCAAGACGCTAGGGACTGGCTCCTTTGGGCGAGTGATGCTTGTTCAGCACAAACAGCACAAGGACTATTATGCCATGAAAATTCTAGACAAACAAAAGGTGTGTGGCTAGCACGTCGCCAGCTTTTTTCTGGAAAAGGACTTGTTGTTTTCAAGTTGTTGGTTTCAGAAATGAAGGACATAGATGTTGACGCACAACACTTAGCATTGACAACTTGCTTTTCACACTGTTTTTGGATGAAACCAGGGTTGACACTGGTGGCTACTTTTCGCCGAATTGGCAAATTTGAGAGGCCCGTGGCGACCTAAAGTCAATGATTAGCGACATAGGCGATTGTTTGGCGATTTTCTCTTTTCTCAGCGTCCTCAAAACAAATGGGCGACAACACTTTTTTCTATTTTTTATAGTTTTAGACTCACCAGTAGGAGGTCCGCTTTGCGCGCAATTCAGTACATCTGTCCTGTTCCTCGTGTGTTTTTTCTCAAGTCATCAAGATCCTTGAGGCACTGGTGTGTCCACCATCAACCCCAAAGCACAATTTAGGTCAACGGACTTCTCGCGAGCCGTCAGGTGGTGGTGTGTACTAAGCTTTTTTAGGGGCTTCAAGAGCTTTAGGCTTCTTTAAAGTTTTCTTCTGAAGTGGCTAAGTAACAGTTAGGCCGCGTGTTCCAATCACAGCTCCAATTGTTCTGATTAGATTGTCGACTTCTTCCCGGCTGTAGTACCCTCTAGTTTTTTATGAGGAGTTAATATTTTTTATTAACATTCTTTTAGGGCTGATCAAGAAGTCAGCTTTTTTGGACAGCCTTCACAAACTGCACCGAGGCGAATGTTTAGCGTAATCATAACCGCACAGAAAAAGTGTTGTGTGCATTGCGATGGTTTCAAGTTTCGAGCTTTATTATTTTCTAAAAACAAGGTACAAAATCTAGGATATACAGACAAAGGTCCTAGAGCCAGAGACGTTGGTGGGACACTCGGTTTGTCGATACAAATCGACGGTAAAGTTTATGCAGAGCAACAGAAAATGCTTACAATATACACTTTTACATCACAAATCGAGCCCTACTTCGAATGTATCACCTTTGTTTTGTAACTGAGTTCAAACACATCGTTGCACTCAATGAAATTCTCGAAATTTGTAAAAAGGCTATGCACGCCTTCCTTCTCTTGTAGCGACTCCTTCACCTTGCATCCGCTACAACCAGAACTGTCGCAAACTTTTCTTATGAGGTGCCAGCATTCAGGGACGCAGATAGTGCATGCATGTCCTTTCTGAGTGCTACCACGGTGAAGCGGGTAATACAACTTTCATTAAAAAACGTCAATACAAATATAGGGTGACGGACAGTATTGTTGTCCACGAGGCTATACATAATTAGTAATCTCTATTACTAGGCAGCCCACACATATGTAGAGTGGCTACTTTTTTGGCGAAATTTGAAGAAAAAATTCCGCTTGTTTGTTTGCTTTGCATGTTTTTCAAAAAGTAGTGCATTTGTTCACAGGCTCTTGTTCAAGCTTTGACAGCACTGTACGCTTTTGCTAGCTTAAATTTGGGTAATTGTATGCTTTTTTTTTTCATTTTGTGTTACCTTGACATTACTATATGCCGAAGCTTGCCAAAACATTCCAAGTTCAGTCCTGGTATTGACTGTTAGTGGACAAGGTGTGCCTCACTGGTTCTGAGCATTGTCATTCATATGGTGGCTGCACAAGCTGCCCTTGATAGCTCCATCGTCATCATAATTTATTTACCCTTGAAGGCCCTTTTCAGGGTATTACTTAAGAGGTGGGGGAACAATAGCATCAATAACAAATGTCATTATAATACAATGATAAACAAAGGAGCAGACTAAAAGTGAAGGTTTGAAAAATACAGTAAACACGTTATAACTCGAAAAGCGAAATGTGACAGTGAAAAAGCAAAAAAAGATTGTTAAAAATGCCATCAAAACAGGTTGAAATATGTGATGCCCCTCTAATTATACTATTATTGATATTCAGCAAGGTTGAAATCTGGGCGAGTTTGTGATTGATGCTCATTTTGACAGAGACAAAAGAGAAAGAACAAGACATGGCAGAGTCTAGTCCTTGCTCAAATTAAAATGACACACCACAATGAATTATTACCACGTTTACTTTATGCAATGCACATTTCTTCTTGAGAACAGTGATACAAGGTTGCCTTCTCAGTGTATTGACTGGGGACCACACGCTTGGTGTTTGCAGCAGTACAGAGCCAGGGCTGGATTTTAGGGGTGGGCAACCTGGGCAGTCATCCAGGGTTCCGTCAAAAGGGGACACCACTGCATGTCCATGTGATTTTTGTTCAGCATCTTGATTTAGTTTGACACAACTGAATCAGAAAAGACTTCTGGCATGTTGAATAAATTGTAATTTCTGGCCTAGTACATGAGATTGCATAAAGAAAGAACGGGGAGGGTATAATAGATTGAAGTGGGAGATGAGGTCATAATTTCTTGTGTGTCACACGTAATTGCATATAAAGGGGGATAGGGATATAGAGAGAGGGGATCAGGTGTCAGGGGCTGGGTCTGCCCAGGGCACTTCATAGTGTATGGCTGGTCTTACATTTACAAGCAGTCATTTTCAAGATGGTGGCATAATAAGTTCTTGTGCAAAATAGCGATCACTACATGCCCTAGTATTTATTTATAGTTGCAGAATGAACCATGAAAATTGTTAATCTTCACCTGAGTCATCAATTGATTTGCTGTTTGATACTGCTGGGGTCATACAGAGGGCATCACATCAATTTCTGTCTCCTTTGATATCGCAAAATAATGTTGTCATAGTAAATTGTGTTCAAATTATGCAGGTGCTCGTGTACAATGTTTTCATGTGCACTTTTTTGTACTATTCCAGGTAGTAAAGCTAAAACAAGTAGAACACACCCTAAATGAAAAACGGATATTACAAGCCGTCGAGTTCCCATTCTTGGTCAAGCTAGCATACCACTTCAAGGTGAGATGTACTATATCGCATGTGTTTTCTTTCCTTTCGCGTAAAAAGAGCCTGCCGCTGTCAGAAGTGTTGCCGCAGTAGCAGTGGCGCTCTGTCTAAGAGCATACTCTTCAATGTCTTTGTCATTCTGCGTGCGCTGAAATTTCGTGAACATCTGGGCATGTTGAACAGTATTTCGATAACTACCATATCAAGCAGTAAGCACCAAGGCACGGAAATTTTTAATAAGAAAGATCTTTTTGAGTGCATAGCGATGCCCAGCTTGTCATCCATTTAGTGTCTCGTGTTTAACGTAAAACAAGGCTAACAGTACTCGGCTAACACTACTCAAAACCAGTACGAAGAGAATTTACAAGATATAAAATAGTATATACTACAGAAATGATCAAGAATTAATGACAATTAAGCCTAAAAATTGTAAAGCTCTTGACACATCAGGCAGAGACCCGCGCTAGTTACAAGAGGGCACAATCGCCTCAGCAGGCGCAATTGTCAAGGGTATCGCTTTGCTGCTTGTGCTATGTACTTCCTCAGGTTTCGCAGCTGCATTAAGTGCAGCATTGAGAAGTACACTTGGAGAAAAATATTTAGGTTCCTAAGCGCCACCACAAAAAAAGATGAAAAACAAAGGAACGCCTCTCTCAACTGGTGTTACATGTGGGAGAATAGCAGGAAGTGGATTAGCCGCATTGCACATGAACAAACAGCACTGCTTCGCCTAACGAATACACGTGAAACGTGAGGGCATTGCAGAGCCATATCTTACCAAGCAAGGAAGTACAAAACTCTAACTCAGATGTGTGCAAAACCACGGATGTGTCAGTTCTACTCAATTTGCCTTTTTTTTTTTAATCCGAAAGGCTTCTATTATTTCCTGTGTCCAGAGCATCTGAGCTTCTGACTGATATGCCTGTTGTTCTTCAAGCAATGCCAGCTACGTGAATCCATTATATAACGAATGTTGATTCCATTGACACTCCACATGAAAAAAGTGACAATAAGAACTCTAATATTTAATGTTTGAAGATCACCATGAATTCTGCAGACTTTACACGCCCACAAACACAGCTGAGACCTCTTGTCTGCAACTGGCACCATGGGTCTCAAAGCCTTTTTTTGTTAAAGGAAAACTCCAGCGATGTTTCTATATTCACCAGTTTCAATAAAACTTTGAACATACTTTCTCGTCGGTACCATGGTGATATGTGACAAATTATACAACCGTTAGTTTTTTAGAAAATGAATAAAAAAATTGGTTAGCAATTCTGGAATCACTTGTAAACGTGGGCCACCCTGTGTATGGGATGTGTGCCTACTCTTTTTCGAAACCCCGCCTCGCCCAGCAGACGTATGTAGTGGGCGCTTTCTTTTATGAGGCGACGACAGTGCAAGCAGAGTTTTGTTTTGTCAGCTGCATATCGTGTTAGTCATAGTTGACATTGGGTCTTACACTAAGCATGCACAATGTTGAGCATTGAGGAGATTTATTCAGGGGCAGGTCAGATGCTTCACACGCGAGCGGGTCCAAGTCAAAAGACATTGCTTCCACGCTCAGATTGTAGCTGCAGTCATAGCTGGACTGGTCACTGGTAAGTTCAGACAAACTGGCACAGCTTGATTCCATGTCGGATAATATTAGAAATGAGCCTTGTTTCATTGAAGGTGTTATAATAAGGCTGTGGTGTGGGCTCTAATGGTGGGACCACCAAACCAGAATGCCATCTCCCTGTCTTCCTGAGACACTTGCACAGGTGTCCCCGCCCCGGTGGTCTAGTGGCTAAGGTACTCGGCTGCTGACGCGCAGGTCGCGGGATCAAATCCCGGCTGCGGCGGCTGCATTTCCGATGGAGGCGGAAATGTTGCAGGCCTGTGTGCTCAGATTTGGGTGGAGGTTAAAGAACCCCAGGTGGTCTAAATTTCCGGAGCCCTCCACTACGGCGTCTCTTATAATCATATGGTAGTTTTGGGACATTAAACCCCACATATCAATCAAATCAACTCGCACAGGTTTCCCTGTTTGCTTTGTGCCACAGTCAGGATGCTAAAACAGTTCCTTTTCATTTCCCTTGCAATGCACAGGACAACTCGAACTTGTACATGGTACTGGAGTATGTGCTTGGAGGTGAGATGTTCTCACATCTAAGGAAAAGTGGAAGATTTTCGTAAGTATTGCCTAATATCCTCCTGCCATCTCCTGTTAAAGGAAAGGCTTTAAAATAGTAACCTTATTCCTTCTTCAATGCTCTTTGCCCCTGTATGTTTTTTTTTTTCGTTCACAAATTCGATTTCATCTGTCTATCAGTTTGTTGCATGTCGCCCACATCAAACTGGGGTTGTCTGTGTTGTACAGCTTACATAAAACCTACCTCATTGTGAGGCGATAAAGTCAAATCGAATGCCTCTGGAAAGCGAAGTTATGCTTCGAACTTTTACAATGTGACTTCGTGCCACGTTTTTAAAGCTTTTGTAAAATGTGACAAGGTGCCATATTTTTAAAGCTTGTTCATATTTAAAGGTATTGAAACATTAAAGTTTTTATGGAGGTCACAAGGGGAAGCATATGTAATATCTTGTTTGTCATAGAAACATTGAGTGGGTATCCATACGTACCATATGAAAACTAGACAAGAGCGTTGGACACTTTTTTGTCACCAGCCTTGCACTTGCACTCATTGTTGCTTCCGGTCATGAGGACTGTACACTGTTATAAAGTGCCTTAAACTTAACATTGTGAATGGTGATGGCCATCTCAATTGGTCTCTTAAAATTTCTCAGGGAGCTCAAGTAGACAATAGGCAACCACGGAATACTTTTTTCCCTTCTCAGACTTCAAAAATGTTGTCATGTATAATAAGGCATCAGCTGCTGCACTAATAATGCAAGTTGAATATTGCATCAGTGCCCACACAATGGACAAAGGTCAAAACAAGCACATTGTGGTATCATGAGCACAAAAAAATATCGGGTGTGACGTTGACATGAGTTTATGGATTGCAGTGTAGCCCCTTTAATTATAGAAGACATGCACTGAGGAGCAATTCTCATCTTTTATAGGAGGTGTGTCTTATAAGCAAGGTGCCACACGTTTGTTTTCTTATGAACACCTATTTCAATGGAGGCACACTGGTCTCTCTTCTAACCACTTCTCTTACATCAGCGTCTCTTATAAAGGGGCTCAACTGTATCACAGGTAGTTTGGGCTGGTTAGCCATTTCAGGACATGCCTTTTTATGGATCGTATCCTAAACATAGTCCAAGCTGTAAAACATTTACCATATGCTTTGTTTCTGCAAGGAATGTCGAGGTTCAGGAAACTGCATTTGGTATTTGCTATTCTGTGGCTGTATAAAATTGTAAGAGCTGGGAAGATGTCATCGGGGCCATTACTGTATGGTGCCTCAGATTTTGCAGTCAAGGCACGATACAAAGGGGAAAGCAGTACTGTTTTATTGAAAGCACTGTAAATGGCTTGACATGTTGATGGAATTTATTTTTTTTATAGTGAGTGGGGCAGGCATTTACATGCTCTTGGGCCCTGATATTGGCTAATCATGGACTTTTTAAACTCAGAGGTTGGGTTCTTACTAAGTGTCGTACTAGAGATGTGGTGAACATTACAATACAATGAAAGCAATACGATGAAATACGGCAATACAATGAAAGATGGCAGTGAAATGAAAGCGGGGACAGAAATGCACTCTTCATTGCGCTGGTGCAGGACCATTTTTTGTTGATGACAAGTGTGGTTGTTATTGGTCATTTTGTTAGAGAATGTTGTGATGATTATACATGTCAACAATTGCAAAAGGATTAATTTGTAATTTTCATCATCAAACGTTTGGCCACGCTAATGTCACGTTTTGTGCTTTTTTCCTCCTCCACTGCCTGGTGAAAATAAACTGACTTCAGAGAGCCACACGCGCGGTTTTACGGCGCCCAGATTGTGCTGGCATTCCAGTACCTGCACTCGCTAGACCTCATCTACCGGGACTTGAAGCCCGAGAACCTGCTGATTGACCACACAGGATACATCAAGGTCAGTTGCTCTTCGTTACATCATGTGTTAATTTGCAAAAGGGTACTGCCACCTAAAATATTCAAAGTGGTGACTTTCTGTGGCTGACACTCTATAAGATTTGTATCTCTCTTGCAAGTAATCCCTGTAGGGTTGCCATTATTGCAGTACCTAACCCTTTCAAAAACCGCTTGCAGGTGCATCAGATCGATATCTTTTTTGAGGCACCCGACATTTCATTGCAACAAAGTAGTGTGGTTATTTATGTGTGTTAATTCATGTGTGCTATGGTTATTAATCAGAATTGAATTGTATATCATAATAACAATTTGTAAATAGAATATAGATGGCAAGCTGTTGGAAGACACTCGAACTTTGCCTCAAGAGTAGAAAGCGATAGCATAATCGACCCCCATTTACGTCACCTTCTCAATCAGTAGCCTGACTTTACTTCTCTGTGGACATACCTCAAGGAAAGGAGCATGGTACGCATTACGTTAGCCATTTCAAACTATCTTACCATGCCTACTGTGAGGGCAGTACTCACAATTCTCCCAGTGGTGAACCAGCTAAGTACCCACTAAGCAACTGTAAGCCAACGTGCAAATCTTCGCAGCTGCTCAGTTTGTTGGTGCTATTATGATTGTGTCAGTGCCTTGTAGTGCATCAGTCTTTAAACGGTAGTCATTGGAAATTCACATGTCCTGGCACAAATTTGTTTCAGCCATGCAACATTGCATTCATTAGGCAGACTGTTCATACTTTATGACATTCATGTAGAGTTTCTTTAGGAGCAGTTCCAAGCAATTAGGTTGCTCTATGGTAGGACACCTACTTGCCAGGCAGAAGGCCTAGGTTTGATCCTCACTCAAACTGAACTTTTAAAAATAATATATATTTACATATATCTCGATTTCCATGAAATGATATCTTTAAAGCATTAAAAGAAGCGGTGTACATGATTGTTTGTAGCATCTTAAAGGGTTAAGTCACCGGCATTTTTTTGAGTTTTCCACTGAAAAGCACCATATCAAGGTGGTGGATGTTCAAAAGCATTAAATCTAAAGACGGAACACAGCGCTTGCGTACTTAGTCGTACATACTTCGCATTTACTACAAACCAGCTATAAACCTCGTTAACATGCTCTGTTGCACGAAACTTGTTTCTTTAACATTGCCAAGGTGGGTGTCTGCCATTGAATGACTCGGTCAAGTTAAAGACACTGTTGTGCTGTGCACAAATTGGACATCATGTTACAGCACATTCCTACTAGCTTGATAATGCATAAGGATTGGCTGACCGAGATTATTCACCATTCACTGCTACGGTCAGTAAACACATAAGATGCAGAGCCTTGTTTTTGATGAGAAGACGCTAAGAAAGATCACTGTTTGAGCACGAACACATGTACCCCGCCTTTTCCTAATCCAGCTTGCTGAATCATTGAGAGCAGCTGAATGGAAGAATGTAGGTCCGCTCTTTATGATGACCACATTCTATGTTTCTCAATTATCCAAATTAAATGCTTTGTTTATCACAACATTATAGTAGGATCTCCAATGTAGTGGGACCCCCGCATTGATTTTCCTCATTACTTGGAGCATTACTTGGAAAGCTTTACAGTAGCTGTAAATATCACGAACTTTTTGTATTAACCTTGATTATGATTATGAATGAAGTGCAATCTTGTTACAAGTCATATTACACTATGATGAACTCAAAATTTGTTATAAAATCAGTTATTTCATCCAACATTGACCATATTTCTGTACACTGCAAATGGATCTTGATACCAGTAACAATGTATTTTACTCCTTTTTACTATGAGTACCTTTTTATCAAAGTATCTGCATGGCAGAGTTTATGGCAGCAGATTATGCTTCTTGGCCCTAGCTTACCTTGGATTCTGCGGTCACTACATGCCTGCTAAATTACTAGCCAAAAGATAATTAGTAATGGGCTGATGTCCACAGCCTTTGCATTGAATCCTTGCATCTGTACCCAAACTGTGAAAAGAGAACACAAGTCACAGTGAAGCAGATTGAGAAGCTTCGACTACCTACAGAAAGCCGCACGGCAGCGAATTGAATTGAAGTAATTGAATAAAATGTATAAGTAATTGATATATAAAAACAGTAATGATTACTCATAACATACCATATAATGCGGAATATAAGTCGGGGCGGAATATAGGTTAACCCCCTTACCTTGATCAGCAAAAAAAAAAAAAAAAAAAAAAAAACGCGGAATTGTGCACTGATTCACTTTATTCAGTCCTCCGAGCGGTCGGAGCTCTCCTCCAAGGACGACTGCTTTTCACTAGCCGCCTCCCATAACATGTCCTCAGTGCCGTCGAGAACGTTGCTGATGCAGCACTTCTTAAATGTGCGCACCACCATTTCAACAGGCAGAGACCTCCATGCCTCGGGGACCCAACCACAAACTGTCGCGAGAGGTGGCCTGCGCAGCTGGCCTGTCGGTTTCCACAGGTTGTCGCCAGCCATCCATTCAGTGTTTAACACACTCACATGGTCCTTAAAAGACTTCTTAAAGATGACAAGATTGGTCTTCCCGTCGCAAAGTCTCTCTTTCACTGATGTCGTCAAAATGCCCGCGAAATGCATCTAACATGAGCATGTTCAGGAGGGCGGCAGGAGGGCTCTGGGCCGCCAGGTTCCACACTGTGAGGATCCACTCGCATTAGGGCCTCATCCATGTACCCCTTCTCATTCACGCGGAGGATGACATCCCGTGGGAAAGCCTCTTTTGGCATCGTCTTCCGCCTGAAGATTATGAACAAGGGCAACTTTCTGCCATCGGCTGCAGGAAAGCATAACGGTGAAGCGCGTATGCTTGCTTCCGTTCAACAAAAGCTTCACCTCTTTTGCCCCGCGTTCGCAGACTGTCGTAGACGACGGCATGTCGAACGACACCGGCGTTTCATCGGCGTGCCGATCTGGCCCGACATGTAGCCATGCTGCCGCTAGAGGCTATTCAGGTAGAGTTGAAACTCGTGTAAAGTTGTCCTCGTACATCCCGAGCAGCTTCTGGCAGATTGCCGTGTGCCGTCGAAGGGCAGATTCTTTGCGTCGCATGAAGGGTGGACCCAATAAATCGACCCTTTGAAATGTTTCCTTGACAGACCGGCCTCACGGGCAAGCTCGACGCCTTTTGTGCAAATGAGCTTCACATTCAATAGCAGAAACCTGGCACGGTACTCGCGGCATAAATTCTTCCACTTTGGCCTCGAGTTCCAGCTGTACAGCTCGGCGACTGCCCAACAACGCCTTCTGCGCCTTACGTACCGACAGTTTCGAATTTTTTGGTTGCGCCAGTACGTGACGCTTTTCTCGGACACTCCAAACTGCCACTGCGTCGCCATGTTGCCATTCACTTTCGCTAATTCAACATCTTTTCTTTTAAATACGGCGGCGGACTGGCGCCGCATCCCAGTATTCATAGCAGGCCGCAGAGCAAGGTCACCACTTCCTAGAAACACTGAATGAACAAGAAAAGAAAAATGGAGTCGGCAGAGAACGCGTCAGGCATGGAAGAAGGAAAACTGAGGAGAGGCCCTCGCTATCCAGGCGGCAGAAAAAAAAGTGGGGCGGACTGAAATCACGTGCTTTTTCACAATGGTTGCTATGGCAATGTGGGCACGCCGTCGATGCCCCGTCGTCTCGCGTCGTCGATAAATCACACCTTTGATCGACTTGTTGTGTGTGAATCTGCATTTTTATAAGATAGTTGTGTTCGCGGATGACGTAAGGTTTTATAATTTCATCCTACAGCGAGTGTATGTCGTCACGGTTGCGTGCGCAGCATTCAGCGTGCCATCGCGAGGGGTTTTCGAAGCCCGCGACAGCTTTTTTGAGAAGTTTTCGCGCCGCAACTTCGCTGTTTGCCTTAGACACCGTGCTGCTGCACTCCTCCACGGTGAAAGGATACATTTCCGACGACACCTCCGGCGGCTCTTCATGTTGGAGACAGTGGTGACCCATTTCCGTGGGCGAGGATGACAATTGAAATGCATTGGCCTGATGCTCTCAGTGAAGGCTGCATCGTCAAGAGTATAAAACACATGCCTAACCCAATTGTGTTTGACACAAGAAGGCGATTCGCGAAGCTGCTTGACGTGTTCAGATTCCATTGTGTTTTGTGCGAGGTAGTTTTATATGGGCCAATGTTCTATTCAAAGCGGTGGTGCCCGAATGACCGCCCTGCCCCACTGTAGCTTGACTGAAGTGCCGCGACGTTGGTGCGAATGTTATGACGCACAGATGCAAGGGATAATCTGAAGGTGCAACATGCTTCTATGGAGGGAGGCCAATGCAGCAGGCGCTGTTAAATTATGTCGCGTACCCTTAACTTACCGGTTCACCTAAAAAAAAAAGTCCACGACCATTACTCTGCCGAGTTGCAGTTTCTTTCTTGCATTCAGCTCAATAGGCTTGAAGCACGTAACTGTAAGTTTATTTGATATGCTCAATAGCAAGGCTTGCACTCAATAAAACTTTGTTTCATTTCCTGTACACTCGCCTGGGCAATATACCGACGTGTAACCATGTAGTCAATTTACATGTCTTTCCAATAAACGTTGGGCATTTAAATCTGCAGCGCGCGCGACATTACGGTTTCTCATGGCAGTAGGAACGGCATCCTCGCGAAGGCGAACTGCCACTGGCGCCGCCCGATCGAAGTGCTCAGGTGGGAAGTGTTTTGCGCACACAAAGCACTATTTCGTTGGTTCCCAGTGGCGTTGGCTGGGTCTAATGCCCTCGATTCATAGCCTCATTCAATGGGGATCTTTGGGAAACTTGCACGAAAGCAATTATAAATGTACACGAATTCGCTGACATTACTGACACATGTACAAATAGTCATGAATAAATTGAAACAGTGATATCACGACGGGGACAAAGTGAACTAAAGAAGAAACTCCGGTGCTAGCTGCGCCGTATCATCAGCTTTGTGGTTAATTGCGCTGCGTTTTATTGCGTTCAAGAACTGTCACCAAGACCCGTAAATAAACACTACGCTGACGCATGCAGTATCGTGCATTATGTTCTGCGAGGATACTCTCGATCATACTGTACGTCAAACATAAAGAAATTCAATACACTCACCGGTGGAAGCTGACGCCTGGTTCCCGTTTTATCGAGGGCATCGCAGCTCCTTAGCCGATGCAATCAGATGTATCGCTTTCTGGCTCGGTTAGCTGGCGATGTCCCTGGGCTCTGGCCAGCGTGACGCGATATTGTTTTCTAGCAACCAGATGAGCAAGCCCACAAGTGCGAGGAGGAGCACTCCTACTCTTCCTCACTTCCGGCTTCACAAAATGTGACGTCACGGCCTCTCCTCAGTTTTTTCCTTCCTCCATGGCGTCGGGTGTCGGCCCAAGGAGGCGATGTCGATGCTGATGTCCATGAAGCATGCGACACTACCTGTTGCCAGACGATCACTTGGTTTATGCCAAGAGCCGGTATATAGGTCGGGGGGCCATTTTTTAGTGACATTTTTTTACAAAAATCTCGATCTATATTCCACACTATACAGTACTTAAGATATGAATATACATGATCCTCGCTGATATCTTTTTGACTCGGGCGAGTTGGTACATAATTGGATAGGCTTCAGCGGATTTAGACGAAGACTAAGGAGACTTGCAGAACTCATCTGTGTTCTGTGGTCTCCTTAGTTTTCGTCTAAATCGCCGATGAAGCCTATCTAATTATCTCGCTGATATGTTCCTGTTTTGTACGGTTTTGCAGTGCCATCATTTGTGACTGAGACAAAAAGAAAAAAAAAGAGGGAAAAGGACCACACAGCTACGCTTATTTTCAGCCATGGAAGGGGCACCGATGCAAAAATTTACTCGGAAGTGGCTGCACCACATGACAATACAGTGAAAAGATGGCAGTAAAATGAAAGCCAAGACACAAATGTGCAAGCGTAGACAAGTGTGGCACCAGGTAGCTAACGATGCATTCACCATGGCTGGAAAAGTCGTTTGCTGGAGGGCATGATGGTTAATTACAGCAGACTGGTTAAACGGAACCTGGTGGGACCAAGACGAGTTCCATTCTAACAGTAGTTTCATTTACTAAGAGGTGAGTGGGGATGCAGAATCATGTATAGAACTAATCATATCAGAAGCAGTTGTTCCATTTAAACAGCAGTTCTATTTAACATATTTCTAGTTTACCGAGAGTCCTACTGTATTTGGAGAGTTTTTCATAGTGCTCAGTCACAGTGTCGGTTTAGGAAAACACTGAGTGAGGCTGGACTGAAAGTGGCTTTTGTGTAAATATTGTTACAGGAAAGATTACATTGAACTGCCTACGTGAGCACCCAAAACCATGTGTGCATAGGCACTGCATTGACACCTTTCTCCAACAAACATAGTGAACACACACACACACACAGTAGAATCTCGATGATACGAATTCAAAGGGAGCATGCAAAATATTCATATTATCCCAAATTCGTATGAACTTAAAACAAGTTAAAGCTGATCCTGAAGATGTATAAGAATATTATTGGGATCAACTACTTCTTGCTGAAGAAAAGACCATGATGTTCGTTTGAACATTTCTGCTTTCACCGCCTCTCAATAAAGTGCCGCAGTTTTCTCACTCATGCTGCTGGAACTTCACACTTGGCATCAAAGAAAGTGAAACGGCAAAACTTATGAAAAATTTACTCGCTTCACCACGTAAGTGGTGAAGCGAGTAAATGTGAAAAATGTGTGGTAAAGCATGCCGCTTAGTCGACACGAAAAAAGATTGGTCCTAAAGAATTCAAGCGAAAACGCCAGAGCGGCCGCAAAACCACGTCCACGCCCGCTGAAAATATTCACATTCCTCCTGCTCCTCGTATACATGCCACCGCGGCCACTTCAGAATTAATTCCTGAGCATTAAAACCCGTGCCGAGTTCTAGCTGTGCATTTAAATCACTGAAAAGAAACAGTTTATGCACCATTACAAACGTTTTTTCGGGAGATATGTCAGAAGAAACAACTCGAGTGGACGCACCAGCATCGGCGACGACTGATTCCGCCAGCAGTACAAAAGCGAGACATATTAGGGCGTGCCGACTCGCTGCTGCTGCACCTTCTTCTACTTCGGGTGTTCGCAGCCATCGCAACTCAAACCAGGCTGTTGATGAACTCTTCTTTTTCAAGGTCGTGAGCTTTGTCGTGCTGCACGTGTGTCGTTCATGATTGCGTCAATGCGAGCTACCACCGACGCCTTTGCCGCCATGTTGAATGTAAGGCTTGTTGTTTACATCACGTGGTTTCAGAGCTAGTGCAGTTGGTGTAGCCAAAGCCCTATTAGAAGACGATCCGCTATCGCAAAATTAAGTTCCGCAAATTAGTCTAGACGGCAAAATTAGTCTCAGGACCGATTTTGTAGCGTCAGCCTCACGGGATGGTTTTCCGGCCATTTTACCGGCAACGAAGCGTGCAAAATTCCGGCGAGTTTTGCCGCATACACTCCCTTTGAGGCCAAGTGTGAATGGGCCTTCGTCCCTGGACAAGCCACATTGCGCCGCTCGCGTGCAGCAGTCAATCGCGCTTTCGTATTATCCGTGGTTGCTGGGGAAACCGCTCGTAGAAAACCAAATCACGGCGTATTTTTGATAATGTTGTCCATTTGAAGCAACCACGAAATTCGTATCACCCCGAATTCGCATCAACTTTGATGATATCATCAAAATTCTAGTGTATATCGTGAAAGCCCACATATAACCTGAGGTTTTTTTTTTTTTCTAGATTTTAGGGTACGAAATTTTGGTCCCGTACTCACTGTGCAGGTCCCAAAAATTTTTGGCCGGAATTCAGTTTGGTTTCGGCATAACGTGGTGATACATCATCTGGGTATTTTCGCACTTCTGAGCTAGGTGCTAGGTAGTGTTAGCGGCGGTAGCAGTCGTCAGTCTTACAAACCAACGAGTGTAACAGTGGTCAGTGGCCTTTGCTTCAACTTGGCGCCCATAACCACGGCCACGATTTTGCTCCTGTGATTTTATGCATGTCAGCATTGTGCAGGCAGCACTCGGCTGCTTTTAAGAAGAAAGGGATCACTTCTGCCGAAACCATCGGAAACAGTGCTATGGAGCCAGTTCGGAGTCAACGAGCGGGCTATTGGCGGTTGGCGGAAAGCAGAAGGACGCCCTCTTTAATTGCAAGGGCCAGGAAAAAAGTTTCCGCGGACCAAAGAATGGAGCGTTTCCCGACGTGTAAAGAGAACTCGCAGACTTTGTACAGGAGCAGTGAGCTGTACATCTTGCTGTTAACAAGCGAGGGCAAGGGAGGTCGCCCAAGACAAAGGCATTCAGCCGGAGGATTTCAGAGTGAGCAAGCATTGGGTGTCTCTCTTCATGCGCCTCACTGGGTTCTCCCTACGTGCAAAATCTTGCAAAATCTACCAAAGAGCTACAATGAGGACCTTGTGAAGTTTTGAAAGTATGTAATTGCATTGCGAAAGGCTGTCCCCTTCAGCTGGGCCAGATCGGCAAAGGGTATCAAAAGCTGTTCTACCTGGATATGCTCTTGGTGCTCATAGGTGGGTCAGAAAGGCTCCAGGCAAGTTATCATGCGATCGACTGGGAACGAAAAAACACGGGTGACTTTGATGGTTCCTGCACTGTAGACGGTCGCAAGCTACCACCCTATGTGGTGCTCAAACGAAAGATGCTGCCGAAAAGGATAAGTTCCCTAAAAATGTCGTCGTGCACCGCCAGGACAATGTGTGGGTGGACGAATCCCTAGTACTTGACTGGACTGGACGTCTGTGTGGTGTCGACGGCCCGGAGCACTGCTGGGGCTTTCTTCAATGCTTGTGCTCGACGGGTTTCGGTGTCACCTGACCGATTCCGTAAAACAACTGCGCAACTTTCGCATTGAGCTTATCATCATCCCTCCTGGAGTGACATCACGGCTGCATCTGCTTGATGTGTGCCTGAATAAGCCATTTAAGGACCATGTTAAGTGCCTGTATTACCCCTGCCGGACGGCTGAAACGGGCCTCGGCAACGCTGCTGTGCTTCTGGATAGTCGAGGCTTTAGCCTGCATTTCCGAGGCGCTCGTTATCCGCGCGTTCAAAAAGTGCTCCATCTCGAACCCACTTGATGGTACTGGGGATGATGTGCTGAGGGAGAACATTTCTGACAAGGGAGCTTCGGAAGAAAGTGTGTCCGACGATGAATGAAGTGTGTCAACAAATGCATTTTCCCATTTTGTTCTGGCTATATTCTGGTGAAAACTTTCTTTCTTGCATTTGCTATCCCCAAATTACACCTTAGCCTATATGCGGGTCCGAGCTATATGCGGCCTTTTACGGTATATGACACTCCGAAAAATGCTCTGCCAAGGCAAGGACATCATCTCGTGTGCTCCCATGCTAGTCTGCCCCCTCTATCTTTTGAAAAGGTCTGGTTTGAAGAGGTGTGCATTGAAAAGGATAGAAGGTCTCTTATGCGGTGCTGGGACATTCTCTTCAAGATTATTTTTAAGCAAGTGCTAGGCTATATTATCCATTGATAAGTCGTAGATGATACATGTCTGTCTCCACAAATCTATCCTACAAGTTATCTTGCATTCAAAAGTACTTCTGTATTCCTTTAATACATTCCCGAAAAACATTATTCAGTACCAATGTACGGTTTACTGCTGAGCTACGATCATATAAGCTTTTTGGCCAGCATGTCTCATGTGTAGCAGATAAGTCTCAAAGCACTCGCAATTGAACTGTGCCCAAATATATACATCATATCGCATTAGGCTGGACTTGCTTGCAAAGATTTGTTTGCTCAAGCCTTGTTTTGTTTTTGCTGCCAGGCCAGGCTGGATTACCAGGACCCTGAAGCATAGGTTGAAGCATTACTGTGTATGCCTTGTGCACTGCAGGTTACGGATTTTGGCTTCGCCAAGCGAGTCCGTGGACGGACCTGGACCTTGTGTGGCACGCCTGAATACTTGGCACCAGAGATCATTCTCAGCAAGGTCAGTAATATCTCTCTGCTTACAGATTTAACAGAGCAGTGTCCTTCCTTAAGGCTTGTTCACACCTGTGATTAGCACCGATCACCCAACATGCATTTTGGAGGGTATTTATTCGTAAACTTTTCGTAATTTCTGTGAACTTGTGTATGCAAAATTTAATGTGAAGAACAACCATTAGGTATGTACGACACCATTTGAGCAGCTGAAGAGCCAGAACATATAATCAATGCAGTTGGTGACGTAAAGAAATGTTTTGCTGCACATACTCGTCGTTAATATCAAGGTTCAGTAATGTTGGATGCGTGAAGGCCTGAGCTGTGGTCTACTTGCAGGGCTACAACAAAGCTGTTGACTGGTGGGCACTTGGTGTCCTAGTGTACGAGATGGCGGCTGGCTACCCACCTTTCTTTGCTGACCAGCCGATCCAGATATACGAAAAGATTGTCTCCGGCAAGGTGAGTGGCTGCTTTTACTAAGTGGTACCTGTATGCCTCTGCCATTTGAGTGGCATTTATATGGTGATCTTCGAGGTCCTTTTTCTCTCTTTTTTGTTAAATCATATACAGTGGAGCCCTCATATAAGGGCCCTACTTAAAACGAACTTTCGCTTGAAACAAATGATACCCTTGTGACAGTGGAAATAGACATTATTTCAATGGCATAAAATGGCACTTTCTCCCGCGTGGTTTTGTCTTCAAGATCACCTTCCTGCGGTATGCTCCCCTCTCTTCACTCTATCGCAACTCCTTCACCCATCTCCAAGGCTTTGGGACGCTGGCCATGCTGACTCGAATCAAGAAGTTTCTTTTTCTAACTGGAAACTGGCCTTGAGCAATTACACACGTCTTGGCTTGTATGTCGTGCGTGCGCATCTTGCTCACTGTTTGTGTGCGTGTGCAGTTAGGATGGCAGACAGGAGGCCTTTCACACCTTTTCCTGCTGCACAACACAACATCAAAAGTGCAACGGCTTCACTTGGGCATAAACCACACGTTTGAGACTCATTATAGGCGCTGCATTGTGGAGCGCTTGCTCATAGCTGTTTACCCCCCAGCAGCCAACATGCCGCTTCGTGGTTCTCTGTATTCAGCCGTGGAGATGATGAATGCTACGGGGGCGGAAGTAACAGTTACATGTGTGCGAAACTGTTTTTGTGAGGCTGACTTTGGCGACGTCAAACCTGATGCCGAGCCTGAAGCTTCCCACCTAACTGGACCATCCTGGGGGCGATTTGTGGCAGGGTGTCGTCGACTCCGACATGGGAGACATCTGCTGGGATGATGTCATTGCAGCCGATAATTATGCTGACATTGCGAAACTGAGCATGCGTGGAGGGCATTGTGAATGAGGTGCACAGCAGCAGCGATATTGAGGAGTCGGATGATGACAATAACGAAACATTAGAGACCGTGCAATTGGCTACATTAATAGCCTCATGCAGCTCAGATAATGCCAAGGGCTTCAGCGAAAAGCACACTGCTGCTTTTGGTAAACTCGAGACCACCCTTGTCACTTCTGCTCTTTGAAACTCGTGCATTTTTCAATAACAACCACATAGGAGAAAACCCCAATGAAAGAATACTTTGGAGGATCAAAGGATCATTTTTGTTGTTTTGATTAGTAAATGGCCAAGGTGCCTGCAAGTATAGGTACATGAAAGATGCAAGAAGTTGAAGCAACATCAAGGCCAAACATTTACGGGAGTACAGTCGAGCCCGCTTATAATGAACCTGAGTGTGACGCGGCATCCGTTCGCTGTATCCCGAAGTTTGTAGTAAATAAAACACAGCTTTTAAAAAAAAGTTGCGAGTGAAAACGGAAACTTTTTTTCCCCAAAAAGTCCGTAATGCACGTGTTTCGAAGAGCAGAAACGATAAGGGCGGTCTCGAGTTCATTTAAAACGGCAGGCTGCTTGTTCGCCGAGGCCAGTGGCATAAGCTGCGTGAGGCGCTGGCTCCAAAGCTTCGTCGTTCTCGCAATCCGATTCCTCCAAATCGCTCTCGCCACAGTACTTCATTCACAATGCCCCAATCCGTGCACGGTTCCGCAGTGTCGTCATCATCATCGGCCGTAATGAAATCATCGCAACAGATGTCCTACCCGCTCTCCCAGGTCAGAGTTGACGACGCGCTGCCACAAATCGCCGCCGCAGGTGATCCTGTTCGGAAGCTTCAGGCTCGGCTATCGGGCCCGACGATCGACAAAGTCGGCCTCGCGAAAATAGTTTCGCGCACATGTAGCCGTCACCGTCCACCCACGAAATATTCACCATTTACACAGCTGAATACCGGGACACCCGAAGCGGCAAGTTGGCTGCCAGGTGGTCAACAGCTATGAGCAAGCGCTCCGCAACGCGGCACCTAACACGCGGATTACGCTCAAGCCAAGCGGTCACAGTTTCGACGTTTTGTTGAGCGGCACAAAAAGCGTGCTAGTCCTCCCGTCGGCCATCATGACCACACACGCACACCAAGAGCGAGCAAGATGCGCACACGCGTGGAACAGCTCTGGGCGCTTTTCCAGTCGGAAAACGAAACTAATTCGAGCCAGCGTGGCGGGCGTCGCGGAGTGGTGGAGACGGGCGCAGGGTTGTGATCAGGAGAGGAGAGCAGACTTGCGAGAGAAGGGCAAAGGAGTTGCGATAAAGCACGGAGGAATGAAAGATTCCTTCCTTTATGCGATAAAGAGAGGGGAGGATGTGGCGGGAGGGCGACCTTGAAAACCAAAACACACGGGAAGGTGGGTAGCTTGCTTGAAAGGTCCAGCGAAACTCGCACGTAGAAAATCTTGGAAAGAGTGCCAGCGCGCGCAGAAGTCAAAGCATGGCCGCCTCGTTCGGTGCACGTGGCGGCGTTCGAAGAATCAGCGGCCGTGATCAAGAAATCGTTTTGTTGCGCCGGCGGGTTTGCGTGGCCTCACGAACTTTGATATTTCGCGAATCGTTCTGCACAAATTAAGAGCCGTTTTCGCGCTTCCGCACGTGCGCGGAAGGCATGCTGACTCGAGCGTGAAGTGAGCGAGAAGAAGTCCTAAACACGAAACTAATCGCAATTATCAGAGCTGGTGGGGTAGCGTACACGCGTGTGCACTAGACGCAGACTATCGGATACAGTCGGTGGCCGACGATGTTGGCAAACGGTCTGGTCACTCCAGGCCGGTGACGCACACGACAGTACCAGCGATCAAAAACAGGGTACGTGGCCGACCGGTCTTCGAAAGATCAGTGGCAGTGTGAAAACACGGGCCTCGTCTGGTGATGCGGGGTGCTCAGAGTAGCTGGGGGACAAAGGACGGAGGGGTGCGTAACAAAAAGCGGTCGTGGAGAGCAGCAACTAGAGGGGCGCGGAGGCAGAATCAGCGTTCAACAATAAGAATGTATGGGCACCTCGCCGATGCCTGATCGGTGGTCGAAATTGGTTTCTCGGGAAGTCGGCAGACCGCTGACTTCCGTTTGCTGTAACCGATCATGGGCGCTCGGAGACGTTCGCTGTAAGTGCGATTTTGTGACATTGAACCAATGTATATTTTGACGGATCACGCCAACATTGTTCGTTTTAAGCGAAAGTTCGTCTTAAGTGGGGCCGTTATATGTGGGCTCGACTGTATCAAAACTCTGGTCCTCGCCACAGGGGGAAAAAAGAATTTTTTTTTGCATCGAGCTCTTGTGTCACAGAAGCGAATGCGTCTTCAATCCCCTACCAGTCTTCATGAAATTCTTATTGTTCATTTGAGAAATAATATTTACCTTGGACATGTTAGCTGGTGACAGACAAATCTTAAAAATTGAGTATACGATATGTACACGAAAAAAAAAGAAGTTTAGAATACGCACTATCGTAATGGTAAAAAAATGGGGGAAGGACTCGCCCTCGAAATTCGTAAGAGGGCAGTACAAGAATGAAGCTGTGGTCGTAAAGGGCCATGATTCTTCTAATGCATGTAATTATTCTAAGATATCTTTCATTTGTTGAACATGTCATCCTTTCCTGCTGATTATGATGCTGTTGTGTTAATATCTGAAACCAATCACTTGGCAAGCTCATGTCATCTTGTCTTTTTTGGGTGTGCTGTGACATTTTGATGCACATTTGAAGGAAATAAAGTGGACGAAAAATTATCCTTCCATTGGCGGCATTCCATCGATGGAAAGGCTGAATTTTTATTCTCTACTGTGCTTTCCTTGATTATAAAAATTGAGCGCGAAAAAAATGATGGGTCACAGGAAACAAGTAGACGTGATAGAACGCTCTATTCTGTCTGCTTGTTTTCTAACTTGCCCAGCAATACATTTCCTTGATTACATTACATTGCCTGTACAAGTATTTATCGAAAATATCATAGCATTACTACTAGAGTTAGCTAAAATAGCTAGATTAAAAGCAATATTTTGAATAAAACGCTAGAATTCCTACTCCTAGCTAAATTATATTTTTGGTAGCTAACCGAGTTCAAAGTAGCTATATCTGGCTACAAAATAGTTAAATTGGCAACACTGCCGAACCTTCCCTCCCAAGGCCACCAATGCATGCGTGCCCACAACATGCGAACGAGGACGCATGCTGGACGTGTGCATGCAGCAGACGTCGTCTGCTCCTGCTGCTGGCCATTACTAGCCGTAATTCCAACGGCATCAGTTAGTCTAGTTATTTATGTTACACAAAAAAATTGAAATATTTTGCAGTGTACGAGGCGCTATCACAATTTTTATGTGCCGCGTCGATAGAAGCGCGTGTAAAAAATGGCAACACGCCGAAAGCGTCGTTTACCGAGCGTTGGTGTGAGCCACATCGTTTCGTGACGCTATTGCGTCCTCCACCTTACAAGCATAAACGACGGAATATTTATAACACACAGCATTAGCTATGCAGAAATGATTATAGGTGAAGAAAACTCTAGTACAGTTATTAGAAGCATATGCGAACAATTAGGCTGAGCAAATGCATAGCCGTCGCACGCTGGCGTGGCTTGGGAGTTTCTTCTCCTCAAAAGCTTCTTTCTCAGTGGCCTACAGTGTGCAAGCAACACCTTTTTGCTTCGGTTATCTTTGTCAGTGTGCTGTTTTCTTTTTCTATTTCCTTCAGAAATAAGTGGTCGTCGACAACAGTTTACGATAGGCTTGAAAAAAGTTTTAAAGTTATGAAATAAAGTGTAAGTAAAAAAAAGTGCTGAAGCACACGGCATGCTGGCATCAGAACAGTAATTCGCTGCATCGAAGAAAAGCGTCCGATACTGCAGGAGCCAAAAGCAGTGCATCCCATCCTGCAGCAACAAAAAAAAAAGCTTTGCTTCGTGGACAGAATGCGGTGCACCCCGAATTACTACTCGACCAATTAGTCTGTAAGCTGCGTACAAGGTCGCCATCGTAGGTGCGCCGATTTATGAAGCAGAAGAGCTTTGACAGCGCTAAGGCGGCGTACTTCCATGTATCAAAAGCTGCCTGGTGATTTTGATAACTAGCTGGTCGTGTATTAGCGCTTCATCATAGGGCCTCCTCAATAGCATCGCTACATGATGGGACACATGGGCAACGCTTATTAAACTCCGCTCTGCTTTTATATGCCCTGGAACTGGACTTTGACGACTAAAATATCCAAGCAAGTGAAGCTGTTGACAAGGGGAAACAAGCATTCGCGATTTACAGTGATGCTTGCGTGCACAGGCAATGGAAAAAAGCTACCCCCTTATATCATTTTCATGATGACAGGGCTACCAAAAAAAGACTTTCTTCGGGATGTTATCGTAAGAGAGAACGAAGAAGGGTTTATGAATTAGTCCACATACTTGACTAGATCTGGCTCGTGTGGAATGGGCGACCCGGGGCGCTTTTTGAGCGACCGTGCATGTTGGCGCTTGACTCGTTTCGAGGCCACCTCACAGCCGATGTAAAGGGAGCTCTGTCCAATGGCGAGACTGACTTTGTCTTGATCCCTGGGTGACTAACATCAATCCTCCAGACACTGGACGTAGTGCTCAATAAACGCTTCAAAGGTTGCGTGCGCGAGCTCTATAATGAGTGTATACTGGGCGACAATCCTAACACCCCTGCTGGCTGCCTACGACGTCCACCGCTCGCAACCATTTGTGGTGTGGTGTCATCAGCACGGAAATCTCTCCTGAATGCACAAGCTTTCCGCAAATGCTGCATCAGTAACGCATTGGATGGAACAGAGGACGATGCACCCTGGGACATAACTAGTGAGAAACGGACGTCAACAGACTCGAGTTCGGACCAGTCTGAGTGACAGCATGGCCCAACCGTCCGTGACACAACATGACCCCCAACATGACCCAACCGTTTGTGGTTGGGTGTCATCAGCATGGAAATCTCTCCCGGAAGAGATGGTGCGCAAACCTTTCCGCAAATGCTGTATCAGCAATGCATTGGATGGAACGAACGAACTCTGGGACGTAACTAGTGAGAAACAGACGTTGTTGGACTCAAGTTTGAACCAGTCTTAGTGACAGCATTTTGTGGCCTTTTGGTGTCCACTAGTGTCGAAATAAAAAGAAACATCACCACAGTGCAGCTGGTTGTGTGACGTATTTATCAAGGTAAGGGTGCTCCGTGATATCTGTTTTTCGGAGATTCAAAGTCCTATACCGTATTTACTCGCGTAATCTTCGCACTCACATAATTCTCGCACCACCTACATCGCCCAACAAAAATACGATTTCTTTTTTTCCTTGAGTAATTATCACACCCCCAAAAACTGCCACAATAATGTCGTCTGCTCGTTTCAACCACTGATGATGATAGCCAACGCCATCTGGCGCCATCTCTTAAGCATCAAGCATACTATTATTGCACGAATATTCAATCCAATCCAGGCCAAGCCAAAGTGGCTAGTGTGCGTTGTGGCGTGTTTTGTATGTTGTGTCGGTAATCTTGTCACGTTGTGGGGCAATACTGTAGCAACTAGGCTGCTTTCAAGTTGAAAGTGATAGATCATGATGTAAGCAATGGCAACAGGGCCGCCGGTAGGCCTTTTGGAGCATACGAGTTTTGTGTTCGGTACTGGTGACGGCAGCTGAAAGCCACCAAGACAGACGCGTTGGGCCTACCGTGTGCCTAAAACTGGGATTGATGGTAAACTTTATTTTTTCAGAAAGAAACTGTGGACAATTCTGTTAAATAGTTATCAGCCCAATACTGACGTCCTACGCTTACTTTTTGAGGGCTCCTGTTGAGCAACCAACGCTGCTGCCACGCCCACAACGCCCACAAGCTTTGCGTGTGGTATTCTTAATCACGACTATTTGCTTGCACTTTTTGTGTCTCAAATAAATCTTGCCTTGTGTTGAATGTGTGCTTTTATTGTTTAGGTAAATTTTAATTAGTACGTTTCAAAGCTTGCTGTTAGTTGTTGGTGTGAGAATCCCGATTTGCGGCCACTTGGTTTTTTTTTTTTTTTTTCGCTCTGTACGTTTTCGTGGAAAGTTTTTTCCACGTAATTATCGCACCCCCCAACTTTGCATCGGTTTTCCGTCAAAAAAAGTGCGAGGATTATGCGAGTAAATACGGTATTCTGGTGCCACAGATAAGTACGGGAAATCGGGTATGTCCGAAATTTTAAACGTCTGAGAAATCGGACGTCAACTGTATTTGTCATGTGCTCACCTGTTACCCCTCACAGTGCTCACAATCGTACAGTCGCTGCTGAGAAAGATGAGCACAAGGGACTGGTGGTCGGAGCTGCCACGCAATGCTGTTGTACCCGAGCACGTCGATACCCATTCCATTCTCCAAAGCGCAGGTGGCCGGCAGACCAGTAGAAAGCAGCCCACCTTGCTGTTGGCCCATCCAAAAACCCATATATGAAATGCTTGTGTATTGCTTATCAGCATATATGGCTGGGCACTTTTTTTTTTTTTTTTTTTTTTTTTTTTTGCTGGAGTTGCAAGCAATCGTATCTTTATGGCAGTTTCCCCAAAGAAGTTGTTCGTTGAAGTACTGTTTGCCAGCTACCCCTGCCTTGAAAAATATGTGCTTGGCATTCTCGATACCGGCGTGCATGGAAAAAAAGGCGCCACATGACATGATCATGCTGCTCCGGCAACCAGACACTTGTGCCAATTTTTTTTTTTTTAATAAGACTGTATTAGCTCCATATTGTGTGCTAATATTCCTGAATTTTTGCTCTATGGCTTCTCTCGTCCAGGTCCGCTTCCCGTCACATTTCACCTCCGACCTGAAGGACCTGCTGAGGAATCTTCTGCAGGTTGACTTGACAAAGCGCTTTGGAAACCTCAAAAATGGTGTCAACGATATCAAGAACCATCGGTGGTTTGCTACTACAGACTGGATTGCGATCTACAAGAAAGAGGTTGGTTCACCCACAAGTTTCTCTGCATTGTCATCTGTGCACAGAAGTGCAGCTTAGGTGTGATGTGGTACGTTCAGGAAGATACGTGTATTAAAGAAAAAGTAATACTTTTGTCCGATGCGGCTGAATATTGTTGCATTGGAAAAATAAATTTGAGTTAGAATGGCTACTGTGGTAAGGATAATTTTTATTAATGGCCTGAAATTTTTTCGAGAATTGGTTGTAATTGGTGAATGCAAATTATATCCAGTAAATTTTATTGTTAGTCATTATGTTATTTTGTTACAATGCTTAATATGGTTTCATGCAGGCCTTACACAAATATCCATAAAGTAACCAGTGTAATACATTGATTTTTTTTGCATTAGATCTATGCATTAGGTGCTGTTTACAGATCTGTGATACTGTGCCCGATTCCTAAGTTACAAATTCAACAGACTTGCTTTCGAAGTGCAGCTCTGATATGCCAGTTTGTATGTTTCGCGTTCTTATTGTAACCAAGTGAGAGAGATGCAGGCAAGGAGGGGAGTGACAAGGCACAGCCGAGATTGAATGACAGTGACATTGCGGAGAGTGAGGGAAGGAAAGTGACACACATATCGTATTTACTCGATTCTACCGCGCCCTCGATTGTAACATGCCCCCGGTTTCCAATACGAAAAAAAAAAAAGCAAGACATCGATTGCAACGCGCACCCATTTATCTCGTTGGCCCGCATGATCATACCACTCGAAAAAAACTACTCCTTTCAATAGTGTCTTCCATTTAAATATGACGTATAACTTAGAAGTACTTGTTGTTGGGCTAGTTGGGAGACGCTCTTTCTCTGTGATTATTTCTTCCTGTGGTGCTTTAGGCGTCTAGAATTACCCTTCAGTAAATGTGAGGTACGGGGGAAGCTTGTGCCCATCTGACGTGTAAGAGAGCATTGCGGTCACTGTAGTTTTATTGTGGACCGATGTCAGCACGCGAACTTGCTTGGCCCCCTTCTTCTCGCTGGTTGTGGTGCCAGGCATGTCGAAGTAAAGAGGCGTCTGATCGGCATTCCCGATTTGCCACAGCAGGTAGCCATTGTTGTGCTGCATGTTTAGGGCGAACCTGTGAAAACTGTGAAGATTTTTATCGAACTCCTCCGCAAAACTTTTCGCATATGCCCGTTCGCCTTCGGAGGGAAAAGCCTTTCCTCTTCATAAAGTTAGTTAGCCAGCACCTGCTCGCTTTAAACTGGCTCCGCATTAGCACTTTTTCTAAGTCTAGCTGCATAGCCCGCACTTGGAGCAGCTCTGTCGTCAAGGGTGGCTGTGCCGCTCGCTGCTCAAGCAATACTCGCCAAGCAGCTCTTCAATTTGCGGAAACCAACCCTGCTGTGGTCCACTGAAGCCTTTGCGTGAAGCTTTGCTATCGACAATCTTCTTCTTGTTTCTGCCAGTCCCTCATGCACATTTCGGGAACTCCGAACGACCGCGATGCGGCCCGATTTCCGTCCGTTTCTGCACGTGCGATGACTTTTTCATTCTTTTAAAGGGAGGTGCTACTCGAAAAACGATTTTCTTTTATAAGAGTCTGAATTTAACACAAATTGGCATGCTACTAGAGTTCTTTCTCCTCTTTTCAAATATGTCATTTATTTTCATGTAGATTGCTTGGTTTTCTTTCTGCAGGTCAGATACTGCAAAATTATGGCCATTGTTATGCAACAATTCTGACCTATAAAAATTTGAGATAAAGCATGAAGATATGGCTGACTATGATCCTTTGGAACTGTAGAGTGCAAAAAACTATATAAATTTTGTGTGTAAAAAGGTGAAATACAATAATAAAATAGAAAAATTTACTATGGCTCTAGTTGCCAAGGGCTTTCAATGTTATGTAATTTTTGAAAAACATAATCAAGCAGCACTGACAATCTGAATAGATACTTGCACTCTATGGGCCTTCATTATGCTATGTGCAAAATTTCATAGAGGTATGACAATTCTAAGTATACGAACTAGCATGTATAAGAAGCACAGATCACACAAAACTGCAAAAGAAGAAAAACGCATTTGAAAATTTGAAACCTTTTTTTTTTATCACAGAGTTGTTAGAAATGCATAATCTTTGGTGTTCAACAGAACTTTGAAAAGCACTGCAAGTTACTAGAACTGTCCTGCAGCATAGGTTGTGCCCTCACGGTCCTTGCGAGCACTCTCTTCTAGCCGTGCCCTTTTCACTCCACGACGACGGTGGGCCCTTGCTTCTGCTGTCAGATGCTCGGACATTTTCTTGATGCGCCTCGCATCGCGGGAATCACTGAAAGTAACTAGATCTCTAGATGGCAGTATGTTGAGCTCTTCCAGGATGTGCTCGAAAGTAGCATGACCCTTGTTGAACCACAGGATTGCCAGAGCTGCGGCAGTCTCGACAACCGTTCGGGAGACAAACTTAGTCTTGGGGCAAACTAGCCAAATTTTGCTGTTTAGGGATTTCGATGTGTTCTGGGTTTTCCCTTTGATGCATCGAGCAAGGAGCTTCTCATCCGTTAGCCGCTTATAAATGGGCAAAACAGCCAATCCCTGTGCTTTTGTCAGGAGAGGTGTGTGGCGTGGTGCAGGTTCACCAAGTGCTTCAGCGCGTTGATGTTTGCACCACGACTCTGTTCCTGCAGGGCAAAACTTGTGGCTGCCAGTATTGTCAGTAGAGCATGAGTGGAAGTACGAAGCCCATACTGCAGTGTACATATCCCGTACACTCCCCCTGTTGCTTGTTATGGCAATCTGATAGTATGTTTGGAAGCTTCTGAATGGCTGGCTCTTTCATTTTCTGCCTTCGTGGTAATGGCACATGCAGCTTCCGTAGCGTGGTGCCAAGTCTCTTGGCCACATGATTAGTGCAGTCTTCTTTTTCTATATTGACAGCACCATAGACTTTTGACTGTGCAACTGCACTATATGCTTTGCTGTCACCGTCACTCAAGAATGTCATGAAATGCAGTGGGGTGTCATAAGTCAATATCAATATTCTCTGCCAAATGCGCATTGCAGCCTCCGTTTCCATGGCATGGGAGCAACAGTCTGCATTTTTCTCACAGACTGGGCCATGGAATGCCTGCCACACTTCCTCGTCTGGGTCCATATTCTTGTGCCTACTGCATGTCAGGCAGTAATTTGATATGACCTCGAAGTCTAAGCAGAGGCCAGTATCTAAGGAGATAACTGCGCCAATCCCGTTGTGGCTTTTGTGGCCCCTCTTCTGCCAAGTGCCGTCGAACATAACAGCCACATCAGTTTCGCCTACTATTTCTTTCGTCAGCTCTCTGGATCGGCGCAAGTTTTCACTCACAGCTGCCATGGCAGCGGTGTGCACCTTCTTTGCTATCGAAAAACATCCTCGGTGGTGCATTGGCTTTGGGAGTCCAATAATGGAGCAAAATCTCGACAATTGCTCATGCCCAATGCCGACAGCGCGTGCAGTCACCACCGCCTTCACATTTACAGCGAAACTATCTCGGGAGCTCTCACTGTCGTACCGTTGGCTCACTCGGCTGCTGCCGTCTGCTGTAACACGCAGTGACGTATAGGAGCACGAAAGAACAGTCGCTGAGCATTCGCTGTTTTCGCAATGAAGTTCGAGGAGCGACAAAAGTCCCCTGCGCTTTTCTGCCGGCTCCCGAACGGCAAGTTTTTGAATACCGCAAGCAGGGCATGCCACACCTGCCACAAGTGCCGTCAGCAAGAGGGTGCCGCACAAAACTGTCGTTGCACAAACCTCATCGCGCTGTCTTTCGTCTTTTTCGAAGAAGCCGAGCTTCTTTTCCGAAGCACTGACGAAAGAAAGCGCAGCGTCAATCCCTTCATCGCAGCCACTGTCGCTCGCGCACTCGTCGATGCCGCCGTCAGGCCTAGCACACGTAGGCGCGTTCTCATTCGTCGCCGTCGTTCGGGGCGCTTTACACCGCCTTCCCTTGAACTTGTGCTTCGTTCGAAACTTCTGCGGTCTCACGTTGCACTTTTTTCGGGCTTGTCATCGCGGAAATATGCGTAGACGCGCAGAAAAGCAGACGGACCAAATGCCGGTGGCCGCCACCAACACAGCTGACAATGACTCGGTAGCCAATGGCGATGCGGCTTAGGGTGCCGCGCGTTTCAAACCGCTCAAACCACGTGATAAAAAGGCCTCGTTCTTTTTTTCTTTTTTTGCCCACGTACGAAACTGGAGGTCGTCGGAGCTGTAAGAATAAGGCCGGACGCAACTTTCCCAACCGATCGCGATGGCGGGCGGCACTGCGACGGGGAGCAGTGCGGTCAAAGATGACCAATATCGGCGCAAATTCACGAAATTTTGAGCCACTGCGATGCCTTCATACACATTTTTTTGCATTTTGCGGTTCGAATTTAGTTTTGAAATTTTCACAGATGAAAGAAGAAGGTTTGAAGATTACAATGCAATAAAAATCAGAAATACGAGAAATTTCGCTAAAAACGCGATTTTTCGACTCGCATCTCCCCTTAAAAGCGGCATCTTGGTGCACTCGAGTTTTTGTAGTCGGCCCTTCCATGCCGTCGATGGTAATGCACTACAAGATGATGAACTACTCAGAACACGTACGAAGTGCCGCACATGGAAACACATAGGCAGAAATAGCCGACGCGCTATGCCGACGCACATAGGGGGTGGCCATTTTGGAAAAGGCGATGGCAATAGAATGGCCTTATTCATTTTTTTTTTCGTACCCGATTCTAACACGCATGTGATTTATGAACTCGCTTTACCGGAAAAAAGATGCGCGTTATATTCGAGTAATTACGGTACTCTAAATCTCCGGCTTTGTTGCCTGCAGTTCCAGAGAGGCTTCTTCTTAGGCTAGTGCATTGCTGGCAGGAGCAATCATGTCATCGCATGCTTTGTCAGCTCACACAAACTGGCAGAGTTCGGAACAGTGGCTTCAGATGTGAAAGTGTTCACCCCCGACCACAGCACACCTTTCCTGGTTTGTTGCACTGATGCACATGCTTCTTTGGCACATTTCTCGAGTTGCTATTACAATGCTTTTGTTTGGGTCTAAAGAATGCATCAGTTAGCACCACACCTGTTTTCCTTGGTACACTGACTGCTTTAGGTACGTGGTAATTCTTTAAAATAAACAAGTGCACTTCAATCGTGCTCCAAGTTAATAAATTTGTTTATATTATATGCTGCGCGTCTTAGTAGCACATAATTTTGTATGCATTATCCGAATCCCCGGGTAATTTGCACACCCCCTTCTCGGGGCCCCAAAATCACGAAAACAGTGTGCAAATTATGCGAGTAAATATGGTGATACAAAAAAATCACAGCACTAGCAAGATAAAACATAACAGGAAACAATCACAGGAAGCATTGTCTATAAAGTATAGTAGTCAAGCAAAGTTCAGATTTTATACAAATAATTAGTTGACATATCAAGAAGAAAAAAAGAAAAAAATGAAAAGTGACACTAAGGTGTTTTAAAATGATGAATTAAGATACAAGAAAGATTACTATGACACTAAGGGCATACAGCTGTAGTGGCAGACTTATTTAGGCTTCCCTGGCCAGATAACTAGTCAAAGCGTCGAAGGAAAGTATTACTGTTATTTAGACATGTGATGCTATCTTGCAGGGATTTCAAACATCGGACAGCACATGGAAGTGCTGTCCGATTTTCCTTAACATGTGAAGGGTGCAAGTATCTGCTTCATATTTTGATGTCGACTGTATAATTATTACGAACCTAAAGTAAGCAGTTAGAATGGGCTGAGGGTTCCTAGAATTTTTACGTCACAATTTTTCTAGACCATCAAAATGTTTTACACGCACTTTCTTGATATTTATTTGCATTCTACTGTTAATGAAGAGGAACTCAGAACTATGAATGTTTCGTGGCATAAAAAGTTTGTCTAAAAGGAACTATATACACTGTTGTGACACAAAACAAAATCTGTGCAACTTACTATAAAACTAATTACTTATTTAAAATTAATATAGAAGCTTATATATACAGCCAGAAATTCATAGCCCAAGGCAACAGATTAAATGCATCTTTTTGTGTTGTTTTCAGTGTGTATCGCCACGCATTGTTGTGGCCATCAGGTTTCAGCATATGTGTTTGTGGTGACCATTTCAGGTCGAGGCCCCGTTTGTGCCGAAATGCAAAGGACCTGGCGATACGAGCAATTTCGACGAGTATGAAGAGGAGGCCCTGCGCATATCGTCGACGGAAAAGTGCGCCAGGGAGTTTGCCGAGTTCTAGGCTGAGTGTTGCACGGGAGAGATAGGACCGGGGAGCCGACGACTAGGGGAGGCGCTCCTTCACATTATTTTGTCCCTGGCAGTGAGAAGCACCTGCGCTGCCTGGCACCTCCCACGGGCGATGGGAAGGAAAGAGCAGACAGATCGAGGCACAAAGGCTAGGATGATGATGTCCGCGGCGCCTACTCGCGCAGGTTTTTTTCTCTCTGATAAACTGGCGCTGGGCCAATCTTCGGCAGCCACGACCCGTGTGTGTTCCCTGGATGTCAGCGCTGCTTTCTTCATTCCCCCCTTCACAACCCCAAAGTCTCCTCTGCCGCGTTGGCTCTCCAGGCATGCATGTCTGTTCGTGTCCTCTTGGGTGCACCCTCTGCTTCTCCCCTCTTTTTTGGTCTCTCATCATTTTCTCTTGCTGTCTGTCCCTGCGTGCAGGCTCCTGGCATAAAGGCTAGCGACATTGTCTAGCCGGGAGGCACAACCACTGCAGGTGTTGGGAAACCCGCTCTTGCTGGGACACCATTTCTCATCGTGGAACAAAGTGACATTATCGTGCAGAGCCAGCAGAGGCTGCCCACTGTAGCTTTCTCGCTTCCAGCGAAAAGCGACCCAGGCTTTGCAGATTGCCTGCTAGCTCGGGGTTCCTGCCACTCCCTCTATCAGTGGTTGCCGAGAAACTTTGTTTCTGGTGTGGAACAGCATTTCCCTAGGCTTCCTGACCATGCACACGTTAGAGGAAAACGGTTCCCAGCATTTCTCACGACCCCAGCCATTTATGCTGTGCTGGCTTTGGCACTATCTCCACTTGTATAGCAAGAACCCATTGCTGCGTTTCTTTCTCTCCTAGGCATTACCATAATGGTGAATGAAGCATATTTTGGCAGAAATGGAAAAAAAAAGCATGGGAACGTGCCCTGCTTCGAGGGCCAGGCACTTGCATACAGTGACCATACTCTTTCTAGGCAGCCACTGAGCTTCTGAGAGGCAAATGAGAAATTTTAAAAAGTGATACAAAAGAGGTTTCAGCATGTCTGTATGTGTGCGTGCAAGCGTCTGTAGTCTCTTGTGGCGGCATTTTATTTCTTTCTATCTCATTGTTTTGTCTCTGTGCATGAAGTGAGTTTGGCAATGCCACACATACTCTAAATCTCCGGCTGTGTTGCCTGCAGTTCCGGAGAGGCTTCATCTTAGGCTAGTGCATTACTGGCAGGAGCAATCATGTCATCCCATGCTTTGTCAGCTCACACACACTGACAGAGCTTGGAACAGTGGCTTCAGATGTGAAACTGTTCACCCCCGACCACAGCATAGCTTTCCTGGTTTGTTGCACTGATGCACATGCTTTTTTGGCACATTTCTCGAGTTGCTGTTCCAATGCGTTTGTTTGGGTGCAAAGAATGCATCAGTGAGCACCACACCTGTTTTCCTTGGTACACTGCCAAGTCACGGGCTCCCGCATTGCAGTACGAGAGCACATTACAAATGTTCTGTTTGCTCTTGACAGGTCCTTTACCATCCTTAAAAGACTGCCTTTTTCTGCCGGACTAGTGTATTGGATATAATGTCTGCCAAATTGCATCACAAATGGACTGTTGGCGAGATGCATGTGTAGGCATGTGGCCGCCAACCTGCCAATCAGTTGGCAAGAGTTTGGCTCGGTGGGATGTCATGAACACAGCGCAGATTCTGACCGGTTGCCGCGATGGCTGTCTCAGAATAAAAATCTTCAAGTATGAATAATGGAGCTGATGATATGTGGGTGTGCCATTCGTTGTCCCGGTGTTTACTTGCCTGCGTAGCCAGCAAACACACTCGCAATGACGTGGCTGGCACCCCTCTACAGGCTTTCGTATAGCGTTGCCTGTTCTTCCATTCTGGTTCATTCATTTATGCCTGTCTCTGCACTGCAAATCCAGGGCTGCCTTGGATCTTTTCCGTGTAGCTTGGAATTTCGTTTAGTTTTTATTGCCCCCATTGATGGCCACGCCTGTAAATACAGGGATGTATCTGTTTTGGTATATGCAATACTAACTACACAGGCTTTCCTCTGGAACTAAACACAATTCTCCCGTTGTTCCTTCCTCGGCGTGTTTCTTGGGTTGTTTCATGCAAGGTAGGACTGACTAGCTTTCTTGGTCTCACGGGGTTGTGCTGCTTCTCTTTTCAAGCCCCCATATAATGAGCACGCCGAATGCACATGCCCAGGCCTTTTTCTGTGAGAGGCCAGTTTAAAGGATGGTGGCACAGTTAGATGTGTGTTTATTTACCAAAATGCCAGAAGTTTGTGTAAGAAAGTGGTAAACATTTCTTTGTGTAATAATACCGTGGGCCATGCTTGCTGGGCTTTTTCTTTTTCATACCCTTTTGTAGGTCTTTGATCATCTCTTGTGGCTGTTGCGTGTCATGCCTGTCCCTCTGCATACTCACTTGGAGAGAAGGAGAAAAATGCAAGGCGTCGATCCTTTGTCTGCAGATCATCCGTTTTTTATGTAACCCGATCGAAGACCTCTCGAATTTTAATCATGTGTGCAGTTAAAGGATTTGCAATTAGTTTACTCCTTTGTTTTAGTTTATTGTTACTGGCAATCGTTCACCAAATTCTTTATAATATAATTCTCTGTTGATTAGATTTGGTGTTGGATTGTGTTGCTCTTATGTTTGTCAAGAGCCGTATCTGCAATACTTTGCTGCAGCTCGTTTGCAATGTTTTCCCTCATTCTCAGTTCGACATTTTAAGTAGGTGAGCTTTACAAGACTTCAACATTTGCACATGTCTGTTCATGGTGTCAGAGAGCTAACACTGAGTCTGTTAAATCACTTGTGATGCAAGCAGATAATTATTCTTGCATTGTAATATTTTTTTTAAATCCCAGTGGGAATGTTTCTCCTGAAGCTTTATGAGTTTTTAGTGCTGCACATGTTGTCATTTTCAAGCTCGTGTTTACTTTTCTTTGACGAATGGATTAACTATCTTAAAGGCTCTCAGTGTCGTAAAGGTTATTCTTTTTCCTCTTCTTTTGAGGATGATGTAGGCAACCAGTATTCGAGCACGTGGAACTGATGACATTCATTACAAGCTCCATGGTGTGTTGCTTTAGATTGTACTGCTGTTTGCAAAAGTTTGCGGGAAAAGTTTGCGGGGTGCAGATGTGGCAAAAGCAGATTTTTTTTTACATACTTTGTGGATGCCTAAATGTGGATTTTTGTTAGTGGCATATGTTAATGCAGACTGCAGCTAGCAATCTAGGGATGCATGCAGGGTGAAAAGCTGTCTGACACCCTGTGAACTTTTGCTGTCAACAGTGCATTAGTGGACTTCCCTTGTGTTTCTTCAAATGGGAAAGTATCAGGCAGGGAAGAAGTGATTCAGGAGCTTGTAGTATTTGAATGGTTACTAACTGTCTGCTTTTATTAGTTCAAGTATTTTGGGAATAGCTTAGGTCGTCACTGTGCTGGGCCAGTTCAAATGACGGAGAGCGAAACTATGCGCCTGAGTTTTGTTTTTCTCATGATGTTGCTTCATCTTAGGTCATCTCGTCTCATAACTGTGTTGTCTTTGCTTTTCCTGTCATCCCCCCTGGTTCCAATGTGATCGTGTCCCGCACTTGCAAGAATTTAGCAAAAGTTTGTTTTTGATGTTTGCCTCAAGGTGTCTTTTTATCTAGTCCAGCCCACAGATTGATATATATATATATATTATACAAACACACACACATACACATGAAAATACTGAGGATATCGCAGAGAGAGCAGTTCAAAGATTACTAAAAAGCTTAAATGTCTTTTCTTTTTCCTCCCCTTTGGTTGTTTCTTTTTTACCCACCCCCATACACCTCTGCTCTCCCTAGTTCCGCAAAACCCCCATGCTGTCATTCGTTGCTTGCAAATTTTTAGCCTTGTATATTTGTTAACTTGTGGTTGGAGCTGTTCTTGTATTAAAAGTTGTTATACTAAATACATACACTTGTGCTCTCTTGTGTAATAAAGTCACAGGCTTCGGGCACTGTGCACTTGACTGTGTAGTAGACGTTTTCATATACATATTCAAATCCTGCTGTATCATGTATTGTTGAATAGCATCAAACCCTCAATAATTTGGTTATAGTCTCTACCCAGCTAATTCTGACTCTAACGAAGCGTGCCAAACATGTCGATTGTGTGACACAAAGGAACAAAAACATAATATTTGGATAGCCGGTCACACAAAGGAACAAAAACTTAATATTTGGATAGCCGTATTGAAGTGGTGGAATTGCAAACAAATGGTAACATTGTTTCTGGTGAATTTCTGGCTAGTACATTTTATATTAGTCAAGACAGAAAAATCTTGAGCCGTAGTCACATAGTAACAAAGTCGCAAATGCCGGAAATTGCTGCTCTTATCCGAAGTAAGTGCAGGATATATGTGTTTGTCAAGAAAATGAAAGTGTGTTGACATAGTGACATATGTTTGCTACTGACATTTTGTATGGTCTCACGATATCCAAATTAAGCATTAACTGTACACATTTTCATTTTGTCATATTGAGCCACAAATCTCAAACATTGCACATGCTTCCACTATCCCTCATTTGTACAGCTAAACACACTTTTCTAAATTTGGGTTGATCCCAAATGAGATAGCTTGGTTTGGTTGAGAAAGTAGGGCAGCCTAAAGCCATGCACAATGTTTGAGGTTGCAACTCGTGAGGCCACTGCAGTCATGGCGAGCGAGAGTGATTTGCTACTACAGACTGGATTGCCATCTACAAGAAAGAGGTTGCTGGTGCATGTACGGCAGCACCAGCAACTGCTGGTGATCCCCCCTCGGGAGGTGTCTGATAGGGGTTCTCTAGGACCAAATCAAGTTTATTTCACCTAACATAACACAAAGGTTTTTCGACGCACCGCCATTACGTTTAAAACGTGCGCCCTTTTTAACCATTTTTCTTGCTTGGCATGTGCTGCCACGCTTTGGGAATACGTAGAATATTTTACAGCGAAAGCTGTGACGTGTGGCGCCGTAGTTGTCCGCCGTCGCCGCCGCCGGTGTCTGTAACCACTTCGCGCAAAATTTAAAAAAAAATCTACTACCAAGGACACGTTGGGGCTCAAACCTGGATCTGCTGCTTGCCAGCCCTGTAATCTACCATTCAGTCACCCTGGTGCTTTTATTTAATGCATAAATTCATTTGGGATTTGTTCGCAAACTTGCCTCAGGCAGGCTCGATGCCGTTTTAGAACAGCAAAAGAACGACCAGGCGTCCCACAATGCAATAGCGTAACGAGTGGGTCGTCCAATGCTTCACCCCATCACAAAAGCTTGTTCTTGATCACCAATTAACTGTGGTGCACACCCATTTCGGGCATAATTCCTCATCATCGTCAGGCACTGCATGACCAATTTGCCCAAAGTTCCTTGCTAGTGTTACTTCTCTGGAGAATGGCAAAGAATAACATAGCGATTGCCATTGTACTACCCGAAATTTTTTATTATTAATGCCGTAGGCGGAAGTTGGGAAAGCAGCAAGTGGGCTTGAAGCAGTTACCCAATGAGCGCTTAGAAAATGCTATGAAAGGCAGCTCTTCTAGCATTCGACGTGACTGTGCTGCGTCTTTCGCGCAGACCGGGTGCTTTTTTTATGCAACCTTGTTTCTCCGTTCTGGGTTTTTTTTTCTCCCTTCGTGAAGCGGCGATCTGCCGGTAAACGCTTGCGCACCCGCGAAGTGCGTTCGTAGTTCGGCTGCTTTAAAACACGCGCTTTCTTCTATCAAAATGTTCTTTCAGAAAAAGGTCTGCATGCTAGGGTACAGGGAGATGACACAGCGCAGTAGAATAGTACAGTGACGCGGAGATACACGATGGTAATGCGTCGGAGCCACAAGGAGGACATTTCTGTCGAGCGGTTATACAATAATGGTACCTGCAGCACCTTACCATTTGAGGCAAGAGCTGGGGCCCTACGGACACTGGTTAAGTACCACCACAACGAGACATCTCCAGATGTCGTCACGGTAGTGGGCAGAATGCGTTAGGATGAGGATGCCGGCCCCCTCCTCTTGCACTGCACAGGCCACTGTCTTGCCGACATGCCGAAGAAATCGACTTCTCGACGGCCCTGGGCTTCACCGACTTTCCTAGTAACGTCTCCAGCCCAGCGACACGGTGGGCATGGCGTCAAGAACCAAGGAGATTATGTGCGAATGGTGGATACAAACGCAGTGACAGCTACTGAGCTACAATCGGATAAAACTTGACGGCCGAAGCGCGGCAGCTGATCGTCTCCGCGAGTGAAAAAATAGTTCACCGCTCATGTGCTCGGCAATGTTCCCGTAAGGCGGAGTCACCGGAAGTCCAGCTCTTGACTTCAGCCTGGATTGCACGCCTGTTGGCCTTGTGTGCATACGCCGTTGAGAAGGAAATGCCACGGATTGCTACAACTGTGTCCGACTAATAGACACACCGGTGCTGTGGAAACGACATGTACTAGAAGGGTACGAGAGACATGTGCAGTGCTCGAATAACGTGCTTCCTGACTACGTGTATAATTTATTTTTTTTTTCAAAATTTTCATTAGGCTAGGGCAGTAATATAGAGACCGTCTAGTAGGGGCGTAGGCATAGTTTTTTTCGGGAGAGTGGGGTACTTTCTTTAAATGGTCATTTCTCGCTCTGTATGCCATGGCGAAACAAAATTCTGGGGGGGGGGGGGGGGGTGCACGGACCCGAGCTGACACCTTTCTGGCTACACCAGTGCCACCTTACAGAAATAGTCATTGGCCACACATACCACCACAGCCGCCACCACTACCGCCACCACTATCATCATCACCACCCCTAGAATGGGGCAATAAGTTCTTTTCGCAGCAAATCAATAAGAAAACGGTGGTCACTCATGCGATGACGCCAACAGGAGGGCGCCCATCTTGACCGCAGTGCCCGGTGCACGAAAATTTAAAATCCACAGCGAGAAATTCGCTGTGGTTCTTCAGTTGTCCATAACACGATTAAAACAAGAATTATCATGATATAGAACAGGCACTTTGGATGCACTATTGCAATAAAGTTGCTTCTGCGTCATCGCAGCTATCGCAGAACGGTACCCGAGATCGTCTGCATGTCTACTGTTTTCATTGCAGAAGGCATAAAAAACACTTCGCTGTTCGTTCGGTGCATACGTACACATGTCTTGCTACCAAATTAACATGAGTTTATACGACGAAGCACAAAAGGAAATCTGGACCCTAAGGATAACATTAACAGCATCAGGTGAGTTCCACGACCACTCATCACAGGCATCAGCCACAATGGTCGCAAGGTTTTTGATAGAAAAACAATTATGGAAGTTTCGCGCTAGTGTTGACTGAAGGAAGAGTGGGGCTGCAGGGTGACCTTTCTCGTTATTCCTTTCTTCTCTTCATCGCCATTTATATCTTTATTGCTCTTTCTTCCTTTTCTTTCTCTCTTATTGTTTCTGTGTATTTGTTTCTTTATTTCTGTTTACGTCTTGCTTTATGCTTCTTGCTATCTCTTTTTGGTCTCTTTCTTTCTATCTCTTTCTATCTCTATGTTCTTTTCTGTATTTATATATCTTTCTCTATGTGTGGTTCTTTCTATATCCTTGTTTGGGGATTGTGCTCTGGTGTTTTTTCCTGCCTCTTTTCCGTGTATGCGCCTTCCTTTATCTTTCTAGCTTCTTCTACGTTTTTTCTCGGTCTTTGATTACCTTTGTTTCTCTGTAATATTTTTTTTCTTTTCTTTGTCGGTTTCTCAGGCTCTCTCTCTCTCTCACGTGGTTCGCGTGCTCCACTTGGCCGAGCAGAAGTTTCATTTAACGCTCGCACACGCTGGACTTGGTAGGGCGATTTGCCACTTTCCTGTAGTGCATACCCACCTGCGGTTTTCGGCAAACACCAATGTTTGTACATCCGGCATAAGCAGCTCCGCTGTTAAAAGAATAACGCTCAATTACGGATGTTGATCCATTTCTGTAGATATTTTAGTCAGCAGATAGGCGCAATCAGCAGTAATGCACATATAAATTCTCCGCGATGTATTTGCGGTGTTAGAATTATCGTGTGTGAATAAGGACGGAGTTCCAGTCGATCTGTGAGAAATCCAATGCCTCAGCCTTCCGCAAACAGCATATCGCTCATGCACACAAAAACTTTGTTAGCGCATCATGAGAAACAAAAGGCAATCGTCGAGGTTTCCACGCACACGCACGACCACTGCGCGGCAACTATGGCTACTGATATTGGAGATTTTGTATCTTCGACTATCATAAATTACTTTAAAGTTCAGCAACATACGACGGCACAGTTTCCCAGGGCGCTCTAGCACAGCAGGTCGTCGTGCGAAAAAAAAAAGAAAAAAATCAGAGTACATCCACGGAGTGAATGATGATGAGTGGGGCGAAGAATGCATCCGTGCGTCCGTCCGTCCGTCTGTCTGTCCGTGCGATGGACGGACGCGGCCAGCGGATGATTCACGGTTTGCCGTTAAAACCCTCTGAAGCTTCGCCCCACTCATCCCCATTCACTCCGTGGATATGCTGCGAGGTGGTTACTACATACATGCATACATACAGAGGACGAGCGACCCACACTTTAAGGAACTTCGCCCCTAAAAAAATCTCGTTTGCGGCACCAGACTACAAAATTCCTGTACACCATGTCAAGATGGTTCGAGATTGTGCATGGTCGACGCAGCAGATTGCGCCTGATGGCGTGTCATGTGTGACGCAGTGCCTCGCCGCCTGCGTTTCCTGATGGCAGGTATTCATGTGACAGTTATTTTAAATGTGATGAAACGTTAGCACCGTTCTTCACTGCATATTCAGGCCTTAGCTATATCTGAACTGAAAATTTTGGTAGACGTATATAGTTTGCCCCTGCATGCTACAATCACCCCTGACATTTTTCTGTTTTATGGCTCTCTGCGCCGAAGCATGGTCGCATCGAGTGCAAAAGAACGATATAGACATGGGTGCCTGTCAAACGCTTCATATATATGCTATATATGCTAGTCGAGGCATCGCGTGACCATGGCCTACGCTCTTTGCTTCGAGCTGTGAATCCGTCGAGTGAGCCTTGCGCTATGTAACTGCGCGGTAGTAAACACGGACGACAAGAAGATACAAGGACAAGCGCAGTCCGTGTTTACTACCGCGCAGTTACATACGTCGATCATGAATCACCAACTCGCCCAATCGTCCACCTTGCGCTATAGCGAACAGGGAAGCTCGATCAAGCTACGGGCTTTTGGTAGTGCGTGCTTGCTGAGCACCATGCACGCACAGGTTCAAAGTTTCACTGTTATCATTTGGGCCAGCTGCACGGACAACGCTCAAATATAGCGCGGGCAGCTGCGAAGATGCTTTGGCACGGGTTGGAGTTACTCCATATCGCTCCTTACCTATATACAGTAACACATGTAGCTATTAAAAGAGAACACCACTGGGAAGTATAGCAAGCGTCTGAGGAGCTGGCAATGTTTACGTATTTTCACCGTGGCGGCACCCATCCGGTTACAGATTTCTATACGTAGGCCCTGAGGGAAGCTTTTCCTCTAGAGTCAATATATTAGCAATATGGTTGGCCTCACACGCGTTCTAAGAAAACAGGCAAGAAAATCACACTCCCTCTCACGCAAGTCTTCCCTCCCCTGCCTAACCTTTGGCGCGCTTACGGAAGGAGAGGTAAACCACCTGCGAGAACTATCTCGGTAGCTCCGCTCATACTTCACGAATTATTAGATTTTTGCGTCAATCGATTCCAGAAGCAATTAATTCCGATTCTGAAGTAACTTCATGCTTACATTGAAAAAAGTTGCATGTAGGAACCCTTTAAGTACAAAAGAATAAGGAAGAAAAACTTCCGTACCTAGATGATTTGTTCCAGCGCCAAAAAAAAAAAAACGATGTTTCTGGGCGGGCCATCATTCTTAAGGTGAGTCGATTCGCACCCGCGTCGAGAAACGAAGTTTCTGGTGGGCATGGGTAATGTTCAGAACCTGGTTTAGCCGAATCAGCGCCAAGAAAGTTGCTGGTGCTATATGAAAAACATTCCGAACCTATAGATCCATTCGGCCCATCTCCATGAAACGAACTCTCTGGCATGCACAGAGCCCTACCCAGGAACTTTTTAATGGTGGTGTTTAAGTGTAGAACGGTTTAGTTAGGCTATTGGGAGTGGATGTGGTGTGTAAATAATTTAGAATCACATGAAAACTCAAAACGAAAAAAAAATTCAGGATGGGTCAGAACCACCCCTACAAGTTTCTCGACGAAATTTCTCGATGCTAGTGCAAATGGATAAAGAAAGTTTCTAGCGGGGAGAACCAACGTTCTGAATTTGATCTAATTCGACTCAGCGCCATGAAAGAAAGTTGCTGGCATGAGGACCAAGGTTCCGGGCTAAGATTTATCATTCGGCTTAGCGCCATGTCACAAGTCTGCCCAACTGTGTAAAATATCTATCTTTTAGCAGAACAAGACATAACCATCAATATTCAGTGGCGCATGTTTTTCCTCGTACTATTGCTTTCAACAAAAGCTTTGTCCCCAGGACCATTCCTGACTGGAACTTGCCAATGAGTTCTTTTCAGTCCAAATATATTAAAAAAAACACCCGGAACATTTTCCTCCTTCAATTTAGTTCTTTATCACGTATCAATATGGCACATGTTGGCAGCGCCTCAGTGTATTATTTGCGGACTTCTGATGCGTATGAGGGTTTTGTTCACCGTTTATGAATCATAATACAACTATTCAAGTATATAGTCTATACGTTGCCTGATAAAGTGCTGTGACATTGTACCCCTTTCTAATTTTTCGTTGCCCTTCCTGCTTGGGCATAAATATAGCGCCTCGAGAATTTGAAATAAATAAATAAATAAATAAATAAATAAATAAATAATGAAATAAATAAATAAATAAGAAGTTTTTTGGGCAGCAGGGCCAACACTCTGAAGGTGAGTTCATTTGCACAAGCGTCAAGAAAGGAAGTTGTTGCGGGCAGGAGCACCGTTCTGACTCTACACTTATTTAGATCAGCGCTGAGAAAATAGGTTTCGGCACGCAGGGCCAACTGTTATTGGTATTTGGATTTATTTGTACCTGCAGAAAAAAAAGCTTCTGGTGGAGCAGAAACAACGTTCTGAATTTGGGTCCACTCGTTTGGATCGGCTCTAGTGCAAGGAAGTTTCTGGCAGCCAAGGTGTGAAGGTGCGCAGAACTAGCGTTCTGAGCCTGAAATTTTTCGGGATCAGCTGCAAAAAACTAGTGTGATGGTGGACTTTATTTCGGATCAGGAAAATGTCCAGGCCGTCTGTTGGGGCAGGCCACGCTAGGAGGTCGTGAGCTAAGTTCTAATGGCAAATTCCTCGTCGGCCCACCTTACAGTGGTGTGTACGTGGTATTCCCTGGCCAGGACAGAACAGCATAGCTCCCAACTGCCTGGCAAGTAGCCGTATATGATGAAGTCTACAAGTGGTGGATCCTGGTGACACAGTCAAATTTCGTTATTGAGCCTGACATGGTAGCCACGAAGCCTACATTTGTGGTAGACAACACCCAGTTGATAAACTCGCCAGAATGTGCTTTGTGTGTTCTGGTGGACACACCGGCCTGGTGGGCTGTGTTCTTGTGGGAACACCGACCCAGAGGTGGTGTGCTGGTAGGAACGCCGACTCAGTGTGTTGTGTTCTGGTGGCACGTGTTTTGATGGGATGTGTCCTGGTGGGAGCACCACACTGGTGGTGTGTGTTATGGTGGGCTCAAGAAATATAGTTTGGGCTTGGGGTTTACATGAACTACAAATTTTCTTCAACCATTGCGGTTTTAGGGAACGAATGGGTCAGAATTCACCTGTAAATGGCCAGCTAGTTTGTGGAGGGCACTGAAAATTGACTGATATTTAGCCGCTCTAATCTGCAGCCGTGCGTTCAATCGGAGTGTGTGATAATTCTGTGCATCGTTCCCCGAGTGCGAGCATGTAGCCTGTCTCATACTTGGTCAAACTTTAATATAAAACGCAAGGGTTGGGGTCCGATAATTTTATATTGATGTGTGGGTATACTTACACATATAAACTGAAAATTTTAGAGCCCAGCGAGGTTTGAACCTCCCGAACAATCCCTCTCACGGCATGTCTGCAGATCTTTCTGAGAACAAAAAATGGTCATATTTACGCACCGTTGTGCCCGGATTAATGCTATTGCGAGGTTCATGAAAACACCCTCACTGGAAACATTATTACAAACCTTACTTGTATGAAGTCCTATATAATGTGACTCTGTTGTCTTTGCTTTTCGGGAGCATGTTCTGGCTAATCTGAAGCATGAAATTTTAGGTGGTTAAATTGGCTATGAAGCCAACCATGACTGAAGGAGTAATGTTATAATCTTAGGTGTAACTCTGTAGACTGTTCAGCACCGCGTGTTGCATTAGTTTGCCGACACCATATGTAAAGTTGTATTAACTAAACTAATAAGGTTAACTTGTTGGCTTGTTGGTTGAGTGGTTTGATCGAAAGAACCGCGCGCAAAAGCGTAGGCACGAGCAACATGTGCGCGCCTCCGCTTTTCCTAGAGCAACACCACGTAGTGTCATGTGTACTGCTGTTCATGCATGTGTCTTGTCTTTTTTTTTTCATGCTTTACCAGTAGAAACTGCGCATTGAGAGTGAGTCACAAAACAAATGTGTTATCCATTGCACAAGGTTAGACAGGTGGGTTGATTGCTGTAGACTTATTGTCTCTATTTGGTAGTGCAGACAAACAGAAAAGAGTGAAAGGGGGGGGGGGGAGCACAAAGAACACCGTAGTGAAACTGTCATTGGTTAAGAGAGAAAATGATTCTAAAAGAAAGTTATTGAAGATGCAGCAATGTGAATGAGGGCAAAGATAGCCAAATTCGAGCACCGCCCACAAACGAAACCTCACAATCTAAAATGACACAGATGGTGAGCTCATACAGCCAGTATCGAGGCATTTGAAAAATGTATATCTGACTAGTTTTTTTTTTTCACGCGAAACATTTTTTATGTTGTTTTAAGTGCTTTGTTCTGTGTTGACTGCAGTATTGTATTGTTGATTTTGTTGTACTATGTACACCCACTCTGCTATGGCCCCATGCTGGGGCTAGCAGTATTGCTAAATAAAAAAAAATACAGCTAACACTGTTTCTACTGATAAAGTAAGCTTCAGCTGTCTCCGTGTTTTATTTATTTTTGATTATGATACAATACTTGAGTGCTCGGGAATCCCGTAATACATCAACAGTTTTCTCCATGAGCTCGCATGGGCAAACACAAAGCCGACTTCAGCACATTCTTTAGCAACGCCCGGTCTGTCCGATGGGTGTCTGATTCCACGACGATGGAATACGGTAAACAGCATCACGTTGACAACTCGTATCGCGGTTGACGTGATTTACACCCGGTAATATTCTTGTTCAAAGCGCTTGCATTCATTGTTCGTATCGATCTTAAGAGCAGAAGTTCATAGACTGTAGGTAACAAATGACTCCGAAATACTCGCTTTCTTACCTAGTGTAAAAAGTTTTTTTTTTTTTGATAAAAGTTTTCCGCGAGCAATAAGTTTCTGCATTCCTGTTTCGCCGCTATAGCTCGGCTCTAAGATTTAAAGAAAAAAACGGGAATGAAGGCTTTGAATATTGCTGTATTAGGTAGTGTAGCTTTTTAGTTAAAGTAGTGCCCTAAACTTGAGCTTGTTGGTGAAGCACAATTTGATGTCTCACAGCGCAAGGAACACAGAAGACAAACAAGGCGCTGTTGGTACCTTTGTAGTCCTCGCTCTTCGCGTGTGAAACATATAATTATGTGATTCATACGTACAAGCAACACAAGTGGGCCTACACTGCGCTCGGTCTTTCACAAAAGGGAGAGATAGTTGCCTCGACACCGCCGTGCCGAGAGCGTTTCGTTTCCCGCGCGCATGCAGACTAGTTTCGGTTTTCCTCGCCGCCGCCAGTTAGTTTCACGCACGCGGGGCGGCGCTGCGTTCGACAGCGGTCCGCGATGTCTCCTGCCATGGCTCGGCGGCTGCTAGCGGGCAACCACGAAGACGCCAGTGGCAGCAGCAGCTTGAGCGTGTGTCGTTGCCGCGCAGGTTGAAGGGCCGACCCGGGAGCGGAGTGTGGACCGCCGGCACCGAGTGCTCAGCGCGTGCGTTCTCCGTGTGTGTGTCGTTGTGTGCTATCCCGTTGTGCCCCGTGCTCGATGACGGATCGCGGCGTCTGAGAAGCGGTGTGTTGTTTCGGCCAAGGCCAGGCGAGCGCGCACGTTTGGATTTTCCGCGACGATGGCCCGGTCCCGTCGGCGGCGCTCGGGCGACCTGCTCTGGACCGTCAGCGTGGTGCTGCTCGGATTTTACGTCTTCCAAACAGGCAAGTCCCCCCCCTCTTTTTTTTTTTTCTGCTTCCTCCCCCGGCACGTCGCGTCAAGGTTAGCGTTTCTGGTTCGCCACCGACTGCTGTATCCGTGCCAGTCGCCGCGGAGGGACCAGTTTTGTTTCCAGGCTGTTGCTCATTGATGTCACGTGCCTTCACCCCCCTCCTCCTTCACTCGCCCCGCGGCTACTGCCGGCTGAGTACACAGCCGCAAAAATCGTCACTGGTCGCGGTTGTCCCTTGTCCGGCATCCCTATTGGAAGCATTGTTCGGCAGGGGTGTCATCCAGTGCAACGCGCGATCACGCCGCCCCGACTTCGGCCCACACTCGCCCGAGGGCCTCTAAGTGGGCCACACTGCCGGCTCGCGTAGGTGACGTAACCGAAGTCCTCTCCTTCGTCCCACATGCCGCCGGTGTGGGCTTCTTCCTGCACGCAGCATCGGGCACCGTTTTTTGCGAGTCTCGAAACGAGCGTACACCCGCACGGCTGCTGGAGGAAAAGCGGCGATGACGACGTTCCCGCGCAAGCGCTGCTGCCTGCGTCACTCGGCACAAAAATCTCGGTCGAAGCGAGCCAGCTGACTGGTTGTCAGAACACGTCGCTGCCGTGCCGCATTCTTGGCTCCCGTGCGAGTTGTCGGTCCTTGCCACTCGACACTTATCGAGTTGGAAATCCATCTTGTATGTGACCAAGGAATCAGTGCAAAGTGAGGACCGTGCCAATAGACGAGGCCGACAGGACATGCGCTACTGAGAACTACGAATGTTTACTAAACAAATATACGTACTATGTAGTTATAAAGTGCCCTACGACGCTTTCTGCTAATAGAGCCAAATGTTGATGCAACATTGATAAAGTTGCTTCAACTTAATGGCAACATCGCGTGCTCCTGGAGTCTCCCGTTGGATTCATTAGGTTTTGTCTGACAAAGAAACCAGGCCTCTCGAAAAAAAAAAAAAAACTATTTCCCTTCTCCCGGCAACGCTACATGCGCATTTGCCCAAGCTGCTAGGCGATCCAACGATTTGGGTACACGTTAAAAAACCCCAGGTGGTCAAAATTTCCGGAGCCCTCCACTACGGCGTCTCTCATAATGAAATAGTGGTTCTGGTACGTTAAACCCCACAATATCAAAGCTAGGCGATCCAACAGGTCAGGACACGAAAGAAGCAGGCCGTTAAGATATGCAGGCACCACGTGACTTAATAACTACAACATGAGGATAGAAGTCGCGCTACGGATTACAGCCAGATGCCACAGAACGGGCACTGATACCGTCTTCACAGAAAAAGAGCAAGTTCCGTCAAATGTTTTCTTGTCGCGATGACTTTTCTCATGATGATGCGTTTTGCGCTTCGTCAGCGCTCAAAGCTGAGCGAGTTATCAACGGCATCAGTGACCGGCGATTGATAAGACTAGCGCAGCGAAAGGCATCGCTAAGGCGTATACGTAGGTTTCCCTCAAACGCGGTTTATTCTTAGGCTGCTTTAAACATCTCCCCAACATTTTTTTTTTTTACTTTGGCCTCGGGGTTATTGCATCGAGGCATGCCCACTCGAACAGACATACCCTACTAGAATAGAGACATCACTATTTTATGATATTCCCGCAGACGTTAACCCGGTTCATCGCTTGGCTTGCTATTCCAGGCGTCGGGTGATGGTTACTATATGTACAATGATGACATATTCAATCAAACAATATCAATTGTTGGGGCAGCAAGATGGCAAGTTGGGCAAGTTGGATTACGTTCATAATTGAAAATTTTGTGACTTTGTATCCGCTTTAAATACCTTTTCTGAATAATAAAGCTTCAGTTGTGAGAGCAAGCGCTGTCCTTGTCAGCCCCTTCTGTCCGTCCGTCCGTTTTTTAGTGCGCTTCAACAAAATTTTCAATTATGAATTGTTGGGGCTTTATGTCTCAAGACCACGACAGGATTATGAAGCATGCCTTTGTGTAGGGCTGCGAAAACTTCTATTGCCTGGTGTTCTTTAATGCAGTGCTGCCAGGTTTTGCTGCTTGCATCAAACTGTCTACAGTTTCAAAATGTCAGAAAAATTTGGCTTGGCTTTTTCTGACATAGCTTGGCTTTTATGGGTCGAAAAGTCTGTAATGCAGTAACTAGCAAATATTTCAACTACGGCACTTCAAACTGTTTCGAGCCTGGTGACCGTGATCTTAAATCCGACTCTTTCATTTCAAACAAGTGATCCCAAAAGTGTGTCTTGTTGGCAGCTTCAGCTGGCAGACGAATTGGGGGACCTGCGACAGAAAGCTACCAGCGTGTGAAAGCAGCCGTCGATTTCGGGAAGAAGGTATAAAACAACAATAGACATCACCAACAGAAACCCTGCGCCGCATCTTGCAAAAGAGAACAATCAAGCAGCTTCTTCTGCTGATCTGAAAACGCAGAGCCCCAGCAAGCTTTCTTATTGACAAATTTGACGAAGAGCGGCTTTAGGAAATTAATGGTTGTCTGCTGCTCTTGGTTTTACGGATGACTGAGTTAGAACTTGTATATCTCCCTAAAACGATTGGCCAAGTTAAGGTGAACGTATTACACATGAATTGCAGCGATAAAGTTCATATTGTGTGGTGGTGTTAAAGGGCGTCTTCTTCTGTCGATTTGAGCCGAATGGTCACAAATATCAATGTCTGGTGTGCAGATGCTAGATGATATCGAGTTAACGAGCAAGTAATCACCACAAAAGAAGCGCAATAAAGGCGGTGCGACTTTCGCGTGTAAGCCCGATAGAAGTGGAAATTTAATGAATTTTCATAGTCTTGAAAATATTTCCATTTTAATAAAAATATCACTCAAATATAAAAGAAAGTTAAAAAATCACTTTAATTATATGGCACAGCGAAAATATGCGCAATCATGATAAAAGCGCATATTTACTTTCTAACACTGGCTCCAGAGTAGTCTCAATTTGGTGTAATGCACATGATTACCGTTATTTGTTGATTTTCCTAAATGCGTGCACCTTTGACCTCAGCACTCAACTACACAGTCATCGACAAATGCACTATTAGTAAACAGCAAACATTCGATTGAAGATCAGGATGATCACACAAATAACTATATTTGCTGGGAAAATGTAAATGCGCCCCCGAAACGCGGCAGAGAACTGGAATATTCTACAAGCGAGCCGGCAGAAAAAGAAGTGCGCCGATTTTATGTGGAACTGGCAACTCTCTTCTGGTGCCCTCTTTGCCGCCGGTTTTCTAGTACGATGCATTCAGGCACGGAAAACATAGAATGTTTCCAACTGACAAAATATATATAATCTTTTGTCTCAACTTGTTTGTCCCAGCTCGTTTTACTTCATAAAAGTAATTGCTGGGGTTTAACGTCCCGAAACCATGATATGATTTTGAGAGACGCCGTAGGGGAGGGCTCTGGAAATTTCGACCACTTGGGTTTTTCTAACATGCACCTAAATCTAAGTACACGGGCCGCCGGCATTTTCGCCTCTACCGAAGCAGGCGTAGACTGGTAAGTTGACAATTTTCAAAACGTTGATCAGTACGGCGTCGATAAACCTGTAAGAACATGGGCTGCATGCACCTGGAAAATTCGATGTTGAAAAGAAGAAAAGCAATTCTTGCTATTCCACGTCCCATTCTTCTCATCTTTTTTCGTTGCAGATTTAGTCGAAAACTATTAGAAAAACACTCGGTATTTCGAATATGCGCTATTCGATTCGAATACCGAATCGAATGGCTCACATTCTAAATGCCGAATCGAGTAGAACCCTATTCGATTCCTTATTCGAAATTTTCGAACATTCGCCCTGCATAATGTCTGTCGCTCGCACCAGCGAGCGTAGACAAAAGGACCGAGATGTTGCTGTGCTGCAGCAGCCGTGCCGTACAAGACTGCGTCCGGCCGCCGGCTTCGAAGCTGAGGATCATTCACAAAGGTCATGCCGGATGCTTTTTGTGCGCCTTGACATTCAAGGACTCGCGTTGGGGAGCTGTGTGTAACGGCCGAGGCCAACACGTCTTTTGCGGAATGCGCGTCGATGTCTGCAGACCGGCTGTATTTCCTCGTACGGGGCAAGCCAAAAATCGCAGAGCCAAGGACAGCGTCCGTCCAGTGTGCTCTCCCTCGCTCCATAGTAAGTAGCCGCCTTCGATGTCGAGGTATTTGATGAGCGTATTCTCCGCGATATCGTGCGTTTATCATTTCTCAAAGGGACACTAAAGGGAAACTTAAATCGGTTTAGATTGGTAAATTTTACTCTGAAAGCTCTAATGTCATTAATTTCATCGTCATAGGTCTGTTAATAGAGTGTAATCGCGAGGTCATTATTTAATTTTTCAACTTTCGCGCCGGAAACTTGGCGCATGGTGTCACGGATTGCAAATCATATTATTCATGTTGTAGTGACTATAGGCTCAATGAAATTTATGAAAGTTCATGTGTTAATCGCATGGCCCCCTCAGAGGAGAATGTGCTCTATTTTTACTGATTAGAACTACGTACGATCTAGTAGACTCCGTCATAACGTGTGACGTCACGGCGTTTGGGGGCGCGAATTTCAAGTTGGCGCTGCCACCCGCATTTCATTTTTGCGTGTTTATTTGCTAAGCAAGCAGTCTCTCGCGGCCAGCGTGGCGATTTTGGTATTAAAAAAAGAGTAATTTAATAATATTAAATAACTATTCCTCTAAAAGGTACGCTGAAGAGAAAAACGATTACTCGCTGGTAAATTGGCAAATTACAATCTTGCAATATCGAAAACGCCGCTCTTACCGTAGACGACGCTTGGTAATTGACAAATCATACAAAAAAAATAAGATAATGTGGTTGGCGACACCATTTTGGTATTCCCGCAACAAATACCGTTACTTAATAAATTTCGACGATGTTTATGAAGTCACACGTAGTTTTTGACAGAATAAATGAAGTACATTGTTTCCTCAGAGGGCCATACGCTTGAGATAACAAGTTTGAGGTGATTTAGATGAGCCAGTGTCTCCAGAATACGAAACCTATGCTCTGGAGGACGTGACATCATGCGCGGAGAATTCGGTGCGAGATTTAAATATGTAACTTTGATCTTGATCGTTTTCCTCTAATAACGAGCATGTGATGTTGCAACTAATGACTTATAGTTTAATAGTTAAATTCACCAATATAAGAACATTCATTGTTTTACTGTAATGTTTATTAAAAACATATATGTATAGGGGGATGGGGTAAGTGAGGAGAGACTTACAAATTTTGTTCGAGGCAGTGCTTCAGGGGTATTCATGTTTGTACATGGTTAGAACGCCTGCTTACAAATAAACGCCTTGATGAGACAGATTTTAAATACTACAATGCTGAACCAAAAAGATTTGTATGTTCTCTCTACTGACCAATTGCTCTTGGCATAGATATCATGAAGTGTGGTGCCCTGGTTTGCATCACACGAAAGCGAACTCTTTTACACTGTTGGTGTAATCGTATGGCATGGTGACGACTTAAAATTGGCACTAAGAAACGGGAACACAAGAGGGCACATGACACAGACCACAACTTACAACATAATGTTTATTACCACTGCACGCTCGCCTATATATGACAAGAAGAATAACGTCACATGACATGTATGATGCGCACAAAAATAATTTCTTGGAAAATACAATTACTTATCACTAAGCATAAGCGAGGGAGCTAGTGCTGACGCACTAGACCCCAGTGGTGTGGTAACCTCAGCTTCAATAATCTCTCTAGTAAGCTTGTAAAAGGTATCTTGACAACTGTGCATGCGTTGAATATCAGTGTGCATCCGCAGGATTTACAGTGAATGGCCAGCCAACTCCCCTGGCCATTTCTCACATTATTACAATATTCTCCTAATCTATCATTAAGGCAATGACCCGTCTGTCCAATATATTCTTTACCACAAGAAAGCGGGATACGATAAACAACTCAAATGATCCAGGGAACAAAAACGGTTCGATGCTTCTTATTGCAACCTTTGGATTTTCCGTCATAATCATGAAGGCCACAAAGGCTAGCCAAATTTTTGGTAGACGAAAAGACAATCCTAACTTCAAGGTGCTTAGCTAATTTTTTAGGTTGTGTTATATCTTGTGATAGTGTATGATATGACGACCAGGTGCTTCGGTTTCTCGGCGTCGTGATGCGCTGTACATCCTTGCTTGCAAGCCTTCTGCAACTGAAGTTTGAACGTGCAGAGGATAACCTGCTTTCGACAATCGGTCAGATCCTCGTTATTCTCGGGTTGGACATTTCTCAGGAAGGGGACAGCGCTGATTTTTTCTCGCTGTTGACGAGGAATGCTGCAGAAGCGAGGCTTGATTTCCATCAGTGGAGTCCCCAGCTCTCGCAGGATGTTTCTATCGGAACGCGTGGTGGACAGCCTGGGGAATCGCGCCCTCTCCCGTGTCTTTCCGATTTCTTCCAGCGTGTTGTGCATGCCGAGATGGAACAGTCTGTCCGAGCTTGCGTACGTGGGAAGCCAGAGAGCTCTCCTGATGGCCTTTATAATTAAAGTGTTCAGCTTGTCACGCTCCGACCTCTGCCAGTTGTGCATGGCTGCAACGTAGGTGAAATGGCACATCACAAAGGTGTGCACTAACCTTACGAAGTTATCTTCTCCAGGTACCTGTTACCTCTTGACAACCTATCTTATTAGTCTGATGGCATTGTCAGTTTTTCTGGCGAGACTCGTGACCGTCAGGTAATTGGAGCCGTTCGACTGGATGGTCACACCTATAAAACCGGAGGGAGTCCACCCTGGGGATCAAGCTGCCCTTACTAGTCCTAAGAGTGATATCCACTAATGGCTTCCACCCTCTCGGTTAAACTATAAGCACCATCATTGTTATTATCCAGAAAATAATTGTCATTCCTTTATGCCTCCACATTTGTCTGAGTCTCCGCTCTTTCCAGGTATATATTCAGTGAATCAGCTTCCAATGAATCATTATCGATAGTGCATGTGTGTGTGTGTGTGTGTGTGTGTGTGTGTTCTCACTGTCATGTACTCGTCATTTCAGTGCTGCGCTTGACTTTATGAGCACGAGAACTTATCTGCGCATGCCCATGGAATAGGCTTACTTATCAATACGGCACGCTTGGGGGTCTGCTTGAAAGATAACTGTTAAGATACTTGATTTCTTTTTTGTGCAAGATAACCGACGGTTGTCCGCCGCGGCCGATCAGTGGCTACAGTGCTCTGCTGCTGACCCGAAGGTCGCGGAGTTGATCCCGGTTGAGGCGGTCGCATTTCGATGATGGAGAAATGCTAGAGGCACGTGTACTGTGAGGTGTCAGTCCACGTTACAGAACACGAGATGATCAGAATTGCCGGAGCCCTCCACTACGGCGTCTCTCATAATGATATCGTGGTTTTGGGACGTAAAACCGCAGATATTATTAACTGACGGTTGGCTCATGCATGCGCTGCCACTGTTATCGATATGAACATGCCCCAATCATTAATCGCGTTTCTTCATTCCTGAGTGGCTGGGCCTATGCGAAACAGTGAATTCGCCGAGTTTTGGCGTATAGTAAGGCGTCAAAAAAGTGGTCCCACACACGGACATCGACATTGTTTCTTGCTTTTTGTTAGCCATGTTTTTTCGCAGTTGGCCTAGGCGACGAATCTGCACCTTGAATCATCACTTCCGAGATTTGGTTGCACGCCGTGCCATCTCGGAGGCTATAGGTTGAGGTGGCGCCGCTGCCGACAACTGTATATGGCGGGAGCTGCAACTCCGCATTTCTCGTCTAACCACTGACTCACCGCTTGACGACTTGCTGTGTCTTGCTCCTGTGTTTCGTTATGTTTACCTTTGGCACTGCCACACCCCTGACGTCGTGTACGTGCCCAGAGTTGGCCACGCTCCTCGGCGGCGTCTCACTTTATCGCTTTTTTTGTTATTATTATGACCCGCTGCTGGCACCGTTCTGCCTGGCCTCAGCACTGAGGGTGTATGGATCGGCATTTCGTAGACTGGATGAGACACGTCTGATTAAACACTCGTATCCGCTGCATTACTTCTTCTTTTAGCCCTTCGAAATGTCGGTGGTGAGTCAGCTTTGCTTCAATGGGAACACTGACAAGAAATGTAATTTTCCTTGTATTACAAAATAACTCGTTCACGGATCGCCACGTTTGCCCCGACAAGACACTTGGTAAGCGAGAAAAAGCGCAAAAAAAAACAACAACAACGCAGCGACAGTACGTTACAAAGTATTTAATTATTTAAGGTTACTGCCAATCCCGGATTTTTACAGGAGTGGGTTTACAAAAATACAAACGTTGGGATGCGTACTTATAAATGTTTACATTACATCTAAAGGGTTACAAAGATAACAGTAAGACTTTATAGTCATTATCGACCTATATGTTAAGTAATGCAAAAAGGAGACGCAATAATACTGTCTCAGCTTCACAAACCAGCCGCCATAATAAGTCGCATTGAGGTATTCTACCTTGCGGCTTGATATAGCGCAACCGTAGCTCATGCTTAGGTACGAAACACCCGCGCTTTTGCCATATAGGCGGCTTCAACAATTTTTCAGAGTCCTCTGATCTCGGTTTGAAAACCTTAATTAATTCTGAGTTTGCTTGATTCTTAATGACGTTTGTGTGTTTTTATATCTTTCCGCGCTTTTGATTAAAACTTTCGTTGCTATAGCGCGTCGTCCCGTCTCGTTCGCGCCTGTATATTGTGTTTTTATTTTGTGCTTTTCTCGAACATGTAGTTGCACCAACTCTCCCTGCGAGCCGTTATTAACTCTAGCACTAGGCTCTTTGCTGATCATTGCTTGCTTAACAGTTATCTCTCAGATCCCCCACGCGTGCATGATTGATAGGTTTGCTTATTGTCTTGGCATGCGCATATAAGCTTTGGTGCCTTCTTTTCCGTCGTTGTGTGCCTTTCCAGCTGGGTCAGTGAGTGTTTACCGTTTGTGGTGTCTTCTTTCTTGCATCCGCGGGTTTGCAAGCCTTATCATTTAGAAGGATTGCTGTATCAACTAGCTCAGCTGTCTCTTATTCTAAGTGCATCTAATGACTGACGCCTGCAGATTATCGGTAGTAGTGGAATCATAGAGAAAGGGGAACTTTGTAAAGAGCGGACACTTCCATAGAGCCATGCTGCCGAATTAGAAGGCAAGGAGGGCTTCCCCCTCTCCTGAAATGCATTGGGACGCCAAGTGGTCGCTTATGATAGTTCGCACGTTTCGGTTTTGGATCCACATGCGCGCAGTTTGCAATGTACTTAGCTTTTTTTATTAGTATTTTTTGTCGCTACAGCCAGCCTCCGGGTTACGTTTCTGAATGGCCGTGTCGAGATTTCTTTAACGTGGCAGCGTTAGAGAGCTCATGTCGCAGAAATTCCGCCGTCGGCAATGGCCCCGTTGGTTGTGAGCGAAAAAACTCGTTACGGAGATTTGTAGGTGCATTTGGGAGGCCTCAAACTACGTCGAAAAAGGCTGGGATAGTGCAGCCATTGCCGCTAAAAACAGACAGGAACTTTTAAACAGCTCTAAAAATGACAACTGTGTCCATCTAGCGGAAAACATACCATACCTTTCCAGAGGCGTTGATCAAGCAAACAGCAAACGCTAGATAATGTGCTGCCATCTGTGAGGCATTGTCACTCTCTTTATGGCCTCCGAGATAGCAAGCGCCCGGCGTGTATCTTGGAGGCCATGCGACTCTGGCTTTAGATCAAAAATCTGCATGTACCATTCGCGCGTGCGCGCTGGTACAATCTACAGTGTGTGTGTGTGTGTGTGTGTGTGTGTGTGTGTGTGTGTGTGTGTGTGTGTGTGTGACAAAATATATTAAAGGGGTACTGACGCAAAAAAATTGGCCTCGCGTTTTTCTGCTGCAATGCGTTGCTGTAGGGCTGTTAGTCATGACACGACGCATTGTTTGCTGCAGCACGCGATAGATAATTACAAGGCCCCTCATTATCGATCAGTTTCCGGTTTGAGAGAGTTCCAAAAACTGGGTGCAACTGTCGCCACCTAGCGTGTGCAACTCTTGACCACGTCAGCACACAGAACTGTGACGCACTTCCGCACGATCCGCATCAAGAATTACTTTCGAATAAGAAACGGCACTGGAATGTCGCCAAACACAGTACTTTCAAAGCGTGCGCCGCGGCCACGCACGCGCAACCAGCCGCCGAGAAATATGGGCTTCGGGAACTAATGCGGCAAAAGAAAAATGGCGGCTATGACGTCATCATATCTTGTTTTGTTGACCGAAGCGTGGTGACGTGAGGGAAGTAGGGGGTCACCTCCAAGGGTGTCTATAGCGCTATGGAGTCGGTCGCTCACGCAAACTTCAAAATTAATTTAAATACTTTCCAAGCTATATTCGCTGTTGATATCTTGCAGATTGTTACGTTTGGCCTGGCAAGTCATCTGGGCGGACGCCATTGTGCGTAAGCCGTTCTGCTAGGGAGGCTTTCAACACCATCGGGGCCCAGTCTGCAAGACGCTGTCCTGTAGATGTTCCAGGTAGCAGTCGGGTCTCAACGAAAGCTTCGCGAGACAAGCTTTTTGTTGAACGGGCTCGCACAGCGTGGGACGGCGCTAATGTGGTGGTTCTCTTGGAGTCAACCTCTCGACTCGGCTGTCGTCGCCGACGCGAAATTGCCACAAAAGCACCGACAGCCCGGAAGCGTGGGAAGACGTCAAAGAAGCCGTTCTCAGGGATCGAGCGTTTGGGCTGCCATGTTCGAGAGAGTTCTGGAAGCCTGTATAGCTGAAGGCAACCATGGACCGCTGCTTACGTTCGGGTCAGCGGCCATATCCCCGGAAGAGCCCAACTTTCTCTGTCCGGACTCTACCTCCTCGCCCTGCGGTGCCTTCAAGGCGTGGGCCGAATGCGTCATTGTGTGGTGCACTCGTGGTGACCATTGGACATTTTCACCCACGTTCTTCCTCTCACGAGTGGCCCAATTTTCGCACCCTTACTGGTGGGTGGACCACTGAGACATCACGTCACCTGATTTGTGGCAAGAGTGGTCCTCGCCTTCTTCGGCCTTCCATGTAAGAAGACGATGGGCTATAAAAGCTGAAGACATTTTGTAAATAAGGGCTGAATCATGAGCTGAATCTTTGTACATATCTCTTGAATCTCTGCTGAATAGCATAGCTCTGCTGAATCTCTGCACAGTTACATCTTTCAACTCTCATGTAAATAAACCTTCGTTCTATCTCTCTTACGAACGCGTCTCCTCACTGGCGAAGATCGGCTACGCAGATGATGGCGGGGTTCCAGCTACGGCAAAGAAACCGCCGTACCTGCCATCGACCTCGACCCTTAACAAGATGATATACGAATGTTCACGGGAATTGACCCCACAGGCTATCTCGGCCCCGAAATTTTGTGTCAGTATGCCTTTAATAAGCATGCACTTAGTGGCTGAAGGGCGCACTAGGGGCTGGATTTCGCTATCGCGTTTAACTCTTAAAGACGAAGCTTAAGGGTCCCCCATTTTTTTTTTGCGATAATATAGATGAGATTGCCACAATTATTCACGAGCCACCATTGCAGGTGCCCTCGAGGCAACGCGCAATTAAGGCAAATAGGCAGGGAAAAAAAAACGCGAAAAGAACAAGACAGCCAATATTCATTGAATTCGGCCAGCCTGCCGTCGTTGTAGCCAACCAAAGTGCAGAGCGATTGTTGCCACGCGAAGCTCTACTGGTCTACGTCAGCTGAAAAAAAAATACGGCATATTCACGGGGTGAATGATGATGAATGGGCGAAGCTCCGGAGGGATTCATCGGTAAACTGTGAATCTTCCGTGTAATTCGCCCAGTCGATCATCATGTAAAGACGTGAGAAACGCTGTGTGTGTATATACACAAATCAACTTTTATTTGTTCTTAGACGATGGATGGCTTGCGATGTCCCTTGCCTCGCGCGCTCGCACATCGGGATTCTGTCTGCGAGCGCGCGCTGCTGCCGCCTTGCGCTCTCTCCGCTGTGCAGCCTTATCCATCCGGCGACTCCGAGCGCGCGCCAACAGCGAACGGATTTTATTACAACGCTCCCCCTAGCGTACGTCGCCGCACTAAATCGAACGATTGCCTTCAACCAATGACACGCGCCATATGTGACATCATTCCTATTTTATAAGATCTCGCGTCTTTCATCAACTACAAGTACCGCTTTCTAGTTTATAACATCTTGCATCTTTTCATCATCAGCTACAAGTACCACCATCTAGTAAACACTACAAGAACTAAACGAGAGGTGGCTACATACAGGAGACGGTACCGCCATTTAGTGAACACTGCAAGAACTAAACTGGAGGTGGCTACATACAGGGGACGGTACCGCCATCTAGTGAACACTGCAAGAACTAAACTAGAGGTGGCTACATACAGGCTACAGGGGACGCACAGCCCACGCCCTAAGGAGCTTCGCCCCTAAAAGAAATTGAAATAATCATATGAAAAGTTTTTACAAGTGCAAATATAATAAAACGTGCAGGGTGAAACATTTTTCGATCGTGTACCGAAGCGAGAATTTTTGAGACATGCATGCATACTCACCCTCGCGATCGGGCAAGTTATACGCCAGGCGTAAAGCGGGCGACGCGCGTCGACAGGCCGCTTCGAACACTAGGTGTGTTTACGACACGCTTGTTGACCTTTTTTACACCGATCTACCGTCATCTGATAACGCGAGTGCCAAAAGAAATGTGCATCTGGCGGACGGCACATGAAGATCGTCACGAACTTTTGTAAGCTTACGTCGAAGCGCCCGATTCCTAGCTGTGGCGCAGTAACAACCAACCATCATATACATTAAACCTAACTACCCATTTACTAGGGAGGGACAAAAAAAAGTGAGGTTTCTCACCTTGCTATCGCCTTCTGCAGCAGACAACACCGTATTGCCGTGCTGAAGAGCGCCACTAGCTGTCACGCAAAATATCGCTCAATACCACAACTTGTGGTAAATAAATGAAAAGAGATGCCGCTCGAACACGCATGCGAACTGCCCTACTTCACTATAAGTGCCATTGATGGTTTGTCTATGACGTCGCATCGCCGGTGTCGATTGGTAGCGGACCGTTCTTGCACCAATTTTCAATTTATCAAGCAATAAAATATATGTGCATGGGAAGGAAAGAAATAAAAAAAATAACGAACAAGCTGTACATTCATGTTGAACACCCTCTACCTTCTTTGTTTTTTCTTGCGCTGCTTGCGCCCCCTAAACGTCGCCTATAAGCAACGAATAATGTTGGCCGATGAGAGCTTGCGTTCTTCAGCGTGGCCTCTGAAATGGCGGGCGCACGGTGTTTTGGAGGCCATATCTTTAGGATCATAGTCCCATGATATGACGTGAAAACCTTGAAGGCTGTTTGGGCGAGAAGGTAGCGGGGAGAGCTCGATCATCTTATCGCTTAGTGCCCGCTCTTGTGCAATTTCCCTTTCTCTGGTGGAAGCTCCTAGCGTGAATTGAGACTTATGGATTAGCTCGCTCGAAGCGGAAATTAAATCTCTGAACAATTATCCCTCGCCTAGATCATCACGATGGCCTGATTGACTGGTGGTGTTATTATAACTACTCACGCTCAGATGAGCTCATGCCTTTTTTTTTCCTCTGTCGCATCAGCGCGGCCTTTCAGTCAACCGTCTGAGACGCTATGTACGCAGTTGTGTGCACCACTTGTCTTTTGCTATTTGTATCATCCAGAAGCTAAGACTGCAGCGAGATATATCGAGCTTTGGATGCATTGAACCTCCTGAATAATTAGTTTGCCTTCATTTAACTTCACTTTGCTGTGTACTGTTGCATACTCTCACTTTGCTGAATGCACTGCCACGCTGGGCGACTCGTTCGAGCCGCCTGAAAAATGATTTTTAAAATGTACATCTCAAGAAATGAATTCGCACTGTGTTTCTAGCATGAAATGTGATTCTATTTATGTCAAAGCAGAACATGAATGACGTCAGGATAAATACATATTTGATTCCAACTTAATGAGGATTACTTACTACAACACACACGTAAATTAACCTATTATTGACGTTTTTGTTGCAATAGAATATTTAGTGCCTTGAAATAACGTTCTATCGACTTGACACATCTACAGACTGTTCTCGTTTGAAAAGGTTAACAGTTGGCATTGGCGTTGTCTTGTTCTCATGTGTTTGGGTTAGCGGGCCTTACTTCTGTAATGGGCGCTGCTGCTAGGCCATTCACATCACTAACATGACACGAAATTGTAAATTATCTGCTGCATACATGGCTCACATGTTCGCAGTAACCTCGTTTGCAGGCCGGCAGCACTTTCCACGTCCAGGCAAAAAGCTGCGGTGCCTCTTGGAGGGACATTAAAAAGAGAGAAACGATTTTGACCGGTATTGGTAAAATACTCTTTCATAATTTCAAAATCACTACGCTTGCCACGAGCGCACGTTTGATAAGCGATAAAACGCGCAAAAAGAAAATGCGGGCGAAATTCTCGCTCCTAACGCCGTGACGGCGTATATTTGACGGCATCCATACTACGGCGTATACATTGTTCCTAATTGATACATTTGGAGTACATTGGCCTCTGTAGTGGTCATAGACTTAACGTACGAAGTTTGAAGTAATTATGTTGAGCCAATGTCTTAAAAATGAGACAAGTACACTCTTCTGCATATCCTTAACAAGTACACTCTTCTGCATATCCTTAACGGTGTAACCATACTATGCAAAAATAAAGATTGATTGATTGATTGATTGATTGATTGATTGATTGATTGATTGATTGATATCCGTGACGTCGCGCGCGGAGATTTCTGCGGGATATTTAAAAACGTAACTCCGACCTCGCATGTTGCCTCCGTTAATGAACCTGTGATGCGGAATGTACCGACATATAGAGTTCTCATAGCACACTTTATCAATCTAAACTGATTTTGTTTTCTCACTTTCGTGTTCCTTTAAATTTTACGTGCTGGAGCCAAGACGCTGTAGACATGCGCCGTAGCCAAGGTATAGTAGTCGCGCCGTGAAATTATATACAAGATGATGTGCGACTTTTCATCGTTCACATGCTAAATGCATGCTGCATTAGCTTGTTTGAGAATTGACGCCTTCTAACAATACATATAGTGGTTGTTCGAGAGCGCTTCGGAAATTCTGAAAAAAAAAAAGTCAAGAGGCTACTGAGCAATACTACTAAAACGAGTGGGCCAAAACATGACAAAGAAGGAGTAGCATGCTTGTTTTCGGGCGTAGAGCTTTAAAGCTGTCGAATGCATCACTTTCAAGCAGGATCTGTGCTCTCAAATGACCACCCGCCCGCATGTGATGAAAAACAATGCTTCCTCCAGAGTTGCCAGGTTTGGCTACTTTGCGCCCAGTTGGACACTAAGGCAGGTAGCGCGTAAAAAAATATCGGCTACTTAGCTGCTTTTCGACAAGTTTCTTGTTGCCTCGATTTGACCCAAAATAGTGATATCTTGCGAGTGCAGGGAGACGAAGAAATGTTTTTGTCTACACTGGAAGTGATTGCTGTAGTGAACAATTTGTGCCTTTATTTTAAAAAAGAATTATATTGAAAGATTTTTGCTGTACTTGAATTTTCACCTAGATGATCTTGAATAACAGCGTTAGTTGGTTTCACACACGTATGGTTGACGTATGACTGCTTTTGGCTACTGACCTTGGCTCAAGTTAGATACTTTTTGACTGGTGTTTCCAATTTGTCAGCTATTTTCTGTCGATTCTATCTGGCAACCCCAGTTGTCTCTTTGGAGAATCTTACTCATCGTCCTTCATCGCGGCGGAGGAAAACGTAATCCATCCTAACATGCATGCCGCTTTATCGTCGCGTTATGCAGCTCTGACTTCTTCGTTTGTGCCCCGGCACTTTCGGATGCGCGACGGCCCTTGAGCCGCGGAATTAGCGACGCCACGCGATCGCGGGAAAAAGCGACATCAATCGAACGCCTAGCAGAGGCAACTAAGGAGAGGGACAGCGAGGAAAGTAATAATCGAGCGAACATGTCGCGAAAAAGAAAAAAAAAAAAGTAAATGAAGCAGGGAGGAAGTTCAACGGTAGGATTACGCGTTAACGACAGTGCAATACGGAAAGCCGGCGTGGAGGGAAGACAGCATCGCAAATAGTTTAAAAAGAGACAAAGAAAAGATAAATTACGGGCCTTAGTGCAAAAGTATACGGTTCGGAAATGAAAAAAAAGCAAGCATTGAGTCGGCGAATGCGAGCGCGGAAGTGGCCGGGATAAGTACGCGGAGACTCCAAATCACACTTCCAGGAAACGAGAGGAGGAGCCGACGGAGCGGAGAAAGCGTCGCCTCGGTGCTTGTTTATTTCCGAGTCATTTTTTGTTTTGTATATTTCGCTCGTTTCGCGCCTCCATCTCATCCGACTTGATCTTGCACCTCTGTGCTCACTGTTTGCAGTCCGCGTTACGTCGACTCTGCCGTACTTTTTTTTCTTTTTTTTACTGCTTATTCTGACAGGTTTCGAGCTCTGAGCTCAGGCGGCTGCTCCTGCGGACGCTACCTTTGTGTTTCGGTGACTTCCAGCTATTTATCTTTTCGTTTGTTCCTGGCTTCCAATGCAACCAAGCGTTGCAGTCGTACAGTCTGTCACTTTCTTCTTCAAGGTTTCGGGCCTTTGACGTGCGCAAGTTGTTTTTGTTTTCGGCCGCTTCTGGATCGTGCGCCTGTGACGTAATGATAAGCACTCAGGTAACGCTAACTGCAAGAAATAGCGCGGCGCTATATATATATATATATATATATATATATATATATATATATATATATATATATATATATATATATATATATATATATATATATATATATAAATTTTAACAAAAAAAGAGAAAGGCTCTTTGTTTACTTTGTGTCCTGACTTGAGGTGTACAATACTCTTTTCGAAGGGTCGGGAAAACCAACAGAGAGTCTTCGTGTCTCCTTAAAAGGAATCATATACTTGGCTAGTCAGAAACCACTGAAAAAAAGTAATACGTAATTTTTTTTTTTGCAATATTAGTACATTGGGATTGGCATTGCAGCCCAGCTGTTAATAAGCAACTGTGCCTGCGGCGATAACTAGTATGGCGCCTATGACGTTGTGGTGGCGATGAATCTGTCTCTTTTTTCTGCACTTTTCATGAAGTGTGCGGCGGCATCTCGCTAAACCGGAGACAGTCAAGAAACCAGAATCCATTAAAAGAGGCACGGCCCCTCCTTAATCAAAAACTAACAAACTACACTAGGCGATGGAAGTATAGGGAATGCCTTAGGAAGTAATTGTAATTATAAATGCGAACAAAGAATAGTGGACGAAGTGATAACTTGCCATCGGCACGGTCCGAACCACTAATCTCTTACAATAACACGCCCTATAGTTTTCTTGGCATCAGTTGTCCGTTTGTTCTAATTAATATTGGGCCTAACAAAGACAAACTAGCCCTAAACTTCCGCACTACCTCATGCGTTTACTTAAGTTGAATGGAAGACAAAGGGCGCCACCTTCCTTTTCTTCTCAGTTGATAATATCGATCTCGTCCGAAAGCCTTTCCCACCGAACGTGGTCCTGCAATGCCCCTGTGATCGGCGTACTTTTGACCAAGTGAGGATGTTACCCGCTGAACTGCACTCTTACATACGTGGCCAATACTATAGTCTTCTAAATGTGCGCCTTTCTATTGCTGTCCCTAAAACCCAAGTCTTCAAGTAGGCCAGCGCCCAAACGAACACCGGCGTAGATATCGCCACATTCAATTAATACTCACTTCGTTATTTCCCTTCCCTGGCCTCCACACAGGATGTATATTTTTTTTTTGTGCCTAACACGTGCAAAGCGCCCCCGACAAATTAAAACCTGGATCTGTCGTGGTGATTCAGCCAATGGCGCGCTAGATTCGTGTAATGGCCGATGTACGCGACCTCTATCTGTGCGAGTGCATAAAGAAAGGAGTCGCGTCTGCTAAGCGAGAGGGTCGCTAAGTATAGTCTGCGTTCGGGTGTGGAAGTCACCGCGGCACGCGCGCAGATTAGGCTGCGCAGCCCCCCTCTATGGTCCTCGTCGTCGTGCCTTTCCTCCGGGACGCGCAGGTATTGCAGTCTCCCTTCATTTGCGCATTTCCATCTCTTTTTGTAATATTCACGCACGCCATTTCTTGCTCTTGTTTACGGACGCCTTCTCTTCCTTTCAGTTTCGCTTCGTCCTCCTCCTGTTTAGTTTTGCCGCCGAACGACAAGTGTGGACCCCTATAGCGTTAGACTTCTTTTTCTATATACGTTCGCGCACTGTTTTTCAAGTGCGGAACACTTCAGAAGGCCGGGCTCGGCGTAGCGCAGGCAAAGAAGATCGGCGTAGCGCAGGCAAAACGACACATGGCGTAGCCATTTGAGTGCGCACTCACCCCAAAGAGGAGTTGTCTTCTTGTTCAATCGCCTTGTTCATCACATAAATAAATAGAAATAAACAGAAAAAACACAAAAAGCTTGAAAAGCGAACAAAAAGGAAATAAAGGAAGGAAGAAAGAGAGAAACGATAAGAAACAAAGAAGGTTGGTTGCGCCCATGCTGGCACCACAAAGGCGAAGCTGCCCTAATTAAAAAAAATTGCATGTCTTCATATGAAGCTTCCTTGGGCGCAGGCATCTCGCATCCCAGTCTTAATTCCCACAGCCAACCCATTGAAGGCAGTGATCCAAAATGCCCAGATTGTGGGCTGCATCTACGTTAGACAACATGCTCTGGCAGTGCCCCTCATTACAGAGTTTATGAGCGCACGACCGAAGAGGAATGGAGCTCTGTGCTCAGGAGCTGAGAACTTTTGCCTCAACTGAGACCTGTCCAGAGGGCGCACGACGCGGCGATGAGGCTCGGCCTACCCGTCCTGGCGGCCCGCTGCTCTGACGCCTTGAGGTATACTGTTTTTCAGGACCTTAATAAAGTTATCTGTGTCTTTCTGTTTCTCTTCACAAGACGACCGCACGTGTCGGCTTTTAGTGAGACGAAAGCTTTATATGCCTCATCGGAAGAAAATAAAAAAGCCAGATCCGGAATATCATGCGAATTGATGTTATGCGAAGCTTGCGTACAATATACAAATGTTATACGCGCACACGTACGTTGAGCAGTCGCATATGTTTCGCATAACCAGTTGTTTACAGCTGCGTAGAATGTCAACAGCAGCAGGGGTATATCCAAAACCAGAAGTTCTAACCGGATGAACGTCTGGTTAACCTCCCTGCCTTTCTTTGCACCTTTATCTCTCTCTCTCTCTCTCTAACCGAATCTGTATAGCGCTTGTGCTTGCCAAGATGGTAGCCCTGGATAGTGCTACGTAGACTAACTTCATTGGATGGTGCTTAAGCGCACAACTGAGCTTAACCCGACGTGACGCCTGTATCATACGAATACATTTGTGATGCATATAAAATTAGATAGCCAGCAGTGCAACCACAGTGGACGTTTCACCAACATTTCGCCTGCGTAAGGTATTTATCGAAAGTTTGTAGAGCTGGCGTGGCTCTGTCGTATATTTATCATTTGCGTTCATATATAGTCAACGCTGTCACTGGCAGCTTTTTTTTTTCTTAAAAATCTTTTTCTTTCTTGAATTTCCAATGTCTGTTCTCGCTGTTCCTGGGTGGAGATAAACTGTTAATTACTTGTGACGCACACTCTTAAAAAAATGTTGTAGTGCTTACTAAGTTCATTTTACTAACTGCTTGTCACATATTTTACTAACCAATTAGTAAGTGAGGTTAGTAACAGGGAGGTTAGTAACCGTTACTACCTCCAGTGTTCCTAACGCAGTTAGTAATGGTTACTAAGTAGGCAGTTACGGTTGCTAAAAAAATGTACTAGACGCGATCATTTTGCCTGAGGAGTCCTCCATTTTATAATGGTATTATTCGCGAGCATCAACATTTAGATATATCACTGAATAATTACGCACATAATGTCATAAAGGAGAACAACACACATACACAAGCCCATGCAAAAAGTACAGTCCCTAAGCGGTTCCAGGAGTATTTATAGCCCGGACTTTGGGAAGTGAAGCTGGTACCGGTGGGCGACTATGCTGTAGGATGTATAATTTAAGTTAAGCGCCTTTATTTGTACAACATACAATTTCTTTATGTGAGCGAGGTAATGTAGTGTAGGACTTTTAATCAAGCATATTAAGAAGAACAATTATGTCTATTTTGCATAATAACATCTCAACACGGCGTAGTATCAAAGCATAAGACTGGGTAGTAAGCTTACATATATTGCCTCAATGAATCTGAATGCATCCCCGTGCTACTAAATAGGTTGTTAGACGCTCGTAGCAATAAACTCTAAAAATTGTTTAACAAGTTCGTTAAATATGTGCAACACGAAAAGTTACTAACGGTGCGCAAAATGTAGTAACCGTTGCAACCTTCAAGCGTTTGCTAACGTGGGTAGTAAAATGGTCGTAAATGGTTAGTAATGGCCCAAGAATGTTAGTAACAGCTACTGTTACTAACATTTTGCTCGTGATTACTAGCTTCTTAACTTATATTTAAAAGTGCACATCCGCATACCGCGGCCCGTGGGGTACGGGTACGTGCCAGAGATGCCTGAAAGAAAAGGTTTGACGGCGTATTTGACGGGGTTTTCATGTTTTTTATATCATGACCAGCCAGACATATTTGTCGAACTGTACTCTTCCACACTATTTTCGAGTTAAGGGCGCAATCACAAGAGCATCCAACCGTATATATATTAGATAGATAGATAGATAGATAGATAGATAGATAGATAGATAGATAGATAGATATAATAGATAGATAGATAGATATAATAGATGGATAGATAGATGGATAAATTGATACGATAGATAGATACGGTAGTTGGATAAATGGATACGATAGATAGATACGACAGATAGATATTTATTTATTTATTGAAAATACCTTACAGACCCAACAGGGCATTGTGTAAGGGGATAATAAAAGGAATACATACACGAATTGGTATGATTTCCATACAAGCAATAACATGAACTAATTGTCAATTATTATACAAGTCCTAACAGGAATAACAATGAGAAAAATAATAATAATTTTAATAGGAATAGAACGGCAATGAAAATCAGATGAATATACGCGTGAGATAATGACGTAAAACAAGCTTTAAAAAACAAGCACAAATTGTGAAAAGACTTTCCATTATTCAAAAGAAAACATCACTGAATAATACACAACAGAACCGAATGGCATGTTAGTATTCAAACCATCAAAAAAAATAAGTTTAAAGTAAGAGGAAAAAAAAAGCGAGATACTAGTAGTGAATAAACGCGTAGGTATATGATAGAAAGAAAGAAAGAAAGAAAGAAAGAAAGAAAGAAAGAAAGAAAGGAAGAAAGAAACTGTTAGAGGACCTGCAGTTTGCTTATAACTTTTTTGCCTCTAACACCACGAGAACCCTCAAGCGTGGATTGAGGTGTGTGAACCCTTCTCCTCCTCGTCTTCGTGTCTAAATTTTCGTGAAAGGTACCAGTCTCCTAGGCTGTACACGACTCGGATACAAACAATAAAAAAATAAGGAAAAATTGTCGATGAATATACCATGTAAAACAGCGACAAGCGATTAAGAAAAGACAACGGAAACTAAACAGAGATGATGAAACATGAAAAATAATGGCTACACAACAGACTACAAAATGTAAATTCTAAAAAGAAAACATAGTTATACAAGTCATAAAAACAAAAAGAAAACATTGCTCGAGAATATAAATTAGAAAGAAAGTGGATGCTAGTATACAAGCGCAATAAAAATCCCGAATAACATGAAACGACGAAGTTCTGATAAGTATATGTACAAATACTCCATAACGCTAACTTGATGTCTTTTCTTGAATCCATCCAGCGCATAACGCCGGGAAAGAAGAAGCTGTCTAGTGGGCCAGCACAAAAGGACAGGGTGCTCTGTCCTTTCGTGTTTCCTATTTTCAATAGGTGACCGGTAATATGGGCAATCGCAGGGAACTGTGGGATACGATGGCTTCTGGTTTGACGCACCATGCGGGTTAGCAGTGGCACGCGCGCATTTTTGTACCACTCCGTTGAAAAAGAGACCTCTTTGTGTGATGTCAGTGCTTTAGAAGTTGTTTTTTTTTGTTTTCGCTAACTGTGACTGCGACGATGACAAGCTACGAAAGCAATGGACGGTATAAGGAAACTTTTTTATCGCACTAAAATTATCTGCAATGCTTTTATGCTGCTCGGGGGCACTGTCAGTTTGGCTAGCAGATCAGTCGATACAGAAAATAGTTTTCATTGTATGATACCTTACTGCAGATAACAAATCAATATTTTAAAGATTTCAGACGATGGGGATGACTGTAGCAGTGTGGTAAGAGTTCATTCCGGGATCACTGCTTCGGCCGACATTGTTGATCGATCGGCATGAAGCGTGTCACTTACTGAACGCATTGAGATATCTTTTTTTTTCTCGCCTTCTGCGCGCTATAAGACGAATTTCTTAGTCGAAGCCAGATGCTTAGTTAAACGCTGATATTGATCAAGCTGCGCGGCACGGCGGCACATAAACAATACAGTCAGAAATAGACGGCGCCGAATAATCTAAACCCTGCGCTTGTTTAACGCACTTCTTCCTTTGAGTGCCATCCTGGCGCACAGTTTGACCGAGATAAACGCAAATGCAATCGTACAGCATTTCGTCTAAACTTACTCTCGAGTGCATCTTTTGCTTTTTTTTTTGTCATATATATAAGTGCAATGGCCGGCGCTCATCTCGTATGGCAGGTAGATTTCCCCTGCGCGTTCCCATATTATCTTTGCTAGGCGCGCCTGTGCGACAATTTATTTCTCAATATAATATTCGCAGCGAATGCACGCGTAAGCTTTTTTTTTAGTGTGGAATACACACGTACCTGTGATAAAATTGTTTTCGCACTTTCTGAATTCAATGTTCCGTACTTAAAGGCTACCTGTTGCTGTGGCTCTCTTCACAGCCACGGCCTACCTAATTTTTCTTTCTGCCCCGCCGCGGTGGTCTAGTGGCTAAGGCACTCGGCTGCTGACCCGCAGGTCACGGGATCGAATCCCGGCTGCGGCGGCTGCATTTCCAATGGAGGCGGAAATGTCGTAGGCCCGTGGGCTGAGATTTGGGCGCACGTTAAAGAACCCCAGGTGGTCAAAATTTCCGGAGCCCTCCACTACGGCGTCTCTCATAATTATAGCGTGGTTTTGGGACGTTAAACCCCACAAATCAATCACTTTTCTTTCTTTTCGTTTCATGTCAATAGATTCGATCATGTGTTTGCCTTCCACGCTCGAGTTGGAGCAGCCAACGGCTGAACAACCGACCATGGTTTATCAGGACGAAGATAAATGGACGACCGCGCGCGTGAATCCCGAATAATCTGAGGCTTGCAGCGAAGCGGTTCATCGTCGTCTACTCTTCTCGAACCGGAAGCCGGTAGCAGACGGTTCGTTCCCAAAATCCCCCGCTCTTTTACTAGTAACGCATTCCTGTGTCCTCCGTGACGTCACAGGAACATATTTACGCCGCTTACCCAACGGCACTTTCGGGATTCTCGTTGTTTTCAGTTAAGGCCTATACGTGGGCATTTCTATAAATCTCGCAAAAATCAACAAAAACAACCAAAACATATTTCAGAGGTAAGATCGCCGGGTATGGTAGCTCCAGCAGCTTTAAAAAAAGAAAAGAAAAAGATGGTTGCGTAAAGGCGGGTGACTTGTGACCCAAGTTTTTGTGCGCGGGTTACTGCAGATCGACGATAATACCGGAAAGACGGCAAAGAACGTCATCAAGAAGTGGGGTTCCGGCATGCGCAGCATCTGGCGCGGACAGCCCGCCCGTATTTGCGCTTACACGGCGCTGAAAGAGGGAACACACAGCGTACTGTACGGCGGCGCGACGATTCATTTGTCAGCGGTGGCCTCATTGTTTTTTTTTCTTCTCTCATTTCGTGCGTTTCTTCTAAAACAGTGCCTGCTTTTTGCTCCTCTCCGTGTGCTTCTGACATCCTGCCTCTTGTCGTTCGCTCCTTCTTGGTCCCGTCTGGTTTGTTCGGATAACACACACGAGATGGTTAGTTAGCCTTTGTCACTGTTTGATTCACTCTCCGGAATGTGTGGCTTCGTTGATTGAAAAGCGACTTTCGGGAAGCAGATTTTTCTTTCTTTTTTTCTCAGAAGAGCGACTTGCTTCAAAAAGACCTTAGAGATGCCTCTCTTTCAATTGATCCCCACGAGTTTACATAGAACTTCGAGAAGAACAGAAATACGAAATAACAAAAACGCGATTACAATATCTCATTGGAAACTTTGCAGTGGAGAAACGCCTGCGCCTTTTAACGAGTGATCCTTGAAACAAAGCAGATGCCGCCTACGTTAGTCATGTTATCGAGAAGTAACTTCATAAAGCGGTGGTTACATATTTTTATCCATTGTTAGATGCCGCGTACTTTACATCGAAGGAAAAATAGACGCTGATCTTCCGTCGCGTGCTCCCTTTTCGTGTCCACGCGAATGCCTTTACTAGCTCTTCACATTCCTTTATGGAGGGTACAAGCTTCGGTGGTGCATAATGAATTTGAGAGCAGCGTAATGGACAAGGATTGGTGAAGATAGCAGACACAGCGTTGTCCTTCAACAACGTTTTAAAACTGAAGCGATGTAGTACAATCATGTAAATGTGTGAATATATGCATGCGTACAAGAGGGGTTAGTTATCAACTGCGTTGATAGCTATACAACAACAAAAATTCTTGTCACGTGTTGATTGAGCTAGAAGTCAGTATCAGCTTAAAACTGGTAAAGAATGATAAGCAGTCTCTTTCTTCCATAGCGTCAATAGCGTGAAATTGCCCCTTCAGAGGCGCTTTTTGAAAAAATGGGATTGTGCATCTCAATCAGCATTGGAGTAAATGTAGAAGCGTTTCACTTTTTAAGTGTAAATTTGTGCGGTACCATGCTTGGTTCTTTCTCGACTTGGCGGGCTCACTGTATGATTGTGGTGAGCTTCTTTGTTGCTCCAGAGAAATGCCTGGTCACGTGTTCCACAAGTGCGCCGTTGTCTTTGTGGACAGGAGTGGCTCGCGCGCTGCGCGGTGGTTATCAGACGTCCCGTTTCAGCTCTTCTCGATGACGTCGTCGTCCCTTCGGCTTCTCGGAAGGCTGCAGTCTCTTAAGCACGGCCGTCAACGCCTCCCGCATCACCGAGCCATCCTTCGTTAGAGGCCTATTCAACGCCCGAAGAGTCTTCTCGTCTGCCCGAAGCACAGTCGCGGGTTATGCGCGTATAGTACGATGCAGTGCAGAGCTGGTCATCGAAACGGAATGGATCCGTTCGTGCCTGCGAGCACAGTCAAACCCGACTGTATTGAACTGTGGTAAATAGAGTTATCCTTTATATCCAGCGATTTTCGAACACGACAACGCTTTAACGTCACTATATATTACAATTTGCAGCTACATCTAACAAAAAAAAAAGCCCGGATACTTGATATGTCGAACATTGGGCCAAGCGAAACTCCTTAAGAAGTTGGCTTTTTCTTACGCGAGCGGGCTTTCCCGCGTGCGTTTGAGACAGCAAGCGGTTTGATTAAGAGGGAGTCCACCGTGCAGCGCAGAGCGAGTAGAAGCTACCGCTTGCCATCGCGGGCTTTCTCCCATGATTCCTCGTCGTCGCGGCTGTCTTGCGCGGTCTACGTTCAGTTATCACCTCCCTTTGTTAACGCAATGTGTGTGGAAAAACGGAATAACCTTTTTCTGCGCCAAGCTGATGCACAACAACTACGTAACAGCGTAATTTTTTTTATTACACTTGAAATTTTCGCATCGCCTCAGTGTCCAGTGAAGTACTGGCAGCAAAAGTATAGCCTTGTGCGAGTACGGTCAGACTATGTAAGCTCACGCGCGTTTTTTTTTTTTTCGTCGCGTCCTGGCGTCCTCTGCGGCAGCGCCAGCTGTAAATTACACCTGAAATGATGGAACGTCAACGCGTCGTTTGCCAGCGCGCGCGGGCTGACGGGATTGCACCATGCTCCATGGCACTGTCGACCTCCGCGGTCCCGCGGCGGGGTGCACTCGTGTCCTGGCCGGCCCAGCCGAACAAGCAGCACCACACGCCTAGTGCCCTGTCGAATGTACGGCACCGCAAGATTGCAAAAAAAACCAAAAAAAAAAAAAAACGCCACCGGTGCAGTCACCCGAAGATGCCATTCTCTTCGGCAACTTCTCTATCGGAATTAAACCTGCAGCTTCTTTCAGAAGGACAGCACATATAATCTCTGTAGCTTTCATACTCCTATAAATAGTTCCTTTGTTGCCCATCTGGTCCTTCCCACTTAATGCCTGATTGCCTTATAGGTCAACTAGGGCTTATCATGCCTCCAACATTACACCCGTTCATGTACGCAATAAAAGTTTGAAGTACATTTTCCCCCGCATAATTGGACATCACGATTCGTTACCTGCTGAAGTTCGTTTGTTACCTTTTCTCTATTTTTAAACGGCATTGCTGATGTATGTTGATATTTTCGTTCCACTGTTCTGTTCCTAAATGTTACAATCTCTGGTTATCACATATTTCTGTACATTTTTTACATGTACGCCTGCCATAGCCCCAACGGGCTATGACAGGCGTACATGTATGTATGTATGTATGTATGTATGTATGTATGTATGTATGTATGTATGTATGTATGTATGTATGTATGTATGTATGTATGTGTGTGTGTGTGTGTGTGTGTGTGTGTGTGTCTCTCTCTCTGTGTGTGTGTGTGTGTGTGTGTGTGTGTGTGTGTGTATGTATGTATGTATGTATGTATGTATGTATGTATGTATGTATGTATGTATGTATGTATGTATGTATGTATAATCGTTTCATTCGAACATAGAGAAGTATCACGTGACCGCTGCGTAGAGCAGCCCTAAAAAGCACGCTGAGTGTGATAGTGAAAAATAGCGTCAGCTTAGGGCCAATGCAGATCAGAGGCTTCCGGCCCCTCACCAGTACGCAGAGCTGCGTACGAATATATCAAGCAGCTGTTTGCATTGATAGTTTTTTGATACCAAAGTTTCTTGTCCACAACCCACCCCTGCATATGTAACCCGCTCCCCCAACTACAAACATTGGAAAAAAAAAATGATATCCGTGTATTACTGTTTCTTGCGTTATCATGAAGCAGTGCCGTGAAGCCTGCACCGAAGTTCGCTCCGAAAGTGTGGTATAATGTGTGAATCTGAAAATGTCATATCGAACGATACGGTGTGTAGAACGTCTCAGTATTTGGTCGAGCTCTAAAAAAACAAAACAAAAAAAAAAGCTCGCAGGTGCGATGTACATGTGACCCCAGTATGTATATGTGAATTTATATATGACCGCAGCTTCAGTGATCCTAACACCTTTCAAATCCCTTTAATTGCGTCCTTCCTCGCGGTAGTGGCCGTTCACGTGTATGCGGCTGCATGCAGTCGTACCGAGCCGGCACTACCACGTGCCACGTTCATTGAGGATCTTAGCGCCTTCGGATCTGTATAACTCATCAGCCAAGCACTTCGGACCTTTCGGGCTTCACTTCACGACATTCGCTCCGGTGGCTTGCTTTTCTTCACTTACATACACAATTCGCCAATTTCAATGTACTTGTAAGTGATCGCCCGTAGACAAGTGCCCAATTCGCCTTTAAGTTCTCTGTCCATCGGACCTGCACACATACCCGAATTAGCGTAATCTATATTCTTAGTACCTTGATACTGTTTATTAACTATAGTGTGACAGCTTCTTCATAGCTGCATAGCAACGGCCTGCTGCTTTATTGTTGTGACTTAAGACCAGAAGTAAAGCGAAACATGCATTACGTCTTGGTCTATTACCCAACATTGATGTACGTGTCGATGGCGTACGTGTCGTTTTAACTACAAGGTATCACGTGACAGTGGTGTGACAATGGTAACCCGCGTGCCATTTGTGGGGCTAACTGTTGCCTTATTCCTTTTAGTGCAAGTTACCCAGTTTCTGTGGTACATACGCATTTATGGTGATGATAGTTTTCTGTTCAGTTGCACCGAGTTATGTGGCACTTGTTATGCCAAGTGTTAACACGGATCCCCCGAAATGAAAGGTTTGACCACAAAGAGCTTCGCGATTAAAAATGCAATCGTAATTATCAAAGAATTAAATAAGAATGTTCATGTAAGTTGCGATAGTTTACACAATCAATCGGCCAATCAATTAATTGATCGATCAATCAGTTTCATTGTTTTATAACATTATAATTAAGGTTGCGACTTTTGTGAGTTAATTTATGCTTAAAAGAGGGAAAAAACAGCGCAAAATTTAGACAGACACAATCTAAAGAAGGCAGGACACAGCGCTCGTGTCGTGCCTTCTTCACCTTGTGTTTGTCTGAATTTTGCGCTGTTTTGCCCTTTTTTAAGCATGATAATAAACATGCATAAAATATATAGGGGGGGGGGTCCAAAGTACTATAGACTACACCGACACTGGCCGAAAACTATGCGAGCATTCTCCGCTTCACACGCTTGCTATTTACTGCTGTGATATTATTTCGTTTTTGGGTGAAACAAATATATTTCAGATAATTGTGAAGCCTCTCGCTGCTTATTATAACCGGCAGGGGGAACACTGCAGGTTCAGACAAGCAGAAAAAAAAAAAAAGTCGGACAATCATACAGACACAGATTTTAAGAATACTTCCGCTCAAGGTGGTGTAGGGGGCTGACCCCACCTTGGGACGGGAATTAAGGCCGACCCTCATCGCCATTGGTACGCTTAGCATCCGCGGGAGTTTTTTTTAGACTGCATGTATTTAATCGTTATTGACGCTAGTCTGTTAACCTAACAAAGTCTACGGCGTTAACAAAGTTTTGTAGTAGTTTTCTACATTGTAAGTTACACGATCCGTTCCAAACTAACGCTCGAAGAGCTGAACCTAATGCACCGAGAGTTACGTACTTCGGGCTTAGTGGCCAGGAAGGCAGTAAAGCACACGGTTTGGTATCGTCCGGGCGAGGGTATTAGTGTCCTCCTGGTTGCATCTGGCAATCAGAAGGGGGTGCACTCGTCGTGTGCTGTTGCTCAGACTAAGCTCCAACTGCTGTGGCGCGCAGGCAGTCATTACGCCGAGAGGATTTTGGAGGGGAACGAGTCGCTATAGCGCGCTCTGACGCCGAAATTTCTCACATATGCGTGCTGAGCCAAGCAGGGCCTGCTTTTTGTGTTTCCCATTCTTTCTCGCGGCCCTGCGCATTAGCTGCGACCAGTATCACGTGCCTGCCAGTGGCGATGAGCAGCACCCATTTAACCGAGTGCTGGTCGGCCGTGGTAAGCCTAGCGGGTATCTGTTCTTGAGGCCGCTTGTTCGGCTCCCCGATACGGCGGCTGAATTTCTATATGGGCGTCGAAATGAAACGCAAGAGCATCCTGGTACATAGACTTAGGCGCACATTGGAATAACGCCATGTGGTCGAATTTATTCCACAGTTGCCTAGTGATAATGATACCTGAGGTTTTATGTCCCAAAATCAGGATATGATTATGCCGGTGCCGTAGTGGAGGGCTGCGGAAATTTCGTCTATCTGGTGCTCCTAAACGTGTCACTGACATCACTGACACGATTACATCGCACACTGCATGGACGTCTAGTATTCTTTTCTCCGTCGAAGCGCAACCGCTTCGGTTCGACGGAGAAAATCGCCTTGACCGCCTCGGCTGCATTTTCCATGGATGCGAAAATGCTGTTGGCCTTTGTATTCAGATTTGGGCGCGCGTTAAAGGAATGCCATGGTCGAAATTTCCGGAGACTTCCAGTACGACGTCTCCCATAATCATGTCGTGGTTTTGGAACGTTAAACCCTACATACTATATATAGGATAAATGCCTCTCCCATGTTCCGCCAGTCAACCCGGTCCTGTGCTTGCTGCTGCGAATTTATACCCGCAAACTTCTTAATCTCATCTGCTCACCTAACCTTCTGTCTCCCCCTGACCCGCTTGCCTTCTCTGGGAATCCAGACAGTTACCCTTAATGACCAGCGGTTATCCTGTCTACGTGCTACATGCCCGGCCCATGTCCATTTCCTCTTCTTTATTTCAACTATGATAACCGTAACCCCCGTTTGTCTCCTAATCCACTCTGCTCTCTTCTTGTCTCTTAAGGTTACACCTACCATTTTTCTTTCCATTGCTCGCTGCGTCGTCCTCAATTTAAGCTAAACCCTCTTTGTGAGTCTCCAGGTTTCTGCTCCGTAGCTAAGTACCGGCAAAATACAGCTGTTATATACCTTCCTCTTGTGGGATAGTGGGAATCTACCTGTCATAATTTGAGAGTGCTTGCCGAATGTGCTCCACCCCATTCTTATTCTCCTAGTTACTTCAATCTCGTGGTTCGGCTCTGTGGTTATTACCTGCCCTAAGTAGACATAGTCTTTTACAACATCAAGTGCACTATTACCTATCTCGAAGCGCTGCTATTTTCCGAGGTTGTTGTACATTACTTTCGTTTTCTTGCCGATTAATTTTGAGACCCACCTTTCTGCTCTCCTTGTATAACTCCGTAATCATGAGTTGCGATTCGTCCCCTGAGTTACTCAGCAATGCAATGTCATCGGCGAAGCTCAGGTTACTAAGGTACTCTACATTAACTCTTAACCCTAACTGTTCCCATTCTTGGCTTCTGAAAACTTCCTGTAAGCACGCGGTAAATAGCATTGGAGAGATTGTGTCTCCCTGCCTTACAGAAGGACACAATATATATATATATATATATATATATATATATATATATATATATATATATATATATATATATATATATATATATAATGTGTGTGTTTGTGGCAAAGGGTTCATGAAAGTGGATTCAGCACATTTTTCGTAATTGATTGCGGTGAAAGAGGAAGGTCGCTGTTGGCTTGTTTTAGAGAGGACATGGGGACTCTCGGATTCCTTTCCTTCTTCCTTTCCTCAGATTGGGGATGAGTATGAGGACGAGGGAGAAGAGAAAACAGTTTCCTTTCTTGCGCTCTGTTTACGTTTCAGAAAACGTCGCCTTCCACGTCGTGGCGCGCTCCCCGTCATTGTTGTTTATGTGGCCGCTGTCGATGGCGTCGTGCTCCCGACTGCCAAAGTTGTGTGAGCTAAATGGCCGCGTCGCGTTCAGCGGAACGGGCCCATCCGACGCTGTCAGCAGAGGAGCGCTGGCCTCTTGGGCCGATGGAGACGGGACAGCGCGGCGCCAGGCGTCGAAGACAAGCTGGTTTGGAGGCGACAAAAGCAAATAGGGAGGATGACAGGTTCACCGCGCAATTGTATAATGGGCAGAGAGCTTAGATGTGTAGCGAAAAAAAAAAGGAGAGAGAGAGAAGTTCGTAGGACAACGACGTTAGTTTATTTCATTCGATACCAACGAAGCAGTATCAGCGGCAATAAGACGTCTGCGAAACGAACGGAGCATGCTAAAAATGACAGAAACCTACAATATCGACTCTTGCCCCAGTCCTTTCAAAAACATCGTCTCGTGCATCGTCATTTTTAGTGTGTGCCTGTGTGTGTGTGTGTGTGTGTGTGTGTGTGTGTGTGTGTGTGTGTGTGTGTGTGTGTGTGCTCACACACCAGGTTCTTTCACTCGCACAGTTCATGCATAGTGTGGTATGACCAAGAAACGCTCAGCTTGACTCGCTTTGCGTCACCATGTCCTGATCAGCCTCTTCCCGGCAAGAATAATCGCGGCACAAAAGCACGATGTATCTGGACGGTCGTTGCGGAGAGCGGCCTGAGAAGTGTCATGCGGAATCTTGCGTTGCATCGGATTTCGATTTGTCCTCGTTTAGGGATCGCGACGGCAACAACAGCGGCGTTCTGTCCAGCAGCAGCCTCGCCCGAACGGCAGGCTACGTCGCTCCATGACCGCCAACACGAGGGGCAAAAGAAGCCGAGGCTTTTGGTATTATTTCTCTTGCTCGCTTCTGCATCCTCGACGACGAGCCCTCTTCCTTTGATGGTCGCTAATTTCTTTTCCTGCGTCGCTCGGCTTTTTCCCGAATTGTGTTGTGCCCTCTCGGTTGCTTCTTCTTTTTTTTTTCGGGATGCTCGGCTGCCAAGAGCGAGTGCGTCTGTGCAATGCAGAGCGGCGTGCAATTTCCAGCGGGATGCTGCTGCGTGTGTGCCGTTGTTTTTGCGCGTGGCCGATTTTCATCGCTATAGCTGGCGTGTTCTCCCTCTCGATGCTCTGTATTCTGCGTCTCGTTAAATGCGTGCACCATTGCTGAAGCTTGGAAAGCTGCAGCTTCGGCTTGTTTCTGCGTATCTGATTAGGAAAAAAATAAAAAAACACAAGTATCTTGCACTGCTCACTGCTTTTGATGAAGTAAACATGTCTCATTAAGTGCTCAAGATAATACCCAAACGCCATCAATGAAGGTCTTTTTTTGTGGGATTATGTATGCTGTGGTCGTTTAAGCGTTTACCTGTCAATAATTCGTACAATGTCCAATTGTGTCCATCGCAACGTTGCCCTAAGATTTAATGACTTTGTTTTTTTTTAGCCTCTGAGTGGCGTAATTCAGTTGATCAATTACATTTTAAAGTAGTTTTGTTTATTTTTTACACCTCAGGCGTGCTTTTGTCACGTCTTTGAAAAGAAGTGCAGTGAGGGCTGCATCCTTTGGCATTCGATGAGGTAAGAATGGATGGCCCAAGCAGAATGTTCGTACGTTTTGTGCTGCCACCTATCATGAAAAAAAAGTACATCGCCGCCAAATGACGCCAGATTGACGAGGCCTTGTTTTTCTCTCCTTAATAGTTGACGTACACCCGTATATCTCTTGATAATAGTTCGCTTCTTTCGGAATATTAGTAAACACACACACACAAACACACTCTCTCTCTTTAAGAAAGAAAGACAAAGGGAAGGGGTGGTCGATGCATATGAAAAGGAAATGCGGGAGCCGTGACGAGATTCTTCCGCGCCCTTAAGATACGCACACTCCTTCTCAGCGCATCCCATATTCCTTGAATACTCGCTCAACTGTGAAGTAATCTTCCTTGGATGGCTGATGATTCCGTCATAGATTGTTTCTTCTCCGCGCTCATATATCGTCAACTTGTTTCCTCTCCAAACCGGCGTGCCACTCCGACAATAAGTAGAACGCGTGCAATAATTCGCGTGCACACTCTATATTCGTTCTAGTGGTGTGCTGTGGCCACGACTGGTGCCGCATGCTTTACGAAGTCCCGCCCAAGTGATTTCCCTCCACGTGTCGCGGTGTTCCCAGCGCTGCACTGAAATTTGCGGTGCCCGGTGTGGTGGTCGCCCGCCTGTTCGTTGGTCTCTTCTTCGCGGTCGTACGCGTCGTCCTCGTCCTTTGATTCTCTTGATAGTATTTTCTCTGCACGGTCTTTCTTTTGCGGCTCGTTAGCTGCCTCGGCTCTCGCGTCTTCTCGTTGCGACCGGTGGTGGTCGCCTCCCCAAAGGCCGGCTGATAAAGGAGAGGGATTGTGGGAGTGGCCCCGGCCGGGCTCTTCGGATTGTGTCGTGTTGCGCCCCGGCGAGATGCGCACGTCCGTTTTGTCGTAACCTTCCCTGGCGTGCGCCGCTTTAGCCTTCGGTGCCCGTTGTATACCTGTGTATCTTTAATGTTTCTTGAGAGGTTCGGGTGAAAAAGAAGGACGCGCAGCAAGGACCGGGCGAGGCAGGCGCATTTTTCTCCATTGTGATCGCCGACGTTCGCTCTCTCTGTTTTGTTTTCGTTCGTTTGCGTCGTGCTCGCGCAGAAGGGCATGTATTTGCGGTGCCCGTCGAAGGCTTCCTGCTCTGTTCGTGACTGTTGCGTTTGGTTTTCTTTCTTTTTTCGTTCTTTCTTTTTTGACTTTTCGTCCAAGGAAGGATTCGCGTAGGTCAGAGAGCTCGGCTATTCATTGCGCCGCTCCTTTCGCATTCGTCGCCTGAAAGGAGAGTGTAGGTGTAAGCGTGGTACCGCCGCGGTGTTGCTTGATGCATATACGGCCGAACGGCCGCACCTCTGTTGCAGCGCACCGCTTCGTTCGGGGAGCGTTGTGTCTCCGGATTTCGCGACGGCTTCCACTGGAAGTGATACGAAAAAGATTCAACCACCGAGAGAGTGGTGTTTCTGCAGTATTGTCACCGAATGCATCTCTTGCCGGCACCTTTAAGGATTCCGAGATTTTAAGCCCATCGAATATCTTATACACCTTAAGACTGCGCCATAATTTTATGCCAATAGCAATCTTCGGTGTTGAAGCCCCGCCATGGTGGTCTAGTGGCTAAGGTACTCGGCTGCTGACCCGCAGGTCGCGGGATCAAATCCCGGCTGTGGCGGCTGCATTTCCGATGGAGGCGGAAATGTTGTAGGCCCGTGTGCTCAGATTTGGGTGCACGTTAAAGAACCCCAGGTGGTCAAAATTTCCGGAGCCCTCCAGTACGGCGTTTCTCATAATCAAATGGTGGTTTTGGGACGTTAAACCTCACAAATCAATCAATCTTCGGTGTTGAAAGTCCAATGAGAAGACGAGGAAAAAGCTGCTTTCCGCATTGCAACAAGTGGCTTCACTAGTTGTTTGCCACAGTGGATCAGTGCCTAAGGCACGGCCTGAGGTGCTGACCCGAAGGTTGAGGCTTCGACCCGGCCGCGGCGTTCACATTTCGGTGGAAACGAGATGGTAGAAGCCCGTGTTGTATTCAATGTGAGTGCACGATTAAGAACACCAGATGGGCGAAACTTGTGGAGCGCTCCACTACAGCGTCTCTCTCATATCTGGGGTTTTGCATCCACAAAACCCCAGATATAATAATAATAATAATAATAATAATAATAATAATAATAATAATAATAATAATAATTATTATTATTGGCGTCACTGGTTGTTTCGATTCTATCACCGCGTGCCTTTTGTTGAGATATACCGTGAACATACGCTGCAGCGCAGGGTTCCCCCTTCAGGAGGCGGGGGGTGAAGATTCGTGGCAGTGCCCCCCTCTCTCTATTATGTCAATGTATGGGGCTGACTTAACCCCCCCCCTCCCCCCCATGTCACAGCGCCCCCTTCCTATGATGTCAGTGGGGCCACACTGACATCATTGGAAGGGGGGTGCCCAACTCTGCACCATGAACGTCACGCTGTCATCAGGTACTTAGCATACATTGGTGGTGCGCCTTGCGTCGATAATATTCTGCCGCGCTGTGAAAGCTTAACCTGTCGTAAAGTATCTCTGAACGGAATAGTTGGTAACGTTACCTGCTGAAATTTTCGGCGCGCAAAAGAAGACACGGAGAAAGCTTGTGACAGGGTGGTACCGTAACTTCCAACAGAATGTTTGTCAAACAGGGGTGACGTCCGCCGCCGTGGAACAGGGGTTATTGTTCTGTGCTGCTGATCGAAATTTCCATCCACTACGGCGTCTTTGATTATCATATCGTGGTTTTGCGATGTAAAAGCACAGGTATTATTATTATTATTATTATTATTATTATTATTATTATTATTATTTTAAGCACATTGGTTATAGCGCTTGAAATGCTGCGCATGGATGCGTGCAGAGCGGGGCCACTGTGTTTTGTTTAAGAATACTTTTTTTTTAGTTATATGCTGCGCTGATACAAGTTGTCCTTGCGATTTCCACTGCTTCAATAATCTCGCAGGCTGTCATTGCTGCTAGTGCTGATAACAATGCACTTTTTGAGTGAATGTGCAATTGATCTAATAGCTAAGTTGTCTGTGACCATCCATGTCATCTTTGTACAAAACTTCTTTTTAGAACTTTAGCAGAAAATGCAAGCTCGAGCTTGTACTTGGATATCATCCTCTTTCCAAAAGCTAGTAGTGGAATCACGGGTAGTGCGTCACGGCAGACTTTCTTCTTGTTTACTTAAAAAATAAAAATGCCGCATAGCAGCGGCACACTTTTACCATGATGTAAACTGTGAACTGGCTTGGTTTGTTGCTTAATTTAAGGTTTTGATTGTGTGACCTTTTCTCTGAAGATCTCGTCTTTCTGCTTTACAGGTGAGTCTGCAATCTGACTACCTGTTTAGCGTGCGTGCGTGGACCACGAAGAAAAAGTGGTGAGCTGCTCAGCATGTCGAGTTACTTTTGTTACCTATAGGTTTTTTTTTTAGTTCTGTTTATGAGAAACCGGATTGAGTGGTGTTTGGTGAGCCGTACTTACTCCAGCTGAACTACATGGAAAGGGTCGCTCAGACAGAGTAATTGCCGGCCAGGACTGCTAGGCTAACCCCGCCTGTGGCCACATCACAGTCACCACGCAAGTCGAGGGTGCACCCTGCAGGAGCTAAAAGAGCGCTCGCATGTAAGGCTCTCGCCTTAATAAAGGCGAGAGCCTTACATGCGAGTGCGACGCAGAAGGAGTAGCCGGCGTGGGCGAAGTGAAACAAGAAATGAAGTTGAAGTGACCGTGGGAGCTGCGTGCGTGTTCACTTCATCTATGCGGTGTTCGCCTGACTAATGAAAGAAAACGGTTTTCGTGCAACAACAACAACAACAACAACAACAACAACAACAACAACAACAACAACAACAACAACAACAACAACAACAACAACAACAACAACAACAACAACAACAACAACAATAATAATAATAATAATAATAATAATAATAAAATAATAATAATAATAATAATAATAATAATTATTATTATTGGCGTCACTGGTTGTTTCGATTCTATCAACGCGTGCCTTTTGTTGAGATATACCGTAAACATACGCTGCAGCGCAGGGTTCCCCCTTCAGGAGGCGGGGGGTGAAGATTCGTGGCAGTGCCCCCCTCTCTCTATTATGTCAATGTATGGGGCTGACTTAACCCCCCCCCTCCCCCCCATGTCACAGCGCCCCCTTCCTATGATGTCAGTGTGGCCACACTGACATCATTGGAAGGGGGGTGCCCAACTCTCCATGCACCATGAACGTCACGCTGTCATCAGGTACTTAGCATACATTGGTGGTGCGCCTTGCGTCGATAATATTCTGCCGCGCTGTGAAAGCTTAACCTGTCGTAAAGTATCTCTGAACGGAATAGTTGGTAACGTACCTGCTGAAATTTTCGGCGCGCAAAAGAAGACACGGAGAAAGCTTGTGACAGGGTGGTACCGTAACTTCCAACAGAATGTTTGTCAAACAGGGGTGACGTCCGCCGCCGTGGAACAGGGGTTATTGTTCTGTGCTGCTGATCGAAATTTCCATCCACTACGGCGTCTTTGATTATCATATCGTGGTTTTGCGATGTAAAAGCACAGGTTATTCTTATTATTATTATTATTATTATTATTATATATTATTTAAGCACATGGTTATAGCGCTTGAAATGCTGCGCATGGATGCGTGCAGAGCGGGGCCACTGTGTTTTGTTTAAGAATACTTTTTTTTAGTTATATGCTGCGCTGATACAAGTTGTCCTTGCGATTTCCACTGCTTCAATAATCTCGCAGGCTGTCATTGCTGCTAGTGCTGATAACAATGCACTTTTTGAGTGAATGTGCAATTGATCTAATAGCTAAGTTGTCTGTGACCATCCATGTCATCTTTGTACAAAACTTCTTTTCTAGAACTTTAGCAGAAAATGCAAGCTCGAGCTTGTACTTGGATATCATCCTCTTTCCAAAAGCTAGTAGTGGAATCACGGGTAGTGCGTCACGGCAGACTTTCTTCTTGTTTACTTAAAAAATAAAATGCCGCATAGCAGCGGCACACTTTTACCATGATGTAAACTGTGAATTGGCTTGGTTTGTTGCTTAATTTAACGTTTTGATTGTGTGACCTTTTTTCTCAAGATCTCGTCTTTCTGCTTTACAGGTGAGTGTGCCATCTGACTGCCTGTTTAGCGTGCGTGCGTGGACCATGAAGAAAAAGTGGTGAGCTGCTCAGCATGTCGAGTTACTTTTGGTTTACCGATAGGTTTTTTTAGTTCTGTTTATGAGAAACCGGGTTGAGTGGTGTTTGGTGAGCCGTACTTACTCCAGATGAACTACGTGGAAAGGGTCGCTCAGACGGAGTAATTGCCGGCCAGGACTGCTAGGCTAACCCCGCCTGTGGCCACATCACAATCACCACGCAACTCGAGGGCGCACCCTGCAGGAGCTAAAAGAGCGCTCGCATGTAAGGCATTCGCCTTAATAAAGGCGAGAGCCTTACATGCGAGTGCGACGCAGAAGGAGTAGCCGGCGTGGGTGAAGTGAAACAAGAAATGAAGTTGAAGTGACCTTGTGAGAGCTGCGTGCGTGTTCACTTCATCTATGCGGTGTTCGCCTGACTAATGAAAGAAAACGGTTTTCGTGCAACAACAACAACAACAACAACAACAACAACAACAACAACAACAACAACAACAACAACAACAACAACAACAACAACAACAACAACAACAACAACAACAACAACAACAACAATAATAATAATAATAATAATAATAATAATAATAATAATAATAATAATAATAATAATAATAATAATGAGTTTTAGAGTGCTGGTTTGGCTGGTGGGGCAGGAGGCAAGTTGGAGAAGTAAGTCCGAACCCCTCTGCCGATGGCTGCTCATCTCGTGGTTTGACGTAATCGCTTCGTGGCGCTGTGGACGTCCGGCCGATTGCGTTTGTGTCGTTTGTTGGGCGGCCTCCGCTGCGCGGATTCGGCTCACCGGCGCGCCATATCGCTCCGTCGACCGTGCTCTATTTATTATCCGCAGGCGGCCGCGTGAGAGCGCCTTGTTACAGCACCAGCTCCCTTCGCGCGTGCGTGCCCGTGATCGTCCGCGCACGATGCCGGGTTTACGCGCCTCGCTCGGCCTGTCACCCGGTGCGCAGGTCGGGATTCGCCAATGATAAGCACGGCCACTCGTTTCCCATCCCGCTGGGTGTACCATCGGAAGCCCTTTATTATGCGGGGTCATCGCTGCGCTCTATCTTTGTCGGCTCTTCTTTCTTTTTAATTTTCTCCTTCACCGATCGCGCGCGTCACGTTCGGCCTGCATTGCGGCCGGTGTTGGTGCCCAACACTTCTCGTTATGCGTGATCTTCGAGACCGGAGCGTGAATGCAGGGATTAAGAGACTTGGATAGCGTCGGAACGTTTAACCGGGCAAGTTGTCGTGCTTCCACTGGAACGAATAAACAGCGCGAAGAACATCGAAAGAAACGACAGACAACGGCGTTGACTCGCAAGTAAGATGTTTATTTTGAACTGAACCGAATGAATAGCGACTGGAAAAGGATGAAAGCAACCATCACGCACAAGCAACCGCCCTTCTTCAGTTGCTGCTCATGCTGTTCATTCCGAAACAAAAGTTTTAGTTGGGAGTCAGCGTTTTTCTTTGTCGTTTCTTTAGTTCGTCCTTGTCGTTTTGCACTGCATGTATATTCGTTCCAGATTAAAACAATGAGACTTGAGTGTCGAAAAAGAATCGGTGGTTCGTTGCAGAGTTGCTCGAGCTTAAATGCTCTCGAAGTTCGGGATAGCAATAGAGACACAACAAAAGAAGAGGAAAGCATGGAGTGCATCAGGCTCGTAGTCTGGGGGGGGGGGGGGGGGGGGAGTGTTTCACCGAAGACGTTAAATGACGCCAATGAAAAAAATAGGTGTTTTTCATAGCTTTCAACAGGTCACCCCCCCCCCCCCCCCCCAAATAATATAATTATTCCTGGCTACGGGCCTGCAGTGGGTAGTATACGGTATGCTACTCTGCATTGGGTAGGTGAGTAGGGGGCATAACGGCAGAGAGATAAATATCAAATAAGGAAAAATAAGAACGATTGAAACTACACACATACAAGAGAGCTTTCCTCTCAGTGTCGTTCTAGCAGGCCATAGACCACAGGAAGCTTATACCAGTGCTTGAATGGCCTGCCATGGCCCGTAATAACATCACGTGGAACGTGACGCCATGAATGAAATAAAACAAACAAACAAACAAACAAAAAACGCCCGGCCTGTGCGGAAGGCGCAGCACATGCACAGTGAAAGCTAGAAAAGCGACATTTCAAGTTTTTTCAAAACACTCATTGGGTAACTACTGCATGCACGCTTGCTTGGTACCCACTAGGGCATCAATAATAAAGGTTTTGGGGTAGTAGGCCGGCATTCGCTATGCTATTTTTCGTCATTCTTCTGAGAAGCGTTGTATCCGCTAAACACTTGCAAGGAATTTTGTGCCAATCGCCCATGCAGAGGCTGACGACAATGAGGAATTATGACTGAAGTAGGTATGCGCCACAGTAAATAGGGGAACAAGAACAAGCTTATGTAATGGGTTGGAGCATTGGACGGCCCACTCGTTACTACTCGCATTGTGCGACGAATGGTTCTTCTTTCGCTTTTTTTAAAACGATTTCTAATTCGTATGAACGCGATTGCTTTCCCGACATCAAGCCTGCCTAAGGCAAGTTTGACGACAAGTCACAAGCACCAGCGTAGCTCAGTAGTAGAATACAGGGCTGGCGCCCAACTGACCCGGGTTCAAGCCTCACTGTTTCTTTAGTGCTAAATTTGCCAACAAGCTCAAGCACCGGCGTAGCTCGGAGGTAGAATACTGGTTTGGCACCCAGCAGACCCAGGTGTCGAGCACCCATCTTTGGTGCTAGTTTATTTTTTCTAATTTAGCACGAAGTGGCTATGAACATCGGTGGCAGCGGCGGACAATTGCGTGTGACCCTAGTTGTGATCTCATACAGCTATCGCTGTAAAAAAAAAAAAAAATGTTCCACACCTGCCCTCAAAGCTACTGGCGTCAATAAACAATGCTCTGAGGATTAAGTGTGCATATATACCCGTAAAGTGGGTGGTGGGAGGGGATTAATGCCGCTGTACCTCATTTGGTATAGCATTGGACGCGTTATTCGAAGGTCGCAGGTTCGATCCCCTCCAGTGGAAAGTTATCTTCTTGTCCTCTTTTCTTTATTCACATTTTCATTACATTAACTACTAATAACAATCCCTATACAATCCTTGTTATCATTGTCTGTTCGTTATAATTAATATTGTGCCTAATAAAAATGTAAAACCAAGCCCCTAAGTTTCCGTTTCTTTCCTTCAAAAATGCACGTGAACGCGTCTGTTGGACATAAGCTAAGCTTAGAAAAGGTGGTGAAGCGGTTGCGGTGCTCTCCTGCTCACGCGGAGAGTCGCAGTCCCGGCGGTCACGTTTCTACGGAGGGGAATTACTCCCGTGTACTGTGAGATATCATTGCACGTCAAGAAACACCGGATGGTCGGAATTTCCGGGGGCCTGTGCTAGAGCGTCCCTCATATTCATAATGTAGTTTCGGGAGAATGACCGTGATCCCAAAGCTACCAAGCTGTTGCTTGAGTGTGCCTCAGGCCTAACGCAATATATTCATGGGACATACCTAACAGAGAAAACAAAACTCAGTCAACAAGCAAAATCGATAATACTGTACACGCACTTGTAAGGGTGGATTACTACTAGAACTACGCAAGTTGCATCATAACTGAAATTTGTAAACAGAGAAGCTGAAGTATTCGAGCGAAGGCACGCGACGGGGTGTGTTGCAGTGGAAAAGAACAGATATTGTCAACGTGCGCGTCGGAACAGGGACTGTGAAAGCCCGCCGTCGAGGACGAGAAATAAAGATCGGGCGAGGAGAGAAAAGGGCGCGCGCAACAAAAAGTGGCGGGAGATGTGGCTTTTCTTGCGCGCGAAGAGCAGCAGCAACCATCGCCGGCTGCAGTGGCGCTCTTACCACGAAAACGAACGACGCCAAGGTCCGGTTCGGGGTTGCGGCAGGTCGATAACCGAGCCCCGTCGTCGCCGCTGATATTCTGGCGGCGGCGGCGGCACAGTCTGTCTGTGTGTGTGCTTGAGAGCGGAGGGGGACTCGGACTTCCTCCGAATGCGTGCTTCATCCATCGCTGCCAGCCGGGATCGCGGGTGCACCCTCGGCCGGGTTCGGCGTCGGTGGCGCATGGCTTGGCGGCTGCGGGGTGCCCGCCGCCTGCATGGTTCATCTACTACATGTACCTCTTCCTCTCTCTGCCCTTCTAAGGACGTGCGTTTCCAAGCCGGGCTGTGTACACAGCTCGGACGTTCGGTACGCAGGAGTGGCTGCTATACTGAAGAAGAAACAAACAAACAAAAAAAAAACTGCGAAAGTTTTGAGACGAGTTGCTGCAAATGCTTGATGAAAATAGACAGCGCGACTCTTGCGCTGACACTAGACAGATTAGTGATACGCACCGCATTAGTGACCGTCTTCTTTGTCTGCCGTATGAGTCAAAGTTGCGCTGTTTATTTACATCTCAGGAAGACTATGGCGAAACAGGCGTCGCACGCGGCCGAAAGTGCTCGAGCTATTTGAAATTTGGTGCGATTGAAAACCGACTGAATATTGAAGGAATACGGAAAATTTTGGGAGCCATACACAACGGCGCCCCTCAATATCATATCTTTGCTTTTGGGACGTTAAGCGCCAGATGAGGACTTTTCGTACTGTTTTGAAAAGTGTAACGAGGTTTTTGCTGCAATATTCTATAGGGAAATTGTGTGTCACGCGTTTTTGTCGCACGAAAATGAGCAATGAAACGGCGGGCCAAAGCATAATTTCTCTAGTTACGTTTAAACGCGGTGTGTTTTCAATTGGGATTTGCTTCGGTGTATCCCAGCGAAAACCACGCCGCTGGGGCGTGGGGATAATAGTCGATTTCAGTTTAAGACAGTATCTGTTATTATGGATACTGTTGTTTTAGTGTAAGCTCCCACGGCTCTTTAACAACGCACGTGTTACTTAAATAGGTCGCCCGCAGACTTAACCCGAACCATAAGGACACGCGTATAGTGGTGAACCTTAGTTAGCGAACGCGGACATTAAGGGAAATGAATTTGCATTCTGCGGGGCGCATTATACTAACACATTCAACGTGCCACAGCCAGACATCTTCAGCGCTATCCCCGGGCGCAGTGAAAGTTTCAAGTGATTAGTGTTTAATGGGACGGTCGCCGCTCAAACACTTTGTCTACAGGACTAGAGATTGACGGTTATATTTTTCGTGCCGGTCTGAGCATCCATATCACGTACAGGCTTATTCGAGCACGCGTGCGAGAATGAATGAACCGAAGGAACAGTTTTATTTGTTCCTTGTTAGAGGGGGGAGGGACAATAGGAGAGAGGGTGGTGAGGGAGGAACTGCTTCGAAGTAGTCCTCCTCTATACCCTCTCAGCCCACTCCAAAATGGCGAAGCTCCTGTCAGTGCGATGTGCGAAGTTCGTGGTTCTGTCATGCTTTCTCGGTGCTCGGCTGGTAACCCGAAGGTCGCGGGTTCGATTCCGGCTTCTGTGGTCACAATTCGTTTGAGGCGAAATTGTGAAGGCCCGTGTGCTGTACGATATCAGTGCTAGTTAAAGAACACCAGATAGTCCAAATTGGCGGGGCCCTTCTTTACCATGTCTCTCAAAATCATATCGTGGTTTTGGCACGTAATGTCTCAAATACTAGTGCTATTACATTATTATTATCATTATTATTATATAAGGTTGAAGGTGCTATAAACTACTAGTGCTCTTTCTACGGAACGCAAAGTTGAGGGCCTTCAGAAAGAGATCCTTCATTTTTTTTTATATGACAACTTTCTAAGTCCGTTATAGCGCTTTCTTGGGTTGTCAATATTTTTTGAAGCAGTCTCGTACGTTTCACGCAGTTTTATATTTTAATAGGTTATCGCATCGTACATAACAATAAAAATTCGCTACCTGCTTTTATTAAAAAAAATTTTAACCTTCAGAGTACCCAAATTCTTTTGCTCTTTCACCGAGCGTCAGTTCGAACCAATGTTGCCAGATGCAACTAAGCTAACGGGCAAATAATCACCTAAGAAGCCCAAAAAAGGCGGTGCGACATCCAAGTGCGAAAGCCCGAAAGACACGCAAGTTTAATAAATTTTTGTGTTATGTTTTTGTTGAACATATTTTTTGATTGTCATAAAAATGTCACTTAAGTACAAGTGTTGTTGAAAATGTCACTTCTAATATTTTGTGGCACGATGATACGCAGAACTGTGAAAGGAATCACACTGCTTAGTTTTTAAAATTGTGTGTAAGGTAGAATGGCCAGTGTGGCGCGCGGTAAGTGTCAGATATTTAGGGTAGTCTCTGTTCGGTTGAATGCACGCTAGCCAGCGCATGATAATAAGGTTACTGGTTGACTGCGCCAACGTATGCTTGACTTTAACAGCCATCTACTCGAAGTTATCGACAAACTCGGTATTAGTGTAACGACAAACGCGCTTTTCGTGAATGTGATGATCACTATGACTCTATTCACAGGGGAAAGGCAAAATAAGCCTGAAAACGCGACCAGCGACAGAAAAATTCTACAAGTGATTCGGCGGAAAAAAAAAAATGCCGAATCCGCTTACTGTAAGCGAAGCTGGCGACTCCAGTTCGAATGGAAATCCTTGGTCCGCGTACGCATCGGTGAAGTCTGTAGAGCGTCTAAGAACTTTCGTGAGTCCGTTTTTTTTTTTTTCGCGTAGCGTGACCGTAGTCTTGTGTAAGCTTTCTGGAGGACTCCGTACGTTGCGCCTGCGTTTCGTGTCCCGTGAGCCACGCCTGACTCGTCGATCAGTAATGACGCGAGACGAGTCTGCAGCGCGGCAACCTTCGCCCGGCGGGTCGGCAACTCCTGCGTGTGTCCGTTCTCTCGTTCGCTAGAAGCGCGCTTGAAATGGCGGGACAACGGGAAAGCGTATAGATGATGTAGTTACTCTTTTTTTTTTACGAACCCTTTCAGAAGCAGTTTTGAAGAACTGCCCGTGATTTATATGCAACGTTATTTCGTGGCACCTAATTTTGCTTTGCAACAGAAATATCATATTACGTTAATTTTTGTGCGTTGTAGTAACTAATATAATTAAGCTGTAATTATAGATCAATTTATTCTGAAATCATTGCTGCTTTGTTTTCGCCTAAATAGAATAAAATCTCAGGCTCAAAATATAATGCAAGTTAACTCTAAAAGACGGGGCCGTGCGAACAGGCAAAGAAGAATGAAGTCAATACACCACAAACGCTTACTAACAACTGAAGATGCGCACAACGGTAGGCAAGAAGGCACGAGAACTCATCAGCGCATGCAATATGCGAACCTATCAATCGGTAAGACGGGGGCGTTTACGTGAAATAACTGTTTAGACGCTTGATTTTATTGGTAAAGTTATTTTTCGTTATGTGCCTTTTGAGCTAAGAAAAATTACACTTTTCACATGGAGGGGGGGATCTGAGAAGCGGACAGCCCGTCTAACTTGGTAGCGGCTTCAGCAAGCTGGCCACATGCATAAGTACATTGTACATCTTAAAAGTACGCTAATTTCTTAAGCAGAATCTTCAGTTCAAAGATCAATATATCTTGCTCTTCCTTTGTACCTCCGATCATTTAACCAATAATTTATGCATCGGCCTGTTTGGCCGATGCATAGATGATTTGTTGAAAGAGCACGCTTACTCTCTAAAAGGCTCCATTCCCAGTCACTTGGCGGACCATTGCAAAAAGTGTGTGGTTGTCAGCCAATTCTTGACAAGTGTGTGATCATGGAGCGATATAAAATGAGCCCGAGCGCGAGGTATGCGAAGCCTTCCACATTCAACAATTTGGTGCTTCCTGTGTTAGCGTACCTTCGATTTTTCTTCACGGCTGTGAATTTCGTTATCTATAGGCTCCCCTGATATGACTGGCTGTTAATAAGGTGGGCCGTTTGGCGCATGTATGTGTGATTTTGCTTATGTTGCGTGGTGATATGCAGATTCTGTTTTTCTATATATTGCAGTTGGTTTGCAATAAACTTTGGTTGTCAGTTCAGCGCTCTGTTCTCATCTCTTTTATCCCCTCCTGTTGTTTGCGCTGTTCAGCACTTTCTTTGTCAACCATGCAGCACCAACCAGCCCGATCGAGTACTTTGTCAACATGTGCCTTGATTTTATTCCAAAATGTGCTGTAGAAATACATTTATTCAGTAATAAATCACTTACTATCTGATGCAATTTAACAAAATACGAGTTTTTAACATTTTATTTTATTTTATTTCAAAATTTTTCTACTGTTCTGCGGACTTAACTTACTTCTTATCTCTTGTTACCTCGCGTTGAAAAACATTTACAAAATGCTCCTGCGTATGGATTTCTTGCGTTTGTTGCTGTTATTTTTAGAGATTCTTGGAGCATGAATATTTAATTATTAATCACATACTTATGCTGTCAAAATATTTTCTTTCTTTCATTCATTGCTCACCGGTGGTAGGACTGGTGCAAGCATTTATGGGCTTGAAGCTCCCTCGACGGATAAAGAAAGGTTCGACTGCGACAGCGCACGCCGATCGAAGGAATGGTTCAGTTTCTCGGGGCACGTCTGTGCTGTCGGAAGCTCAGCCACAGAGGGCCCCTTCTCGAGACTCAAATGAATGCACGCTACTGGCGATCATTCGGGCCTATACTTCCTCAAGCACTTTCATCGCGCTGTCATTCCTACTTCTTTTCCTTTGATCCCTACGTTATATTACGGGGCTGCATGGTTATCAGGTCCTGTTTCAGGCTGCACTCGTTGGAAATAGGCGAACGATGCTTTATTGTACGGCGTCTTGGCAATAAAGTGCAGCATTTCTGCCAACTCGGAATAGCCCGAGGAGATCGCTGGCGTATGATACAGTCGCTATGTATGTGCTAACACACACGGTGGTCTCGCTCAGGCATGCTTTTGGCCGTATCGCATGGTTTTCTGCGCCAAATGCGGATGACGCTTCGGTGCCCGAGACGCTGACCGGAAAGAAAACCAGACTTTGTGTTTTGTTTTATCGCGGTGAACACCAGCTATGGAGCATAATACAAAGTGCTTACGTGTAATTGTGTACGAGCAGTAAGGCCTGTCTTGTGTATGAATTGAAATGATTTATCACATCCGTTGTCATGTATTCATTGGTAATAGCTCGTTGTTGCGCTGTAGTGGACGGTATCTTGCAATAATATATGGAGGCACTCTTACTGCAAGCATAGGCATGTCCACGGTAGGGGATATGCATCTGCCTCCATCACTGGAAGGGAGCAATATAGCACTCGGCGTCCTCGCCATCTGGTATATTTTATTGCGATATCGGTTATACAGACACTCCAAGCACATTGCAGCCGTCGGCGTTGGTGTCGCCGTGAGGTTTCATATATAACCTCGCGCGCCGTATGTTTATAGGAGAGCTTACACGGTGTCCATTTGTGGCGCCGACTGCTCCTCTTGGTCTTTCGTGCACGCTAGTCAACGTCGGAGAGAGAGAGAGAGAGAGAGAGATAGAGAGAGAAAACATACTTTATTTCATGTTGAGAGGTTTCGGGGGACGATGTTGGGGGCCCCTGGTAGCCGGTGTCCTTAGTCCGAGACACTGCGAGACTGAACCGCCACACCTGTCCTTCGGACTAGGGGACTAGGGCTCGTTGGGCTTTTAATCTCCTATGCCTTTGGTGGGGGTGTTGGGGAAGATAGGAGATGAGTTTTGGGTGCGTGCCCACCACGTGGAATACGTTTGATGTCTCCCCACAGTGCGGGCACTTCCCGTCTGAGTTAGAATCTCAGAAACGAATTATTGCAAGGTAAAGCTTGTGGATAATTCGCTCATCTGCTCCACTTATAGGCCCTTAACTCGGTCCGGGTGGAGTCAATGACGCTCTCGAAAATCGAGTACTACATTTTTAAAAGCGAGAAGTGGTGTCCCGTTCTCCGAATCCTCAAGTGTTGGGGAACGAGATGCTCGGGAGGTAAACAAGTTATCACCCACAGAGCTAGATAAATCAACGTGTATCATTCACACACGGTTTCAGCTCTGTAATATAAATGAATGTTCACGTAACAAAAGAGTTGACTCAGCACAAATATTCGCAAGGTCCGAACTATTCATCTTTGTTAGACTTCGGTGTTTTTAGAGGCCACACCGTAGTTGTATACAACTTCAGAAGTCCGCAGCATTTCCTCCTCTTATGCGGATTCACACAAACCTGCACCATTGCGCACACAGTGACGTCACGAACCGGACAGCGCGTGACCCCGCGTTCGGAGAACATTGCCGACTGCATGGGCGGGACTGTTTGTTTAGTCGCGGAGGCGATCTGCTACCACGCTTCGGTAGTCTGGGTGGTTGTTAAGCTGTATTCGACTGCACGCAAACCTCGATATAATGAACCCAGATATAACGAAATATTGGTTATAACGAAGTAAGTGGAAAATAGTCTTGTAGGAGGTATAGTGTTAGAAATATACTTTTATAACGAATTTTTGGATATCATGTACTTAATTTTGTATAATATGCAATTGATATTTGTAGGTTATGCCTGGCACCGCTTCTTTTTTTTGTAATGTTACTTTAAGATGTTGAAATATCTAATCGAGAATGAAAACAACGGAAATAGTTGTAAACCGTCGTGACTTGTGTAGGTTGGCGGCGAAAAATAGGAGCCAATATTTCAGGGAGATAATAGAGGCGGATTTAATCAAAAAAGTGCCCGCCTCCCATTATTTTGTCATCTAAAGAAACACATTTTCTGAGCATGTTCACATTATAAGAGCATTACACTGTCGTGTGGCGTCAGGAAGGAAGTGTTCACATATATTAGGCAGTTTTGAGAATAAATAATTGGTTGTAAGTGGTTGGTAATTGGTAATAAGTGCTTGTAATTGGCTGTTATAGAAGACACCCCCCCCCCCTTTTTTTTTGTTCGTGCGTATGTTCGCGGAGAGTAAATATGATAGTTCGAAAAATTGTTGAAACATACTTCAAGAATTGCAAATGTAAATTGTATAGTCTATGTAGTGCCGTAAAAGGTCATGATCAGAATACGTCATCCTAAGTAATAGCATTAAAAAGCGTACTGGAGACGTCGGACACGATCACGCAGCTAACATCCTCTGTTGCATGACGTATGCAGAGACCGGCTGCACGGGAATTAAAGAGGCATAGACGACGTCTTGCATAGCACCGCCGCCGATAAGCCCAATTCCAAAGGGAGCTTTTGCGGTAAAGGGGAGCGCGGTGAGAGAGGAGCCCTGACGCTGACAAACGAAGCTCGCGCTGCAGGAAAGCGGCAGGGCCGGAGTGCGCAGAGGTTGGCACATGGCGCGCTCCGATGCATCAAGGGGCGGCAGTTCGGCGGACGCGATTTGTGGTATCGGGCGGCCTAGTAGGCGCCTGCGTCCGCGCATTGCGTGCGCGATGAAGGCGGAGAAGTGCATCTTTTCTGACCCCCCGCCACGTCGAAGCCCTGGCAAGCAACTCGCTTCCACAGTGCCGTACGTGGCGGTTGCGGGCGAACAGGCACGGTTGTATTTGGGGTCAGACAGGAGGGGGGCATTAAATTGATTAACGCCTGGTGAGCGCACTGGTTTAGCAACTCGCCGCCGTCCACTCTTCGTGCCTCTACGGCGCCCTCTGCTTCGAATGAAAGCGTCTTCTAATCAGTAGCGCCAGTAAAGCGTTCGCCGTGCATTAACGTTCATAGTACTGAGGTGGTAATCCTGGGGTTATATGGAATCTTAGTGTGGGCGAACGAGAGGGGAGAGGAGAGAGAGTTCTGCTTGTCTATATTGAGGGAGTTGATAATATCTGGGGTTTAGCGTCCCAAAGCTAAGATATGGATATATGACAGACGCCGTAGTGGAGGGCTCTTCAAATTAGTGCCATATATATACGTGCACGGGCGTCGCAGAGTACACGCGTCTCTACGATTTCGCCTCCTTCGAAATGCGATCGAACCAGTGACCTTCGGGTCAGCAGCCGATAGCCCTAACTGCTACGATACCGTGACGGACTATATCGAGGGAGTTTGCTCTTGAGAACAGCAGTGCGAAATTCGAGAAAAGAAATAAGCACAACTGCTGAGTCGGCGCTTGTATTCTATCATTGTTTGTTAAGGAATCGGTTACGCACAAGATAACGTAGACGAACGTATCGAGCCCTATTACAAGCAATGCGAATCGCGTACATTGAAGAACTGTACTAGTCACCCGTTTAACCTGACTTTATAACATGTTAGTAGAAAAAGAAAATGTGAAAGAACGCTCAAGCTGTAACGAGTATTACTGTAAGGATCAAACAAATACGGATGACTATGACTCTAAGTTTAGCTGCGGAACGCCTCTAACAATGACGGTTTTAGAATGATTGTCCCAAGCTTCATTAGCTGATGGAAGGATTGATTTGTTGAATGAAGTGTAGATACCGGCCGAAAATCTTTCGAAGCAGTCGCAGCCATGCATTGAGTTTCCCAGCTCTCTGGCTGAAACGTCGAGCTGGCGCAGAAGGAGCTAGCGACACTGCGCGTCATCGGGAACAAGGAGCACACTGCTCTCCACAACAAATCATCGACCATAAGACGATGAACTAGCGGAAGGTAAGTATAGCAATTGTTTTTCGCATCACACGGTCGACTAGCACCGGTCGCGCGAGCACTTGCGACTGGCGACCAAAGAGTGAAAGAAGGATAGCGGTGTTCACACATGGGGGCCATTTACGCCCATCGCCACAAAGAACTAACATCCGATATTATGTGGCGCGCACTTCCATTGCCCCGCAAAGCACTCCCATTGCCCCACCGCTCGCCGCGTCATCTGACATGACGTCAGAGGAGAGGCCAGTGAAAACACGTTGCAACGCGTTTCCAGTTGAAAGTGAGCGTTGTGGTGGGCGCTCACTCACTCACTCACTCACTCACTCACTCACTCACTCACTCACATGCACACACACATACGCACTACTGTGGCCTGATTGCTGATTAGTTTGATATCTCTGCTTGAGACAATTCCAACTAAAATTTCGACTAAAAACAAAACAAAATAAAATAAAAAGTACGACGGCTCTTTATAAGCGTTGATTGGGGTACGGTCCCTAGCGAAAATTCTCATAAGGCACATATGCCACATATCCAGTAATCCCGTTTGAATACATCTGATACGTGTTCTCGTATGGTCATGCGAGATTACTGGAAATCAAGTGGGTTATATGCGTCATATATTTTTCGATAGGGGTGACACGTTATCATTTCTGCGTCATTTCCAGCCACTGCATCCGTGGTCGCGTTGATAACTGATTCAGCGTAAGCTTTCTTCATTCTAAATCATGTAGTCGAGGTATTCGCAAAGCTGCTCCCGCGAGAAATTCGCACTCTTATTCACGTTTGTTGGCAATCGCTGCACGCAACAAGGATGTGAGCGGCGACGATGACGGCCCGCTGACGGCGGCATCCCACGCGCACAGCCGCGGCTGGCATCTCGTAAACCTCAGCTGTACGGCGGCTGTGCATTCTCTCCGAGGACCTTTATTCGCCCCGTCTTCTGTATTTTTTTTTTTCATTGGTCCGATTTCCCCTCTCTCGTTTCCGCTTCTTTATATGCTTCCGTGCCCGCCTTTTCCCAGTTTCGGCGCAGATGAGATGCCGCCGAGCTGACGCCGTCAGGTCGCCGTGCCGCCGAGTCGTTTCCTTTCCACGACTTTTTTTTTTTTTTCATCGCGCTTGGTGGCGCACAGTCCTGGTCGCCCATATGCCGCGCTTATCCAGTCAGCGTTTTCGTATAGCTGATTGGCCGAGGAAATCTGCCTGCTTAAGACTCCTTACCCATTTGCCGAAGTTTGTCGAAGCTGTGCCGAGCGCCAGCTTCCTGCTTAGTGGCTGGGAGCTTGCTTGCATCATGATGCGTCTTAAGCGGCTCCAACAATCGTTTGGCCGTTTGTTGGAACAATGCGGAATGGTATCGCAGATCCTTCAGTCGAGTGCTGATGAAGCAGCCAAGAATGATCTATATGTCGCGAAGACAGTCTGCCTTCGAGCGCGATGTCGTTGGTTCGAAGCTCGCTGCCTGCAACCGATTCTGCTTTAGTCGTTCAATTACCGCATTTTCTCGCGTAAAGCTCGAAAAAAAATTAGAAATTACTAGGAGAGTCAGGGTGAGGATAATATACGAGGATCGTATGCCTTTATTTTTTATAGCTAATGTTCTGTGTTTACGTTAGATGCGAGTCAATGCGCTGTTTATTTATTTATTTGTTTGCTTATTTATTTATTTGGATACGCTCGGAAGGTCTAGTATTGTCCTCGACATATTTATAGAGTGCCGGGTTGTAGCTGCAACCATGCTTTTTACTTTCCCTGTGTACGAGGTAACGTGAGTAGTGTTTGTGTCGCATGTCTAGTTTTCGTTCCGGTGAGGCTTTCACCTTAATAATACTTTTTTTATCGTCATGCACCAACTCGTTCAGCAACACACCCTTCCGTTTGGCCGCCGTACAACTGCTTCGCTTCCGAAGGCTGGGTGGTACTTCGTGCAGATGCTCTGCAGTTAATCCCCGGGAGTTTTCCACGGTGCGCGTAGCAGCGTAGTTGCCCGGACACGGTGAAACGCGACGCTTCTTCGGCGGGGCGTACTGGCGCTACGCAGCTAGACGATCAACGTCTCTGCGCAGGTGCACGGGTGTCTCCGGTTTCGCCTGTTTGCGCGGCCTCAGTCGTCGGTCGTCCTCTGCACACGGACTCGTTGGAAACGGAAAGGGGGGGGGGGAGAGGGGTGATTCGTTTGTCTAGGTGACTTCCCAGAACCTCCTGGCTAGTTTCCCTCCTGTAACTGCGTACGGTTATTGAAAGAGCTTTAAGGAGTACTGACACGAATTTCAAACATTCTCTGACTTCCGCTGTAAATCACAAAACTGGTGTAAAGAACACCGAAAGATGTGTCATAGTGCCTGGGAATGCATCGAGTATGTTTTAGATGCGAATGATCTCTTTGACTCACGTGTGCAACGCCGTACGTACCGTTCGCGCGAACGCGCCGCAAACCGTTCCCCTCGCCGCCGGTGTTGGAGCGGTGCCAAGTAGGTCAAGTCGCAGCTGCGCGTTAACGTCACTCTTTTCCTAACCCGCGGCAACTGCCGGCTCCTCCACCCGCGCGCAACACACTTCTCTCTCCCTTCACCCTCATCAACGCCCGCAACGCTCGACCGCACGTAGAGTAGAAACACTCGTTCGGCTTGTTTATCTGCGATATAACGTACGCGAAACCCAACTCGCCTCCCGTGTACTTGTGTTCCAAACAAACATTTACTCGAGTAAGCGCTATATACACCGAGTTTCGATTCAAACCGTTCTTCCAGCACCCGCGTCGACGCCCGTTTCAACCGGGTCATCGCCCTGCGCACCGCTGCTGCTTCGCATCTCATCAGGGAGACCTTAGGGGCGATGATATCGCTACATTAAAAAAAAAAACATTTTCGGTTTCGATATCGATAGGGTGGCTTCTCAATGACGTGCCGTGGCAAAATGACGTCACGGCGAGACAGTAACTTGCCGCGTATCAGTGGAAGATCTCTCCTTTGTACGTGGTGCACGTAAACAACTATGAAGAAATTGATGGTCTGTCACCTCGACACCTATTTCTGCGATTTAGGCTGGTTGCAGTACGCAGGGTTCGCAAACTCTGTGAAACTGTGTTGACAGGTCGGGATAATGGTCATTGCGGTGGCCTGGTTTACTGATGCTCGGCGATGAAAACTTTAAAATGAAAGTAAAATATGGTACACTGTATGATATGGTACACTGTGTGGCTCCGGTGTGTGTAGAGCGTTAACACTGCATAACGAGGAAACGAAAAAAAAAAGGTTCCTTTTACGACGCCTCAAAATTGTGTCAGTCGGCTAAGCTGGCACACGTATCCTCTCGGTGCTCCTGAAAAAATGGACAAGGAATAGTTCACATGGTGATAGATGTACTAGTACGAACTTAACGAGACATTAAGAAGCATCAGCACCAAATACAGAAGACACAGCGTTCTGTCCTATGTCTTCTTTGTTTCTTGTCACTTTTGATGTCGCGGGATCGTATCCCAGCTGTGGCGGCTGCATTTTCGGTGGAGGCGGAAATGTTGTAGGCCCGTGTGCTCAGATTTGGGTGCACGTTAAAGAACCCCAGGTGGTCGAAATTTCCGGAGCCCTCCACTACGGCGTCTCTCATAATCATATGGTGGTTTTGGGACGTTAAACCCCACATATCAATCAACGCGACAGCGTTAAAGAGCTCGTTTCGCAGAAATTCTGACGTCGGCGTCGCTGGTTGTGAGCGACCAATCGTTATCTCTTCTGTGACCGAAAAATCGGGAAGGATGCAAATAAAATAATTGATAAAAATTTCAGGGTCCGAATGAGGATTCAACCCAGGCCGTTTGCGTGGCAAGCATGTGATCTACCAGACAGCAACGTGCATGTTTCGAAATACAGAAAATAACTTTCTCTGCTTGTAAATGCAGTGAAAATAACTGTCATGCTTTACAGATACACGCGTCCTGTATACAGGCTTCACAGCACAACATGTATATTGCAGTAATATTGCGTGGTACAAGCGTCGAAAAAGCTTGAGTGCATTGATCAATTTCGTCGGGGATTCGGACACTGTGCTAAGCCAAACAATGTTTTGGTAGTAGCGACGAACCTTAAACTAATAATATGCAATTGTGTGGGTCGGTTGAGACTAGCGGGATGGCATGCCGACTATAGCGGAGACCCTTCGCCTCTAAAAGCGCTCAGTATGAGCTTGGCGGCGTGGTCGTGGGGCCAGGAAATAGGCAAGCGTCACTGCTGCCGTCCGCCGCTCACCCTCGGTCTGTGGCGAATACAAGAGAAGCTCATTTGAGCGGCAATCATTTTCTCTTCTCACAGCTCCGCGCGAGTGGGCGCTGTAACCCAGAAAAAAGGCTGGCTGCTCGCTAGACGCAGGCGTCGTCGTCGCGGGGTGCGAGTGCGTGCGACCTCGTCGTCAAAGGCGTCGCGTCGAGCAAGCCCGGCCGCCGTTAAAGAGGAAACGACGCCCCGAGCGGCGGAACGAGCGCCTTCCACTGAAGAAGGGAGAGCGCCTTCAGCGTGACTATCGCTCTGACGCCGCGTCGTTAACTTCCGCGCAGCGTCAGCGAGAATCAACGTTGGCGGCGACAGCTTTGATATGCCGTATTTTTATGAAAATCAGTGGATATGTAATATTGTGAATACTATGCCCGCAATTCTCCGCTGCTCTCTCGACAACGTTTATTCGGCAGAGTCGCCGAGTCAACCCTTCAAACGAAAAAGACGCTCAGTGATGATGATTGTATACAGCTGAAGAAGATGAAGGACGAATGCTCTCAAAATTGTGCTCACAATATGTGCTGTTTTGCGTGCCAAAAACACACCATTATGACGCACGTGGTGGCGTCGTATGGGACGGATCCGGAAATTCCGACCATCTGGTGTGACGTGCGCTTGTGACGTGCGCTGACGTCACACAGCCTAAGCGCCTCTAGCGTTTCGCCTCCCTCGAAACGTGACCGCCGCGGCCGGTATTCGATCCCGCGACCTTCGCGTCAGCAGCCGTGAACCGTAACCGCCGGTTGAGGAGCAAGGGGAGAGGGAGGTCATGCCACCAGCAGTCATGTTATCTGGATGATGTCTACTACTACTACTACTACTACTACTACTACTACTACTACTACTACTACTACTACTACTACTACTACTACTACTACTACTGCGACGACGGCGTAGGGTAGCTTGAAACATCTCACTATAAAGAATAAAGAAACTAAAAAAATAAAGATACAGAGGAAGAACAGAGATGTTAATATTTCAACTGGTTACACTTCTAAACCGCAAGAACAACACATCAAGATATTCAGTGTATCGCCGAAAGAACTGCATGTAGTGCTTGTGTAATGATGTGACGTGATGACTACGCTTTTCAATGCCTGCCTTAGGATCGCGCCCCTTTTAAAACCGTATTATGGCACATACAAATTTCTCTCGTTAGGTTGTATACTTAGCCGCACGCTTCTGTGCTATCCTGTGGAATACGTGGTCAGGGCTACTCATATGAGGGACCCTGACCCCTTAAAAAGCATATGCTTTTTTAATGGCTTTTACCTGCGCTCCTGGTAGCATGCTCTTTGTTGCGAATTAAAAATTTGAATATAAAAAGAAAACCGAGGTATGGAACAAAGACTCTCGCTCTGGGAAAGTTCTGGTGATTCAAAACTTTGAAAGCAATATCAGGGTTTATTGTTGTCCCTTCAACTTGTGCTCTAATAATACACGCAAATGACGTGACGCTGCCCACCACGCTAGACCATGAAAGCGCTGTAGCGTGAGCGCAGGATTTAATTAAGCTAACTGACTTTTCTTTGTTTACAGCCAGCGTTAGCCAAAATTCTTTCGTGCAGTTTCTTTAAGTCCCCTCCTCGTGTCGTGCCGCGTGGCAAGTATGTCTCTATTCGGAGGAGCAAATGTAGCTGTGGAGACTACAGAGACAATTCTATTAAGGGCTTGCTTTTCACTTACGGGGTTGCGGAGGATGCGGCGGAACAATTATTAAGGTTTTTGTGTGCTTCATCAGACCAAATATAGCCTCTGCCTACTGACCCGCAGGTCGTGGGTTCGAATCCCGGCTGCGGCGGCTGCATTTTCGATGGAGGCGGAAATGTTGTAGTCCCGTGTACTCAGATTTGGGTGCACGTTAAAGAACCCCAGGTGGTCAAAATTTCCGGAGCCCTCCACTACGGCGTCTCTCATAATCATATGGTGGTTTTGGGACGTTAAACCCTACAAATCAATCAATTATAGCCTCTGCCACTTTCGGACGGCTGTAAACTTCACTCACTCACTCACTCACTCACTCACTCACTCACTCACTCACTCACTCACTCACTCACATTCGAAATGGAATGCAGCTTAGCCCTACGCAGCAAGGACGCCGTGCAAGGTGAGTTCTTGACTTACAACAGCTGCTCAAGAACTCACAGTCTAGCGAGCATTAGCTGCTGAATTGTTCCAGGCCCCGACTTGAGGATGAGACCCAAGCGTCTCTAGTGACTGAAGCACCTTAAAAAATACGTAAAAAATAAAGAAATGTTGGCTCGAGACGCTGTAGCTGAGCATTCACTTCGTCTTTGCGGCGTTCCTTTAAAAGCCACATACGCTTTTGCCAGAACGACGTCTGAAGTGCATAAGGGACCACGGTAATTTTTCGACCACTTGTTTAGTGTCGTGTGAATAGGTATACCTGTTTTGCGCAAGATTTACTCTAATGCGTACCAGCCGCGGTGTTTTGTGGGGCCGTTCACCACGTTGTCTTTCATAATCGTATCGTGGTTGTATCGTGTATCGTGTATAGAACGTTTTGTATCGTGTATAGAACGTATCGTGTATAGAACGATAACATCTGGGGTTTAACGTCCCAAAACCAAGATACGATTATGAGAGACGACACGTTGTGGAAGACTCCGAAAATTTCGATGATCTGGTGTTCTTTAACATGCGCTGATATCGCTCTGTACTCGGGCCTTTAGCATTTCGCCCCGTCGAAGATGTGATCGCCGCGGTCAGTATCGAACCCGTGACCATGGCTCCATCGTGGCTGATGGTTATGTGAGGTTAAAGCCCAGCAATTATTGTTACCATTATGCGCTGCTCACTGCATGCAATTGAGGTTATTTAGCGCACCGCGACCGCTATCTCCGCATTAATCGTGCCTTTTCCTTCGAGGACGCGGCCACATCCGCTCGATTGCCCGCGGTGGGAGGCCAACGTTTTGTGAGGGGGCGTTTGTGCGGCGACGGGACGAAGCGATGTCGCCGTGTTCACTCCTCCTCCCTGCAGGTGAGAGTGTGTCGTTCTGGGCCTGCGCATATGACTTCATATGTATTGCGCTTCGCTCGCCCCGAATGGTCCCGTACCTCTATTGTGAACGAAATGGGATTGTTGACGGAGCGCTCGTTACATTAGTTGCCGCAATTTCGTTGAAAGAACCTAACCTGTTCGTATGGTTATGCGTAGATGTCGTTTATTTTGCTTTTGATTTGCAGTGGTTGAGGACGTGGGCGTCGACAGAATTTTGTCTTGAGCAGCAAAAACCCTGTTGCAACGCGGTGGGGTGCAATTTCGTTGAGGGAGGTCTGGACACTCCCCAAAGTTTGTTCGGGCTCTAGCTCTTCGGGCGATACCAAAACATTTTCGCGCCTTGTCGGCGGCCACCAGTTGCCAAAGTGAAATGTTCTACACACAAACAACCTTAAAAAAAAAAACAGATCCCTTTGTATGGATCTGGGCTGCATTCCTCTAAATGCTTTATTTAAAGGTGAGTGAAGGCTGCTGCGCGCTAGCTGATCGTAAAAATCGCTTTTAGCGATTGGGACGGAATGAAAGCTGAACTTCTCTGGGAATAATAAAAATTGCTAGGAATGACGTCCCAATACAACGGTATGATTATGCGGTGCATCGTAATAAAGGGTTCAGGAAATTTCGACCTCCTGAGGTTCTTGCACATAAATCTAAGGACACGGCTCTCTAGAAGCAGAGAAGTTATTTCCTTATAAATGGAAATAACCTCTCTCCATTCCGATTTCAAGAAACTCTCTTCCCGTTGTCGTTACAGAAGCTAGTGTATGGAGCTGCAGCGCGAGTCTTCAAAAATGAATAGCGTGAAGTCGTGCAAGACAAAGAAGGAACACAGATGCACAGGACAGGAGCTGTCCGGTGTATACCGGTTTTTCTTCTTTGTTCTATACTATTGCGCGCTATCCAATTTTGAATATCGTGAACCAACTAGCGCAGCAACGTATTTTGTTAAATACTGCTGGTGTGTATGGCGCATAGCAGAACAACGCCAGCGCCTGCGGAGCGGATCGCGTGCGGGACGGGGTTGGCATCCCCAGAGTTAACAAGGCGGAAAGGAGTCCTTGAAGAAGTGCCGATTAATTAAGGCCGAAGTTCCTGCGTCGCTGACAGACGCCCGCCCACCCCGACCAACGGCGTCAGTTCGCACTCTTCACACTGCTGAAAGCGCGCGCTACGTTGTCTTTCGTGCGATGGAGGAAGGCGTATGTTCGAAAGTGAGGAAGAAACCGAACGTGACGCAAACATCCGAGGCGCTTATCTCACGTGAAAGGGTCTTTTGCTCGGCTGCGGTGCGAATTAGCCATTGGCGGCAACCGAACCGCGTTCTCCACGCTCGCCGAAAGGGAAGCCCGTAAATTGGATCGATAGATGGCGTAATGAGCGCCTGCCGCTCACTTCCAGCAGCGCTTTTCGTCGTCTACTTTGCACTCTCAACTTTCGCCGATTCGTCCGCTTTTTGTTTTTTTTTTTTGCGTTTCCTTCTCATATTTCCTTCCACAGATACAGAATCGCGTTCTCATCCGGGCGCTTTCGTCACCGGGGCTTGGAGCGTGGCGCGCGCGCGGTGGAGGGAACAGAGGCGACGCTCAACGAGCTCCCACGTTGCGAGCGCCAAGCGATAATTAGCCGATTGAAATTAATTTCGTTGTATGGGGCGAGGAGAAGAGGGTCTCCCTCTCCAACCTCGGAGAGTTCGCTGGTGGCTTCTTGGACGGGCACTCATTTATGGCCGTTCTCTCTCTCTCTCTCTCTCTCTCTCTCTCTCGCGACCGTCCTCCTCCATCCCGCGACACGCGCGTCTTGAACTTTTGTGTTCGTTAAGCCTATTTTCCCTGTCGGTGCCGTCGTTAATTGGATCTGCTGATGAGTTTTTGTTTTCTTCCCGCCGCTGTAATTTTCCCCATCTCTCTCTCTCTCTCTTTCTGGCGCGCTCGCGTCTATAGCGCTTTCTCGGAGTCGTCCACCCAGAATGCCGCCCGCGATAGGCGCGCAAAGTTTTTTCTCTTATATATATATATAATTTTCCTCCCATTAATTTTCTCCAATTACTTCGACGCTGCGTGCTACAGCTTGAAGTAAAATTTTGACCTCCTCTGATCGCAGGAAGCTTTGACTCCTGTCGTGTGTAATGGGCAATATGAATTCGCATTGCATTGTTCTTCAGACGGAAAATTTGACCGTCCCGCGGCGTCGGGGACGATTGATGCAAAAAAAAAAAATCACGTCGTGATGTCGCTATATGACTTCGTGACGTCACAGATAGCAAAAAGTTGTGACGTCATCACGATGCCACAAGGTCTGCCGTGATGTCATGTGATGCAGCGCCACACGATGCCGTTGTAGCGCCCTCCTTTGGGCGGCGAACAAAATCGGAGAGCCCGCGAACCGAAGAGAAGAAAATGTAAAATGCACTTGGCAATGGCCCGCAAAGCCACGGCTCGTATTCCTTGCTCGCTTATACTACATCGAAGAAGAAGAAGAAGAAGAAGAAGAAGAAGAAGAAGAAGAAGAAGAAGAAGAAGAAGAAGAAGAAGAAGAAGAAGAAGAAGAAGAAGAAGATTTTTGCCTCCGAATAGTGTTAGGTGAACGCGCGTGGTACCCTGTGAGTTTTTACGACACATGAACAAAAAAGTGGAATTTAAGAACTTGTTTTTCCTCTGCTAAAATGCAACTATAATGAAAACGAACTTGCAGTGATGTTGAGGAATGCTTAGAGGGTATTATTAGTGGTAATTATGTTAAGAATTCGTGGAACTGCGCTGGACGAGAAGGCAATGTTTCGATCGAAAGACAGCGGAGGAATAGATAATCTCGCCGTCTTTCGATGACGCGAAATCGCAAACAACATTTCCCAGTCTTTCAAACGTAAGCAACGTCCACGGGCGCGTGAAAAGAGGCGAGGAGAAAATGTTTTCGTTCCCGGTGGCTGCATAGTATCGTTCCCGCTCCCCGAGTCCGCCTCCCGAACCCAACCGCTGCTTTATAAATTTATTTTTCTGCACCACACTCCCCGTGATTCACCGTAATGCAATTACGTGTTCGCGCCATGGCGAGTTGAGCCAAGCGCAGTTATTTCGTTTCCTAATAGTCGAATCGAGCTGGTACGCTGCTGCTGTCGCTGCAGAGTTGCGTCTGCGCATTGTTTCGCGATACAGGGCGTTTCTCGATGCCGACCAGGTTAATGGGATGTTGAAACAGTTCCGGTTTGCGGCGCGGCATGTGCATAAATATACCGCCGTAGTCGACACGAGAGATAGATAGATAGATAGATAGATAGATAGATAGATAGATAGATAGATAGATAGATAGATAGATAGATAGATAGATAGATAGATATAGATAGATTGATGGATGGATAGATGGATGGATGGATGGATAGATGGATGGATGGATAGATAGATAGATGGATAGATAGATAGATAGATAGATAGATAGATAGATAGATAGATAGATAGATAGATCGCTTTATTGAAAGGCAGATAATGAAAAGAATGTTGTTTAAATAAACGAAGTATTGTCTTGTCTTCCAATTACTTCTTGAAAAACATGCACGAGATTGTCCCCATCGAAACCGCGTTACGTATGTGGCCGTTTTTTTTCCTTCTTTCTTTTGTTAAGGGGCCTTTCAGCCTGACAATGCAGTCCCTATACTGCAATCGTCCTGCGCAGGTGTCGGCAGCTTGCGGCCCGCGTAACAGTATTACGTGGTTCCTGACATGACGTCGGAACCCTTCCTCCTCCCCCTTCTGTCTCCATATCTGGAGGCCTACATGGCAGTTTTGATCTCAAATGTGGTTCCTGCTTGAAACACATATGTTTGTAAAAGGAAACCTTTATCACATGCGTGCTGAAAGTAAACGTGATTTTTATTTCCATTTATTAACATTATTATTGCTTACAATTGACTAAGTTTAACTCTTTGCCTTCAAAGACCTTCTCCCCTGGCTCCTCCCTATATCGGTAACCGGGGGCCGGTAGATTGCCCAAAGTTGAGCCGCCAGCGTCTCGCAACTAGCCATGTGCTTGCGATCGGGGATTGCAGCTTCCACCCCTGTGGCGTTTAAGAACACCACTGGTGGTTCGTATTAATTGCGTTCACCCGCGCGCCAGCTTCGGGCGAACGGTGATGAGGTTCGCCCGAAAGTATGTAAATCCGGCTGTTAACGCCGTGATTGATCGGCGCCGCAGGCTATAAAAGCGCGATTCTGTACACGGCTAGAAAGAAGAAAGGCGACCGAGAGAGCGGGAACCAAAAGAAGAAGGATAAGAACTTTGCTCGCCTTCATGAAGGCGTGTTGAAAGAAAATCGAAGCGGGCCTGCAAAAAAAAAAAAGAAAGAAAAAAAGACAAGTGAAGCGAAGTCCATGCCGTACGGTCCACGAGAACTCCGACAGTCCGGGACTCTAATGAAATGTAATGGAAAATATCGCAGGTCTTCTTTTTTAGTTCCTTTCTTCCTTTTATTTTTCTTTTTATTCTTTTGTTTCTTTGGCGGTCTCCGCCGTTTTCCGACTCATCGTCTTACGTGCCGTACGTTCGCGAAGCTAAGTGCTCCTTATTCTGCCGGCCACTCGTCTCTTTATTGCGCGAACGCTTGCTATCTCGGGAGTTGTCGGGACTTGGTTTCATCATTTGCTTGCCTTCTTCTTTCACTGGGAGGGTGATTTGACTGTTTTCCGCCGTATTGTTACGCTTCGGCAGTTTCCCTCGATATCTATACACTGTCTCGCGCATCGCTCGTTTCCGAGTCTTCCGACTTCTCCCAAGTTCAGCCGCGAGGGGGTGCACCGCGAGCAATACGCGGTCATTATACCCGCGCCTTCTGTTTTGTTCTCTATTGGTGCAGGCCGATTCCGTACAATACTGTCCCAGAGTTTCCTCCCACCTCTCACGCTCTTATTCGATTAAGTGAATTACTTTCTCCCATTTGTCTGCTTTTCGCGCCAGAAGCTCTCGTTCAGGATTTCGATGTCTTACCGTTCTTTTTCCTCGCTTTGTACGCGAAAGCTTTACAGCTATTTTTGTTTCCTTCACGCTGCAGTGCCGTCCGTTGCTCGCCCCCATTCGTCGCTACTTCAGCCCCGGTTTATTCATACATCGATTGCTCTCGGGTCGTCTTGACTTGCTTCTGCTTGCGGTGCTCGCACAAAAGCCTTAGACGCCACACCAAAGGCGGAAATTGACTTTCGACAGCATCGGCGTCTCGCGGCGCCAGCGTCGAGATGAGCGATGCGAAAAAAAAAAAAAAAATCATCACGCGATACCGTCACCATGGGACGTTATCTGACGTCACAGGTTGCCACAGCGTGTGACGTCATCACGACGTCAAGTGAACACGACGTTATATTACGACATCATCGCGCGAAATCGTGGTTCAGTCAGGAAAGGGCCGACTATGGAGACAGTGCAAAAACATGTTAGGCTCAGAAAATATATAGGAACAGATATTTTGCGAGTTGGTTGGTATTTATATTGAAAACAATGAAGCAAACTGGGCTGGCGCTTCCCCAGTGTTTCCTTCAAAGTGCAGTGCAAACCACGCCAGGTATATTGCGCTGCACTTTATGCAGTGCAAAACTCACCTGATCTGTGACTCCCCTTTTCTCACCCTTTCTCTCTCTTCCGCTCTTGCAGTGGTACGTGTTGGGGCGGGTTCAGTACATTAAGACTGTCACCTTCAAGTCGGCTTGGGCGAACGCGTAAGGGCTATGTAAGTTTTTGTTTACGCAGCGGTGCCGTCCGTTTCTCATTCCCTGTGTCGCTGCGGCCCCGTTTCATTCATCGATTTATTGCTCGCGCGTCGTCCCCACTTACTTCTCCTCGCGGTCCTCGCGCTGGTCTTCTAGAGACCGTTGTCTTGCGGCGCGTGGGTGCGCCGACGTCGGCACCCTCGCTGGCGACGCCGTTTCAATCGCTGCGGCCGTAGCGCGCTCGAAGACCCAACGGCCGGGTACACCTCGGTGTTTCCTTAATTCATCGCGCCGCTGGTTCATCAATTTTGCTCCGCTATCTTGGCGCCAACGTGCAGCCCACGCGGTGACAAATGCGCTTCCCGAGCTTTTTGGCGAGTACTGTGCGCTTATAATTCGTCGTCCTTCGTCCAGCAACATACAGTCATTATTGGTAAGGAAAGGTCACGCCAGATAGACAGTCGCCGCGGCCATAGGAAACCTTGACGTCATATAAAACAAACGTATTTTAGGGTGAACTTGTGCTATATAACAGCTCTAAGTGACCATGGTCGTCAAAGTCCGAGTCAGTCGGATTCTAAAGATGTCCAACTGTTTTCTACGTAGCAAAAGCACACGAACGCGTGGCTAATGCGAGCCGGGTTTTGCCTGGTGCTCGTACCACAATGGTCGCGGCGCGCTATTTAAACGCGACCAAACTGTAGCGGCAATATGCATTAAGTGTTTCCAAAGTGCTATTGTTTACCTGCGCGGTGTAAAACAGTTGAAGGTCATGTTTTCAATTTGTCGTGCGCAAACTTCTCAACTCGGCATCCTCTGAGATGGAGCAATGCACGTCTTCTGACCCGTATAGGTCGCGGTTTAGATTCTGGCTGTGGCTGTTTCATTTCAATGGAGCTGAATGGCTAGGGGCCCGTGTACTGTGCGATGGCAGTATACACAATCAACAACACCAGATGGTCGCAATTTCCGCGGCTCCCCACTGCGGCGTTTCTCATAATCATGTCGTGCTTTTGGCGCGTAAATATTCGCATGTTATTACTTCTCAACTCGTACTTAAATGCTTTCTGTCTGCATTTGGCACTGGGAAATTGTGTACAAAGTCTGCCTCAACTGTAGCTGTGCTCAACGGGATTTTATCATAATTCTATGGCGTCGTGAAGCCAACGTGCGCGAACTTGTTGAACCTGTCGTTGCTTGAATGATCGATCGCCGCTGTTTTTTTGTCTGTTTTTTAGCTCGAGGTAAAACGTCGGGTGTTCGCCAAAATACCCTGCGCTTTGTTGCTTATCAGCCACGCCCACCGACGAAGACGGCCTGCGCTGCCGCCGCACCGAGTTTCCTGGCGCGCCGCGAGCGACGAAAAAAGCCCGCGCTTTTACCGAGGGTGTCACAGCCAGCTTTGCACGTTAGTTCTGGCGCTGGAGTTTGCACATTCTCGCGTGGTCTGTGACAGGCCGCGCTTCCAAGGAAGGACCTCACATCAGCCAAGAGGGCCACGTCAAGATCAACCAGCTTTGCTGTTTCTTGAACGTTACACGATTCTGGCAGTTAGAGGCACTTGTCTTGATTCGGTCTCTCTGCAATATCCTGCTCAACTGCTTGTGGCTAATGCGATCCCTTATAAGCCCCACATCCGATTTTTTTCCCCTTTTTAATGGCGACACACCTCATTAGCAAAGTCTGCCCGAGGTAGTGCTCTTTCAAATTTATTTGCTATAACTCCTCGTCTAGTTCTGCTAATGAGTCTCGTAAACAAAACTTGAGATGTTTTGGTGTTTGTATTTTTTTATTCGCGCTGAACGGTTGCTAGGGTGCGTGGCCTTTTTTTTTTCTTTTCTGTATGCGTTCTCACAGTTCTATGAACACCGTTGTTTCCGACCTCGATTTTCTCGAGAAATTAAACTAGGTGTAAAAGCAGCGGAAACGAGACCTTAATGTCGACATTATGTTCTTAGCATTCACTCGCTGCAAACGATGCATCGCTTGTAATAAGAGAGCGCTGAGCTCAGTCATTTTTTTTTTTTTGCGTGCCGTCGCTTGAACCTTTCTTTGTTTTTGATTTTATAGAAATCCTCTTTTGTCATTAGGACGGATTCATGGTTTCGCGTGCGTCTGCGTGTCGTAGTCTTCGCGCTTTCCGCCTCTTAACCTCTTTTGTCTCTAGCACGAGGGTGTGAATATTGTCACGCAGCAATATTGTTCGCGGCATTATCTTGTAGTGGCGCTCCGTAAAGGGAGATCGTTTCAGTTCAAGTCGTGATTGTTGCGGACGTATATTTGACGTTGTTTACATATAGTATAGCGGCTAACGCGCTGGACTCGATGGCGCTTTTGAGATTCCCGGTCTCGGCGGCCGTGTTTCGATGGAGGCGACATGCAGAAGTTCTCGTGTAGTTACGTTTCGGTTTTTTGGGGCTAAAAGTTAGTCTAAAAATTCAAGCTAAAAAATAAAGACAACCCCCACCCTCCTCTCCACTGCTGGGCTAGAAGTTATTCGCTGGCGGAAAATAACACTGCCTCCTTTCTCGTTTGTTCCGTACACACAGCCGTGTCGTTCTTATCAGTGAGCTCTAACCATTCAGTGTGAGCTTAAAAAAAGTGCTGACACAATTTCGAGACCTGGCAAAAGGGACGTTTCTCGTTTTCTCGGTATGCAGTGTTAACTTTCTCTGCACACCGGGGTCAAACATCATTACAATATTTTACTTTTAAAGTTCTCATCGCTGAGCATCAGCGAGCCAGCGCGGTCGCAATGGGAATTATCCCGACGAGTCAACACGGTTCCACTCAATCGGCGGAGCTCAGCATTTTGCATGCAGCCTAAATCGCACGAATCACTGTCGGGGTTGCTGGCTAGACAAGTGCGCTAATCCTTGTTTACGTGCATCACGAGCAAATGACAAATCTGCTGCTTGTACGTCGCTAGTTGCGGCGTCCCCGTCATAGAGTTGCCTGAAATTAAGTAGAGAGAACTCTAGCGCTGCGATCGTTCAACCACCGAAGGTAATGATGGGCACACACGGATATGCCTATAGTCTTCGGGCTTGCGGGCTTTGAACGGACTTGTGGCTTAGTTTATAAAAAATAATGGTCCTTTGTGAAGTTCATTGAGAGTCTTAAAAAGTCGAAATGGTGAAGCGTAACCGCTATAATATCTTTGCTGACAAAGTGCATTCGGGTGACACGCATGAAGCCAAGCAGAGCCGAAAGAATGAATATTAGACAAATCCGTGTAGTATACCCATCCTTTCCATGCTGGCTGAAGCACCGTGCGTTGCAGCTCTCATAAGCACTAGTCCCAGTGTTGCACTAGAGTGCACTAGAGTGCAATTAATAGGAAACTCTGGGCTCCCCGTGGCGTCACACTGCCATGGCACGTCACTGAGAAGCCACCCTGTCGATATCGAAACCGAAACGTGTTCTTTTAAAAGTAGTGGTGTTAAACATGTGCTATGCATTCTCAGGCACCATGGTTTTTAGTGTCGAGAACACTAAACACAGTGTTTTTATATAAGTGGCAATCTCTCTCTCTCTCTCTCTTCACACACACACACACACACACACACACACACACACACACACACACACACACACACACACACACACACACACACACACACACACACACACGCGCACGCACGCACGCACGCTCGCACGCACGCACACAAAGATTCGTGTCAGTGCGATGTATGATGGCAGCAGAAGCCGCAGAGTAGGAGCAGGAGTGAGAGCGCAGTGACACGATGATCGCGCTTGAGGCGAAGTGGGGTGGCCACACTGACTGCAGCCATGCAGGGGTGTTAATTAACGTCCGCCCATGCGCGCGTTGCCTTCTGAATTGCGAACGAGCGGGAATCCGCGTGTCCGTCTCCGCCATTCCGAGGCGCGGACAAACGTCTCTTCGCCTTTGCGCCGGCTCCTGCACGCACGCCCGGTGACGAGGAGGACACCCTTGGTCGGTGCACATGACTGCGGCGGCTTGTACGGGGCATCCCTTTGTTCCTGCGGTTCACGGTGGCGCAAAACGTGAGCCGCAGCCGGGAGCAAAAAGAATTGAGACAGAGTCGGCACGACCAGCAGTATTTCTTTCTAGTTTCTTCTTACTCTTTTTCTTTTTCTCTGGTTTCGCGTTCTCTTCGCGGCAGAGTGAAAGCGGTCGTGCGGCTGCTTGTGTGGGCGTCTCTTCAGCGCTTCTTCAACAGACCGCCGCTGGTAGCTTGCATTACTCGTCGCCGCAGTTTGTCTCTCACGTTTCGCTTCCTCCCTTTGTGAGCATTGAAAGTGAGCTCCAGTTATTTAGTGCAGTCTGTTCTTCCCTGTTGTCACGGATGACGGTGCTTTGAACCGCCGTGCTTTTCTTCTTGATGCTGTGAGGAACTTGAGACCACTGGCGGATCCAGAGCAGGGCTTTGTCAGCCACCTTCGCCCCTTCCTTTCAGTGCCTCTCCTATCGCCGATTACGACTAACGAGTGGGACCACCGTAAGCACAAACTATCAGTATTTATGCTGTGATGGGGTTTTTCTGTGGATTGTAACTAAAAGAACAACATTGTCAGCACCCATTCCTTCGTGGGTTTTAGTTCCAGCACCCATTTCTCTCCCCTTCCAAAATAAGTTGCTGGATAAGCCCCTGGTTTCGTGTACCTGTTCTTCTCTTTGTTCTTCTCTTCTTCTCATTGCTCTTGCCAAACGCAGGGGATTGGCCGAGTGTTAGCTGAATTTTGTTTTTGTTTTGTTTTTTAAATGTTTCTTCACAATACCTGTTGTCCCGGGTGAACCGCTGTGCTTTGCCTTCTTTTCTTTTTTTGACGCTGTCACGGACTTGAGATGGCTATTACGGTTCTCTAAGTGAACCGACGCAGCTTTTTCAACGAGCAACGTTAGCTTTCTGCCTAGCCTTTGTTTATCTTGGCGGAGGTATACGTGCACGTGGCGGAGTGTTACCGGAGTTTTGGACAGCTGTAGCGACGCTGGTAGCGACATCTTGCGACTGTTCAGGCAACTACTGAGCGCATGAAATTCTTCGCTTTGCACGGGTGTCCTCTTCGACGCGTTTTTCAGTAAAAGGCAGAACTGCCAAACAATAGCGAGATAACAAGCAAATTATTATCGCAAAAGAACTTCAAGGGAAGACAGGTGCGGCTTTCGCGAGACGCGCAAAAGAAGCAGAAAAAAAAATAATTTTTTTCTTACCTGGAAAGACATTTAGTTAAAAGTGAATAAATTCAGTCACATTAAGTTAAAAGTGACTTAAATACAAAGGAAAGATGAAAAAAAATAGTTGCAAGTATTTTGTACGAAGAAAATATGTGCAACTGGGAATGTAAGCTCATATTTACTCGTTCACATTGTCTCCAGGATAGTATCAATTAGGTTGAATGCACGTTCGTTAGCGCATGGTTAACGTTACTTGTTCATTCCCCCAACTGACGTTTTTATTTCAGCCCTTAACTGCTCAGTCATCAATAAACGTGCTATTAGTGAACAACCAACGCGCAAATAAATAATAATTGGTGAACGGGATTATCAGTTAAGTAACCATATTCTCTGTCAACTGTGTATAGGCAAAAAAATAGAAAAAGAAAACACATGACAAACGACTAGAAGTGACTGCGACTTTACGAAAAAACAAGTCCCGAATTTCGCCTATTATAAGAAGAAATGCCAACTCTCTGAAATGGCTGCACGCTAAGTAAGTTTGCCCTTGCTTGCAAAATATGCCTTCGATCTAGTTAGGATATGATTTGCAGGGGCGTAGCCAGAGTTTTTTTTAGCGTGGTTCAAGTACAATTTACGCATGTTTGTGTGTTTGTATGTGTGCATTTATATAGACGCGTGCAAAATCTAAACGCTTCGATGGGGTGGGAGCTCGAAGCTTTACGACTATGCCAGCGGTGTGAACTACTGGCGTCGTCGGAGGTTCATCATCGTCATCACGTGATGACGTCACCTATGTGACCTCATCGTGACGTCACAGATTGCAGAATTGTGGGACATCATCACAACGTCGCGAATATTGGCTTAACGTAACGCCACACAGTGCTGTTGCGGCGCCTTTTTTTTGCGGCTACAAACGAAACCGGAGAACGCGTGACCCCAGGAGAGCGGAAAACGAAGACGGCGCTTTGCACGTGAAGCCACGGCTCGTGTTCCCTGCTCCTTTGTAGTACATAGACGAAAAAAAAAAAACAGAGGCGTTTACCTTCGAGTTGTTTGAAGTGAAGGCACAAGAGACTCTGTAAATTTCTATTATTATTATTATTATTATTATTATTATTATTATTATTATTATTATTATAGTCTCTCTCTAGAAGCTTCTGTGCATGCGTGTTCCCTTAATTTGCCGCAAAACCCTGCGGGCTCGCTGTGGCAAACAGCCTTAATGCTGCTTTTGCCACACGCCCAACTGTGGCGCGGCAAAGACGCGTTTCAGGAGGAGCCTGTGGGAGTAGAAAACGAGCGGGACAGTGAAGATGAGTTGGGTGAGGGTCCGTGAGACTCTGCGCTTCATTGAAACTCAAAGGGCAGCACGGGGGGCACATTCGAGTTTAGGGCTGGTGACCTCCATGCAAGTTTAAATTTCAAGTTTCCCGCGCCCATCATTGGCATGCAATTCTATAGAGTTGGATGGTCATGCTTTTTCGCGTTGTGGACGGTGTTTTTGTTTCTCCGTGATTTTCGGGCTGTTCGTCAAAGAATGCTTACGAATTAATGAAGTTAGGAACGTTGCTTTTGTCCATGTGACATGTATGTTAAGATGTAGGGCGTTTTTTTTTTACTCACTTTAGTCCATGCGTGTGTTGATATGTAGGTGTGCGTAGATACACACGAAAAATTAAAAAAAAAAACTTTGTAGGGGGGGCGAATCCCCTCCTCTGGCTATGCCAATGATAAGCTGCTTTATTTAGCAGTGATGTGATGAATACATCACGTTTCCAGATATTTTTCTAAACGAAAGACCCGTTTTTGTGTCTTCGACAGCAAGCTTAATGGGGCAACAACGGGCAGTCAATCAATCAATCAATCAATCAATCAATCAACTTTTATTTCTCATAGAGAAATATGGGGGTGACGGAAAAAAAGCCGCAGTACTGCGGCTTGACAAAGCTCCGGCCCCCTACAAAGTCCAGCAGTAACAATGATCAACCACACAAAAATTGATTTTGCTGGAAAATCGAGCCAAAAACAGTTCAGGGAACGTATAAATCATAACGTTATTGTCAAAAACGTGAGTGGAAGAAAAGACAACTTGCTGCCGACAGAGATTGAATCTGCGACCTTCAAAAAGCGCGTCCGATGCTATACATTAATTGAGCTACCGCGATGATCGACCCTTCGTCCAACTTACCAGGTCTAGCCTGTAATAACGGCGTCACAAAGGCCCTTTTGATCGTGGTCAGGGATGATCCGGATTCGGCTCGATCTGGAACAGGTGCTGCTACACGGTCACATTTAATCGTGATCAGGCCCGATCGAGATCAAGACAATTGCGATCTGCTCATCGTGATTCGGCTTCGGGATCCCGATGTCGCTGACGTCTGCGCCAATCCAGATTAGGCTGTACCATGTAGCCTCGACAAATTTGTTGACCGCGATCAAGAAGCCCGATCTGGATTGGTCTGAATCGCATTCCAATGTGGTCGTGTGTCAGCGGTATAATACCTCCGTCACACTGGCACTCGTGATCGTGATCAGCGCCAATACAAATCGAATGTGGTGATTGCGATCATCAGTATGGTCGAAACTAATCCGTATCACATTTGGCGCAGATGTCTGTCAAATATTAATCTGTGATGATATCGCGATCTTCTTGAACCCGATGCGACCTGACAGTGGTTAAAATTGACCGTACAGCAAGAAGTGATGCTGATCGAGCTATAATCTGGGCCATCTGTGAACTCGATAGAAAGTTACCCTGTGACACCGGTAAAAGAGAGCGGAGTTTGTTCATTTCTCTTATCTCGTTGTCTGATTAACGAGACTGGTGATCAAAAGTGGGGAAACACGGACGTCGCACCTTTTCTTGTTTGCAAATGAGTGTTTGTCCCGGTGACCGACGCGTAGTGGCATCTCGGAAAGTGCTGCGTGGATTGCTTGTGCTTGCAGCAGAAAACATGGTGTTTCTGCTACTCCCAATGGACCGCTCTTATAGCTCGTTTAGTAGGCGGTCATAAATAGTCGAGTAGCCTCTGCGTTACGCTGCATGCTCGGCCTCTTCCATTACCGCCGGATGCAAAGGCTGAAGCAACAACAGGGCAAAGCTGCGAGATCGTGGGGGCTAAAAGAGGGTGATAAAAATGGGAGAAGGGAGTGTACTACGCACTCTCTGAAAGTTGCTCGCTCTCTGTGTTTGCGCATACTCATCTCATACCGTGTTTTCGTTGTATGTTTGTTTCTCCCGAAGATGACGGCTGACAAGGGGCGTAGTGGTTAGGCTGAAAGAGTTCTGCCATCATCAGTCGGACTAAGCTCTCTGTTTGGCAAAGGCCTCTCTAATGTTTCTCCAATCAACCTGGTCCTGTGCTTCCTGATGCCATGTTATACCATCTAAATTTTTAATCTCATCTGTCCGCTTAATTTTCTGTCGTTGAAGAGACGGAAGTTGTTTAAAACACCTACTCGTCGTTACTCCAGCATTACAGGCTGGAGCGATGAGTATACCCTCCACCACACCCAAAACCGACAAAAGAGGAAAGCGTGATACTGATATGCCTGCAAAGCAGCACATACACACATGGGGCCCTAATGCACTGTCTCTACCCAACGAGATATAGCTCTATGTACCCGCTCTGCAGCCTACCGGACACCCTGGCACACTTGCTTATTGCATACCAGACGTAATCTGCAACAACACACGACTGATAATGAAGCAGGACGGACGAACGAAGACCTAACCAAAACGTTGGAAGCGAATCTCGCCCTCGAAGACCTGGAAGACCAACAACAACTCGTCACCAGGGCCAAGAGGGTTGTAGAAGCCAGAGGGTTCCTGGACTGAGGAGCCCTCCGACCTCAGCGTGACACCGGACATTGCTCGAAGCTCTGCTACGAAAACAAACGTTTATTTCTCTCTCTCTCTCTCTTCCCCTCGCGCATTTGTCTTCTCTTGGAGTACATTCAGTTACCTTAAATGACCAGTGGTTATCCTGCCTGCTTGCTACGTGCCCTGCCTTTGTCCATTTACTCTTCTTGATTTAAACAGTGGTTTCAACAGAAATGAGAGCAGTGACATTGGTGTAAAAAAGAAACAGCAGAGATGCCGGCATTACTAATATATTTGATGATAACCGTGGCTGACCTTCCCAACTTCTCCGTTCGTTGCGGCTCTTGATGACAAGCTAGGCTCAAGATGGCGAAAACACATCTTCGACAGCCAAACGAGCGTTCACTTGCTTTTGTGACGTCTAGGACTAAGGTGAGGACGTGTCGGCATCGGAGTCCCTCGAGTATTACGTTTGCCTTTGTGGTATAGCGTTGTGCGATCTTGTATGCTGCACGTTAAAGTTTCAGCTAGTCGCCGAATATGGCCCGAAGGTCGCAGGTTCGATCCCGGCCGTGGCGGCAGCATTTCGATGGAGGCCAAATGGTATACAGGTCCGCGTACTGGGCGACGTCAGTGCACGTTAAAGAACACGAGATGGTAAAAATTTCCGGAGCTCTTCACTACTGCGTCTCTCATGATGATATCGTAGTTTTGAGACGTAAAACCCCAGATATTATTAATCTTATTATTAGTCACCGAGTATGGCCAGCTGCTTGCGATGGAAGTGAAGGAAAGGATGTTAGTGGCACGGGATAATCGCTATGAGACGAGACCCAGAACACACCGTGAAAGGGTTTATTTTACATGGCGACGATACCTAGTTCTATAGAATGCGTCATTTGGTCGGTCAAACATTATTAACATCATACAGTCCCGAAACTGAGACCTCACTGGTGCGATGCGGACTCCTCCAGCATTGGGCCTGGCAGACCAAGTTTGAGCACCGCATCGTGGGCTGTCTGGAGGGCCCACAGCCGTTGGTTGGGACTTGTGATGGCGGAGCATCACTTCGCTTGGTTGGCCCGATCGCTGCCCGGAAACGAAGGGGGGAGAGGGGGCATCACGAGAGTATGTTCTATTCACAGTTGAGTGTACAAAGCCGTTTACAGACTTCGCTTTACGAAACTAAGTTAATTTACCTGCCGTGTTGTAGAGCACTTCTATTCTCCTAGGTTCGTCTGCATTTTCTATTCGCCACTTATTTTTATCCGTATCTCTATCTTTAAATCTTCCTTACTACATCTCCTGTTTTAAGTTTTACTCCTCCTATGAGAGTTGGCAAATGTCGCGCCCGTTCCCATTGGAGGTGGCCCGCCTTGTTTTTGTTTACCAATTAAAGGTGGCTCCCACCCACTGAAGTTAATTGGACAAGAAATTGAGTGGTTGGTTCTTCAAACTTCATTAAATGCCTTGACAGACGTGACCAGCATGCAGTAGTTTTGTAAACTTTCATGCTCCCGGACAATTTCTTCGTTTTTTTAAGCTTGGAGGTGAGATGCATCGTGCTGTTATAAGGGCGCCGTAGGTGTGGCATATGCGCTGTTGGGGATGGGGGACTTCCCGGTCTCTTGTGGTAGCGTGGTGTAACCGGGTGAAGGAAATGAACGCTGACAAGAAGAGGATACGAAAAACAAACAGGTTTGTGGCACCATTTACACATATTTACAGAAAAGAAGGGTTAGTGGTTTCACAAACCACGAGTGTGGTGGTTGAACCGTTACATGGTTCAGAACGACGTCCAGCACAATGCGCTGTCGTTTTAAGCCCTGTCGGGCTCCTCCTCTCCGAGTGGAACACCAATCACACACACACAACAGGTGAGGGGGACGAGCATGCACGGTCGACGTGAACGTCCAATATTGAGTCGTGAACAACAGGTGAGGGGGACGAGCATGCACGGTCGACGTGAACGTCCAATATTGAGCCGTGAACACTGCACTGCAAGGTGGCGCCAGCAGGGCTCTTCCTCGTCGTGTGTGTGCCGCTAGTCGAGATCCTGACAGCATACATCAAAGGGTCCGCCGATTTGTTCGCTTAATTAGCGGGGCGATTTGCGGCGGCCGCCACGGTCTCTTCCAAGGAAGATGCTGTCTTTGTTGCTCTCTCTGGAACTGTTTACCATGTCGTGGCGACATGACGTCTCATCCTCCGGCTAGCAAGGGACAATGCCTGGCGGGCATAGGCAGCCGGCCGGTCGTCTACTTGATTGGGGATTAAAAGGAGCGCCGCTCTCCTGTCAGCTCTGGCGCCGGTCACAACAGCTTCCCCGTCGCCAGATGAATCACCGAGGTCATCAGGCACCGCGGCTGCTTGACGGGACGACGAAAGGGTCCGCATTTGAAAGTCGGGAACTCGCCTTTGCCTGCCACATTGTCTGGGTAATGGATCAAACCTTCGACAGCGTCTGGCAGACTGCACGCCGAAGAGATTGAGAGCCTCCACAGTAGACCGGCTTACGCACAATGGCGTCTGCACAGACGAATTTTCAGGCCAAACTTAACAGCGCGTATTGGTTAAAATGGACGGAGCCTTTGCAGAAGCTCCCCAGATGTGGTGCTTTTGCGAAAAGAATGGGGTTGTTCTCCCACCGATTTTTTGACCCACCTGCCCGTATCCTGCAGAGTAGTGGGAAGGCACCCTTTGCGGCGGCGCCCCCGAGGTCTGTCGGGTGCTCGTTCAGCGAGCCCGGGCTGTCGCAGAGGTTGTCATAGGTGTCCCGTGATAGGTACCCCTTTCCGTTTCCTTCGCATTTAAATAAGAAAACAATGTTTTCATTATTATCAGCCTTATAGTGTGGCGCCCTTACTCTGGCGCTCTTAATGTTCTCCTGATGGGTTATCATACGCCTGAAGTCAGGAAAAGAATGCGTCTCGGCGTGGTCTTTTCTTCCTTTTTTTCTTCTTTTCACAGCGGTTAAAACAATGTCGCTTCGCTCGACAGTGAAGCGCTTCGTTATGTACTTCACGCTTATGCGCCTACCAGCATTCCGCGTCGTTGGCCGCTGTGAAATGCGCGTTTATTTAGACGGCCGACCCTCCCTGGGCTGGCGGGCCATGCTGGCTTTGTCGCGCATGTTATGGCATTTCGCAATACTGCGACAGAGATGAAACCCCCTTTCGCAAAAAAAAAAAAACGAAAAAAAAATACCGCTATAAGCTTCGGGCTGCCCCATCGCAAAACCGCGAGGCTTACTGCGAAGCGAATGCAAGAGAACCCAAATGAACTTAACATGTCGAGGGTGTAGCCTGATGCCGTAAGAGAATCTTGGCCTCATATACATGGAATGTAGCGTTGTTTTGTTTTGTCTTTATTTCCTAGTTTGTCATATAAAGAAATAGAAGCTATAGGAATACGAAGCCGAGCCTTTGGACCGATATGATTCCCTCTGAGCCAGCATACTGCTCACAAGCATCGCCATTTTCATTTCTTATTACCCCTATCGCGTAAGTCTCAGCCACGCACACGCTCGGTAAGCCCGTGTTGTTTCCCAGATGACCGCGCTGGCCGGAGTGCGTCGTCTAACGCAGCGCGGAAACATTTTTAAAGCCCCATGCGTCTCGGAGGCAGCTTGGCGGAAAAGGCGCTGTGACATCGTTCTCGCCAGCACAGCACTCCGGCCCCCTTCCCCCACATTTTTTTTTCTTTCGCAGAGGGACACCAAGTCACGTTGCTCGCGCTTCGTTGTTTGCGTGGTTCTTTTCGAAAGCGTAGCGATTCTTCTTCTTCGCATGTAAGACTTGTCTTGCGTCGTTTCTGGCGTCATTGCAGCTCGCCGATGCCTCCCGGGGGAAGCTTTAACGCGGTCTTTTCCAAGTCTTTCGGTGGCGTGGTAAAGCAGTGTCCATAAAAGCCCAAGTTCACCCCCTTTGTTTTATTTTTTTTTTTACGTTTCGAGCATCGATTTGTCTTCCCGCTTCCGGCGTTTCGAAATGTTCCCTATTATGATTCGTCGGCGACTCCCTTCAGTTGTTGTGAGGTTGGAGATGTCTATCATCATCTGCAAAAGACGGCGATATTTAGTGTGGATCTCGGTGAAGGAAACCTGATTTCTGACTGTGCTACAATATGACGATACAGGGGCATTCATTGTTTACTGAGACGTGCCGTGGGTTTTCGAAAACACGCGAATAAACTACGTTGTGCCCGCTGGATTGTTAAAAGGGATACTGAACAAAATTTTTGCCGCCAAGATTGCTCAGCAGAATTGAAAGATTGGGCCGTGAACTCGATAGAGACTACCTTCATTCTGTGTAAAACTACGGTAAAATAATGAATTTAATGCGTTTTTCACAAACTGCCGCGTTTAGCGGTCGCGCTTGTGAACTGGAGAAAATTACGTTTGGTTACTCGCAAACACCCGAATAGGGCAAATCAGCAACGCCAGCCGTCGCCCTTGTCTCTCGACTTGCTCAACTGTAACTTTGGTTCCCAACACCGGTATGTACAGCAACAGCAGCGTACAATGCTTGCGCCTGGGTCAAAACACTAGCACTATGTGGAAAAGAAATAGTGAGATGAGATGAGAGGTGGAGAAAAAAAAAGGGGAAGACAGGAACGCGGTAAGTGTGACGTCATGGTTCGCGCTCATGAACAGCCGCTGCGCGTTGACAATCCACCGAAATTACCACCAACTGTTATTAAAAAAAATACGAGAAGTTCACTACGTTTATCGGAACAATTACATCGTGCGAGTCGAGTTTCGAAGTTTCGTCAGTTGTTCCAATGTTTGTTTAGTAACCCTTTTCCTATAGTTTCGATTTACAGCCGTGCCGGTCGCATTTTAGGGATTGGGAGTTTGGGTGGGGCGAAGTGGGATGTAATATGCAAAAGAGCCTGTGCGCTGTGCTTTGGGTTCGCGTTGTGGAATCCTGCGCCGTCGGAAGCGATTCGTGCCTCTTCAACTCTGGCGTTCCTCGTAAACTACTGTACCGTTTTTGCAAACGTTAAACTTCGCAGTTTTTTTAAAAAAGCTCCTCGCCAGGTTTGCACATTGAAAACGAAAAAACGCGACATCAATTGTTGACGAATGCGTTTGCAAAATTTAATGCTTGTGCGCGGAGCTATAGTGTTCTAATTTTAAAAGTGAAATGTGTGCGCCCACCCTCTAGCGGCCTTGGAGTAAGTGTTACGCAATGATGTCTCCGTGGTTCGAAACACGGGGCCACTGACTTACGTTTACTGCCAAGGCTTACAAATCTTGACAAACCTCAGACGCACGGATTCTCCTCCAGAGGTGACAGGGCCCAAAATGCAGAGCCCTTGTACACGCTGCTTTCTCTAAGTACAATCGCCCAACACTTCAGCTATAGTGCGCAGCGGCCACATTTTTTGTCTGTCAGCGCCATATTATGAAACTAAATGACAAAACATTGCTTTGTGGACATGTGCTTTATGGGTATACACTCGTCCTTAATTCAACTGAAACATAATTCAGACTTATGACAAAGAAACACAGAAAAAAAACTTAGTCATGTACGATAGCTAAAGATTTTGCTGACTGTAAGTCGAGAAAGCGCGTACAAGGGCGCTCTGCATAATGACCCTTGTCACCTCTGGAGGAGAATACGGTCAGGATTTGAAACGTTGGATATTTTAAAATAAACGTTGGCTCAGTTTAATCTTTTTGTTTGAATTCGGGGAGCCCATGAGGTTTTTTACTACGTAAGGAAATGCTAGTGCCTGTCTTTATCACGTTAATTTATATGATGTGGTGTCCGGTACGTTTCCTAAGTTTCCAACCTTCATGCTTGTTTTATTACTGTGTTGTTTTATTCCCGAGACGCGGAGCTTCCACATGTAATTTCTGTGTCCCATTTAATTCTGTCCCGTCACTGCGCTCATCCTAGATCGGCTCCGGAAAGTTTCGAAAAACCGTTGCCTGCTCCAAAAAACTTCGTTGTGTCGAGTTTCTATCGAGCAGCGTGGACTGCCCTCCGCGAAAGCTCCACATTTTCGCCGTTATTTTCGACTGTTTACCTCTGGGCGGGTCCAGTGCTCGCATCACTTATATTTCTCAGCGTGTGTGTGCCCGCGCGCCAGCGTCCTTTGACGCTTATAGTGTTACACGGCCGTCGGGCACTGCGCGGTTGGGCTGCCGCTTGAGGAAACTGGAGAAGGGCATATCGAGCGTTCGTCAGCGCATTGTTGGACAGCAACGCTCGCCTCTGGAGTATCGCTTTTCTCTCCCGTGCACTCGTCGATTTCTTTTATTGGCGGGCTTGGTTGCTACGCGGTCCTACGTGGCGCTGCTCTTGCGAGCGCGCTTGAAATGTTCCGCGGTGGGCGTGCAGGGGCGACGCGTCGCATCCTTGACGCGCGCGGCGCAGTCCGCCCATTCTTTTCAACGGCCAGGCTCTAATGATGCCGCTCCGGGGAAATCCGCGCGGACAGCGCCTCGTCGGCCGGACGCAAGTTGGAACTGGGGTTTGTGCAACCAGAATGCTATACGACGCTGCGCACTTGCTGGTATCTTTCGAGCAGAGTTGGCGAACAATCCAACTCAGACGCTGAATATTATCCCTTTCATGCGCGACTTTTTATGGACTGTCTACTCTTCTGTCAGATTATTATACCACAGCTCTAAGGCAGTCGTTATTGCAATTAAAGAAAACATAATGAAGCAATGTGTTGTTTTCTATGAGTGTAGTTAAGTGTAATTAGCTTGTAATCTAATACTTCATTATACCGCGGTCAGTCATGTTGCATGACATGGAAATAAAGCAATCGTAGGCTGCAAATCCATGCTTAATTCTTTATTGATTGCTCTAATTTCGAAAAAAAAAGAAAAACGGCACATTTGACGTTGGTTCTCAGGATTTCGCGATTTTCGGCCACACGATGTAATCTTCGCGTACGCAGTCGAAAACGCACAAAGCGAAGTTGATCGCGAATGAATAAGCCGATTGCACGTGATGGTCATGCAAGACAAGGCAGAAAGCGGCGCGTTTGCTTGGCGAGGCAAGGTAAGCGACAGTTCACAGCGTATATTCTTCGTATACGGACTAACCGAGATTTTATTTTCTTCATTCGGTCACGTTAACAGATTTATGCCGTTTGAATTGGGCCGAAAAAACAGGACGCGCCAGGGTGGAATGACGAGCTCGTTCTCTGTATATTCAAAGGTTGTTTATATAGGAACATTTTAAATCAACTCAAGGTAAAAGCGTATATTGCGGTGGAAAGGCCTTCCCCGCTACCATATTCCATATTCATTGGCAGGCCAAGTAATGGTAACGCCAAGTAAAAAAAAAATTTTTTTAAAGTCGTTTGGTCGTCTCAGTGACGAAGTGAACGCGAAGCTCGCGTGCCTCGAGTCACGCTTGAGAGGCCCCGTGGTATTTTTGTACATAATGGCAACAAAAAAGATTACCTTGTTAGTCTATTGTTATTAATATTTTCGGCTCCGAGACTACCTGAATGCTTGACCGCTAGCTCGTGTAGCATTTTCATACATTTTTTTATGATTTGTTTTTGCTTCCTACTGAAATTTTATTTAATGATATTAAATACATAACTAGCTTGATGGTCTTGATGATCCTGCCGTCGGGTTCTTGGCCGATCCCCTTCGGGGGTGAGTGCCAGCAAAGCGAAAGGATCATCATCATCATCATCATCATCATCATCATCATCATCATCATCATCATCATCATCATCATCATCATCATCATCATCATTTCTGTGACCGTTTCGTGGTCCTGCCGGATTTTTCGTCTGGTAAGACAAATATGAGGCTGTCGCCTTAATAAAATTGTTTGCTGATCTCAAACTACAACGCGCTTTTTATCGTGCACATCTCTGTGGTGGTTTCGTTTTCCCTTTGTATGGGTGTATCATCTCATTGGCTAGGCTTGTCTGCGTGCGTGTCCTGTCGTCAAGGGGTGTCATGCGCAGTCACGGTTCATTATAAAAACGGGTTTCTGCCTTAAAGGGTAAATCCCGCGACTTGCTACCGGTCCACCATAAACGAAGGAGGCAACAGTTAGCAACACGGTATGCTGCATTCCGATGCAGGTTGGTTTCGGACGACGTTACTGGAGCGGAAGCATCCTTCCCTATACATGCTTGGATTCAGGCTTGCCACCACTAGCGCCTTGTGAAAGAAATCTCTCTCAAAACACTGCACACTTCGCCTCTGCCCTGGTTTCAAGTTAGTGCAGCTGGAACAGCTTTCCCTACATCTTGTCTAGATTTAACTGCGCCTGTACTTGAGCATTTTTTATCTTTACGCTGCCGATGTGTAGGATAGCGAACCGCGCAATGACCATGTTTCGGTTTTACCTTTCTTCGTAACATACTCTGCTTGCTTCACTCAAATCGCCGGTATAATGGGTGATAAGAACTGTGTAGTGTAAGCTGGACCTGCGGAACAGAAGACTCGAGAGAGTTGCTCGCGACGTTCTCCGTCCGGTTTACCCTGGTGCTGAAGCGGACGGAACAATCGGCTCGGTAGGCCTACGTGCTGATGAGAAAGCATTTGCATACGATATTCAGAGGCGATGGATGCGCCAGACGAGGCGTCGAACTTGCAACCATTGCCGTGCCTCTTGTATCGTGCAATCGAACCTGAAAATAAGAATATATGCATGAAACAGAGAAGAAAAAAAGGGGGAAGAAAGCTCACACAGACGTCACACCCAGCTGCGTTCTCTCCGAGTGTGCTTTTGATTGATTGTGAAACCCTAAGGAAAGAAGTCCGAGCTTTCCTTGGTATATATGTCGAATGATGTACGTGTCGCTTAGCAAGCAAGACTCGGTGGTCATGTGATGGTCCATCTGTACGTTCGCCCTCCACCCCCCCTTTTTTTTTTCGTTAGCGTGAGTCACGGATCGGCGCAGAATCGGCCACATCAGCAGCCGCCTAATAGATGTCTGCGGACGAGGATCGCCTGACGTGGGTGGTGCCTTATTCCTCGGTTCCGTGGGTGGACAGCAACGTCGCCGTCAGGGACAGGCCGAGAATTCGCGGTCGTTGTTAGCCGCTTGTCCGGGAATCGTATATGACAGGAAACGGGGGGGCGTGTCGAGAGATGCTCCATGAGCAGCATGCTTTGATCACGTTTCGGACCCCTTTCTTTCGCCTTCTCTTTCTCTCCCCCCCCCCCCCCCACACGCACACGCGCACACGCACGCACGCACGCACACACACACACACACACACACACACACACACACACACACACACACACACACACACACACACACACACACACACACACACACACACACACACACACACACACACACACACCTCACTTTATATTGGTTATTTTTCCGGGCACATTGGTTCACGTGACCTTTCTTTCTATGATTGTAAGTCGACGTTGGTTCTTTGCTGAAAGTTTTGTTCGCATGAGTCGTATTTGAGACTCGCGCCTTGCTAAGCTAGGAACATAAAGAGAAAAGATTTATTTAGGACAATAAGCCTTCCGATAAAACGCAAGCAAAAATAAACGTGGAAATAATGATACAATGTTCAATTTTTCAAGCCTTATACTGCTGCGAAGAGCAGTTGGAAGACGATACATATTTCAGGTATAAATCACTAGAGCCATCCCAGAAGTTTTTTACTACATATTTCAGACGGGAATCACCTAAGCCATCAGCGAAATCGGTTACTAAGAATAGATATTAGCGAGTTTTTGTGATTGCATCAGTTATTTCGTTCGGGCATATGTACATTCACTCTCCGACTGCGTTACTGGCACGTTAAACCCCACATAACGATCGACTGTATTACGAAGCTTGTTTCGCACTGTGACAGTGTAATCAAAATCGACATTACATGCATACAAAAAATATTACCCATTCTTTCATCTCAGCATATAACCTGGAAGAGTGTAAAGAAAGGAAGGCATTGTCGCAAACCTGGCCTCTTCTCAAGTCATGGATAAAGAATAGGTCACGCTTTTTAGTACATGGTTCTTTTAAAGAGAGTTCGTGAAAAGCTTAAGGGGGCAAATGAAGATGTTGTCGAAAATTCGTGTCTGGCGAAGGCGTTGCATGGCTACGCTGCAGAGATAAGAATCTATGCCATATTCCGGAATTCTCATTATCTATATACAGGGCGTCCCAATTATCATCTAGCACGGTTGAAAAAAAAAAGCGGAACGACGTTACGCGAAGCAAACCTATAGTAGATGTTGTTCCCAGTGTACTGAAGTGGAGCCGCTTTGCCTATTTTCTGTGTCCACAGCCAACTTTTTGCACATTGGCAAGAGTACAGGTCGGCTGCCAACAACATGTGTCGCCGTTTTGCTGGGATTCCTCCCGCTTGATTTCACGTGACTATCTCCATTCGTATCTCACGGTCAACTGTTTTCAATGATAACGTGGCCGTATCACTGTTCTGATTAGAACAATTACAGTCCTACTGTTTAACATCACTGCGATGCGTTTCTTCGGTCGGGAAGTGGCAGATAACGTGATCCATATTTCGCTCCTTCATTTCTACTGGCTATCTCAAAGTGAGCTTGTTTGAGGGTGCTTCTTTTTGATGCGCGAAGCAGTCTAGTCACGTGTTATTTTTTGTACTTCGCGGGCTTTATTTATAAACAGGAAAAATGGGCACGCAATCAGGACGTTGTTCGAAGTAGCACATACAGATGTCGCTCCAACATGCGCACATATGCCTCATTGGCAATTTGAGAGTAGGCGAGTAATTTTTAGTTAAAAATATGAATATGAGAAATAATTGATTGTCATTAACGAAAACATGAGTAGCGGCTACTACAGTACACTGGGAGCAATGTGCACTAGCTTTGCTTTGCGTAACACTGTTTCTCTTTTTTTTAAATTGCGCTGCGTGATAATCGCTATATATATATATATATATATATATATATATATATATATATATATATATATATATATATATATATATATATATATATATATATATATATATATATATATATATATATATATGAGTCCCCGCTATCATATTCTATATTCATTGGCAGGTCAAGTAATGGTAACGCCAAGTTAAAAAAAATTTTTTTAAAGTCATTTGGTCGTCTCAGTGACGAAGTGAACGCGAAGCTCGCGTGCCTCGAGTCACGCTTGAGAGGCCCCGTGGTATTTTTGTACATAATGGCAACAAAAAGATTACTCTGTTAGTCTATTGTTATTAATATTTTCGGCTCTGAAACTACCTGAATGCTTGACCGCTAGCTCGTGCAGCATTTTGATACATTTTTTATGATTTGTTTTTGCTTCATACTGAAATTTTATTTCATGATATTAAATACATAACTAGCTTGATGATCTTGATGATCCTGCCGTCTGGTTCTTGGCCGATCTTCTTCGGGGTGAGTGCCAGCAAAGCAAAAGGATCATCATCATCATCACCATCATCATCATCATCATCATCATTTCTGTGACCGTTTCGTGGTCATGCCGGATTTTTCGTAAAATATTGAAAATATTGAATGAAGAATCGAAAATATTGAATGAAATACGAATGAAATACGAAAATATTGAATGAAGAATCGGCGAAGAGAGGACAAAATGCATTCGTCCGGTTCTATAGCGCTGTTTCTTCGTTCAAAGTGAGTGTGTACCAACCGGGCCACTTGAAGACGCTAACACAATAGCACCGGGCAAGCAGTGCCTCTTCAAGACGAAGTATCGTTCGAATTCAGCGTTTGGGGATTAGGATTTTTCGTACCGACAGCACGCCTTGTCTGGGTGGGCTCGTTAATCTCTGGGCGACGTCCGACTACCTTTTCGGGGCATTTCGCAAGTGCATCCTTGCAAATTCGTTTCGGTGAATAGGGCCGGCGCACTCCTATGGTATCGGTCTTGATCCGCTATCGTCTCGAGTCCTCGTCGTGCAACCATAGAGTAATATAAAAGATTGAGAGAGGACACTTCCATAGACCCCTGCGGCTGATTCGGGTTCGCAGCGCACCAAAGGGGTGTGGAAAAACTTTGCAGCCTCAGAGATGTCAGACAGCAAAAAAGACTGTCTCGAAGGCCATATTCACAGCTACGTACTGCCTCTGAGACCACTCTACGTGCGCGCTGGTCTCCGAGGCCATACTTTAGTTTGTTTTAACGCGTCGTTTGCATGTGTTGAAGAGCTTCGTGTAAACTGCGCCGATAGAGCGGCAAGCACATGATGCCAATGTGCGTCTATACACACATTTCGATTAAAACATGAAAGTCATTGGAGGAACGAAAACATTTATTTTCGAGTGATATTCTTGGTAAGCGCATGTCCGCTTTGTTAATGTTTGATAAACGCAGGCATAAAGAGAAGTTCATTGCACTGTGAGACGCGAAAATACCGCTGTCATATCACGATTATAAATTACACACAAGAAATAAACATATAGGCAACAATATAAGAAGAACCGCAGCAGAGTAATACTGCCATAAACGCACACTACACGTGTAGTGCACAATGTGACACGGCTGTAGTTGCCTCGGCACTTGACTCCTGCATGAACCGAAAAAAGAAAATATTGGCTACGTTTTTTTTCCCACCGTTGCACTAATTTTCTCCTGCACACTTTCATCGCTCTTCGCGAAAAACAGTCACAAGCAGCTGCCGCAGCAAAAACAAAGCAATTTTGGAGTGTCATACAAGACTTTAACGAGGCAGGAGTGTTTACACAAAGATTAGGTCTTAGCTTTAGCTAGCAAACATTTTTCTAGATTCACCACTTCTCTTTTATTGCGCTCGTTAGAGCTTCAAGCAATTTGCGAACGGCACACTGAACATTGCTGAATTTTTCATAAAATCTCACTTATGCAGTGAATTGTAATACTTGTAGCGGCGTAAAGAAAACCCGACAACGTGAGTGGCGACACGATTTCTTGAGCAGAGAAATTTAAGAGACATTAGGATTGGGCGTGTTGGTATAACATGATGCAGGAGAGTATAGAAGAGAGGAGACAGAGCGCTGAACTGCCAACAATTTATTTCTTGCGAAAGTAAAAACGAAGACTTTCGCAAGAAATAAATTGTTGGCAGTTCAGCACTCTGTCTCGTCTCTTCTATCGATCCTCTCCTGTCGTTTGCGCTGTTGAGCAATTTCATCTCTAGCAGAGAAAGAATTTTCTCGTAAACGCGCTGCAAAGCATTCCAGACAATTTTCTTTCGTGTGAAGCAATCCACGAGAAGAGTACGTGAAGTGAACAGCACAAAAAAGATGCCTGCGCCGAACAGCACAAGGCCAGAAACGTTAGGGTAACCCTTGTATTCACAAACGCTTCTCGACTCGAATTAATGATGATGATGTGTGGGGTTTAACGTCCCAAAACCACCATATGATTATGAGAGACGCCGTAGTGGAGGGCTCCGGAAATTTCGACCACCTGGGGTTATTTAACGTGCACCCAAATCTGAACACACGGGCCTATACAACATTTCCGCCTCCATCGGAAATGCAGCCGCCGCAGCCAGGATTCGAACCCGAGACCTGTGGGTCAGCGGCAGAGTACCTTAGCCACTAGACCACCGCGGCGGGGTGACTCGACTTTCACCCTTCACTTGACAGAGTTGAGCACTACGCCGCCGCTCGGCTGAAAATGGCGCTGCGCTACTGAATAATCGCAGCAGATTATCGCTGATGTGCAGTGACTTGTCGTGACTAGAGACGGCGCTCCCATCGGCTTTCTCAAGTGAAGGTGGAGTGTTGAGTGAGGGACGTTCTGGAATACGGGGGTAAGCCATATTTGCAAGATGTTTGAGCGCGCGAACGAAGGAAAAAGGACAGGGTACACAGAACCCTGTCTACCTTGTCCTTTTTCCTTCGTTCGCGCGCTGAAACATCTTGCAAATATGACTACGCACCAACTAGCCCAAGCTTCCACTCTTGTGATTTACGGGGGTAAGGTTTCAATGACAAATGCAATGCGCACTTAACAAAGTATTGATGACGTTCGTACCTTGTAGCATCCAAGCTGAGAGGCAGATGAAACAAGCGAAGACCACGACGCACGCACGACACGTTATCGCACATATTTTTATGGCATCTTCCTGCTGCTACCCGTATACTTATTTATTACCCTAAATGCTCATGAACACGTAACGTGACAACGCTGCCGTCGCGTCGACGCCATGTGCCCTTCTCTCGCATCCGATTCATGCCTGATGCCAGCCCGGTGATATCGCACCGTACAATCGCATACGATAAAGACGGGTTCAGGCCGCTATCACATACGCAAAATACACGTAGACATATAATGCACTAAGAGAGAGAGAGAGAGAGAGATAAATAGAGAGGAAAGGCAGGGAGGTTAACCAAGCTTGGCTCGGTTGGCTACCCTACACTTGGGGTGGGGGAAAAGGGGAATAATAGAACGAAAAGAGACAGAAAAGAAGAGGAGTAAGAAAGAATGCACTAAAAATGGTACTGTAGTAAATAACAAGTATACGCGTGTTTCCTTAAAGCAGTAAGTGATGTGGTCCCATCTTACGGCTGGGGTAAAGCTGTGTATAGCTCCGCCGCTTTTTGACCCGAGTGACCACTCTTGTAATTTTTGTTACTCTATGGTGCAGCCGTTCGAATATGCCCCTTTACAGTGTTATCGTCGCGGATCGGGCGCATATAGTATGGACGCTCGTTGAACTTGTTCCTTGAGCTCGGCGGGGTGCCGCGTCTCTCGTGCTTTGACGTCAGTCGCTCCTTAGCGAACAAAAGTGTGTGTGTATTAGGGGAGGGGGGGGGGAGGCGATGAAGGGGCCGTGTCGGCAACTTTCTTGGCTCGGAAAACAATGTGGTCTGTCGCCGCATCGTCCAGTGTTTGAAGGCTGCTGCCTTATCGCTTTGTTGTCAAGCTCTCTCGCGTGAGGAATGGGGCGAGGGATTCTCTGGTAGCAGGTAGGTCGACCTTGCTGACGTCACGTGCACGCACTTTTCAAGGTGCGTGCCGTCTGAGTCAGACGTGTCCCTCTTCTGCCGAGGTCAAGGCGTTCGCTCCCGGAAGGACCGCTTGCCTTCTTCTTCTTCGCTGCTGCTACGCCTTGTGTCCGTCTCGTGGCGCGTCGGCTGGCGCCATCGGTTTGTTTTGCAAGCGGCATCGGCATTTTTGTTCAGTCGCAAAATGTTTCGACGCACTGTTTCGCAATTCAAGTGTTTGGACTCTGATTGAACTACAGCCAAGTTTCTGGCGCTAACTGCGCGTCAGGGCTGTTCCCGAGTGAGGAGTCAGGCTTTCATGGACGAACCACATGCGTCGCGATAGTGGACTGCTGACCCGAAGGTCGTGGGATTGAATCCCGGCTGCGGTGAGGGCATATTATGCAGGCTGAATTATAAATGTCACTGTGCTTAGATTTTGGAGCACGTTGAAAAACATCAGGTGGTGGAAATTTCCGGTGCCCTCCAATATGGCGTCCCTCGTAATCATATCTTTATTCTGGGACGTAATACCTTAATAGTTATTGTTGTGACTGACGAAGTAGACGTGAGCAGGTGGGACCGCTCATGCCACTCTTGTTTTGATGGCTCTCACGTTGCGTTAAAACTAACAGACAACCACGATATTTAGTTTTTTGTTTGTTTGTTTACTCAATGTTAGTGAAGCGTTTGCAAGCCCTCCTAAACGTTTCTGATCAATTGTGAAAATGTTCGTGGAAGTTTTTCACCCATTTTTCTTCCCATGTCGTCGATATGTGCGTCCAAAACCCGCAGGCGCCCATTGTCGCACTCTTGTGGATCCTTCGAGTTTCGACGAGATCAGCCCGACATTTCGAAACGGGTTTAATGACTGCCGTATGTCGCAAGGGCGAAACGATCCTTTGCGCATGTAGCTCTAGCGCGCACTGATTGGCGTAGTTGAACGCGCAGACATGACGCTTACACTTTGCGTAGTGACTTGTGACCGTGTCCAAGTGTAAGCATTCAGTTTGCGGCCATATAGCGCAAAACCCGTCATCTGTATGCCATATTTTGATAAGATAGAAAAAAAAAATCCGCTCATATCCACGAGGTGAATGCTGCTGATGAAGTTAAGCAGCGTGCATAGCATCGTGAATCGTGGCCTCTATTTTTTTCTGATTAACAGATCTTGTTGTTAACCTTTTGTTCTGTCATATGCTTTGATTGATCGGTGGTGAAATGACGTTGTTCTGCCGGTGTTGTTGCCTTTTCATTTTGTTCTGGTTAACAGCCTTTCGATAACCTTTTGTGTTTCACATATGTTTTGGTTACTCCATCTGCTGTATTCGCGGGGTGACTGTTTATGGACCGAAGGACATTGTGCAGTCTTAAGGTGCTTCGCTCCTAATAATACGCATAACAGGCAATGGTGCTGGAGCCGAAGTTTCGACAAATGGACCTACTTCGTCGGGAATGCGCATTCATACGACGAATGGAGGTCCTCTCGTTGGCTCAAGCGACTTTGTTTGTTCAATAATCTTTCATTATTTCACGCCTGTATGTTTTCTTGAAAACTCTGATAAGTCGCCTGTTACGCAATTCTTGTCGTAAAGAACTGTGCAGTATTTATGAGTGACGTTGTCCCGGCATTCTCGCGTCACTCATTTTTTATATCGCCTTAACTAGGTGGGAGCAAGAAGTTCAAAGGCGGCGTGAGATAATTAGCTGCATGATACGAAAGCCAGTGAATCAACAAACAAGCAAACAAAAATTACCTCGGGAGGGTAAAACGCGTAGTTTCAAAGAGAAATGTGTTCACTAGTGGTGGCAAGCCTGAAACCGGGTATGTCTATAGAGAAGGGTGATTTAGCGCCACCAACGCCGTCGGAAACCTGCGTCGGAATGCAGTGCACCCTAACGTGCTTCTTCCCTACACACCGCGGTTACAGCTCCCTACACGGCATGTAGGTGTCTTTATGCTCCGCTCACGTCATTTTTAAAATGCTCAGCGCAAAAAAAAAGTTTTAGACAACGAACACAATGGACGAGGATTAGCGCAGTGCTTGTCTGCGCTTTAGTCTTCGTCTCTTGTGTTTGTTGTCTAAAATTTTTCGCGCTGAGCATTTTAACAATGGAATACCAACTAGCCCAATCCCACACTGTGCCACTCACTCACGTCGTCGGCTATTTGTTCGGCTATTTCTACGCTCACGTCGCCGGCATTCTTCATTTTTAGTGGACCAGTGATGAGTACACTATTTTTTTTTCTTTATTGCCTTGCATATCAAGACTGCTAACCTTTCACATATTTACATATTGTTCAAAAATACAAGTGCTTCAAAAAATACATTCACAGATTTCATTGAGGTACCGTCAGCTCTTAGCTGACTATTGATCAATACTTGGGCATTTGTAACAATGGCTCAATGCGGCCAATCCAGTCTGGTACATCCTCTTGGCCCTTCAGCACTTCAAGAAAATGGCGCACAGATTCGCAAAAATATTGGCGCACAGACAGCACTTCTACATCCGCGTTTTCAAAGGCACATAGGGTTTTCCGTATACCGTGCAGACCCAGAAGCATGAGTAGATCACAAGGTACGCCTGCCGCGTTTTTTAACCGAAAGAAAACGGATGCGGTATTTAGCGGTAGAAGATAGTCGTTTTTATGATGGTCCGTCATTACATGACAAGCGGTGACGACAGACGAATGCAGAATATCCTAGCCCCAATGATGCTTCGCACGTAAGAAATACCAGTTGGGGTCAGTGGCATACAGTCGTATTCACGACTGTATGCCACTGTATTAGACGACTGTTGGAGAACGCCTCCCCAAGTGGTTATTTTACCTTGCACGTTAGATTTTGCGTGTGCGGTTTTTAGAAGTTCATATCTTGTTCACGACAATGTTGCAAAAACGAGCTGCGCGCCTCGAACGACGTGGCGCGTGGTTGGCGATATGACTTCCTGTACGATTTCTAGTCGAAGCTTTGCTTTTTGCACGAGATCACAATCTTATGGCACAGTTACGTCTTTTGCCTTAAAATAAAAACAACTGAAGAACAGCAGCACACTCACGTGCACCTGACTTGGCTGTCACCCAAGCCCCGCAGCGGATTATCGGATGCATTCGATTGTCTGGTATATTTCCGTGTGCATCGTAGTAAATAAATTACTTCCTGTAGCGAGAATCGAGGGAGACTCCAAGGAAATTTTTCGCTGTCGCCGTCATCATTCTTATAAAGTCAAGTCCAAGTGCGTTGACATCCTGCCGCGTCGCGCATGCTGAGGGAAAATTTTAACGTGAGCGAAAAAAAAAGTGAATGGCCGCGCGATGTGTTTCTAGGCATGTTTTAACCGATATATAATGTATATTACAGAAATCGCCCATTCGCTGATACTTCTCTGTAAGAACATCCGGCCGTTCTCTTACTAAGTTTTCGAACAGAAAACAAGGCGATTGGATGCATGGTTGACCGACCTTTCTTGTGATAGATCTCTTTGTAACGTTCGTGCATTACATTGCCTGGACGAAAAGTGTGCGGCATTCGTATACGTTTGAGTGCGGCGGCACCCTCCGCGCATCGTAATTCCGTGCATGCGCAACGTCCAGCCTCGCCGACAGACTCCGGCCGAAGTCGTTTCTTTATTTTTTGGCGCCAACAACGATGACGTGCACACGGGCGGACAGTGCGCGCGAAAATATGCGTGTATGCCTAGGCCCCCGCTCGTACTTACGCTCCGCGGCGCGGCGGCCACTCAGCGTCGAGAGGCGCTCCGAAATCGCCGTTGTTTCGAGAGGGCCTGCTCTCGGCCGCTTCGGGAGTAAAAGGCCTCTCACATGCCTGCCTGCGGCGCTCGATCTCTCGAGATGCGACGAGCTTGCCTCTATTTCCCTCAACAACGAGAACGCAGGGATTTCCCCCTATTCCTTATTTCTGTTTTGTTCTCGTTTCGTTTCTCGTTCTACCCGCTGGTGCGTTTTCAATCGATTCCGCTTTTCGGATCCGCCGTTATTTGAAAAGCTGCGGTTCTAGCCTTCGCATACACTGAGCACCGGTTTTCGGTGATTGTATTGAATGAGGGTCAGTTGGGATCGCAACTGCCGTGGTGGATGAAACAGATATGTTATATGTTTTTTTATGCATCTAACAGTTCCTAAAAAAGCGAATGGTTGTCTAGGAACGCTGGTAATCCGTAAGTACATCGCATAACAGGTATCATTGGTACTACGAAAAATTTATTATAAGGGAGCCATGATTACGAAATTTTCGCTCTTAACCTGTGTTATGGGGATTAATTCTTGGATTTTCTAGAATGCCCCGCCGCGGTGGTCTAGTGGCTAAGGTACTCGGCTGCTGACCCGCAGGGCGCGGGTTCGAATCCCGGCTGCGGCGGCTGCATTTCCGATGGAGGCGGAAATGTTGTAGGCCCGTGTGCTCAGATTTGGGTACACGTTAAAGAACCCCAGGTGGTCAAAATTTCCGGAGCCCTCCACTATACGGCGTCTCTCATAATCATATCGTGGTTTTGGGACGTTACACCCCACAAATCAATCAATTTTCTAGAATAAGCTGTGGCTGAATTTTAAAGCACTTGGCCGAGCACTTAATTTATAATGGATACCTTGATAAACACGCTAGTGGCCCCACAGTTTGACAACACTGCTGGTGCATTTGCGAACCGTGACATAGCAAGCCGCTTGCTTTTCGAGCGTCTGTATTCCGGTACACAATATTGTGCTGTGGTCAGCTTCGCGTAAAACGGAGCTATTTCGGGTTTCTTCGCCCTGGCATTGAAAATTAAACAATTTGCAGCGGATTAAAGCTTAGGTTGTAGACGACGGCTGCATGGATCACCCGCAGGTCGCGGGTTCGATTCCCGGCTGCGGCGGCTGCATTTCCGATGGAGGCGGAAATGTTGTAGGCCCGTGTACTCAGATTTGGGTGCACGTTAAAGAACCCCAGGTGGTCAAAATTTCCGGAGCCCTCCACTACGGCGTCTCTCATAATCAAATGGTGGTTTTGGGACGTTAAACCCCACAAATCAATCGACGGCTGCATGGATCAAACACACGACGTAACACACTCCACGGCAAAATGGCGGCCGCCGACAGTGAGCGTCGTTTCTAGCCTGTGACTTCTAGGGCTCACTTTGCAATGAAATATTGTTTCACGATCCATTTTTTATATACGTACAGGTACATAGACCCCCTACTTATGTATACCGCTGACAACCGCAATTCGGTAGGTGACCGTGTGATAGCCCCTTTGAGGCGCAAGCCTTAGGGACTCATCGAAGGCGACAATTCATCGTCGGTAGACTGGACGATGCGCGAATGGCAGAGCAAGAGAACACGCGAACAATGTTCAGGCATGCGAAACCATGGACCACTTTTATGCCATTTCTAGGACTGGTGGGTTACAGCACTTTTTACCAGCATGGAAGTGCTGTTAAAAATGAATAAAATTAAAAGGCGCAGATTGTATCAGTGATGCATCGGTTGAGCTGTCACGGAAAGGAATCGACTACCTTCATGTCGAGGACCCAACTTCTACAACCGTGTTTTAACGGTTGGTTGCAGCATCTGTATATAATATGCAGAGGTTTCAATGAAACGCCAGTTGTTGTTGTTTTCCTCTGCACATGGCTCGTACTCAGAGTTGTTAGTCAGCAGTATTTTTGACTTTCCTTCGTCCGTGCGTTTAAATGCTACTGCAACCTCTTGACACGGAAGATCCCGAACTAGCGCAGATGTCAACCATTCTAAAGCACGGCGTCGTATAGCACTGTTACGTATAGCTAGCTTGCACGTTACGTCTTGGTAGCAGCTCCTTAGCGTACTTTTTCACCAACATAGCGGCCTTGACGACGTAGAAGCAGCATGATCCCATCGTACTTGAACTGCTTGAATATGGCAATCGTGTGGGCAGAATTTTATTGGCCTCTCTCTGTCGATAACGAAAGAATGTGCAAATGATTTCGTGATAAATTGAACGCGTGACGTCACAAACCTTGCGTGTGTCATGCGGTTCATCAACGTGGTGGTTCCAGTGACGTCAGTGCTGTATAGCGTAGTGCAGTCAAGGGGTAGGAAATTGAAGGGGGGAGGGAAGGAGCACAGATGTTCGGGTGTGGATGAGGGCAGAGTAAAGCGTGGTAGGACACGAAGAGAAAGGCAGACTGAGAAAGAAGAAGAGAGAGAGAGGTAAGCGTAAAGGTAATAGACAAAATAATGACTACAAACAAACACCAAAACTGAGAGAAGAAAAAACAACTGAGGAAGAAGAAATAAAGATTGAAGGAAGTTTCGCTAAGCAGCAACAGCAGGGACTATCTCGGTGCCCATCAGCTCGCCGTCTCTCTGAAATTGCGCCTCTAGTGCTAGCTTATCTAACCTTTTTCATCGTATCATTCGCATGCCAGAGGCAGCGCGTAAAGCATCACTAGTCCACCAACACAAACGTATCCCTCATAGGAGCAGGACTTGAGAAAATGCCTGTCCGATTTCAAGATGAAAGAGCAGCGTTGCCGAATCGGTGTGGCTCTGCGCATGAGAAATGCGGTGCAGCGAAGCAAGAGGCAGGTGCTTTTTGCGATGCCAGCTTGTGGTTAGCATGTGTGACTTTACGCTCTTTAGTTTCTGGCGTAGGTTTTCTCGTTTTCCCATTTATTATCTTGTTTTTGGCACCACCGGTGGCATCGGTGGTAAGCGGAATGACAGGCCGCATTCGTCAGGACCGGGTAAACATTGCCGCGCTGTGAACAGCGTTGGCGATTGCACACTCTCTTTCACTTTGGTGGTTTTCTAGTTCTGTTTTTTTTATCTTGTCGGCGACGTGGTTCTCCGACAGGCGCAATGACTCATTCGCCTTTCGTATGCAACAGTGCCCTTTCTGCTGACCCGCAGGTCGTGGGATTGAATCCCGGCAACGGCGGCTGCATTTTCGATGGGAAAGGGGGGTGAAAGAGAAAAATTTATTATTCTTTCACGTTTCACAATCCGGAAAACACCACTCTTACGACGCGATGATGCTTCGTAAGCGATAAAACGCGCGAAAAGCAACTGCGGGTGGAGACGCCACCGTGAGATTACCGCACCAAACACCGTGACATCATAGATATTGAAGGGGTTTACTGGGGTCCTACGTAGCTTCTCATTGAAAATGAAGTAAATTGCCTTCTATGGGTGCCATAGACCTAGCTTACGAAGTTTCAAAAAATTTCATCGAGCCGATGATTCTTTTAATCTATCCCTTCCCGTTCCCCCGTTTAGGGTGGCAAACCGGCTTTCCTGGTCCGGTTAACCTCCCTGCCTTTCCTTCTCTACCATTTCTTCTGTGTTCTGTTTTCGATCGACATATTTGAATATAGCTGATGCGCCGGCTCTCGCTTGCACAGCACTGCGCGGTTCTGCGGCTGCAGGCGTGTCTCCTATAACATTTACTAGCGCTGCGGCGCACTTGAAATTCGAATCATTCCCGTCTCGTTTTCGTTCCGGCGGCAGCATCGGGACCAGCAGCAGCGGTCGATTCCAATTGCGCGCGTCACGCCGGGCCTCGCCGAGTCACGCTTGTGTAACCCTACACTGCAGCTCATTAGTCGAGAGGAAGAAGCCGCCGGACTTCCTCCTGCTTCCAAGTATCTTCCGCTTCGCTCCTCGCGAACGCCCTTCGTTTCGCACGCCTGTACGTTGTTGCGTAGCGCCGGGCCTATCCCGCCGCTGACCTCCACTGTTGCGAACGACGGACCGATCCCGCCGAAGCCACCACTGTTGCGAAAGACGGCGACGCCAACACGGCCCCGGAGGCGCCACTGCTTTCAACTCCGCCGGGAAGGTCACCAGCCGTTTGGTAGCGTATGTTTATCAGCTCGCGACTGCTTCTGCGCAGAGCTGATAAGACGAGCGGACGAGACGACGGTGAGTCAAACAAGGTTTATGTACAGCATATATACAGAGGCGTTACAATTTCGGCACTGGGGCCGACAGAGACTCGAAGAGCCGAGCTCTTCTCTCTAACACATAGGTCAGTCTTTCGCCTAAGACCGCTGACTCACACACATGTCGGCACTCCGACACGGGGACGCCTCTCACATAGGACCGCCGATCGCGACGCGCCGCAGGGCTTCTTTTATTTACACCGGGTCCAACCAAAACGTCCAATCAGAAGCGCCGCGGGTCGTCAGAGCCGACTCCTCCAATGGGGTTCGCCGCGCGATGCGTCAGACCACCAGACATGAGGACGCCGGCTCGCTGTCACGTGCGCAACTGACTCAATGCACGTGGGAGAGAGGGGCGTCGCGCGTGTTCACGCCGTCGAGGTGATCGCGCCAGGCCGACTGCGGGCTGGCCTTGACCCAGATTGCCTTTTTCAGAGGCACGGTCGTTTGACGAGGACTCGCTGGCATAACAGCACCCCCGCCGCCAGACAATGCACCGGAAAGACGAGCTGCTTCCACGGGGCTCGGATGTCAGGTGCGCTCGTTCGCCAGGTCCCTCCAGGTTCGCCTCCAGGGCCATGGGGAGAATACAGCTCCAAACTGTTCCGGGAACACATCCCATTTTTGACGACGGATCCCAGCTCCACTGGCTTGTCGCCACAACTTGCTGACCAGCTTCACTCGTCTCTTCTGACCATCTTCGGTTTCAGCACTTGTCGATGGTTCTGCAACTTGCCAAGAACGGATCGACAACAGACAACACACGACACACGCAAGTGCCTTCGGTCACCCGACAGAATACCAGACAAAGTATAGCACAACATATACCTATCTACGTGTCTATTGGAATTTTGTTCCCTCTACATCAAGAGGCACATGTGGGACAAAAGACTCTTAAAATGACAACTCAATTTTTTTTTCCCACGTACAACAACGTAACGAATTAGAATACCACAAAGTTGGCCCCTTGAGATCACTCTGAACGAGAGCGCTCAGCCCAGGTCGTGATGAGGTCAAAATTTTGCCCCGAATCGCCAGCGAGAAACCGAAAGGTTGAGAAGTTACTAGCTGGAACGCACTGCTCAATGCACCTGCATTAGCGTTTACCTTTCCCTTTTTTTTTCTTTAGCGAACGTCAAAGTTGCGCTGTGGAGCAACATGCTCCACCTCAGTAACCGGCCACTTTTAGGCGACGATACCTATGCGGCACCAAGAGCGGCTCACACTTTCGACGTTGCACAGGGGAACAACGATACGGCTTGCTACTGATTGACTCCTCACCGCTCAGCTCGATATCGTGTTCGATCACCGTCGTGTCTCCGGGACGGTCCGAACACACATACCCAAACTCGGAAACAATCTTTCTCAGGTCCTCTTTCTCAGGTCCTCCTTCACTTAAGCTAGGCTCTAGGTTTATCTGCTCCCGGATTACTTTCGATCCCCCTTCAATTACCTCACTAGAACTCAAAATTTCTGCTTCCTCTTCCTTTGAAGCATTCAGCACCAGATTTACGACCGCTTGATGTTGAACATTGGGTTTCATCAAGTTGTAAATTTTGTTCTGCCGCCTTCCTACTTGCACCTCATAATTTGTATCGCAAGGCTTCGATAATACTTTGGCGGGCCCTTCCCAATCAACCTCAAGCTTGTTCCTTTTGGGTGGCTGCAGCCGCATTACCTGATTATCAACTTCAAAAGCGCGCTTCTTCCCCGATTTCTCGTAGTGCTCCTTCGACAGCACTTTTGCCGCGTTTTTCTGGCTTTCCACTCGCGCTTCAATTTGGCTTTCCACTAGCGCTTCAATCGAGAGATCCTCACGCTGCCCTCGAATGAGCGTCTCTCGATCAACTCTCGGCAGCTCGCTCCAACTTTCCGCTACAGGCGAGAGCGTTGCAACCCTCTCGCTCTGACTCAATGGCGCCACGTCGTCTCCCCCAGCGCATACCGCGCCGGCCGCTCCCGCGACGGGCCGCTCGCGTGACTGCTCACATGACTCATGCGGAAAATTTCCTTTCTGGGGTTCCGTCGACCCGCCGACAAGGTCACTTGAGAGTTCACCGCATGGACCCAAGTCAAGCTTCCGCGAAAGCTTTCGCGCTTGCGATCGCGTGGGAGCCATGCACGCTAAGTTGGGGAAGAACGATTTGCCCTTCTCTTTGAGAAGCTGCTCCGAGTTGTTGGAGAAAAGATAAGAAAAACGACCATTCAGCGCGGCAGACACAGCCGCTTCGGTGCAAAGCTTACCGAACGGGCCTTCAATGACAACGGTGGCGATTGGTAAGCGAACACTCTGCTCCTCGGCGACTTGCCTGATCCACGCGCATTCTCCTGTGAAGTCATCCGGAGACACCAATGAAGGATGGACAACGTCCATGGTTGCCGCTGAGTCTCTAAGTGCTCGGCACGTTTTCTCATTGACCCTAATTTCTTGGAGATACGGCTCCAACAACCGCATGTTTTTTTCTGATTCTCGGATCGTTGCGAAGGCAAACTTTTCCTGACAGTTTCTCGCGATGTGCCCTTCCTTTTTACAGTTGTAGCAGATTAGCGGCTTCCGTTTGTTTTCCGGTTCTAATGCCTGTGTGGTAGAAACCTCACTCGATTTCTCCGCTTCTGTTTGCCCTTCCCCTACACTGTCCTTCGTAAGAGACGGGTCCTTCTTGAAATTACGGTGCGGAGCCGGTTTCCGTTGATCAGGTTTCCTTGAAAAGCCCTCTTTCCTTTCATCCTTTTCAACGCGCGCTGCCCTGCTATGCAACTTTCGGCGAGTATAATACTCCTCAGCTAACTCAGCTGCCTTGTTTAACTGTACGTCCCCAAGTCTGTCCTGCAGCCAAAGTTTGACATCCTCCTCGATGCAGCGGTAGAATTGCTCCAATGCAACGCATTCCACCACTTTATCGCGGTCGTCATAAACACCTTCGCCCTTGAGCCATTCAATTAAATCGGCTTTCAGACGAAACGCGAAGTCAACGTGTGACTCATTCCCCTTTTCAGCATACCGGAACCTTTGTCTGAAAGCCTCGGGTGACAACTTATAACGTCTCAAGAGCACTTCCTTAACCTCGTCATAGCTCTCAAACGCTTCCCTAGACAAGCAAGTTATCGCGTCGGACACTTCGCCGGGAAGAAGAGCTAGCAGGTTCCGCGCCCAAAGAGGCCGCTCCAAAGCGTTTCGCTCACAGACGTGTTCAAACTTGACGAGATACTTCGCCATGTCCTCGCCTACTACGAACGGTGGCAGTTGGTCCCGAATTCTAAAACCGCTGACCTGAATCGTCGGAGAAGCTACGCTAGGCGCCTGCGAACACTGTAGGATTGCCAATTCTAATCGTTTCAACTCTAGGCGCTCTTGTCTCTCGGCCTCCTCGCGCACGCGACGTTCGCGCCTTTCAGCTTCTTCACGTTCGCGAACTTCTCGCCTTTCAGCCTCCTCGCGGCGTGCTTTGATCTCCACCCAGGCCTCATCGACTTCCTCAGCCGACACTCCCTCATCCTTCATGATCTCAAGGATCGCTTGCTTTCGTTTCGCACGGCCTAAAGTAATGCCGAGTTCCTCACAAATTTCGATGAGTTCCTTCACCTTAAGGTTCTCCATCGTTCACACTAGCCTCTTGCTGTTTGCCCCTTTTTATTTATTTATTTATTTATAAATACTACAATCCCTAGTCGGGACTTTGGTAGGGTGGGAAGATGAACAATGCATGATCTGGTACTACGAAATGTGTGGAACAAGTGGTAGGCGTAACCAGGTCACATAATTCGTATGACATAAAACAGAAAGTGACCTATCAAAAAAAATGAAACGCGGTTACACATCTGAACAATACACGTACGCATGCATACCAATACATATATAGCAATCCTCAATACAATTACGTGCACACAAGAACAAAATACCGAGTGTAGGTAAATAATATAGCAATAACGAAATGAAACACAAATACATGCATAGACCTTCAAGAATAAATGTGCACTCTTACTAAGTACGCATGTGTGCATATATACGAAATATAAATGAGATCCAGGTTCATGAACACAGACTAGAAGTAAAACTTGCCAATGAAGACTGTAACACTTGCTCATTTGTTAATAAATTCCAATCATTCACCGTTCTGGGGAAAAAAAGAATATTTAAATGCATTATTTCGCGTTTGATGTGGTGTTAGTGTTCTATCATGCCGTAGTCTTGTGCTGTATCTAGAGGTGAGTGGCATAACAGAATATGTATCGACCTTAACATGCCCCATTAATATTTGGTAAAGAAACTTCAAACGTGAATGACGGTTTCTAGTGGATAGAGGTTGAAGCTTAGCTCTGGTTAACAGATCTGTTACTGATGTACGGTCATAGCGATTATATATAAATCGTACTGCTCTTTTCTGAATGGATTCCAGTTTATCAATATTTGTTTTGGTATATGGGTCCCAGATAATTGCAGCGTAGTCTAACCCGGGCAGAATAACGGATTTATACGCAAGGAGACGTACAGTGGGGGTGGATAGTTTCAGTGCTCTGCGGAGAAAAAATAGTTTACGTTGTGTGTGAGCTATGACTTGGTCGATGTGTTTATTCCACCGAAGGTCACTTGTTATTAAAAGGCCTAAGTATTTGTACTCGGTTACCTCACTGAGGTAATTGTTTTTGTAGCCGTAATAGTAAGTTAAGGGCGTTTTTTTGCGAGTAATTTTCATTGCTACTGTTTTTTCAAGATTAAGACACATCTGCCAACTTTCACACCATGACATAACCTTCTCAAAAGCTTGATTTAGGAGTAGCTGATCATTCGAGTTTTTAACTTCGCAGTACAGGATGCAGTCATCGGCGTAAAGTTTAATTTTTACAGGGATGCCGTCAACTATATCATTTATGAAAATGAGGAAAAAAAGTGGTCCGAGTACCGAACCCTGCGGGACACCAGATGATACAGAAACTCTACCCGAGCAATGTTGATTAAAAGAAACCATTTGTAGACGACCAGTTATGTATGATGAAATCCAGGATATTAGCTTAGGGTTTTGAAGTACCAAATTTAATTTATAAAGCAGTTTATTATGAGAAACCGTATCGAAAGCTTTGCGAAAGTCTAGAAAAATAGCGTCAGTTTGATTACCATTATTAATAGATGTCGCAAAATCGTGTATAGTTTCTACTAATTGAGTTTGTGTAGAGAAGCCTTTGCGAAAACCATGTTGTCCCTTGGTGAAGAAGTTTTGTTCTTCGAGAAATACTGAGATGTGTTTATGTATTGCATGTTCCATTAGTTTGCAAGCTGTCGAAATAAGCGATATGGGGCGGTAATTTTTAACCGTAGAATTGCTCCCGTTTTTGTGTAGCGGTGTAATCTTAGCTATTTTCCAATCTAGAGGAACCTCGCCCTCCTGCAATGATTTCGAAAACAATACATGAAGGTACTTTGCCATCCACTCCGCATACCGTTTTAAAAATTCGTTAGGGATGTCATCGGGACCACATGATTTTTTTATATCTATATTTAACAGCAAGTTCAGTATTCCCGTTTCGCTAATGACAATGTCTGGTACTGGCGGAAGAGAAAGACTGAAATCTGGCAATAAATTGTTATCTTTGGTGAAAACAGATTGAAATTGAGCATTGAATGCGTTCGCGATCTTTGAGCTGTCGTGAGTAATGGAACCATCAACTTCAAAAGCCGTGGAAGAACGAGACGAAGGGGAAATCAATCTCCAGAATTTTTCTGGGGATGTCGAGATAAAGCGTGGTAGTAATACACTATGGTAGTTTTGTTTATCCTTCGAAACTTCACTTTGAAGTTTAACGGTTAAAAGAGATATTTCTTGCTTTTGAGCATTTGTTGAAGAGCCCTTCTTCTTTAATCTTTTAAGTTTTCTTTTGAGCTGTAGTGTAGGCCGAGTTATCCAGGGGTTTCTCTTTTTTGGTTTCTTGACAATACGTGGCACAAAACGATCCATGCATTCCATAATAATACTTTTTAAGCGGTCCCAAAGATAGTTTACGCTAGCATCACTGCTTGCAAACGTGTCGAAATGAAAAGACAACGTATCTATTATAGAAACATCATCTGCCCTGGAAAAGTTTGGAAAGTTACGAATTGATCTATGTTCGTTCATTGATACACCGGAGAGTGTTAGTAATACCATTTCGTGATCAGAAATGCCAGGATGAATTTCACATGTAACACAAGGTGCAGGAAAGCCACGAATGAAAAACAAGTCAAGTATAGATCTAGTTTGGCCTTGTATCCTAGTGAAGTCATCAACAATTTGTAATAAATCGAATGCAAATACGAAGTCTATAATTGCTTCCCCTACTTTGTCGTTTTGCTTCCTGGTAGTCAGCAAGCTCCAATCAATGTTTGGTGCGTTAAAGTCACCAGCCAAAATGACTCTATCTTCTTGCCTTACGTGAATGGTCATGTAATTTTGTAATTCAATGAGATCGATGGGTTCCAAGGAGGGTGGCCTGTAAACAACGCCAATAACGTATTTAACATTTCCGTGATAAGTTTTGCAGAAGAGAGCTTCAACGTTAGGTACATCAGGCATTCTAATAATGTTCAAGGAATTTTTGAAGAGAATGCAAACTCCTCCTCCTCTTGCCCCGCGATCTTTCCTGAACACATTGAAATCAGCTGGTACAAATTCGCTATCGAAGATCGAATCATTTAGCCAAGTTTCGGTTAATAGAAGGATACTAGGATCATGGGCAAGTATGATACCTTCCAGCTCAGTACTTTTGTTTAATATACTTCGGCAGTTCATGTTTAAAATTCGCATATGTGGGCAGGGGCGCATTACTGGTCATTTACGAGGTGCTTTATTTAGTTGACAGCGTTCATTTCTCTCGTCATTCCACGTGTAAAAAGTACCATCGACACAAAGTTTGTCATGAACGAGTTTGACTTTACCACCCCTTGCTCTATCTTCTGTTGCACTGTTCCAAAGATTTCTTCGTATCTCTCGCACTCGCTTGGAGAAATCCTGAGAAAGAGAGAGGGATGTGCCTTTTAATTTATAGGATTTTCTGAGAATGCTTTCCTTTTCACGATAATTCAAGAATTTAAGGATTACGGGGCGAGTTTTTGCACCCTTGAAGCCAAGCCTATGAATTCTTTCTATAGCGGGAGTCGGTACTTGCAGTTTTTCCAAGAAAATACCTTCTACAACTTTCTTTTCTAGCTCCTCACTAGATTCTACCGACGTCTCATCCAAGCCATATATTATTAAGTTATTTCTGCGACTTCTGTTCTCTAGGTCATCTACTTTTTCAATGAGTGAGGCTAATGCAGCACTCTGATGTGAAATAACCTTCTCCATGTCGTTTACTTGAGTTGTTAATTTATTGAGGCTGGAAAGCTGCTGTTCTATCCCGTTAATCTTTTCAGCTAAGGTAGTGATCTTACTCTCAAATTTCTTTTGGTTGGCTTGGATATTTTCTACGGTAGCACTAATTTTATTTTGGCCGGCTAATAGCTGCGCCAGCAGATCTTTATCAGACGGACCGGGATTCGACTCGATGTCACCACATACCAACAAGTTTACGATAACAGAAGAAAAGCGCATAAAAATATGTTTAGCAAAACGTGGGCAGGGCAGCAGCAATAAGAACCGGTCATCACTACGGTACGAGTAAGCTAATGAGCAATCACCAACCTGTATTAAAAAGCAGAAAGGGTTGCTGAGCATTCCGTCCGGTTTGCTGCTGCCTGGCCCACTGGTGAATAACGGCGGTGTGAGGCTTTTTATAAGAGCTTGAGCGTCCACGTGACATGACGTCGTTGAACTTCGGTGCCAGGCAGGCGGCGTGACAAAGGGGAGTGACGCCACATCGTCGATGCAGCCATCCGCACGTGTCGCGCGATCTGGTACCTGGGCGCATGTCCATTCTTTGCTTGTCACAGTAGCTGAAGCATGGTCGATAGGTGAGTGCTGTCCTCCGAGAAAGACAGCTGCAACCTGTATTAAAAAGCAGAAAGGGTTGCTGAGCATTCCGTCCGGTTTGCTGCTGCCTGGCCCACTGGTGAATAACCGCGGTGTGAGGCTTGTTATAAGAGCTTGAGCGTCCACGTGACATGACGTCGTTGAACTTCGGTGCCAGGCAGGCGGCGTGACAAAGGGGAATGACGCCACATCGTCGATGCAGCCATCCGCACGTGTCGCGCGATCTGGTACTTGGGCGCATGTCCATTCTTTGCTTGTCACAGTAGCTGAAGCATGGTCGATAGGTGAGTGCTGTCCTCCGAGAAAGACAGCTGCAACCTGTATTAAAAAGCAGAAAGGGTTGCTGAGCATTCCGTCCGGTTTGCTGCTGCCTGGCCCACAACACCCTGTTAACAATTTACTTGCCGTACCCACTATAAGTCAACTAGCAAGACGCGCAAGCAATTTTGCACTCTCCCGTGTTTACCCCCTCCGCATTAACTTTGGTTTCAAAGCACTTCGACTTTGCTTGAAACGATCAAAGCTCACTCTAATGCTTCACACAGCCCTTCTCTAAACTACTACAACCTGAGCTAGAGTAGTCTGGTGAACTGAGGGGAAAACATCAGGCACTCACCGCATCGATGTCGCTGACGCCGGCCGATCCCGCAGCTGCCAACCACTGTTGCGTATCTGCCTCCGTGGATCCCACCGCTGCCACCACTGTTGCGTAGCGCCGGGCCTATCCCGCCGCTGACCTCCACTGTTGCGAACGACGGACCGATCCCGCCGAAGCCACCACTGTTGCGAAAGACGGCGACGCCAACACGGCCCCGGAGGCGCCACTGCTTTCAACTCCGCCGGGAAGGTCACCAGCCGTTTGGTAGCGTATGTTTATCAGCTCGCGACTGCTTCTGCGCAGAGCTGATAAGACGAGCGGACGAGACGACGGTGAGTCAAACAAGGTTTATGTACAGCATATATACAGAGGCGTTACAATTTCGGCACTGGGGCCGACAGAGACTCGAAGAGCCGAGCTCTTCTCTCTAACACATAGGTCAGTCTTTCGCCTAAGACCGCTGACTCACACACATGTCGGCACTCCGACACGGGGACGCCTCTCACATAGGACCGCCGATCGCGACGCGCCGCAGGGCTTCTTTTATTTACACCGGGTCCAACCAAAACGTCCAATCAGAAGCGCCGCGGGTCGTCAGAGCCGACTCCTCCAATGGGGTTCGCCGCGCGATGCGTCAGACCACCAGACATGAGGACGCCGGCTCGCTGTCACGTGCGCAACTGACTCAATGCACGTGGGCGAGAGGGGCGTCGCGCGTGTTCACGCCGTCGAGGTGATCGCGCCAGGCCGACTGCGGGCTGGCCTTGACCCAGATTGCCTTTTTCAGAGGCACGGTCGTTTGACGAGGACTCGCTGGCATAACAACGTGCACTTCCGTCTCCGAGATTCGTACGTGTCTTCTTCTTCTTCTTTTTAAGCGTGGAGGGAATCGGACGCCCGAACTCGAACTGTGATTGGGAACTTTTTCGTGGCGCTACGTGAGATGGTCGATAGAAACGATGGAATAAGTTTTATCGAAAGTAGGAGGCAAATGTGACGAAGCGGAATTCGCAATTTCGGCGGTGAATATTGTACGCGCACAACTTGAGTATTCGTAGTGTGAGCACGAAAAAGTTGATAACAATTTCCGGGATTTCACGTGCCGAAAATTTTTATGACTCTGAGAGACGTCGTATATAGGGGAGTGCCGCGGAATTTTTGACCGTCTGGTTTTCTTTTAGCGTTCATTGACATCTCACAGCACACGGGCCTGTTTTTTCGTCACCATCGCAATGCGACCGCCGCGGCGGGAATCGAACCCGCTCGCGCACAGAGGTACATTCAACCACAAAAGTTTGTGGACCACACGAGCGCGTGCCCGACTGCCTGCCTGTCCATACCACCTAACGGACGCCGTCTACTTTCGACCACAGTGCTAGGCTGGAGATGGTTCCTCTTAATATTCACGGGCCCTTCAATTTTCTGCTCCCGCGTAGAGCATTGTTAGTTGGCAGTTTTCACACGAATCGCTTATCTGCAATATGACCATCACATTTTTATTATCATAGCAGATTCAACGCTATCACAGCGATCCTCGAACGGCGTTCCGTTGGCTAAGTATTATGAGGAGGAGGAAAGTTTAAGCGGAAGAACAGGGAGGTTATCCAGTTCTTAGACCGGCTGGCTGCCCTGTGCTGGGGAAAGGGGCGAGGGGAATAAAAGATGATAAAAAGAAATGTTGCGAAGAGAGAAAGAGAGAAAGAAATTACAAAAAATAGCGACAGAGGAAAGGCATCATCGAAGAGTTAAAGACACTGAAGTCTGCCTCTGAGGAAAGTTGTCCGCAAAAAGCGCAGCAAAGCTTTCAAAGCCTTCTGGGCTGAAGATGGGCTCGGCCAATGACCCAGAATCCTTTGTTCCGACAAAGGCCGATTATCCAGTCTATCCAGAGCTGCAGTCAGTTCTTGTCTTGGCGCGTTGAAATGGGTGCACTCACATATAAGGTGCGCGATGGTTTCTTCGCAGCTGCAGTAAGTGCTTCTAGAAGAGCTGGCCGTTCCAATGAGATGGGAGTATGTGTTCGTGAAGGCCACTCTAAGCCACAGGCGGCATATAAGAGTTTCCTCAGCTCGAGATATTCCTGAGGGAAGACAAAGCTGCAGATCGGGATCCAAGTTATGCAGGCGCGCGTTTGTGGAGTCTGTTGAGTTCCACTGTACCAGTGTGAGGTCACGTGCAAGCGAACGAAGTCTTGTAGCTGCGTCGGTTCTTGAGAACGGGATGGCTGTGTATTGGGTACCGTCGTGTGCAGATCTAGTGGCCTCATCTGCGCGGTCATTGCCATGTATACAGCAATAACATACTTTGTGATAAAGATAGCTACTGATAACAGTTATGCCCATAAACTGATGTCGAGGCAGAAGCATATGGACGCAGATGCGAAAAAGCGCGTCGCGTCAAAATTATTTGTACCTTGTGAGAAAACAGGCAGGCCATTGATTAAGGGAGGGAAGTGTCTCGGGCGCTGCGGGGCCGTAGATCGCCGCTGATGTAGTGGAAGTGTCGCGAAGAGGCTTTTGCCCACGCGTTCGCGGGGTTCGTAAACCTTTGTGGTCGACGGTACGCGTCCTCATTCCTGTCCTCGAACGTGTCCCTCCTTTACCTCTCTTCTCGTTGTATCGCACCGAATCTACTTAACATGTCCAACACCATCCAGCTCGCCCAAATGTCAATTGTTCCATTTAAAGACCGTATGAACTCGGGAATGCACTGGCACACACATTTTTAGAATGCGTCAAGTTCGAACGGAGTTACAGAAATTTTCCGTACGCTGCAAACGCCTTCTATCTCGTTTTGTAAAACAGGCAGCGTATCTATAGAAGCAGCAATGATTGAACTCCAGCATCCGTCATTCTTGTCTCTCCTAACGTTTATAACCGGCTATAATAACTTCGAGGGAGGCATCTATCTGCATACATAGCCCGCGCCGTACACTATAGTGACTAGACGATTGATAATCCTAGCTAATTAGTGCGTCACTTAGTGCGTTCGCATTTTCGTTTTAGTATCGCCGTTTTCACGATCCCTTAAATAATTTAGTGAAGTTCCCAACGTTCGTTTTGTATTTGGGGCAACATTTGCCCGGACTTTAAGCTGAAGTCTCCCCCCTTTTTTTTTTCGCCCCCTCGACCTTTACGTCGCGCCCCGACCTCAGGGCGAGCGTACTTCCAACTTTAGACCGCTCGTGCGCACGCGTCGTTGCAAATGAAGTCGTTGTGCTCCGCTAATGAAAAACGTGTCGCTGAACGGCGGCGACCCGAAGGAGGCGGCTTCGATTAACTATGCTAATCGCGCCGTTCTGCCTATTGGCCGCCGGAGCTCGGTTTGGCGTATTAGGCCGCCGGATTCGTATTCCCGCCGCCGCTGACTGTTAAGGGGGCCCGGGACACGAGCTCACCTTTTCTTCATCGTCTATTTGCGTTAGCCAAGTTGAAGTCAGTGTGGCCAGAATTGCGCAGTGCTGTGGCAGGTATAGTGGGACTAATTGTCGGTCGCGCTTATCGAAACTGCTAGCTTTGAGCAAGTACTTGATCTGGCTTGGCTGTTGCCCTGTTTATTTATTTAATCGTTATTCGTTTGAGTAATTTGGTAGACCTATTGTCGTCGGGGAACGAGTGCGGAGGAATACTTGATCCGTTATTTGTGCAAATGGCTTTGATTGTGCGTTATTTCGCTGATTAGCTCGGGCTCACTCTATCTGCCGTTGTGGTGGGCGCTTTTGTGACGGCCGTAGTTTTAGTATGTGCGTGGTTTCGCGTGTTTCGTTGTCTCCGCTTGCAAGAAACTCGCAAGAAGCTAAGTTCGCTGGAAAGTACGGGGTTCTGCTGGGAAGGCCTGACCTGATTGGATTGGCTGCAAACCGTTTTTTTTTTGTTACCTGTGGCGCTGGCTTTGAGAACAGACTTGCTCTCGCAGACAGGATTTCTGTAGGTTTGCATTTGCGGAGTTATCTGTCCCTAGAGCCTTCTATGGTCTCGTGCTGGCAGAGTTGGTACCTTAAGGTAGTATGCGAGGCATTATTGGTCAGCTGTCAACTCGTGAAAAGGTCATCTGGTACGCGATTGCCAGTGGGTAGAAAAAATTGTTCCACACTCGCCGCCATGACTATGATCATCGCTGACTAACATTCTATCTTGGTAGGAAGCTTAGCAACTATTACACAGAACACCCAGATGGATTCCAAGAGCGCTTCCTACCAAGATGGATTCATACCAACTGACCCGATACATTGTTTATTGAGTAAAATTCCTAGGTTTAAATGCACATATATATACTCCACGAAGTGGACGGGGGGGGGGGGGGGGGGATGATCGCCGTATAGTAGCTCAGTTGGTTGTGTTATTCGAAGGTCGCAGGTTCGGTCTTTTCTAGTAGCAAGTTGTCCACTTTTCTTTCTTTACATCTGCATTACAATTATTATCAATAACACCCCCTATAATTTGCTTCGCATCATTCACTGTCAGTTCTCATTAATATTGTATCTAAGAAAAAAGAATCCTTAAATAGACCCTTTTGTCCTACATGTGATGAGGATGTTATTCGAGGCGCCTCATTACGGTGTGTCTAATAATTTTGTCGTGGTTTCGCTGTGTAAAACCCTACGAACTTGTTCCTTTTATTGAGCGTCGTCGTCCTTTAAAAACGAAATTTCTTAGATGCCTCATCAAACGTCAAAAAAAAAAAAAAAACAAGTGTTAGTGATGTAGACGACAACACGAGTGATCCATACAATCATCATCCCTTGATTGTCCTGTTTTACCTATTTTGCCTACTTCGGAATATATCACAGCAGCATGCTTTGAAAAACGCACAACGGCCAACAACTTTGAAAAATCCCCTTGGTCTGTATCAGACTTCCCACAGCTAAAGTTCCCTTGGAAGAACAAGTGGTGTTCATCAAGAAAGGAAGAAATAGTGATTACCAGGCTGCGTTGTCGAGTCCCCTCATTGAACTTTTACCTTCACAGGTCGGGTCTGGCACAGTCGCCTTTGTGCCTTTATTGTAATGAGAGGGAATCTTTGGAGCACTTCTTTTTGTCATGCCGAAAATTCAAAACTCAAAGGGAAAATCTACTAGAAGAACCCCTACGAAAGTTGGGCTTAAACTTGACACTTCCGGTGATTCTTTCATTTGGCACAGTCGCATTTGGATTCAGCCACAGGAGCGTTTTTACCGCTGTTACAAATTTCTTACGAGAATCTAAAAGAATGGAATGCTAGTGATAAGTAACTTCAGTTGTTTTATGTATAATTTTTTGTATGTTTATATGTTTTCTTTTCAAGGTTTTTTTTTAGAAATTTAACACCTTTTTTATTATTACCTATATTACCTAAGTAATCCAACCCTCTCTTTCAAGAAGTGAAATAATTTGAAAAGCAAGGCACCGTCCCATTCATGGCCTATCCCCCTAGGTGGGTTGCGCCAAGATGTTGAGGAACCAACCAACCAACCAACAATCATCATGTGGTGGCGTCATTATATGCCGCTGCCGCGACCTCACAAATAGCTGAAATATGTGACGTCATTACACGTTGCGTGATGACGTTATGGCACAGTCGCGTAGTCAAATGTGAAGCGATCACGGAGGCAATGTGAAACCAGACGAGATGCAGAAAACTTGCATTGCCTCCAATCTTGGAGCCTGTATAAAAGCTCATGTTAGGCGCAGGAAGCTCTCGCATGGGGGCGGGGTTTGTCACTGCACCTAACTGCACCGACTGATAAAACACAGTCATGGCTTTCGCCTTCCGTCACATCACCATCATTGTCATCAATATGAGCCTGACCATGCCCACTGCAGTAGAAAGGCCTCTGCCATGTACCGAAATTCAAGTCGGTCCTGTGCTTGCTGCTGCCATTTTATACCCGAAAACTTCTTAATCTCATCTACCCACCTAACCTTCTGTCTCCCATTCACCCGCTTACCTTCTCTTGGAATCCAGACTGTGATCCTTGTTGCCCAGTGGTTGTTTCGACTTCGCGCTGCGTGCCCTGCTGATGACCATTTATTCTTCTTGATTTCGACTATGGTGTCCTAAACACCCGTTTGTTCCCTGATACACTCTGTTTTCTTCTTGTCCCTTAGCGTTACACCTGTCATTTTTCTTTGATTGCTCGCTGTGTCGTCCTCAGCTTAAGTTAACCCCCTTTGTAATCCAGGTTTCTGTTCCTTAGGTAAGTACCGGTAAGGCGCAGCTGTTGTATATCTTCCTTGGAAAAATACTTCTCCAGAAATTAGCGGGTTTTGATCTGTTTTTGAGCTTCTAGGACGAATTTTGTGAGGTGTCGTCAATTCACCACACCAGAACCGAAAGGGCCAAACAAACCAGGAAATGTTAAAATAGGGCTACCTTGTAGAAGTGTGAAAGCATTCGTCTAGAATGAACTATTAGTGAAGATGCAATGCAATATTGGCGATATGGTGTTCGTCCATTGGTGCAGGCTTGTGTCCATCGGCCTTTGAAGAAGAAATGATGTGGACCACTTAAAGTTTTATCCGCCTATATTTGTCGTAGGCGAATGCACAGAGGACTGAAAGTTAAAAAAAAATTTGTGTATGAAGCTAGTAAAGACAGCACAGCAAAACAAATTAGATGCTCGCAGAATGGAAGGGTAGTCAGGAGTTTCTTGTGTAGGCAAAGTCGCGCAACAAAATACTTTAGGAATGACCAGGTAAAGAAGGACCCGTTCAAAACCGCAAGAAACGGACTCTCATTTCACAATTGTTTTATTATCATTATTTTCCGTTTTTTTATCTTCAGTCTGACTGAATGTGAATGCTGACCGAAGTCTATAAAACACGGGCTTCTGAGGAGGCGAAATGTTCATTTCTTGACAAAAGGACTCGCGTCGGCTTTTGTGGAGTCGACTCGAAGTCCCGGCTATTGTAATATCCCTGCTGCGCCGCGATCAGAATGGCCCAGAGGCTGCATGTGTGGAAAGCGTAGTGCACTCTATATATGGTCGTAAGCGGCAGTTGAATGCGTAAATGAGTGGCCGTTCGTTTCTACGGTAGCCAAGTTCGATCTCCTCCTGCTCCTCTTCTTCTCCGTTCCAGAAAGATGACGAGTTGGGCCATTTGGTTCCCCGTTCTTCCGCGTGGGTTTAATCGCGCTTTTCGCAGGCGACGTTTAGGGAGCTGTGCAATGCACACATTGATGGAAACGCGCAGAGCGCTCGATAGGAGGGAATGCAGTTCGCGTTCACCGATCGGCACCAGCAACGTGAGCTTTCGTCACAGCTCGTGCCTGTTGGTTCGTCCGCCGTCCCTTCTGGCCTGTTCGGCCGCGTGCATTAATTAGTGACGGCGTATATTAGCATGCGTCATTTACACCATGGTAGTTATCCGGATGGAGAACGACCATAGCGCCAGTCTTCCGAGAGGTGAGTTTGTTTTTATTGTCACTTGGCAATGTAGTGTTTTCAATAACCGCTCACCAGCCTTTGAAAATACAAAAAAGCGAGCGCGTTATTATCCCCTGGTGTTTCTCGTCTTTCTAAGAACTTCGTGACGCAAGAACAGTGGTTCCCGTGACGTCTATAGTGTGCATGACTTTGATTGGTTGATATACGTGAAACATCATGCATATTGTCTCCTGTGCTGCTTTTCCATGCTGCCGCCCGGCCCCTGTTCTTCCTTGTCTCGCACAACTACCTAGCGCGATCAGCGTTTAAATTTCATGTGTGTGTGTGTGTGTGTGTGTGTGTGTGTGCGTGCGTGCGTGCGTGCGTGCGCAAGTGGTGACAACAACCTGTAGTCCGACAGGGGTGAAATCTCGATAGGATCGACGCTTCGTGTTGTTATTGCACACTTGCTTTGAAGAAATATGTGGCGAGAAGGAGATATTGGCTGTAGGAAGGGTAGCTAAGGCGAGAAGGAAACCACTCTCTCGTCTTTGAACGCAAGGTGGTGAGAGACCATTTAAGGAGGAAGCGTTCGACGCCTTATCAAATTAAAAAGAAAATGGCAGACGTCGGCCGCCCGCGGCGTCGCGCCACGGAACCGTCATGCGATCAAGTCGTCATATGACGTTATCACTACATCACAGATAGCCAAATTTTGAACCTCCCCAGGCTCCGCTATGACGTCACAAAACCGAGCTTAACATTTTGACTTCAAAACATGACGTAATTATTTGAAATTGTCAAAACGTGGTCCCATCACGGAAGGAATCGAAGGTTTTTGGTCCTAACTTGGTCTCCCTCTGATCACGGAGGGAAACCAAGTTAAAAAATGCTCTCAAGGCCTTCGACTATGGAAGCTGCCCGAAACCACGACAGTGACAGAAAGCTTTCGCAAGTTGACGGGGGAAGATAAACGCACCTATTGAAAAGAAGAAGAAGAAGAAGGAGAAGGAGAAAGAGAAGGAGAAGGAGAAGAAGGAGAAGGAGAAGAAGAAGGAGAAGAAGTTGCTTTCGCCTTCGAGTCGTTTTAGGGGAATGAATTCAAGAACCCTTGAGTAGTCGTGTCTCAGACTTCAAGTTACAATGTTATCCCAAGGTTTCTAAATTATTCGATGGTTTCTTTTTTGGTCCGACTGCTTTCACGATTGACATACCTAACTGGACACTATAAGTGACAGCGACAGCATGCGGTCACAGCATACGATAGCCAGGCCTGCTATAGTGCTGTGCACTTTCAAAAATGCAAGGGGAAGCCGGCGATGGGGCTTAAGGACTGTTTTGAACCTGTGCTACGCTGTATAATTCATAGTCTTGTCTATGTTATGACATCAGGCCTTTAGGGTACATAAAATAAATAAATAAATAAATAAATAAATAAATAACTATAGTGCCAAGAGCGCACAACCGCTACGAAAGCGAGGACACTTCGCATGCGACACTTTACACGTCGCAGGCCCTGTATCAGTGTTGTTTTTTGTTTGGTGGTTGTTCATTTGGAACTACAGCTATGCGGCGTGACCTACTAGGCACCGCACCAATACCTGCGGCGGAGGTGACGCGTTGCGGCGCGTTAGTACCGCGTTACACACGTGAGTCAGAGACCTGCTTCGTATCTAAAAAATGGCCACTGTGCACAATAGTTATAGTTCTGACCGACTGTACGCGTATGTGTGTAGGACTAGGAAGAACACCAAGGGAGAAGGCAGGGAGGTTAGCCGAGGCACATACATCTGCTAAGGACGGCCGCTGCATGACCCTTGCGGAAGACCGCTCGTCCAAACGTCGCCTCCAGCGACACTCGCCCTTGCTCCAGGAATTTTCTATCGTGTGCTTTGCTCTTTTTGTAAGAACATGACAAAAAGGAAAAGAAGGCAGGAAGGCTACCGTGCACAGCAAGTTTAAAAACTTGCAGGGGCCCTTATGCACTCACCTAAAACTATACTGGAAAGCGATAGCCGTGTCCCCCCCCCCCCCCCTTTTTTTTTTCTTTTTGGTCGACGCATCGTTTCTGTCCGCGCTACCCTAGGAAAGCCTTCGGCGCCTAGCGTTGTTTTACACTGCCTCCAAGATCCGAGGCACCTCACCTCGTGAGGTGCTGCCTTCGCGATTGGCCCACCTTTGGCCAAGCTACGAGGTCGTGCGAAAGCGTCATCGCGTGGCGTCGCAAATTTTGGCACGCTGAGATGTCTTGATGACGTCATACACTCTTAAAAAAAAGTTAGTAAAAAGGGAGCAACTGCAAGCAAACAGGTAGTAACTGCAGCGGTTACTACCTTACTTTGAACATTACTACACTTTTGCTACATGTTTACTACCTACGTTAGTAACCCGTTACTAGCTGCTACCGTTACTAACTTTTTGCGATCTGTTTACTACCTACGCTAGTAAACAGTTAGTAAGTGCAATGAAAGAGGTAGTAACTGCAGCCGTTACTACCTTTCTTGCTCCGTTACTAGCTTTTTGCTACTCGGCTGTTGACTATTTTTTCCGATATAGTGTTTGATTTTGATTCTGATTATTTATGAGAGGAATTGTCTCGACGTATTATCATTAAACGAAAAATGGCGCAGATGATATCTATAGATCAAGAAAATATATTCTGATTTAAATTATGCAACTGACATATGTAAACGTGATTCTGATATTGTTGAAATGGGGAAGTACAAGTTAACGAACCATAGGCAAGTGTACACGCGTTGCAATAGACAATTACAGTAAACTTAGTGAATTACAGCACATATTAACAATACCAGCGGATCAAAATAACCAGACGGCTGCAATGAACCCCGAAAACGGTCACAATAAATCCATTACAGCGTGTCTCTAAACATTATCATTGTTTTGGCGCGTCGAACACCAAAAACGAGTATTACCTTGTAAACGCTGATATATTAGCCGTGTGAAGCATTCAAATGCACTGAGAAATAGTTCATAACCTCGCTTCGGCCACTGTCCATAATGCTTTTGTGACCCTTTCATAATGAATAAATATGACATACAATTTCTTATAAGTAAGGCTGATTAAAAGTCTTGTGCTACGTCCCTAAACTTACGTAATCAGGTTGTATAATATAGCGCTATAAGCTCAGATTTGTTATAATTCATCCTGAAACACAAGTGCTTCCTTGTGCCAGACATGCCCCTGCAAAGTAGGGGCTATATATACCCCACGAGTACTTCATACTACGTGTATGCGTAAAAAATAGTGAACTTGTTAGCTCTGTGCATTCTTCGCATTCATGACACAATGATTGACAAACGTTATCAGACAATGATTGACAAACATTATCAGTGGAGAAATAAAATCTAGAAATAAATAAACACGGTAGTAATGGTCACTGTTTTTTTCTTAAACCTTTAAAAGTTACTACCCATGGGTGGTAACGGCTTGGGTAGTAACAGTTACTAACTGCTGGTAGTAACTGTTACCACCCTCGCCGTTACTAACTGCGCTTACTACCAGGGTTGTAACATATGTGACAAACCATTACTACCCCAAAGTTAGCAAGTACTACCATCTTTTTTTCTAAGAGTGTATGGTCATCGACGCGGACGCAGTCGTATAACCTGGTGTTTCAGTTGGTACTCCTAGCGTTGGAATACGTGTCGGAGATCAGCAGACGACGACGAAGAAAAATTGATCCTGGGTTGCAGGTCTCTCCAGCGAGTGCCAAGAAGTGCGTGCAGCGAAGTCACCACGTACTGTTCTGTGTTCAATTGATGCCGTCAAGGGCATTTTGTTGAGTGTCCAGCGGCTCCGTCTTTTTGGTGGTGCTATGCCTGTGTCGCCGTTCCGCAACAATACCAACTATGGCCAAGTTCACGTTCTCACGTCATCACGTAATGACGGATTGTTGGCATCGCTGATGCTACTCTGACACCGCTGTTTAATATAATAATGTCTGAGGTTTATATCCCAAAACCAGGATATGATTATCAGGGACGTCGTATAGCGGAGGGCTCCGGAAATTTCGATCATCTGCATGGTAGTGTTTAACGCGAACCTTAATCTAGGTACACGAGCCTCTGGCATATGAGTGCCGCTGCGGGTATCAATCCAGCGACCTTCGAGCGAGCAGTTGAGCAGCTACTCCACCGCAGCGGACCCGCGGGTCACCGGTCAATGTTCGGGCTTGACGAGACATCCCAGGCTTTTGCTATTATAAATGACTATAAGCGAGCGAATCTCGTGCAAATCTCCGTTTTTGAGTCGTGCTCGGCTGGGCCGTCGAAGCACGGGCGATGCGAGGTCGCGCCACACGCGCCGCCATGCAGTTCAGAACGATGTTCCTCGCAACGATGTTCCCCTCTTTTTCGGGGCGACGCGTTTTGATGCGCCGTCTCGTTTCTGCTGCGCGACCCAACAGCTTTCCTCTTTCGGCAGTCTTGCTCGAAGCTGATATTGCGACTCTTCGTGTGTGTACGAGCGCGCCACGGAAATGCGGCGACGGGATTTCCCCTGAGGGACGCCGCCGCGCTCTCTCCTTTGGGGTGCCCGATTGTTTCGCGATGCCGCGCGTGCCGCTGCTTTGATGTGCCGGTCAGTGCGAGGGCGTTGTCACCGAAGTCCCACCCAGCACGATGCAGAGCAAAAGAAGCGAGCGAGTCGGGAAACGATGCGCGGTGCCGTTTAATCTGGCTGTTGCATTTGTTGCTGCCCAGGAGCGCATTTCATAAGTGACAGTTTTCGTGTAGCGTATAAAAAACAGATGCGTCAGCGCGATCCCTGCCTTTTCTCCGTATTTGCTGCGTTCGTGAGAATAAAAAATAAAACCGAACATTGCGGCAGCTTCGAACTTGCGGTGTTTGTGAAGCCACCACTGGTGGCGCACTGGTGGTGCCAGCTCCGCGGACGAAAGGGATTGTGTACCTGTTTATATTCCTTTTTTCCCCCTTGTCTACCAACTTTCTTCTCTTTGCCGTTTATTTTTTCGCTTTTTTCCCATTCCATCTCTCTGGTTCTTTCTCACTTTGTTTCTGTTGCTCATACTTACTGTCTTGCTTGCTTTTTCTCTCTTTTTCGTGCCTGTTTTCTTTCTGTGCACGTCTGTATCTGTCACGTGTTTACGTGTACCAGGGTTTTCGTGTAGCACTCGAACAATCTTGTACTCGGTTGCGGAGCTTGCCCGATTCCGGCGCCGCATAACCACTTGAAGAGTTCCGCATGACCGAGCACAAGTTACTGATATATCCTAAACAACTTTGGTGATAAAAATAACGGGGACAAGGTTTGCGATGGGAGGAAACCTCACCAACATGCTTAAACATATGCAACAAAAAAAAAAGAAGGAATATTAAGCAAGAAAGGCAGCAAGTATTTTCTACGCATATCTTTGGTAATACCCTCGATGCACGTCATTAAAAGAACATGTACGCTTTCGCCCGCAGTTCGCCTGAAATTCATAAATCATCCCAATTATAGAAGTTTTGATTCCTAACGTTATACTGTGATTACTTCTGGCTAACGCAATTTATTAGCTACATAATTGAACGACACTCACTGTGTAAATGTGATAGGTGAGCTCCAACCTTGGTAAGGCGATATGGTCCATACGAAGCACACAACGTGGCTATAGACAATCAGTGACCCTACGCAGGTGAGAGTAAATTGGTTTACATGGAGCTAACGCATGTCTGCGCCTGAGAAGTGTCTATAATTTTCTGATTTGCGCGCATACATCTTTTTACTGAAAAATGAGCTTTACTTAGTATTGTTCTTAGTTGAACTTGTATATTCTGCTCATGCTATCTCGTTTTTTTAGTTGTGTGCTGATTGTGTACGTTTTTGTCTCGTTCTGCAGGTGAGTGTACTCCGACGGTTCTTATCGGCCTACGGCAACCGTAACACGTGAGTTCCCGTCAAGGTGATTATAAATTTTCACAGCACTTTCATGATAAGTGTGTGTAGTGAAAAAAAACAACCTCTGACTTCATTCTAGCGCTATCGAACGTTAGATAGTAATAGAAATATCATTGATTATAAAAATCAGTGTAATACATCAGTCAATAGCCTTTTATTTACGAGCCCAAGAACATAAGTCTTTGCGCTGGGTCGTGCAAAATGTAATCGCTAATAACAGGCGATATGATAGGATCTGCAATAGAAAATACGAAAAAAATTACACTGTCTTTTGCTAAAAGTAATCATATGTAGATGTGAAACAGAGAGCGCTAATGGTTACGCTGGCGCTCATCGCTGCTTTGTGCTGCAGAGAAACCTGGGGAGGTGGTGTTTCTGCTGGAACATACCAATCGCTGCTAATGGGCAATAGGAGACAAAAGGCACCGACTGAACACAGAGAAGAGCAGTCCGCTTTTAATTAACGCGTACGCTGCGAATTTTCATTGTTCATCAACTTACAGGGGAAATATCCCACCGGCACTAACTTGCTAACTTGTAGGTCAATATTCAGTGCACACACACATAATATATATATATATATATATATATATATATATATATATATATATATATATATATATATATATATATATATATATATATATATATATATATATATGGGGTGGCCAGTGAATGATTGTGCAGCGCGAGCAGTTGGTTTTCTCAATCGAGAAATTCACTGGCAGACGCTGCTTGCGTCGACGCTGCAAAACGAGAGATGGGGAAGGGATGCGCATGCGCTATGCGGGTGTAAACGCTGCGGGGAGAGATGTTTAGAGGAGAGAGAGGGGTGAGCGAGCGTATGCTAGCAGACGCTGCCTGCGTCGGTCGGCGTTGCCAGGCGAAAGAGGGAGGAATGTTGGAAAGGAGATAAAGGGAGAGGGGACTCGCATGCACAGTAGGGGTGGTTACGCCGCACACTGGATTGATCTCGACCACAACAAGCTTCGCACCTAAAAAAAATGACTTTATATAAACGAAATGTAAGTAGAGTAAAACAAAAAAAAGTTGTGTAACAGAACGCAATACGTATCAAGGCACAATGATGGATACAATTCGAGTAGGACGGTGCACACTATGAGATGGCACAGAAAGTGAAGAAAATGATATTTGTCCTATGTGCGATGCTTTGTTATACAGCGTAAAACTCTGAAATAATCTTTCGCTTATGTAAGACCCAGATCAAGAAAATATTCACTTTAAATAACTTGTATCCTGTGGAAGGTCGAGTATTGACAGAGGAAGGCAGGTAAATTAGAAGAGTGTTGCTGTCTTGGCAATTTTACGCGGAATTAAAAAAAAACATTTTGAATGGGCAGTTCAAGGCCGTTTGTGCTGCCCTGAAAGACTGTAGAAAAAAAAAAGAACAGATCAGCGCAATTTCGTTGGCAGTGAAGTGATGCCAGTAGCAGTAATTTAACAGTGCTAGTGATAGATCCACGGTCAATTTCAGCGAAATGATGGTTATGCAGACTTGGGATTTTTTTTTCTTGCTGCCAGCCGTGGTGATGTATTGGTTATGATACTCGACTGCTAACCCGAAGGTCGCGAGATCGAATCCCGGCCACTGCTGCTCCATTTTCGATTGAAGTGAAAATGTCCGAGGCCCGTGTTTACTTGATATTTAGTAGCCCGTTAAAGAACCCCAGGGCGCCGAAATTTCCGAAGACTTCCACCACGGCGTCTCTCATAATAATATCGTGGTCTTGGGTCGTTATAAACACCAACAGTTATTAAAATAGTTCTTGGTACTGTTTCATTCAGAAATGCTATTCCAGATCAGTCGCGTATTCAAGCTGGGGAGCACATATTGCTGCGCACGAATCGCGAAAGAGTGTCGGAGGAATGAGAAAAAATTTCGGTTGTCTGCGAATGAAGCTGAAAGTGCGTGTACATCGCATAGCAGGGCGTTTAAATGTGAGCCGGAAAGTTTGTGTCAGTGTGAACACAGACATCACTGGTCTCGGAAAGCTTACGTAACGACACAGCATTAACAGATTAAGAAAATGGTACGCCAGCGGCTTTGCGCGTGATACTCATGACTCAGTAGCAGCATGCAAACGGAGGTCATCTCTCGTGCTCCGTTCTCACAAAAGAAAAGATAAATGAAAGTTGAGATAGACTGACTGCAGCAAGCGACAGTCGTTAACGGAATGAATAGATTTCAATATTTTGGTGCCATCGACGTATAAAAGAAAACAATTGTGAATTTAATAACAAGTGTCGTTAACAAATATTTCAAATAAGAATGGTACTCATGTGATTATGAGGAACGCCACCGTGCTCAAAAAATTTTGACCACGTAGGTTTCTTCACCGTCCATCTAAATCTAAGTACAGGGGTATCTAAGCATTCTCGCCTCCACCGGAAATACCGACCGCAGCTGGAATAAGTGTCTGTTGTAATGAATCGGTAGAAGCATATGGCAAGCAATAGTGTCGGACTACTGCGAAATTTCTACTCTCAATGGTGTTCATTGTTTCAAGTGTGAACTGTTGCACCGATATCGCGGAGGAAGGGGGGGGGGGGGGGGTGTTAGTGTGCAACATCCTTGCTTGAGCGGTGTTCCGGGGCACTTTAAATCACTCAGCCGTTATCGCAGGGCAACCAGCAGCGTGTGACGACGCCCTAGCTCGGCAGTTAGCGGTGAAAAAAAAAAAAAACTATATTAGAGGAAATGGTATAGGGGTGGCTTGGACTGAATCGATGTTCTGTTGCGCAGAATCTCGACGAAATTTTTAGGGCCCTGGGGAACGCGCTGTTCGCGTGCAGAGATCGACCGGCCGCTGCCGGCGTCGAGATAAAAAGCAGGTGCCGACAAACGAGGAAGCGTAACTTATTTTTTTTTGTCTTTTCTTTGTCTATCAACTGCGCCAGAACTGCGGTTTCAACAGGCCTGCCGTGCAATGCCGTAGCTAATCAGCAATTTCTTTAGCCATGAAATGCGACTGCTTGCTTTATCTATGAGTGTCTAAAAAATAAGGTGCGACTAGTGTTTGGGTTAAAAAAACCGCATATGTTTGGCAACCGTTAGTGCTTTCAGCAGCGTCGCCGTCGCCATTGCCGTCGCCGTTTGCGGCGTAACCGATAAACACAAAAAATAGAACCAGGAAAAGAAAGTACCCAAGGTTGGTTGTGGTTCGAACCCGGGCCCTCTAGCTGAGTGACAGTGTAGTGTTCTACCACAGAGCCACTGTTTTTCGTTTTTTGTTTTTGCTCAGAGTCATGGTGGTGATTGAAACACATAAAAAAAAGCCTATATGGGCGTCATGTCTGGTTAGGAATCGCGTTAACCTATGGCATATAGCGTGGCAGGAGAGTAAAAATAATCGGTCATCGCACAATGCTAATCGCGCAACGAGGTTGTGGTTTAGTGCTTCCCGCCCACTGCAAAGTGCTCAGCCATAATCTCCAAACGTCATCAGCCGCATGCTGCATGAGAAAAATGTTCATAATACCTTTCAGATGTGTAACGGGTATTTCGCTCGTCTGCAGGGGGGCTGTGCTACTTCACAAAAATTATTATTTATGCCGTAGTCGATACCCGCGGAAAGTAAGAACTTCAAGCACTGTTGGCCTCGCCCAAACACGAAGCTTAGCTCAGAACTTCATTACGCAGTATCGTAATTGTCGATGAACTTCTTTGGGACAGTTTAAAACATGTGGGGTCATTGAGAAATGTAGGATAACAAAGCAGCCCTAAGAAAAATTGTGGGCCGCACAACGTGCTATGTTACGTGTCAAGACACTGGAAGACGACACGCGGGTCTGTGAGCAAGCAGGGGTTGCCGATATCCTATAGTTGCCATCAGTGAAATAAACGGACCTGAAATAAACGGACCTGGGCGGGCTACGTAGTGCGTGGAACAGATAAGCTCTGTGCAGTAACAGCAACAGAATGGTTTCCAAGGGATGGGAAACGCTTTCCGGGAAGGCAGAGAGTTAGGTGTAGTGACGAAGTTAATTTCGCAGAGATAAAATTGAATCAGGTTGCACAGAATGCTGTAAACTGGAGATTATTTGGAGAGGCTTTCGTTCTGTACTGGGCAAAATAGACTGAGATTCATGATGATGATAATGTTTACTCGCATGGTGATTGGCTTTCTTAAGGCGCGTGGAATATTACATCATTTTATGCCCAGCTTCTGGAGCCTAAATCTAACGCAAGCAGAACTATTAGAATAAGTTACAGTGCATTTTACAGTTTTTAAATGCAAGTAAACTAATAAGTTATTGCGCATTCAGCTATTCTGTATTTTTTTCAGAAAACAAATTTAACTACCCGTTTAATTTACATGTGATAGTTATCTGCTGGGAGCAAGCATTCCTAGAGAAGCAAAAACAATATATATTTTGGAATTCCTGCCGGAATGCCTCTCGTGCAGTGTTTCTTTAAACGCAGTAGTACTTTTATCAAGGCGATTGTGTGTGGCAAAATATTTCGATATCTGGTGTTGAACGTCCCAAAATTGCGATGTGAACAACTAGGATGCCGTGGTGCGGTACTGTAAAAATTTCGACCGTATGGTGTTTTTTAAAAATTTTTACTTAATTTCATTGAAATCGCAGAGCACACAGGCCTCAACCACTTCGCCTCCATCGAACTGTGACCGCTGCGACGGGGATCGAACCCGCAACATTCGGATGAGCACCGTAACCGCTACGCCATCGCTGTGGAGAGTGAAATACTTCAACTAGAAATGACAGAAATCAACATAAGACAATGAGGACGCTGAAATTGCGATTAGATCAATGTTTATTGTGTCGTCCTTGACAGTATACTGCACGGAAGTGGTAAAAAGTAAGTCGCCTCTCCAGATGGAGACGCTGCGCCGAGAAGGGTCAAGTTCCGTACAGTTTACAGCAACCGGTGGTACGACTGGAGCGCCTAAATGTCGACGGAATATTACAATAAAGTATACTGAGAAATCGTCTCCGGCATTTCCTGGTCGTTTAGAGCGAATGTCCTTCAATGACCTCGCTGATGGCAGGTGACAAAGTCGACGTATTTTTACGCTTTTCCGAGAACATCGAAATACTAAGTGAGCGGATATGAAAAAAAAAAAAATCTAGAGAACGAGATATGTGTAACGTTAAAAAAGTTCAGTATTGTTTGGCTGTTGGACTATATTTTTTTTTGCTTTTTTTTTCTTTCTTTGTTTTGTCGTAATCCAACGCGGAAGGACGACTCTATAGCCTTTTTGTGGCCGCACCATTCCCGCCTCTGTCGTGCGGACCAGTGATGCTGATGGTCCCCAGCAACGTCTTCAATGTGATCCTCGTCCTGCCACCCTAAACAACGGGACCCTCATCACCACGAACGAGAAAAGTGTGTCGGCCTGCCTCACATCATCAGTGTGCTATAGCTTTCTTTTTTTTTTCTTTATGTCACGCCTCGTCCCTCTCGGCCCCTTAGGTGCTCTGGGGTTAGCCGCCGGGTTTGCCTTGAGGCTGATGAAAAAAAAAAAAGCGTCTGCGGACGTCTAATCGCAGTCTGTGGCATTCTCCTTCCTCTACACTTCCTTAGTTTGCAGAAGAAGTGCGGCACAAAATATATGCAAACAACCGTGGCACTTGGTGGTTTCTGTAGAGTATGGCGTATTAAGCGAGGTATTTTGCAGCGCGGAGAGCAGTAAAGGTAAACGATGCGAGTTAAAGGCTGAGGGGTTAACAGAAAGAGCTGTACGTTATAAGTGGAGAGGGTTCCTTCTTGTTTTGTTACTGTTGAGGTCGCGCACAAAAAAATTTCTCTCGTCAGCATCGCACAATTTGACTCGCGTATTGAGAGACTGGAATGTGAAACAAAGTTGAGGGCTTCGATCCCCTTTTTTCTTTGTTTCGATTTATGCTGCACCTCACCATGTTGGCCGGAATTCTTCGAATAACATTCTTTACAGTTTTGTGATACCGCCGGTGTGCTCGATATATTGCACTTGGGTGGATGACGCAAATCGAAGCATGCGTTATTGCGCATCCTAAGTGAGGATATTTTCTGTGGCGGTGCAAAGCCTAAATCACATCACGCCGAACCACCTGAAATGGTTAGAAGTTGTGTGAAGTGGCTAATTAGATACTATGCAGTGACATGCGATGCATATAATGATTTTGGTTTCAGTTGATGTGACAGGAACTTTAAGCAGTGTTTTCAAGCAGTGTTTTTGGCCAAGAGAGCCAAGCGCAAGCAAAAAAAAGAGGGAAAACAACAACAACAACAACAACAACAACAACAACAACAACAACAACAACAACAACAACAACAACTTGCTCATGAACAGTCTAACAAAGCCCGATACCAGAATGAGGACAACATAATATTTGGAAAGAGATGGTCCTATTTATTGACTACGGCGAACTCGGCTCTTGTAGAAGATGTCGTATGATACAGTTGGAACCGCAGTGTGCGTTTGTGAAAGAGAAAGAAGAAAGGAAACATTGCAGAGCTGAACATCTGAACTGAAAAACACGCCCTGCACTTGTGTGTGGATGCGGGGTTTGCAAAAGCTCGAAAATAAATTTAATACGAATCGTGAAAATGCAATCACTAAATAAATTAAACTAATTAAACTATGATTGTGCGGCTGAGTTCAAGCTTCGCCCCCCACCCCCTTCATTCCTTTGCTTCTGGTCTTTAACTTGCGCCGAAGCAGGATTACGCCACTCGTAACCCTCTTGATTGTTTTTCATAGGCGACTCTATCACATATCTCGGATAGCCTGCATTAACAGTTTACTTCGTTTTTCACACCATTCGTTAGATGTGGCAGCACGGTTTTCGTAGAGCAGCACCAATGCCGGACAGAACGATTCTATTTCCCGCTGGTTTCGAGTGCGCCGAAGAAAAATGTAAGGGAATTTTAGTGACAGGTGTACAAAAAAAAAAAAAGTGAGCAGCCACGACTTTCATCAAAAAACTTAGACAAATATCTACAAACTGCAGTACGTTTACGCGTGACATTTCAGTAGCGTAGTTAAAAGGCCCAGACCCGACTCTGAAACTTATTCTACCTTCGAACAGTAATCATTTTCAGCTTGACAACATTTGAGCAATTAGAAACTTTTTTTTTCCTTTGAGTAAACTGCTTTCCTCGCTAGTGTGATGATGATCAAAACTTTATTACTCCCAAAAGAGGGGATATTATGTGTACGGCAAGTACGTGTGTGGCAAGTATACAGAGATAACCTTCTGAAAAGGCTTTTGCTGGGATGCGAGGAATTTTCGTTTGCGGTGTTGTTCGTGCCCTTTCGCGATACCGGAGAAATAACTTTTTCGTTACGATACTCAACTTCCTTGAACCAAATGTAGCCTCCAAACTCAAATGACTTCTAAACCATCATTTCATATGGTGCCGTTATTTCTAAGAATCGAGCTGGTTTCTCTCTTCTGCCTGGAGGACGTTTGTGAAGCGATAACGTTTGTTTTGCATCAATGCTATTTCGCATCGCAGCCGAAGTATTTGTTGATAGTTGCCGCCGTCCGTCCCATTTTTTTTTATCTTGCTCTGCTTTCCCCGATGACTCGCATTCTTTTTTTTTCTCGCCTGCATGCCCTTGAGCTTAAAAAAAGGGAATAATTTATTTTCCTGAATAAAATTCAGGAGGGGTTTATGCCGAGGACCGTGCGTCCAGGGCGTCCGGTTATTCCCTTTAGTAACGATCCTAGCGGGGGTGGTTATCTTTATCGCGGTTAATTTACGTCGAACCGTGCACTCGGCACTTTGGCTCAGCCAGATAGTGCCTCGTCAAGTACGATGGGGACCTGCATAACGAGCCTGATTACTGTCGAGTAGAGGCGGCGCGGTCGTCAAACCCGAGGAATACGATCTCCTGCTTTGCTCTTACCATTTCGTTGCCTGGAACGTGCTACGCGCTTAACCTGTTGTTGCGTTGGAATTTCCTGTTTTCGAGCAGCTCTCAAGCGACGCTGTGCGCTTCCCGTCGCACCTGATACGTGGGGCATAATATAACTCCATATTTGTTTGGTAGCGAGGGGCGTTTAGAGTAACTCAAGTAGTCACGGCTGTTTGCACTGGTTATCGCGTGAGTTTCGTAAGTTATGAGGGTGCGAACGGTTGTTCGTTTGGTGACGTGGACGAGGAAAAGCTTGTCTGCATGGTCATTTATGTTGTTTATGCAGAGAAAGCGTGCTTCACCTCGGCTCCCCTTTTTCAGTGATTTCGTTCTCGCAATATCGCATGATACCCTCCTCCCAGTCAATGTCAGCTTCATTCAAAGCTACCAAAACGCGAGTAACGCGCCGAAGGAAGGAAAAAAGAAAAAAAAACAAGTTACGTCAGCTTCGCGCTAGTAGTACCAAGACTGAAGGAAGTGTGGTGGTGGGTAACTTTCTTCGTTTCCCTTGAGTTTTGTCGTTATTTTTGTGTCTCTTTTTGTTCGTTTAAATGCTTCTCTCTCCATCTATTTCTTGCTCTATATTTCCTTATGTTTGTCTGTATTTCTTGATTTCTTTCTCTTCATATATATATTTCTGTTTTTTCTGCCTTTCTATTCATTTCAATCTTTAATGCTATTCTGTTCTCTCTTCCCTCCTCCTTTTCGCCCTCACATCTTCTTCTCACCGTCCCTTCTCTTTACCACAACCATGATATACTATACTATATCAGGCTACGCTACGCTCCGCTATCACGCCTGCATGACCGAGTGTTCGTTACGCTCGCCTTCGAATCGTGGGTTCGCGGGTTCGAATCCCGCCTCTCTAAGAATATTTTGTTTTTTTCCCCACATCTCTCTTTCACTCGTTTTTTTTCTCTCTGTACTCGTTCTCCCGCTAAGCAGAAAAAAAAATGGGACGCTAAAACAGAGCAGGACAAAAAAAAAAAAAAAAAACGCGTGTCGGTTAATAACGATGTTAATTTCTGTGGACGCATCACGGACCAATCAACCCCCGACTTTGACGGCTCCGGGGTTAATAAAAGAGGGAAAAGGTGGACAGAGGACCAGGCACATTTGCGTTTGGCTACCCTCTGGGAAAGAAGAAACCAAAGCAATACTGACAGGGTTATGCGTGTTGCCTGCGCGATTGCCTTTGCCGCAACGAGCGGCGGCCTTCCGCGACGAAAGATACTTCGTCTCACGAGTCGCCTGTGGCGCAGCGAAGACATTGCTGTGGGAAGAAGAAATTTGTTCCGGGGAAGAAGAAACAGCAATTATCTGCTAAGGCATTTCATAGGACACAATATTTGCAAAATTAATTGAAAGCTACGGCGTTATTGCGTGCTCAGTGCAGTTGAGGCAAGACCTACTTACATCACTTTAAATCTCTAGTGAGAATCGCTGTCATATGCGTTCAGAATTCAGTATCTTCGATCTCCTCGTCGTGCAATGATTAATACGAAAGCCTTTGTATGTCTTTTGCTTGACTGTGACTTTGTACGGGGAGAGAAAAGTGGCGGAGATATCACGTGACCGCGAAAACTGTGCGTTCAATTCGTCCTTGCGGCGTTCGCATGACTCAAAAATAAATAAGCCAGCGTTCACCTCAAGCGTTTGTTTTGTGCATGAGGACTGCGCGTTCACTTCGCGGTCGGTGTGTTCGAGTGACTGAAAACGTGAATAAAAGGGCGACTATACGAGAGCTGATCAGCGCTCGTTTACTGTGTTCCTCCTTCGCTTGTGTTATACGTTGAAATCGTGCTGTTTTGTGGAAAGAGCGCGGTTCGCTGAAAACCGTTGGTCGTTTTTGGCGCGGTGTTCAGTCCTCTTCCAATACTCGATCGAATGTCGCTGCCAGGGCACCATAAAGAGTGCCTGCTTTTTTTTGGAGTTTGGCCTTTCGCGCTCTGTCGTCTCCAAGCACGTCTAATATTCATGCTCGCTGATGCGCGCTCCAAGCCGCGTACGCACCACCGATTCGCAGAGACCTGATGCGTGCGCACGTTATTTTTTGCTCCACGTATGGTTGAGTGAATATTCGAGCGAATCATATATACTTAGGACAACAGTTTTTTTTTTCTGCCCTGATGACTTCGACCTTGTCGCACTGAATCGGAATACTCCGAATAAAATCTGCAGTTGTCGCATGCGTAGTTATGGTTTGTCAACGGAGTATCATAACGATGGGAGGCTGCGCGTGGCATTCTGCTGACAAAATTTTGGTCTTTGTGTTTGTCCTTTCAATGTGTTGTCGTCTGCGCTGCCTGTATTTAATAATTCGCTGGAACAACATGACTGATATATTCTATTTTAAAGGTACACGAAACATGGTTGCCACTGACTTTCGAGTGAAGTTCGCCAGACGAAGAGCGCGCCAAACGCCGCCATTTTTTCTCAAATTTCGCCGAAAATGTCGCCACTCTACGTATACGTGGGGCGTGCTCAGTAATGAAAATTGCTAATTATGTAGAGCCCTGTGTACACTACCATTCATAACCCCTAAATTATATTGACGTTTTTCAATGCCAGTTGCCTTACCCGCTTCACCATGGGAGTGATGAGAAAGTGCATGCATGAACCAGCAGCGTCCTTGAATGCCATAGCGCCTCATAACAAAAAGTCTGTGATGGTTTCAGTATTAGCGAATACAGGGTGGAGCAGCCGCTACAACAAGAAAAGAACGGCGTGCGTTTACAATTGATTTGTATAGTCAGCTAAATAATGCTCCCCTTATTCACTTCACAAATGATGCCATATACCCAAGTCTAGGGCCGTTGACTGATTTGAGTATCGTTAGATGCATAGTTATCATGGCCCCCTAAGGATGCTGCTACATGCCGAATGCAGCAGCATTCATCGCGATCACACTGAAACCCGCGCGCTTGTGGACAAAAAGACGGGGGATATCTCGAAATGACGAGGCGCGCTGTCACGTGCACCTTCTCGACCCTTTGTCATCACCCTCCTTGCGTACCTTTCAATGCACTCGCTTGCACCAAAGGAAAGAAAAAGCGCTTGAAGCATGCAGCAAGTCCCTGTAACTACACTCGTGTGTGACGGGTACTACAGGTTTTGCGGCAGTCGATTCGGGGGGCATCAAACTATCTTATTGAAGTCATTTGATGAATGATGGGGCTCGACATTTTTGAATGACCGCATTTCGTTTTTAACTTTAGTGCACTGTTAAAATCTGGCAAGACAGAAAAAGAGGTTGGCTCTTCTATTTATTAGCAGTAGTAATTTTGATATAACATGCATAAAAGAGTAGAAATAAGATCAATTTGAGACCACAAACCAAGGTTCGATACCCTGTTCTCTATAGCGTCTCTTTTCCAAAAGTTGTATAATTAACTTGTATTAATAATTCAAACTTGAACTTTGCGCTGCACATGTGTAGCAGAAAAACTCTCACGTTATCACAATGAAGACCGATGAGTGCATTGGCGGGCTTCGTGTGTTTTCCGTGAGTATTTTCTGCACGGCCCTTGGAACGCAAGATCCCCGGAGCTTGTTCAGCTTGGGCGGATAGAATTACACTTGTATAGACCAGTGGAGTGCGTGGCTGTAGACACTGTGGTTGGCCGCAGCTTCTAGCCCGCGTTAGCCACAAGTTTGAATTGTAACACAAGGGCCCAGCACGCGGTATGACCATGCTTCGTATCATTACGGCGTCGGCTTTAATAGTCCTGCTGAAAACGGCAGTTGCTAGTGGCCGGGAGGGCGCTCTGGAGACAAGTGTGATTCCGTTGTACTAAAGGAGTGATTTACTGGGCTATGTCAGGACGTTCGTTGTAGTAAACTGTATGAGCCGCGAAGTCAACGCAGCCGCAGTCTCCTTCCCGAGTGATGACGGCGTAAATGCGATTGGAAATGTGGCCCGGGAGAGGTGCGCGCAACCAATTGGAACGTTAATGGAGCGCCGTGTTTGGGTCCCTCGCCTTCTTCCCGTTGCCAGCCGTTATTGGACCGAATCTCCCTGGCTCCAAACAGTGCCGGCATTCGTGCGCACGGTGTCGCCAATTGTTGTGATTGCTGGGCGAGCGTTTGTGCAGTGGCTCTTCTCTGGCGAGTAGACACGCTCTTGCTGCTAATGCGCTTAGTTTCGATGCTCATTCGGCCATATATATATACGCGCTGGCGGAGCAGACTTTTAGCGACCTCCATCGCGCGATCGATTTGCAGCGGTGCTAATTCTAAATTTAATATATGAGCTGTATATTAAAAGTGCTGAATATATTTTGTTGAGAGAGAGATGGAGACAGAGAGAAAGCAAGATCCAAAGCAGAGGGAGGGGACGCAATGAAGCGATTGCCCGTTTTCGGCCCGAGTGATTCCACTCATTCGGCGAAACTGCTTAAGTGACGATAGTTCGCGACGGGGTTGATTTTAGTCTGTTAACAGTGTGAAATGAGATTATTGTAGAGGTGCTCGTGCGGTATGGTGTTCACCATAGAGATACGTGGTTCGCGTTAATCGATGGATGTTAAAGGGCACGACTGATTTTCTGAGTTTAGCTCACCCAGATAATCATCATACACTATTATATGTTTAATCACTAATAAGCATTATACAGCTCGGTCGGAAGAAACATTTGAGCACATAGTCCGGTAATGGACGGAACTCCGTGGCACATTACCGCTTCTCTGGCTGATATCTGCCAAAGTGAACTGCACATACTATACTGTACTATACTATACTATACTATACTATACTATACTATACTATACTATACTATACTATGATTTCGTACATAATCAGTTAAATGATCTGTAGTTCGTAATATACCCATGAAATATAAGCTACCAATCGATGATGGTGGAAAAAATTGCCCGCAGCTTCCCTCGGGGGAACACTGAGGAGGATGCGGACCATATAATTGGTTAACGGGGTGTTATTTGGTCGATGGCTAAATTGGTTAACGTGGTTGTGAAATGGGGTGTTAAATTGCGACTTACTTGGGTCGATGGCTAAATTGGTTAACGTGGTTGTAGGAGGGGTGTTAAATGAGTGAACACGTACACACGTATGCGAAAGGGCGGCGCTGGTCGAAGGGACGTCGATCATTGTGTTTGTGGATTCGTTGGAATTCATTTCACCGCGACCTTGGACGTCGACGCGCCGTACAAACCAACCGACGAGCGGCAACTGAGCGAGCGAGCGCCGACCTTGAGTATATATACAGCACGACGGCGCATGCACTGTCAGCTGTTGAATGTTCTCGAAGCGCGACGCCACATGCGCGTCCACTGGAGAATCAGGAGAATTGTAGATGTCGAACGCGGTGTGTAGAGGAGGAAGGGTGCACATTTGGTGGAGGAGTGAAGCGCGCGCGGTGTGTAGAGGAGGAAGGGATGCACAGATGGTGGAAGAGTGGGCGACGGCGCGACGGCGCATGCGCGCGCGTCAGCTGTCGAATGTTCGAGAAGCGGTGCGGACGGCGCACTACAAGGCGCGAGTATAAGATGCTCCGCATCTAAAAGTTGGGAATTTTTTTTTACACTCCGATTCTGGCATGAATATTTAGTAGGACCTGACGTATGACCGCCTTGGTTCTTCAGTGGCTATGGTGCTCGGTGGCTGACCCGAAGGTTGCGGGTTCGATTCGGGCAGCGCGATGTGGGTTGGTTAATTGGTCGGCCTTTCAATTTGTCCTGTGTGAACATCTCAACTCGGCGTCCGGCGAGACGGATCAGTTGCTTGGCTTCTCACTCGAAGGTCACGGCTTGGATCCCGGCCATGGCAGTCGCACTTCGTTGGAGGCGAAGAGCTATAGAGGCCCGTGTGCTGTTGCATGTCAGTGCTTGTGCGAGGACGCCAGGTCGTCGAAATTTTCGGAGCGTTCCACTACTCTGTTTCTTGTGATCATATGGTGGTCTTTGGACTGTGAAACCCCACATGTTATTATTGGAGGACTTGATGTTCGTACTTTTTTGAATGCCTTTACGTTTGGGGAAGAAAGTTGCACCTCAAACATCTCCGCCTTTGCGTGTTTATTCAAGTACCACGACATATCTATACAAGGTTGTGCGATTCGTCAAGTTTGAAGATTGGGCAAAATAGCTGCTTTTAGTGCGAATATTTCTTGAATTCCTTGCCGAATATTTCAGAATATCTACTGCAACGAATAAACGCTACATGGGTGCGCACGTGCGGTAAAATTCAAGCCGGCAGGTATTGCTTGTGGGAATAAAATATGGGAACTCACGTAGTGCAACAAACTGTAGTTCGCTTGGTTTGCCGTACTGCCAAGGTTTTTTTCTTAGCTTTTTATAGCCTCATTGGTGATATGAGAGCTGAATTTACAAGCGCTGGTGTTTAAAGTTCGTAGTATATTTATTGTGAGAACCACCGTAAAATACTCGAAAACTATTTCTTGTTCGAATTGTTCGACGGGCTTGCAGGACTTTTCGATACATGTGCCGCTCGCTCCGAAAAACTGTTATCTACGCATCCCTAAATGCGGTCGTTAAAGAGATATCAGACGCATAGCTTAACACTTGTGTTGATTTGCAGCTGTGACGGCGGACCACATCGTGTTCTGTAGTGCTGCATAGTTAGGCCCCCTGAACGCGGTTTCGGTAATTACGTGGGAAGAACTGCGCTTAATCAATATCAGGGCGGCCTCGATTATCCGACTTCTTTCAAAGGCTGCTTCCTCATGCGCCCACCGCGATAATGAACTCTCTGCATCATTCATTTCCGAACCGTATTCTATAGGTGCGCGTTCTCGTGTCGGTGGTCCAGGCGAGTCTCGTGTCTCATTGGAAATGAATGAAAACGTTGCCCGTGTGCCGAGATTGGAGTCCATAATGCACTTCCTCATATCCACCCCCTGCTCCTGTTTACGGTCTCGCTGATTTCGCGGTCGCCACTTGTGTCCCAGAAGTTCCGTAGTACTTGGGCTCCATTATACATCCGTGGCGAACGTCATACAGCGTATACTCGGCGATAACTTATCTTGACGGAGGCTGGACATCCGCACACTCGTGTTGCTCCGCGAGCAGTGCGGCAGCTTGAGGCTGATTTTGGTTTTGCTCTCTCCCATCGTTAACGCGTTTAGAAAAGAATGAACACACAAATTGTGAATGAGAGAGACATTTCCATGGTTCAGTGTACATTTTGGTGTCATATTACTAGTACATTTTTCCAGGCAAACCAAACAGTGCGTTTGCGGCCGCCCGCTAATCCACCAAGTCGTGGACGCTACGTTTCCTTTAGAAAACGGGTGGGCTGAATAGGTGGTCCTGGAATGGAAAGAAAAAAAAACGGCATTCGCGCAAAGGAAAAATAATTGTAGTTTACCTATTATTTCACGCAACAGTTTGTAGTCTCGCAATAAATAAAGCAACATTAATTTCAACAAGGCCAATTGGAAAATTATAAGTAAACGTAAGTACTAAGTTTGAGCGTGGTAGCAGACATGTTCTCTAGTTTCCACAGAGTGTTCAGGGAAAAGTTCTCGCCGATCCACTTTGTTATTGTACCATGAGCAGATTGCGGGGTCACGTGATATCCCTCGCTTCACTTTCGTCCCCGCCCACCTTCGCGTGAGACGCACAAGGCTTTCGAATCAACAACAACAACAACAACAACAACAACAACAACAACAACAACAACAACAACACAACAACAACAACAACAACAACAACAACAACAACAACAACAACAACAACAATAATAATAATAATAATAATAATAATAATAATAATAATAATAATAATAATAATAATAATAAAAACTCGCGCTATTTCTCGTTTCGCGTATCGCCGCGGCGCAGTTCCCATAGCGCTGCACGGCACCGGTCGAGGCGCAGTGGCCGAATGGTTCGTTCATCGCCGCCCGAATGCGCTGGTGCGCGGCGCGTCGGGCATTTAGCCCTTTCGCGAGCCTGGCTGCGGGCCGGGCGCGGTAATCAGAGGGTGACTCTTAGCGCGGGCAAGTCACACGCGCACCGGCTCCCCCGCCGAGGAGGTTGGCTGATGGATTGACCGGTCGCAACCCTTGCTGGAAGTTAGGTGCAGCGTGCGTAAGCCTGCTGCAGAGGGCGAACTTTCTTTTGAGTAAGTGTGCCTTGGTTTATTCATTTTCAAGCGGCGCGAAAGACGAAGGACAAAGAAGAAGACTTGTCATTAGCGTTGACCGACATATCAGTGCTTTGTTAAAATGAAACAAAAAGAGGAGGGAGGGGGACACGGAAGAACAGAACACGTGGGTGCAATTTGTGCACATTACAAATAATACAGTCTTGTATTATAATGCATTACATATAAGTAAGTGCACAATCTAACAATGCAATGAACTTTTATTTTGCATCGTTTCAAGATAAACTCAAACCAACTAGCCTAATGTCACCTTTTGCTGCATTATCTTTGTTCATTTCAAAATGTAGGTAGAAGGCTCTTGTTATTTTCGTTTAATAATTTTGATTACGAGCGTAAGTAATCAGTTGATACTATTGCCTGATTACTAAAGGTACGTTTGTTTCGTTAAAATGGGCATGCTATAGCCGCCCTTGAATGCGTGTAGGCATTCTCAAAACGAATCAACATATATGAGGCCCATAGATAATAAAAACAAGGAAGACAGAGGGGGTTTTCACAGGAGCACAGGAGAGCTATTTAAGCTTTTTTGTTTGGCCGTTTCGCGTGACCAGGAGCTGCCCGTAGCGCGTTCACTACAACATATTGATGTTTGTCGTGGCGCATAGATGTGCGAATGTCCGTGCCCCTCTTATCAATAGAATGTTATAAAAGTCTTTATTTGTACAGAGTGTAACGTAACTTTTCTAAACACATGTGTTTTTTGCACATAGTGCAAATAAGCTTTTTCTGAACAACAATGCAATAACTCGGTCGGCGTGCGCTCTGTATCATTTTCGTCACCGTTTATAAGATTGACTATAAATGAACACAGTTTGCTCTTGGAGACATAGGAGGAAAGAAAGAAGACGGGGGACGGTAAAGCCGGTAAACTGAACATGCTGAACTGAAGGCGGCTGTTTTCCATGCTGCTGCTATTATTGAATAGCCATGGATAAATGGGAGAAGGGGAAATATAAGAGCTTTTTGATTTATTAGGTACAGCATTAATTTTAACTAACGCCGCCAGAGATAGTTTTGTGCAGCAAGTTGGCGGAAAAGGAAGGCGAATGTCAGGAGGAAGGAGAGGAGGATTCCCTTTTCAATGTAATAGTGCTTATTCGTCAAATTTCGACCTGCATTTACACTATCAACAACGTCAATCATGATTTTATTGAGAGCATCCGGTTAGTGACCTCTGATGCTCCATTTGACTTGATGGGCACAGCGGTGTCGGACGTTGGGATTGGCCGCAACTAGAAGGAACTGTTGAGTGCGGAGCGTTTCAAGTGACCAGCTTGTCGTTTTGCGTGCATCTTACGTTGCATGATCACGCTCACACTAAAGCGTTCAATACATGCGATTAAAAAACTAGTAAAGCTCAAGACCGGGTTAAAAAGAATGAACAAGGTATGAAAAATGTGATAAAAAAAAGAAGAAATGGTGACAATAACTTAAAATCTCAAAAAAAAAAAAAAACTTTCCGAAAACACGTGACTGACGGCGACACCACTCAAGAGAGGGCGCCACCACCTCGATGGTTAAGCGAATGCTCCTCCCCCCTTTTCCCCTCTCAGGTGCACTTAGCCGGCTCTGCGTTGCTAAAAAAAGAAACAACCTGACGGGCCTACCTGCAGCCTACGCGTATCTCAACTGCTGTAACAATAAGGAAGTCGATATAGCAGTCAATTGGATGCACATGTATAGCGCACCGAATTTGCGAATCTCCCAAGCAAAATTCTACCAGTGTCGTGAAAAACCTACACGCTTACGTCAAACATTGCGTCCTTGTCGCTTTGGTAAACGGGCAGGATCAATGCATTCGACTGAGAAGAATAATATGGTTTTCACCTTCCAGTCGTTTCAGGTGTGTGCACAACGGAGCGTGCGCCTTCTATATAGACATACAGACTGACGCTCTGTTGTGATTGCAGGCATGTCTGGATTAATGCGCAGTCATCACATAGATATAGCCACCCTTTGAACAGCTTTTTCAGCGTAGATAAATGAGATGTGAGAAATGTTTCGCTCGAGAGAACGTTCATTCAATAATGTACTGTTTAAATATTGTACGGCTGGTATTCGACGCGCTTATTTCCTGTTTCTTCGTTCGGCTTAATGGTTAATTCAAGTAATTTGCTATAAGTCGTTATGTATTTGGCTAAAAAAACCCACAACAATATCGCTGAAGCATTTTTTTTTTCACGTTATAAGTGTAATTCATTGGCTTTTATGGCACGCCTTTGCACTGTTGGGAATGGCTTGGGTTTCATTTATTCATGCGAAGCTTTCAAATCCCCCTTTACTGCGATGAAGCCGCAGCGATCTTCATAAGAAGGGAAAGAAGTACGTTAAATATTCTGGATGTAGTCTCTCAGAACTTAAAGATCGTTGATTTGGAGTTTCGCGCCATACTTTTGCTGGTGACAGCAATTAATGATCGTAATCAGCAATAACCAACAGGCCAACTTTCAGAAAACAAATTCGTGATAAAATTAAAATGTGTAGTTTAATGCATCAAACACAAACTTTGACGTGCATCGTTACGCGCTGCTCATGACCAGCTATAGATAGGTATGTTGATTATAAACACTGAAAAAAAATCATGAAATAATTGAAGTATTTTTTGGGTAAAGCTCGCAACCGACACAGACGAGCGCTGTCTCGCTACAGGGAAGTTTTATGTGATGAGCGCATGAACGTGAAAGCAATAAAAAGAAAACCAAAACTGAAAAGAAACGTACCAACTTTGCGCAGAAGTGTTAAAATTCAATAGAAAACGCTACATACCGCATCACCTAACGGCACATTTGCTGAGAAGATAGGCGAACTTTTTGTCCGCGAGATACATCGATGGCTCACTGACGCATGCGTCATCCATCTGTTTAATATGGAATATTTCTATCACCCTCCTAATTATCTGGGAACTATGTTTCGACAATATTTCTGCATCGACAAAAACTGGTGAACAGCCACACTTGCTGCTGTGCTATGCTAGATAGGAGGCGTTTGACTGGATGGATGGATAGATGGATGAATGAAAAAAACCTTATTAATGTCCAATGAGTGGCGCTAGTTTGCTAGCCCGAAGCCGGCCGCTCCCTCGCTGGGACCGAGAGCCCTAGCCTCTCAGCCGCTTCGTGGGCCCGTTGGTCTGCAAATAATTGTCCCTCTAATGTAGAACTGCGTAGTGCTGCATATGTCCCACCGTTCTTCAGTATTTTCTTTGTCGCTGCGCAACGCGGAGCAACGCCAGAGCATATGAGTGAGATCTCTGGTGTCGTGACATTTATCGCATGCTATAGAAGATAACTCTGGATAAACCATGTTAACTGCAGGCTAGGGTAAGTTCTTGTTTGTAGTAGCCTTAGCGTAATGGCCTGAGCTGCAGATGATCAAGTGCATCAGCACCCCATCAGCATCAGAAGCTGGTTTAATAAAGAAACGAGCCCAAGAACAGATACCACATATAATAAAATAAAATATTTGTTGCAGAAGGACGCCTGCCCTTGTAAAGTCATTTCGAAGGGGTCTTCACCTTGCATGTCCCGGCTGGCAGCATTTTGTGCTTCCGATAGTAGTTGTGGCAGCCAAATACAGTGCAGTGGTAGCTGGTTTACCTGTTCTCGTCCGATATTTCGATTCTCGGCAGCACAACTGTTTTAGCGCATCACAAGAAAATAAAAAAAACACATTGACCTCTCACGCGTCGCGTTTGGAAAACGTGGCAATCCCCACACACCAGTGACAGTGGCCGAACAGTGGGTGGAGAGGGAGAGCGAAAATGCACCGGTTCGAGGCTACGCTCCTCCTCTACGTGAAAACGGTCTATATATTTTATAACGTCATATCCGCGACGGAAATACGTTAGCGGAGTCGGGGTGGTCCCCGGCATTAGACACTTTCGTGTAAAAGAAAGGTCCGGCCGCTTTTCCAATATAGCTTATTTCGTTTTTCGACGTCCCCGATAAGATAGTCACACCGGAAGACTTTCACCTTGAGTCCTCTCGGGCGAACATGAAAGGACCCCTGGAAGGTTTTTTTTTTGTTTGCTAAAACTTTGTAGCGCTTTCAGCTATGATGAGAGTGCTTGGCTCCTCAGGAGACCTTCCCACTCGGGTCGTACTGCTGCAATAAAGTGTGCCAGTGCGTGCTGAAGGACCTTTAAAGGGGCCCTGCAACACTTTTTGAGCATGGTCAGAAAACGCTGGCGATCGGTAGTAGAGGCTCCCGACAACACGGGGGTCACATGTTGTAACGCAGCACGAGGCCCTGAATGCACAATAAATTATCAAAGCTAGCTTGGAATCGCTTTCTGTTCTGTCGAGCAATAACTGAACATGCTCAAATATCTCTCGTAATAAAAGGCCTTCGTTCAGCCATTGACTGATTTGAACATGACGCGTGCGGGCGTTACACGGATCGTCGTGGGAGGCCGTGACTTCTCCACGCCTGCGCGCGCGGTCACACTGAAAAAGCCGCGTATTCGAAAAAAAAAAAGAGTGAAGGTCATGAGGCGCGCGTGACGTATTTTCTTTGCCCCCGCCATCTCTCCTTGCTTGGTTTCCATCGCTTTCGTCGGGTCGAAGAGAGAATGCGATTGCAGAGTGAGACAAATCTTTGTAACTGCGGTCGTACAGGGCAGATTCTGAAAATTTTTGCGGCGTTGAATTGGTAAGACAATGAGCTCTTTCTGTGAATCCATTCCATGGTTACTTGAAAAAAAAAATGTTTCAGAGCCCCTTTAGATCGATTCTGGGAATTAACGAGATGGTGCGGCCGTAGCCCCTCGACGTGCTTTTCGGGATCCTTCGTCCGTGCGTCTGCAGCTCGCCGCGTACTCCTCAGCGTTAGCGCGTCCGGTTCTCGATTATTCCTCGCACCTTTTGGGTCGGTAAGAGTACGACTGATGAAAGGGTGCAGGACACCACTGTCTCACTCTTCGCTGGCTCCTCACCGAGTGATCGAAATGCGGGTGCAAGCCACAGGCTCCCGACCTGCGCCCATCTTGAGCCCAATGGATACACCGCAGCCGCACCTTCGAGTGGTGTCTCGGAGAGCGGTCTGTGATCCTCGCCGCCTACTTTGGCGAACGACGAAACCCGTGGACGGAGCCAATCAATCAGGTCGCTTCGCATTCCGCGGGGAACCGGATGTCGCCTTGCATATATCTTTGCGCGGCTTTTTAACGCGATAGCGGTAAAATTTTCTTTCGCAGAAATTTGGCCGCCGGCGTCTTTGATGGTGAGCATAAAATTACCGTTGTCCGTGACCGAAAAATCAGAAAAGATGCAAATAAAATAAATAATAAAAGTATTTCGTTAAAGTTAGAATTTTAACTCGGGCCTCTTGCGTGGCAAACAGGTGTTCTACCATAGAGCCATGCCATATACGTACCGCACATTTTAGGGGGCCGTGCTGTCGTATCCTGTCGTAATCTGTGATCGTATGCTGTCATTGTCGCTTGGTGCAACGCAGGCAACACCGCGAATAGTATAGCCATCTGAGCACTCGCTCGCCCAAGGAGAAGTCTTGTTCTTTTTGTTCTTCGAGTGACTGGATGATGATAAGGGTGGAGCTGTTTAGGGGGCTGGGTTGTGATGCGTTGTCGTCGCTTGGAGTGACACAGGCGACACCACGTATCAAAATAGACATAAATAGAAGAAGTTCGAAATGGAAGAGAGAGAGAGATAAAAGAAAAATGGAAGAAAAATAGAAAGAAGAAAGGAAGAAAACGAAATAGTGAAAAACAAAGAGGAAACCGAAGGTAAATTTAATTTCTGGCTGCCCAGCTCCGCAGTTCATTCAGGCTTGATGCCCCGAGTTCGAAGCTGCCTCAATTTTCCCTTGGAGCATGGCTAATTTAGTAAATACGATGATGATAATTCCAGAGAGTGCTTCAAGAGAACAAAATTTATTTATAGGAAAAGATGCATGCCAGGCGTCGCATGGTCGCTAGAACACAATCAACAATCATGCTTATGTAAGGGAAGGCGCATTTTTTTTTCTTTTCCAGTGTCATATCGGAGGTGCATGCTCGGTACAATCTCGCGACAAGCCTAGGTGACAGCGTTACTCTCGGAGGACTGCCGGAGAATTACTCTTCATTAGATCGCGTCGCTATCGATCATTTCGTAGTGTCTCGGCGGGCAGCGTTAGCCTGCAAAATGTGGCTATCTCATGTCTTCGCCTCTATAGTCATTTATCGGAACGAACTGCACTCCTTGAGACGTGCTATGCACATATATATTTAGCACGCCATGCCCGCTATGCGCTAAGTGCGTCATGCGAGACAAAAATAAAGTTTTCCCATTCCATTATATTCCGCTTTTTTTTAAAATAAAAGTTGTGGAGTGCACGTTTGACAAACAGAAAAGCTAGTCTTGTATAAAATGGAGCTTCTGCGATAGCGAGAAATGATAGCGGAAGAAAAAAAAGATACGTTCTTAAACCCGATAAAAGTAAACTCTTTTTTTTTTTTTGCAAAGAATCGTCCTCTTGCCTGACGATTGTGTTGTTTTTGGGCACGCTCTCTTTACTCTGTTTTTTCTGCCATTCTGATTCTGTTTCATCGATCGCCGAGATCATTTCCTAAGTAATGTCCTCGGGGATTCTGATGGTTCCATCGCTCGCGTGCTTAATCGCTCGTGCTCATCACAGACACGCTGGCACGCACGCGCGATGTTTACGCTTATTGTATACATACTCTTTATTCTACCGCTTTTTTTTTTTCAACCCGATGGAATGGAACTCGTGCTTTTTTCATTACGCGTCCCGCCCGGTTCTCTGGATATCAGCGCAACTAGGTTCTGCATATATGTTTGCCGTGTTTCGGCTCTCCTTGCAACGGGGACGGTGTAGTAGATTGGGGAATTAGGCGCCGCTGCGGTCTGAAACATGCCTTGCAGAAGTGGTGGTTGGTGGGAAAAGTGAATAACGACGCCGCATGCCAAAGACGTACGATGAAGGATGTGTACGGAACAGGGGGAGGTGGCGGCATAGGGTTGCCACGGGGAGTGCCGCGCATGGCCGAAGGAACACTTCTGGGGATGTGCAAGACATCCCCGTATATTCTCGTGTTTCTCTTTTAGTAGCGTGCAGCGTGCAGAAAGAATTAAGCGCTGCGCCGTCGTAGTTGCGCGTGATGCAGGAGAATAACAGCTGCGCCAATTAGGCCATTTTGATACAATGCCTATTGTCGCGCTGAGCTGCGCCAATACCGCGAAATGTGCTGAAATTGCGCCACGATGCGCCAAAACGACCTGCCAGCATAAATTTTTTTTTTCAGGTGCGCCATAATTTTGGCGAGAAATGCCGGTCACGACGGCCACCTGCAGCTTTCGCCATCAGTCGAAGCCCGCAGACCCGAACTATAGAATATACATGACATATTGTAGCACCCACCCTATACGCTTGCGAGACGCCATCTACCGGATGAAGTAACAACGCTGCGCGCACATCGGTCGCCTGACCGCAGCGGATACCTATCGCAGGTGTGACGGAACTTAAAGATAAAAAAAATGCATTGCTGTAGCAACCCACGCTTCGCGGGAAGTGTAAATATCCTAGCCTGACAACGCGGCTATGGCTTTTTAAGAACTGAAGCTGGAAGCGTATGCCGCGTTTTGTTCGTGCGAATGAGCTCGACGTGCTGCGAATGCTGGCGTTGCCAGCTGCCACGTTGGTTGCCTTGCCAGTGGCACATAAAACATTAATTTTTGTCCTAAAGTTGCGTCGTCCCTGCCATGGTCCTGGCGATAGATATGTGGTATCGGCCAACGGGCACGCGCCGTTGTTGCTATACCTGGTCGAACGCGCCTTGCAAGGGAGCCGAAGTGGCACCTAGCTCTCGGTGAAAAAAAAAAAAAAAGAGTTGGAAAGTGAGGTGGTGGTGTAGTGGTTGTAAAATTTCTTGGCTTTGGTTCTAATGCTGCTTTAGAATCTTTCGCCGCAGTATACTGGTGCATTGCAGAAAAGCGTATGAAGATTTAGTAGGGGTTGTTCGCGCTGGAGGGGCACTGCGCAATAAGCTTATTTACTCACGCGTTTGTGCGTCGCACAATTCTGCGTAGCAGTAAAATTACCGACATTTAAGTAAGCTACTGCGAATCATTTGAAGCAGTGTTTTTTTGCTACACATACTCCTCGGTTTTACTAATTTCCCAAATTTGAAGGTCACGAGCTTTGCAGATTGATATTTACATTCGTCGAGTCTGTGAAATGACTTGACAGGCGCAGCAAATGGTAGTATGGCCTTTATCATTATTTGCTCAGCAGGATGATTCAAAATACTACTTTCATTGAAAGAGCAGTGCTCATTTACACACTGCACGATTTAGGTTTGTTGAATGATTTATACATACTTTTTTTTAAATTTTAAGCTCTATTTTTGATACTGCATGCACCGAATTTTGTACTTCATGATAAGAAATGCGTGTTTTTTTCCTGCGTAATCTTCTTCAAATTTGGAATTTAGTGATCCAAAAGTAGCATTTTGCTGATCCATTAATTTCTCTAAATTATGTTTTGGCTGTTACACTAATGAGATAGTCAAAGCTTCGACAACGCTCTAGAGCCAAATTGCTATAGTTCGTTAACTCCGTTTTTTTATATTGCTAATATTTCCTGTCTGTAGCGCGAGTAGAGGAAATCATTAGTGAGTGTGGTATCATCGTTCTTTTCTGTCAGAATGAAATATATTCGAGTAAAGGAATGTCGATTAAAAGAGAGGCGCGACCTAGCGCGCGTCATACTATAATCGACCGTCGCACCGCGGAAAACGATGTTCTTGCAGTTGAAATGTATACCGCGTGGTGTTCAAACGTTGCAACCTTTAGATTTTCCGGCTTTTCTTTTAATCCCCCCCCCCCCCTTCCCTCTTGTTTTACTTGCTTCGGAGACTGCATGGCCGGGCAACTACGTTTTCCAACATATACGGAACATTCGTATGGTCTTCCACCCTCAGAAAGCATGACAAACCCTTCATACTTACCGCGAATTCTGAACTTGCGCTCTGAACGTCAATGTCGGCAGCTTTGTGGAGCAGTTCGAACATCACGTCGCTTATAGCACTCGTTCGTGCCGCTGGCTACGTTGCTTTGTCGTACTTCCCAGAAAAAAACAGCTTTCCGCTCGTGCCTTCACTGGAGAGGACTCGAAGGCAAAAGCCATCTTGTTTTTAGTTGCTGTACTACAAGGGAGCAGGGAGTAACACAGCAGTGGGGAACGTTGCTTCACGTGCCCCACTGCCAAGCGCCGTGTTAATTTTTTCTCTTGGAGGTCGAGCGCTCTCCGGTTTTTTTCGCCGCCCAAACGAGGGCGCTACGTTGGTATCGTGTAGCGTTACGTCACCTGACGTCACACCACAAGTTGTGACGTCACGAAAAGGTAGCGCTTTTCGTCGCCATGACGACTTCATGTGGTGACGTAATTACGGGATAATTTTTTACTCAACTTGTCCCCGACGCCGTGAGACGGCGGCCGGCGACGTTGGCCTCACTTTGCGTTTGAATAATAATTATTGGGGTTTAACATCCCAAAACCACCATATGATTATGAGAAACGCGGTAGTGGAGTGTTACGGAAATTTCAAACGTGCGCATATATATATATAATATATATATATATATATATATATATATATATATATATATATATATATATATATCAAACATGCCTCAAGCATTTTCGCATCCATCGAAAATGCGGCGGTCAGCAGCCGACTGTATTAGCCACTATGCCACCGTGGTGGGTAAATTTTTCGTTTGATGAGGCATGAAAGGATAAAAAAGCCGTTACAGCAAGATCGAAATATTTGAAAGTATAGTGCGTTTTGAGCCGTCGTGTATGCTGCGGAAAAGAATGTCTAAAGAATTGGCGGTGTAGTCGTGTAAAATATGGCAATATAAAGAAGCATCGATGCCCATGAAGCGTAATATCTAAGCGTTATCGGGTACAGTGCTGACAAATTTCGCTTCTGCCAGTTTCGATTAGGCAAGAGATAGGTGCTTTCGCCGTACTTGGCAAATGTTTCTCGTGATAAAAGTTTGAGAGGGCTGTTAAGCGAGCAACGAGAGGCGTATGGCTGCATTAGCGCATTCATTCTGAAGGCGCACTTTTAAATATCGCATGGCCGCAGGCATTTAGTTTACATATGCGCGGCTACTATTCGCGCTATCGGTCGACCCAGATGAGGTGTAGCGGGCAGATAACGCGGCGTCGTTTTTGCGGGCTAGAAGCAGTGAACGAGGAAAGAAATTGGGGAGAGCCGGCACACTGCGTTCCTCCGGCATCCCGGTCTGAAGATAAGCGCCGGAGGGGGAAAGCTCCCTGTTCTGGAACGTGTCGTTCGGGGACGAACGCGATCCGCTGTGAATGACGCTTCGCCCGGTTGTCACCCCTTCTTGCATGGTATTCTTCTCTCGGGTCCCCCATTCTTCCTCTCTGTTCTGTCTGCTGGGGGCCGTGTTTTAACGCGCCGCCTGGCTTGTGCTCGCTAAAGCCTCGCCGTCATCAGCGCTGCGGGAGAGAGGGATCTCCACCCGGGGTAAGTGCCTCGGCTGCGCACGGAACGGTTGGCGGGAAATGATTGGCGGCGCCATCTTTTGGCCGCTCCCTCGCACGCTCCATCAAACGCTTTCGTGTACGTTCTGGACCGCTTTCTCTCGTTTGCTGAGCTCCCGTTCTTTAGCCACCCCGCGCCTGATTTATTCTACGCTACATTGTTTTCGTTCACCCCTGTGCCTCGCTGTTACCCGTGCGTTGTGAAATAGTAGTGACTGCACGCGTACGCGCATTCGGTTCGCTGCCATTGATAGACTTTTAGCTGAGCGTCGCTTCTGTTGCACTCTGCACAAATATCACCGCCGGAACCAGCGGGAAGAACTACGTAGAGATCGCACTGTTGACGAGCGCGTCTTCTCGAGAGAAGATTAGCTTAGCTGGAAACATACGGCGAAACTAACTGAACGCAACTTCACGCTCCTCTCAATGGCTTTTCACAGCGGAGCGACGGGTGTGTTCTACGTTCCGTTGTTCGAACAACCGTTGTGCGCGTGCGCACAATAGTTCCTTCTACGCGCTTCTGTGTAAATTTCTAAGATATGCTGGGCTGACCGAGTAGATCGTTAGCGTTCGATTGCATGTGTCTAATATCTAATGTTTGACGCATCGTTTCACCGTTACAAATGACACGTAATAATTTCGCGTATTTGTCAATTTCGGAATTTCTAAGCAAGGCTGGATCGTGTCATACTAGCACGGTGGACTGGCAGCTCAGCGAGATGTGGCCTTTATGCTTTCAGATCACCAATCATCAACTACATCGGAAGAAGTGCAACGAAACGTCGCTGTCAACATGACTGATCGCGTCGGGAACTTCCGCGTACGTAACAAGGCGATCCCTGTGTTCATTAGCACCGGTTTCCATACAGTATAAGAAACGTGTTATCGTGAACAACAAGACTGAGTTCTGTTCATCGAGAGATGGCTGGCGAGAGTCGGAATGGTGGCATACAGCACTTTTCCGCGGGGTACATAAGGGCCTTGGCTTTTCGGCTCCTAATGTCGTCCTGGTGTGTCATGTAGTCACGGTTCATCATGGGCAACAATGAGCAAATTCCACTGCTCGCCATCGGTCTATTAAAGATTAAGGTAAATGTGAGCCCAACAAATTGCCGACGATGTTAGTGGAGCTGAAGCGCCGCTACATGCCGTTGAGAACTGAAACCAGGCATATAGGAAGGAAGAAGACGATAAAGAAAAGCAACACGTTGGGTATAAGCTGCATTCCTACTCGGTTTTCGGACGATGTGAGTGGAGCGGAAACACCCTTTTCTACATCCCCGGTTTCAAGCTTGGCGTCAATAGTGCCTCATCAAGGAAATCTTTTTCAAAACACTGCTAGCTTCGCCCCTTCCCAGATTTCACGTTAGTGCAGCTGAAACACCTTTCCATACATGCTTCGCCTCTCCAAAATTTTACTTGTACTTTGCACTGAATTACACGTGGTGTGCCATGAGAGGTGAACCGAAGGTATCGAGCTAACCTAACTAAAGTGTTATATGTCTGTGTCCACCATGGCTCCGCGGACGCATTTCGTCACGGATGTGACGTAAAGTATATATAAACAGATTGCATAGAAAAAATTGAGAAAAAAATTATATCGCTGGGTGTCGAACTCGCGACCCATCGCTCCGCAGAGCATGGCTTGGAACCACTAGGCTACAAAGCGTACGTTGGGCAGCATGTTAACGGCAAGATATCTATAAACACAATATTCTATTCGGTGGTCTTCAAAGCTCCGCAACCGCAGCGCGTTTTCGCCATCAGTAGCTGGATGGCGCGAAGGGCGCGCTTTTGGTTAAGCCCCTGTTGGGCGTGCTCTATATAGAGTCGTTGCGCCTGGCGTTTCGACGCGCGCGTGCTTATCATGGTTCGGGAGAGCATAAAGGTCACTTCGCTCGCTGCCGCGGCTGCATTTACGGAAGAAGCGCGTTGTTAATTGACTATGAAGTATAAGACTTGTAAAAGTTGTTTGCGCTCGTCCTGTGTATACCTTTGCTTTCGTTTTGTGCGTCTTTCTTTCCGCTTGTCATGGATTACGGGTGCGGGCCCGCGTGATGGACTCAAAGACCAGAGTGTCTAAACAACGCATTTACGAAGAAAAAGAATGGCGCTTTAAAATATTTACGATTGTACAAATAACATGTAAGTGAAAGGCTATTGGAACTTGACGCACACCAACTCGATAGCTCAGTCGTCCTAATTAAAGGCCTAATTTTTGCCCTATTTCTCCTGATAGAACGGACCAGGCAATTGACGTCGCTGACTTGACCAGCTCGTTGCCAAAGTCCGGTCTGTTGTCGATCCTGACGTCCATTTCATAGCTCGATGCGTCCTTCGTCGCCTGTGCGGGCAGGCGGTCGTTGCTGACGCAAGTAGACACTAGGCCCCTTGAGGCCTGACGTTGTCGTCAGTTGCGTTGACCGTTGGCCCGGTGCGTTGCGCCACTGACGACGTGGCACTTCCGGGGATTCCTCGGGTGGCTCTCTTCCGAAAATGGGGGCTGCGCCGGGAACGCTCGTCCTTGCTGGGTGAAGCTGCTTCGCCTCCTTACAACCGCCGTCGATTTCGCCGGTCACCTCGAGTTGGACCCGTATCAGGCAGCTGACCCAAACGCTCGTCGCTCCCGTCGCCGGTGCGCGCCAGCGTACGACCTTCTGCCACCGAGTTCCCCGACACAATGCCAGCTCCTCGTCCTTCCCTTCGACTCGGTGCTCGTGCCTGGAGTTCCCTCGAACATTCCCAGCACGTGCCCATGCTACTTCGAACGCTCGTCGTCTTCATCGTCCTTCGATCTCGCGGCTGTCGCCCATGACACCGTTGGAGCATGCGCGCTTTAAGTGTCGAGCTGTGACAGTTTTTAGCCCTCGCTCGTTCAGTGTATATGCTCATTTTGTGCCTGTTTCTACTTGAGCAGCGCGCTCGAAGTTTCGATCTGCCGGCCTTTCTTCACGTGACATTATAATGTGTTGCTGCAGCATTCATTCTTTCGCCCTGGTTTATGGATTAATTGATATGTGGGGTTTAAAGTCCCAAAACTACTTTACGATTATGAGAGACACCGTGGTGGAGGGCTCCGGAAATTTACACCACCTGGGGTTCCTTGACGTGCACCCAAATCTGAGCACACGGGCCTACAGCATTTTCGCTTCCATCGAAAAGGCAGCCGCCGCAGCCGGAATTCGAATCCGTCATTTGCGGGTCAGCAGCCGAATACCTTAGCCACTAGACCACCGCGGTGGGCCTACTACGCATTATTACCGCAATATTTCATGTTGCTCTGTGAACCATGTATACATGACGCGTGTGTTTGTAAAGTGTTAAAGCTACCTTCACTGCATTTCCAAGCAGAGGAAGTTATTTTCACTATATTCACAAGCAGACACATGGCGGTGTGGTAGAACATCCGCTGGCCATGGCTTGTCACGCAAACGACCCTGCTTCGATCCCCAATCCGACCCAGCATTCATTAATCCTTGATTTGATTTGCATCGTTCTCGATTTTTATGTCACGCATCAGATGATGACTTTTCGCCGACACCGACGCCGGAATTTCTACGAAACGAGCTATTGAACGCTATCGAGTTAGTAAAAAGACGGAGCTATGCCCCGATGTCTTGTTCTAGTATTAAATCTCGTTCTACATGTTACGGTGCGCTTCTTGCAATCCTACTTTTTTTGTTTCTAAGTGAGGGAGGCAAAGGGGACAGAACTACTGGTTTATAGGTCATGCTTGACCAGAGTAGTAGAAGATACTACCTGATAACGTTGCACAAATTTTTGCTTATTACTAGAAAGATATCTGCGCCATCGTCATGACTCATCGTCACAGAAGAAAGCCGTGCAAGCGCTACTGGGCTCCTCACGAACTACTGGCCTGTCGGAACGCCTCTGAGTGGACTGATTTTGTGTGTGCGTGTGTGTCGGTCATCTGGTTAACCTCCCTGCCTTCATTTTTTCTCGTTTCTCCCTCTCTCTTACTTGTTACTCGTATACCATCCCTTTCTTTTTAATTTATCGCGTATTGTACTAACGGCGAATCAAATTAACTTGGCAATTACAAATAAGGAGCTTTCCACAAAGTAGTTCCGCGTATAGTCGGCTTTCCTGCTTTGGTTTGTGTGAAGGGTAGGGAGTGGGGGTGTGAGAGGGAGAGAGCGATTAAATTTTCGTAACGCTTGCATCGCTTGGTTCTGCATGATTCAGTAGAACAATTAAAATTGGGTTTCACCTTTTTTTGTGCCTCTCTATAATTGTACTCTATGTTGGGTTCCGTGTTGCATGGTTGTATTGCGTCTTGGAGGCAATCCAGGCAAGCCGAAAATTTGCGAAATAAACTGTTTGCATGTTACCGAAATCGGAAGAGGGAATAAATTGACATTGTGCTGACGGATAAGTGAGGAAAACTTTGTTGTAGTTTAATAAACTATATTGAATACGAGAAGGTGTCATGCGTTTTATTTGTTATCGACGAGCCCTGTATCGCATATCTTCTCACAGAGCGAGCTGTGATGAAATTTCGTTCGTGGCGAAAATCGGGTGGGTCATATCCGAAACCTAGTCGTGCCAGATGTGTCGTTTTGGGAAGAAAAAAAAAAAAGGAAACAAGAGTGAAGCATGCCTATTTACTTATTGCGCGCTCTTTCGTACATAAGGGCAAAGATTGTGTCTCTTCTGCCTCGTGTGGCATGTTGATTGATTGGTTCATTGATAGATCGACTGGGTTGTTTCGAAACAGCATCTATTCATCAGTGCAATGCGCGAACATCAATAGACTTGTCACCGCTTCGAAAGATTAGCTTGGCACATCAGCAAAGGCTGATCGCATATACAGACCCACGTCGAAGAGCACGAATGATTAGCACCTGACCGGCGCTCCCTCGCGTCCCTCAATCCCTGTGCGCTTGTCAACTCTAGGTTTTCCGCGTACGACGTCCCCACGGAAATCTGCGTTATACTACAAGAACGTAATAAAAGATAGGGGAGATGGGGGGCTATTGGGAGGTCGGCACATTTTTGTTATCTGCTGGTACTTCAAAGAGTACGCAGAGCTTGGGACAAGTACCCTTTACAATCATCTATCGCATAAAGGCTGCCTCCCAGTGGTGAACTGAACCCTTCAGCTCGAATGCATGCTGGTATCCTTAGTGACGGTGTTTGACTCCTTGGCCACGGCTCCAGCTGCGTGAACGAGTGAGCCAGGCTCACTCGTTCACGCAGCTGGAGCCGTGGCTATTTCAACAGAATTGAAAGTTGGGCTAGTTGGATATGCATGGTATAACTATCACTTAAAGCGCACGAAAAACAGACAGTTTTCTGTTTGTTTTTGTCTGTTTGTTTTTCGTGCGCTTTAACTGATAGTTAAATATTTCCTTGCGCTGAACATGTTATCATACCACGCTGTCGCTTAGACATGATCTTTGAAACGTGCCTTGTTTCTAGTTGTCTGAGCGTATATTAGTGCACAGACATATTTGTGTTATTTTATCTTTCGACATTAGCGCCATCGTGGTTCACGCGGCGGTTTGTGCGGTCGTAGGCTTCGGCGGCGTTCTTTTTCTCTGGATGGTCTCTGTTATTCCGGAGAAACCGCTTTCTGTCTCTGCTTTCCTTTTTCGTCTTTTCTGTAGCTTTGCACAGGAAGGACAGTTTTCTGCAGCATTGCTTGTTGGTTTTGCACTGCTTTGGCTCATGCCGTGACAAACACTTCGTGGTTGTCGCGGCGCTATGCAAGAGAAGCACGCGGAGTGCGACAAGTTTGTTTTCTTTCCACGACATGTTCCGTTTGCGCGTCTCGAGCTGCGCATCTTGCCTCGGCGGTCCGTCTTTGTTTTTCGCTGCCTTGCGCAACTTCGAGTAACCCTTGAGCCGCTCTCCCGTCTCCGTCTTTGTGCGCTGCGTTCGTGCCTGTTTGGCAGCTGTCTTGTTCCCGGCGCGCGCCTTTGTGTCGTAGTTTGTCACTTTCTCGTTGTTGTCTCTAACCGTTTCCTTCCATCGGTGCCTCGACGAGGAGGCAGCCTACAAAGTCTGCGGCGAGCTCTCATTGTTTTTTTTTTTGTTTTTCCTGGCTCGTGGTTCGCAGCGACGGTTTTCGCTGGCGACGCCGCTGCTGTCACCATTGTTTTTGGTCCAGAGGCGAAAACGGTGTACGCTTGGGGAATGCGGGTGAGGGGGGGGGGGGTTGTATTGAAAGGATACTTTCTTCCATGTGGATTGCTTGCAGCTATTTTTATACGCATGGGCGAAGGAATAAAAAAACACGCGAAGACTATGCTGACTCACTGGCGTTTTATTGATACTTCTGCAGGGTGTGATAATTAATCTACAGTTTAAAACTGGTGGTCAAAGGTCACTAAGGGTAAACAAGATTAAAACGAGAGCGACTATCGACATAAAACTAGTCCATTTTTGCATCAGCGCTATGTCCCGTCTGCTGTGTCGGAAAACCGCACACGGGATGAGCCGCTGATGAAATTTCTGCCTTCGATTTTTATGAATGTCGTGCCAACTAGCCGCAATGGAAGCTTTTAATTGCTAAATATTACAACCTCGTTCTTTTTTCCCTCCTCTCGTAACGTGGCTCTCTTTCAGCTAGTTGCGGCTTGACGCATCGTGCACCAAGGAAGTATTGTATACGCAACGTAGTAGTTCATACGTTGATCGACTGTGTTTGAATAACTATTTCAAGGGTGTGTAACTGTTTGGGTAATTATTTGCTAACACGTATCGAAATACCTAGACTGTCGTTTGCTTTGGAAAACAACACATTATGGTGTGGCGAGGGAAGGCTAAACAAGTTTCGTGAAAAATATAAATAAATGAATAATAAAGAGCAGGTATAGAAGAACTTTTTTAGGGCGAATGGGTTGCCTAGGTTTCTAAACACGGTATTTTTTGCGCAATGCTAAATTAAAAAAATCAAGTTTCGAGCACGTTAAAATTATTAGCAAGAGCGGAGACAAAACGGCGAAGCAAATATTCGAAGCATTTCGTATTAGATAGAAAAAACACGCTGCTCTTGTGTCAGTTACTGTACTGTATCAGTGTCAGATACCCCCCCCCCCCCCCCCCCTTTGTTTTTCTTAATGTACAGCACTAGACGTTGAACTTGGCGCCGCCAACCTCTCGTGGCAGTGTGCATGCGTAAAAGTTAGCTTGATTCGTAGCTTTTGCTGGCAGTAAACAGTTCCACTTCGACGCCACTCTCTTAACTCTGGTGGTTTTTTTTCTCAAGTTTTTAACTTCTGCGACAGACGTAAAACACGATGTTTCGCCAAAGGTAGCTTGGTTGTACTTGCCAGGACGACATGTTTGACAGTAGGAGCACGCTCGCCGCATCGCCATTCACTCGGCCGCCCCACTCTTTTATAAGTCCGTATAGGCCAAACGTCTTTCAGATCTGGTGAGCATACGCATGTGTGACAGGCGGGCGAAGAAGCATCGGTCGACGGGCCGAAGCTCGGCCGCTCGTCCGGGCGTGCGATTCCGAGCCGCGCCGAGGGAAAGCAGCGAGAGTGCGTCGGCCACTCCCCGCGTGGCGAGAGCAAGCCAGCGATCGATGGACGCGGCTCGGGGTCGTTCCCCACCCGCGCTGCATTTCCCTAAGCCCGCATGGATCGAGGGGAGATGCCTCTCTGGATGGAGGCTGCGAGGCATCTTTGCTCTCGCGTATCCCCTCTCTCCGACCGACCGTGTATGGGTCTTGGTTGATCGTCGTTGCCGCTCTCTTTACGGCCTCGCAAGAGCTATGGCCTGGCGGTGGTGGCTGGGATGCGTGCCTCTGGCGTCGTGATTTGAGCCCGAGATGATGACAGCGCGTCTTCATCACCAGTCGCTGTGTTTACCGAGTGCGGGAAGTGCGAAAACCGAGGGCAAAAGTGTATCCCGTGCTGGGATGCACAGTGTGACATGGTGTGGATAGCGCATCGTCTTCTCAATTTCTTTTTATTTTCGATCCCATAGATTGATTTCAATGTCATAAGTTATTGATTACACGTGCGAATTATAGGGTGCAATTGTATCCGCGATGCGCTGCTCGTGCGATGCTGTCTCAGGGTTACAATCAAATCTAGGATGCTTCAAAGGACACGTTCTTTCTCTTTATTGTAACAAACGTTCGTTCTGTATCGGGGTGCGAAGCACCTGAGGGTCTCGGTTTGTCGACGTCCAATGTCGTCACGGTGTATCATGTAGTCATGGTTCACCGTGAAAACTCGTATACACCACAAGAATGAGACAAATTTGACTACTCGCCACTGGCCCACTAAATATGAAGAAAGCAGCAGTTAGCCATCAAATAGCCGATGATATTAACAAAGCTGAAAGACCCTTTTCCACATGCCTCAGGGAACTGAAACCGGGCATGTAGGGAAGAAGCACCACCTTAGAATAAGCTGCATTCCGACGCAGGTTTCGGGTGATGTTAGATCGGAATCATCTTTGACGACATGCCCGCTAACAGGCTTAGTGCCACTAGTGTCTCATCAAAGAAATCTATCTTTCACGTTAGGCGAGCTGAAGAAATATATCTAGGTTTCACGTTAGGGGAGCTGAAACGTCCATCCCTATTTCCATCACTGTTAATTCTATATCTTGTTCGGCATTCCCTGACTGTTTGTCTGGTGCGACCATCCTCTAATGTTTTTTTGCATAAAAGCGTAGTCGTCAAATTCTCGTAATTGCAAGATACTTTTTTTATATAAGTGGATTTCACCGGGGTAATGAAATAACGCATTTACAGGATGAGTAAAGCTGGAGGAGTAGTCAGTGTAGAGTAAAGTCTTTCTGAGCGGCACAGTCGCTCTGTTTTCGGCTTTCATCGGTATTCTTCAGCATTACATACAGGCTTACACTTCTTTATGTTTGCAGAGATCGGAAAACCAAGGACGCTGTATGTCTCGTTCTGTCTTACAAAAAATTTCGAAGGTCAGTTTGAAATTGCCTCTTTTTGTTTCTACAAATGATGTCATATGCCCATATTACTACGTCATATACGCAATGTTTACGGCCACTGGCTGATTTGAGCATCGTAAACGCTCCATAAATGCCACGGCCGCTGCAAGATGCTGCCATGTGTCCGCGCACGCTCGTGAGAACAGAGTAAGCTGCGTGTACTAAGAAAAAAAAAAGTGCTCATACTCATGACGCGTGCGTGACGTCACGTCTTTCCCCCGTTTAATACCTTCCTTTTTAGCTTCCAGCGCGCTCGTCAGGACGAGAGGAGCGAGAACGCGTTTACACCATGCGACAAATCTATGTAACTCCGCTACTCTCTGGACTCTAACTTCCCCATCAACCTCCGCCATGGATGGACAAGACCCTGGCTGCATACACTTCTTTCTTTCCTCGTGCGTTTTCCTTGAATTCCCATTTCTGAATTCCTTAACGCTGCGCCGGGTTCGCTGTTAAGCTGCAGAATCAAGCGTCAAACACTACTACTGTATACGACTACTACTACAACTAGTACTATTTCGACTGAATCTGCTCGTACTTGACAGATTCTAAAAAATTTCGAGCTGATTGATTCCAGAAGCAATAAACTCAATGAATCGATGCTATGACTATCCGCAGGTCGCGTGATCGAATGCCGGCTGTGGCGGCTACATTTTCGATGGAGGCGAAAACGCTACAGGCCCGTGTGCTCAGATTTGGGTGCACGTTAAATAAACCCAGGCGGTCGAAATTTTCGGAGCACTCCACTAAGGCGTCTCTCATAATTATATGGTGGTTTCGGGACGTTAGACCCTACATATAAATCAAATAAGATCAGTGTGTGCGTGCGCATTAGGTAAACCGTGCAGTTAACTCGTTGTTTATTCGCGCACGGAGGCGAAGTTCAGCTTTTGTATCTGAGCACGCAGCCGTTGTGTACAACAGAGTCATGCCGTCGTCAGAGGCATGCATGTAGGTTCTCGGAGTCGCGGTGTGACGCTTACTAAAAAAAAAAAAATATCCAAGGCCGAAAGGTGGGGCTGCAGCGCGCGCTTGATTGGCCCTGTTTGCGCTCGGCACACTCTCGTCGAGTAGAGTTTGTCGCTTTCGTGCTTCTCTACGTGTGCGCGCGGCTTTTCAGCCTTGCTGCGTGCTTAGGTCCGCGAGCGTTCACCCGCGCATGTTGTTGACGCGGGACCCCGGGGCTGTGTGCCAGCGTGACGTAAAACTAGCTGGTAAATGCATTTTTGGATGCGTGGGGAGGGGGGTGTTTCCCGGTTGTACGTGCACTGGCAGACGCATGTTTGATCGGCAGAAAACTGTGGCTGCTGACGTTTCTCTCTATGCTGCGTTTTCTTTCCACGTTCACTCTCCCTTTCTCTCTCGTCTGCGGTACCTTTCGATATTTCTCCCTTCGCTTCCCGGTCCAGGTGATTTCGGTTGCACCCAGGCTATGGAGCGGCAGGACTGTGGCTATACTTTGCTCCGCTGTCGACAGCACTAACTCGTATTCTGCTAACTGCGGTTTATTTGATTCGTTGGGAGACGTGTATGTTATGCACATTTGCCGGTTGGAAGGTCGCCGGATCGAATACCAGCCGCAGCGGCGGCATTTTGATGAGGGCGAAATTCTATGGCGTGGATTTTGGTGGTTAAAAAAGTCCCAGCTGCCAGCTGGCCCGAATGTGCGGCACCTTTCACTACGGTGTCCTTCATGATCAATGATACTTTTTAACGTGAAACCCAAATTAATTCTTCTTCTTCTTCTTCTTCTTCTTTCTTCTTCTTCTTCTTCGTCTTCTTCTTCTTCTCTTCTTCTTTTCTCTTCTTCTTTTCTTCTTCTTCTTCTTCTTCTTCTTCTTCTTCTTTCTTCTTCTTCTCTTCTTCTTCTTCTTCTTCTTCTTCTTCTTCTTCTTCTTCTTCTTCTTCTTCTTTCTTCTTCTTCTTTTTTTTCTTCTTCTTCTTTTTTTTCTTCTTCTTCTTCTTCTCTTTTTTCTTCTTCTTCTCTTTTTTCTTTCTCTTTTTTTCTTTCTCTTTTTTTCTTCTCTTTCTTCTCTTTCTTCTCTTTCTTCTCTTTTTTCTTCTTCTTTCTTCTTCTTCTTCTTTCTTCTTCTTCTTCTTCTTCTTCTTCTTCTTCTTCTTCTTCTTCTTCTTCTTCTTCTTCTTCTTTTCTCTTCTTCTTCTTCTTCTTCTTCTCTTCTCTTCTTCTTTCTTCTTCTTCTTTTCTCTTCTTCTTTTTTTTCTTCTTCTTCTTCTTCTTCTCTTTTTTCTTCTTCTTCTCTTTTTTCTTTCTCTTTTTTCTTCTTCTTTTTTTTCTTCTTCTTTTCTCTTCTTCTTCTCTTTCTTCTCTTTTTTCTTTTTTCTTCTTGTCCTTGTTGTTCTCTTTCTTGTTCTTCTTATTGTTATTCTTATTGTTATTCTTATTGTTATTCTTCTTATTCTTATTCTTCTTATTCCCTACGCTGTTTGATGTGATGTGGAAGAAGGTAGTAGGCGACGTGGCCACTATGAAACTGTTTATTTGGCCGAACTTGCTGCCGGCAAACGGTAGGTCAGATCACAGCAAGAAATGCACGCTGTAGAATGATAGCGGTGAACAGAGCGTTGGCCTTCGAGAAACTGACAAGTGGTGATGCGGGTCGGCATGTGCCGTCGGGTATTCCAGCGTTGCTGTTCTAGCGGTCATGTAGGCTCCAGAAGAAGCGGTAATGTTCACGTTGTGCGCATAATCGCATCGGAAGGTTCAATAGGATTGGTCCTCGATGGTTATTGGTCAATCGACGCGGTTTGCGCAGGGCGGCATTCAAACGTGTAGTGGGGCGATATCGAAACTCGAGAAAAGAGTGTGGCAGTATAAGTTTGTTTTCGGGTCCCATGCTGATTGATTGGTGCTTTAGCATCTCAACCCACATCGGAGGCGTTGTCTACGAGGCTCGTTATGATTTTGTTCATTGTCCTACTCACTAACTACAAAACGGGTATTCAAAATAATTTAGTTAATTCTTCAGTTAGGCGGGAGCATGCTCCTCCGCTCTACCGAATAGAGGGCTATGCACTTACAGCATTCTAGAAGCAACCTAGAAAATACATAGTGGCTTCGTACTGATGATGACGAGTTATGATCAAATTAAAAAAAATGGATACAAATTAAGCCAGCTTTGTCCACGTGGGGCCAAGCCTGAGGGAAGTGCGGAGCAGGGCAGCCTTTGTTGTTTCTCTTTGGTATATCTTTTTATGCTCTTCTCTTGCTTCTTTTTATTATCTTTCCATCATTTTGTTGTTTTCTTTCCTTATTTTTATTCCTTATTACATTTTCCCCTTTCTGTGTCTTTCTATTCATGACTTGCTTCTTCATTCAGATGCTATGGGAGGTATTTACGTGACGCCATCCGCGAGGGGTGATAGCGTGGCAGTCGCCATGTTTGCTGGTCCCGTGAGCGGTCGTCATCGTTCGAATGCCACAAAGGTTTTCGGCAGGACGCTTAGTTCTGGTGCGTTTTCTTAGTAAACGGTGCATAGTGAAGCACAGCACCGCCAAACATCACACTTCCGTTATCTGGATCCCTGAACGACCGCGGACTTTCAAAAAAAAAAGTGAAGAGCACTTTTGTATGGCGCGAGCGCTTGCTAAACGTGCTACAACTGGCTATGATATATTTGGTTTTGTCAGCGTTACACTAAGCGACTACCGGCAGCATACTGTCGCAGGACAGCGTGTTGTCTAAAGTGCTCCGTATACGCAGAATCTAAAAGCCCTTGGGATGGTGTCATGCACGTAAATACCTCCTAGAGCAACTACAGTGAGGAAGTAAGTCATAGAAAAGGTTGATTTTCAATATATATATGCACGCAACACCATAGTTCTTACGGATACATCTTCGTAGTATGCTTCTCATTAGAGGGGATTACTAGATGGATCATAGCTTCGTGCGTGTCATTGAATGGTGCCAATTACAAAAAAAGTTATTTTAAGCCACAGACATTACGAAGGTCACTTCGCTAACTTCAGCAGCCGTGTTTGCTAACGGATGCAAGCTGGTAAGCTTTTTTTGTAACATTTTGATTCGGGGATGTCGCTTTCGTTGCTTCGCCCTTGTGGCGAAACTCACTTTTTCAGCGAAAACTGTTGTGAGATCACACGTGCGGCCATTTTTGGTGGCGTAGTTGTACTCTGCTCCGCCGCCGGTGTGCGTAACCGCTATCGCGCGAAAAAAAAAAAGAAAAAAAAATGAAATAAGGAAACATATTTCTTGTAGACTGGGATTCGAACCCGCCGACCCGCTGCGTGGCAGGACGGTGTTTGTTACAGGGTCACCTCGGTGCATGCTTAAAAGTCATTTGCAAAAAGATCTTATGCATATCTCATATAGGATAAGGAAGCTCGTTAGCATGTGTAGTAAAGCGTTACAAAACAGTAAACCAACTACCAGATGTCAGACAATGCGAATTGCGTAACAAATTGGTAGTTGAATGTTCCAACCCATTAGAAAAGGGTCAGCCTTAAGTCTGCGTGGCAGTTAGCATCAGAAAAATGCACGTAATATCTTATATGTGTGTAGCGGGTACCACGCTTTCAGACAGAACGAGTAATGGCGTAATACATATGACGATTTCTATATATGATTTCTACATATGGTGATAATACATATGATGATCTATACATATGATGACTTATGGCGTAATGGGTATCATGCAAGTGCACTAGTAGTAGTTCCCCAAGAGTGTTTTAATAAAGCCCTAGGAAGGCCGCTTTCACAGTTTTGCACTGTGTCCGTTCCGCGCAGGCCTCGAGTTTTTTTTTTTTTTCCCTCGAACGCGCTGAAAACCCTTCAAGTGTTCAATAAACTGGACGTTTCGCCTGGCCTATTGCAGATGCACATACTTATATTCCGCGTTGGCGTTCTTTGTCTTAGTGCGCGTGTTTCTCTTTATCGTGGCTTCTGATTGGCGCCTTTTTTCGTAGGGCAACTACGAGATCTGCGCGTCGAACTTGTGCTTTCTGTTCCCCCGGTAGACCTCACCTGTTTTTATTGCCTTAGTAGGATGCGTAAAAGAAACGCAAAAGGCAAGATTTTGTGCAGGACCAGTGATGTGAACGCAGCGGGAAATCGTTGTGCCTCTGACGTTAACGGACCTTGTTTTTGGCTCGCCCAGCTCTTTTGGCCGGTTTCCTATTTGTCTGGCGAGGAACTCAACGTCACGCCTACAACGACGCGCCGTTATGTGCCTCTGGTTTTCGCTACCTTTCCAACCGGCTCGTTTTTTTTTATAGCTTATTATTTTACAGGGGCAGAATACGAAGAGAATGGCAGGCAGAGAGGGAAGTTGTGTTCGTTTTTTAGGTAGCATGTCAGCAGGGGCTCGTTTGTTTTGTGTTTTTCTCGTTCATCGAAAGTTCTGGCAGGTTGGTGTTGTTGTTTACTTTTCGTGCGCTGGAGTAAACCACATCGTGATCGGTTTTTCTACTTCATTGCTGTTTTTACAGGTACGCTCGTTTATTCCGTTATACTGCTTTGAACAGTCACGAAAGGTGAACGTCGTTATCAGCGTTTTTGTATTTTATTTTTAGTATGCCGTATGTTACTCTTTACGTGAATCGAACTACGTAAAGACATGCTTTCTTTAAGATACTAACATGTTTGTTTACCTTTTGCTGTCTGTCTTCTTTCGGATTTTGTAGAAAGTTGCTTTAAACTTCTAAACACCGGAGATTTTAACCGTGCTGTTTTGTTCGTTGCAGGTAAATGGCTTTGCTGGTTCTTTTTGGGTGCTCCTGAACGTATCCGTCGTGTGACTTGTCGGCTGAGTGTACAGCGAACTTCGCCTATGGCTACATGGAAGCGGTATTTTCTTTTTCGGTTTCCTAAGGAAGACGATACATCTAGTGTCTCTGGTGAAACATAAAAAAGTCAAGTATTTCAATATCAAGTTAGCACGGGCTTTTGACGAACCATGTGTGTCTAGAGAGTCGCACTTTAGCCAAGGCGTATTCGCACGTTATAAACTTGGCCGGTCTGTTCGAACTGCTGCGAAATAGCGAGTCTGTTTATTCCGTAACACGTAGTCTCCAAGTTAAAAGTGCATCAAGACGTCATTCTAGGTGAGTTGAGGATCAGATTGCTGAGGTATGCTTCTTTGGGGTGCAAGGCAGATTTCGCGCAAGAGGGAGGGAGGGAGAGAGATAAGTTTCTTTCACCGTTCGATGTTTCTTCTCTTTCGTATTCTCGATGGAAGCAAAAATGCTGGAGTTTCGTGCGATTAAATTTACGTACACGTCGAAGGACCGCACGAGGTCAAAATGTCTGGAGCACTCCACTACGGCGTCTCCGATAATCATATCGTGGCTAGGGGACATTTAGTCACGTCGATTATTATTATTATAAAGGACACAAGATGAAAGACCACACACCGCTGTTTTCTTCTTTTTACACTTTCCTTTCTCATTTTTTCTTCTCCCCTCCTTGAATAATAAGGGAACTGGAGAATAATGTAAATAAGAATTCGTCTGCGATGAAAAACAGGCGCTTGGGGGAAAAGCGCGCTTCAGCAAAACACCGATAATTTTGGTGGTGCATACAAGAGCGCTTACATGCTACATTGTATAGAGCATGGGATAAGCGAGAGGAAAACCTTACGAGCCAGTGTGCAGGAAAGCAAATATATTAGTTGAAATAAAATGTATGCACGTGTCATAGTTGGCACGGTGCAGGCGTTTGAATAAGTTTTCGTACCGCCTATACCTTCTCTTGTAGTTGGTGCAATGAAATTGATTTATTCATATGTGGGGGTTTAACGTCCCAAAAGCACCCTATGATTACGTGAGACGGCTTATAGTAGAGGGCTCCGGCAATTTCGACCAACTGGGGCTCTTTAACGGGCTCCCAAATCTGAGCACACGCGCCTGCAGCATTTTCGCCACCACAGAAACTGCAGCCGCCGCAGCCGGGATTCGATTTCGTGCTTTGCTGTTCAGCAGCCGAGTATCTTAGCCACTAGGCAACCGCATGGTGCAATGAAAGAAAAAAAAACGCACTAGTAACCACTGCTACAAAAGCAAAGCGAGGAAACGTTAGTTTGACGTACTGTTTATCCAGTGCGGCTCTATTAGAAGAAAGCTTCTGTCTGGCCTGCCGCATTCCCGTCACGTTACCGCGCAGTCGGAGAGCGAGCGAGACGATGCACGAAAGAAGAGGCATTTGTTACGCAGTATCGAATTTTCTCGTGTGCCCGGGGAAAGAACGCTTGCTCTTTCTTGTTTGGATGTTGCCAACGTACACGTGTCTGACATTTCGTAACACGTTTTTTTGCATGTCGTCCAGGGATGTTCGTTCTGTATGCCGTTCACTTCTCCTCATTGTCCCTCTAGGTGCTGTTTATTTACATTGAGAGGACATTGCCTTCTCCTATACGCTCGTCCTGCATTTCTCTCATTCACATCGCTTGCCTATTCGTGTCGTTTTGGCCGACACTGCTGTGGCGTGCTGTCCCTGATTCCGGCGAACTTATCGTTCGGACAGCTGGAGAAAAACAGTCGAAGGTTAGCAGCCGGTCTTGCCGGTCGCATTTCGCTGGCGGCTTCGTCCGTGTCGGTGGTTTAGCGGTTAATATATATGCTCGGTCTTTCATCCGAAGGTCGCGGGTTCGATCCCGGTCGCGGCGGCTCATGAAAGCAAGGCATTGACGCGACAGCGTTAAACAGCCCCTTTCGCACAAATTCCGGCGTCGGCGTGGGTGACGGCGTCGTTGGTTGTGAGCGAAAAATCATCATTGTGTGCGTGACCGAAAAATCGAGGAAGATGCAAATAAAATACATAATAAAAATTTTCGCTCTTGGTGAGGGCCGAACTCGGGTCGTTTGCGTGGCCAGCAGGTGTTCGACCACAAAGTCTCACGTCTCCTTGGAAATACACTGAAAATAATTTCCTCTGCTTGGAAATGCAGTGAAAGTAACCATTGTGCTTTACAAACACAGGCGTCCTGTATACACGCTTCACAATACAGCATGTAATATCGCAGTAATAATGCGTGGTGCATGCAAGCGATCGGATGTCAGAACATGCGATTATCATAATGACTTCGTGGTTTAAAGCTGCTCACTCGTTACAGAAGGCACACACGTTACGGCGCTTATTCCCGCAGGATGGGGTCCCACTCCAGCGGCACCCGCTCCGCATTTTAGTCATTATTTGCTGCCGCACTACGCTTACTGCGCTCATCGTATTGATGTGAATTGCATTGCACTAGAAAGCTTAGGTTCTGCTCATTCTAATGACAGCTAGTACTAGTCTGAAGCGGTATTAGGTACATAGCAATGAAAACTGTGTGAACAAATACCAGCGTTTTTTGCTGTACAAGGATTCGTCGTACTGGAATTGCGGCAAAATTGTTCAACATAACCAAATGAAGTTTGCTGAGCCTCTTACTGAAGCGTTATGCAAGGTTAAATTAGAAATTAAAATAATAATAATAATAATAATAATAATAATAATAATAATAATAATAATAATAATAATAATAATAATAATAATAATAATAATAATAATAATAATAATAATAATACGCGACATACACTATAACTGCAAAATGTAATGCAACTTGTAGATAATATACAATGCTAAGATTTAACCGAACGGCAGTAGAAAGGAAAATACAGGAGGCTTTAATTGAGAGTGTAGTGCCCGGCCACTGATACGAATGAAGGGCGTGGGTTTGACCTCGGCTACGGCGGTCACATTTCGTTGCGGGCATCGTCCGTCGAATAGGTCTAGCGGTAAGGGAATATTATGTTTAGTGAATGCCAAAGTGGGTAACCAGGTAATCTTTTACAACTTCAACTTCGTAATGAAGCGTCCATACGAAACAGAAAGGTAGCACAAGTGGAGTCCCATGAAACTCGATCGACGCAGCACCGACGAGCAGCTCACGCACGATTTGTTTTCTTGATGGAAGGTTTTCGCGTTTCCGGTGACCCCGCGTGCCTTTCTTTCCGCAATCTCGTGATGCCATGAAGGCAACTGATTTTAGAGAGTGGCTTAGAATAAAAGAACGAAGACTGTGCCGATACCGGCGACTGACGTTGAAAGCGCCGAGGCGAATGCCTCGACCGCAGTTGACGGCTTGTCGCTGCCAGGTCTGCACCGCGGGCGCACGTGCGCGTAGATAGAGGTGCATGCGCTCGTTTGCGTCATCGGGTTCAGAACCGCCGTATAAAAATCGTTACGAAAAGCATGGGCGCACAAGCTTACTGACGGGTTTGTCGGGTCGGCGTTCAGAACCTTCACCGGTGCATGCGTTTGATGTAGCCTTGCAAAAAGGCCGCAATAAATTAAAAACAAACGAACAAAAATAAACAAATCGAAAGGAAGGAAATTGTGTCTGACTGTTTCGTTGCTGCACGGGTTCCAGTGCTCGTGTTCTCGGTTGGCGGCTCGTTTCTCGCTCACGTCTTTCTCCCTTTGTTTCCCTTGCAACGCCGACGCGCCTGTGCATTCCTATTCCGCCTCTTCTTCTGCCCGTTTTCCGCATCCGAGGCGTCGCTATTGACCGCCCTGTTTGCGTCGCGTGGAAGCCGCATCTGACAGCTGCGTGTTCGGGCCGCCTTTGTCTCCCGAGAACGTGCCGAGCCGCAGTTTGCGCGGAATTCTAACGAGCTACCGGCGGTGGTGTAAGACGTCCCGGGACAGAACAACATCGTGTTTTCCTCTCGGAGTCTGTTTCCGCGATCGGGTCTTTCTTATTTATTAATATTGTCACGCTTTTTATTCTCACGTAGTTATATTTCACGCAGTTATATTGTCACGCAGTTATATTTCTCAAGTTTCGTGGCCCTCCGTTTTGTTTTCTTCATCGCATGGTATTTTGTTCTTTATTTATATATTTATTGGTCCTCTTCAGAGACGGTGTGTACAATTTTACACACCAACTGCGGAGGGGCGTCACGCACCGCGTAATCCTTGAAATCGCTCGAGTTTGAGTTTGAGTTTAGTTTATTTACCACGTACAGTTGTACAGTAAGTGGTTGGGACAGAGGAAAAAAAAAGCTGTATAAAACAACTTGACAAATCCCCATATCCCCATGGCATATCCCCAGCGCTCAGGAAGCCCGTAGAAAAGTCACACGCAGTGTGACTCTTCTACGGGCTTCCTGAGCGGTCATCTCACTCCACGGTGCTGCGTATATCTGCAGAGGATCGCCTTGCTGTAGGCACTGCCATGTTAGACGACTGTTCGACGTGCCGCGTTTCAGGACCGACGTCAGGAGTGTCGTTTCCTTTTCCTGAAAGTAATACACGCAAAAAAACAAACTGGGCATGCATTGCGAGTCGAATATGTCATTCTTAGTATGCGAGAATCGGAAGTGACTGATTGCAGAACCATTAGATGTTTAGGAATACGCCAGCTTCATTGATTTTTAAACTACCGCAAAACAATTTTCCTTATTTTATTCATTTGGGTGTAGTATCGAGTGCCTTGGAATTAGTTTGTGTGAGTGTGTCATGTTTTGAGACAGACCATCGTAATTCGCGCCTGAATAGTTTGTTTTGCGCCAACACGTGGTACCCAGATAGAATCGGGTGCGTATAAAATAATCAGATGGCGGCCGCGATGTTTTTTATTACGAGATTGTTATCGTAACCATGTTGATAGCCTTTATAGCGCGAAGGCCGCTTCGAACCTTCCAATAGCTTGCGATTTCTGGTGCGGACCACCTCGGGGTCTCGCCTTGTCGCCGTCTCCGGTCGTCACCGGCCGTCGTGTAGTCACGTTCCATCACAAAGTAAAATTCACGTCGTGACGTCATCCCATCGTGGCATCATGACGACACAAGGTGGACAAAATTTGTGATGGAATCATGACGTGATCACGACGTGGCGAAGTTTTATAGAATCTTGGCTTGATGTTGTCTGATGTCACAGTGTGTCACGTAGTCACGGTCCATCATGAAACAGGTATGCGCTATAAAAATGCCTAAATCTCACTACTCGCCAACAGTCCACTAAACATGAAGAAGGCAATAGTTAGCCCAAAAGATAGCCGATGACGTTAGTGAAGCTGAAACGGCCTTCCTTAGGAACCTAGACCGGGCATGTAGGAAAGAAAGAAGAAGATCCGCATCAGGGTCAGCTGTTTTACACTGCAGTATTCTGACGAAGTTAGCGGAGGAGCAACACCTTTCCCTTTATGCACTGTTTCAGGCTTAGCACCACTAGTACCTCTTTAAGGAAATCTCTCAAAAATACTCCATGCTGCACACCTCCGCAGGTTTCACGTTGCTGGAGCTGAAATAGTCTTCCCTGCATGACTCGCTTCTCCCCAGTTTTGTTGCCTCTCGATCTCATCCGGCGTCGCAACGCGCAATACGGTTAGAATAAGGTGTCTTTTATTGCTACCTTGCAAGGAATGATGAAGGAAAACCTCCGGGTCAATGGAATCTCGACAACTTGGAAATAATTTGTTGGGTATGCAGCCATATTAAACCTTGTTCAAGTTGTGTTAGCTAGCTCAATAGCATGCTCACAGTGCTCATGTTTGCCCAACACTGCAACGAATGCTTTAAAAGCCATACCATTGAGAAAGGAGCACATTTATACGTCTGCCGAGCAGAGTGCCTTGAGACTTGTAGTTTTAAATTCTGCTTGCATCTCTATTATTCAGAAGTTCCAATTCTACTTCCGAAATGGTGTTGATTATCTCGCAGCTTCGAAGCAGCGTGTTCGGGCTGCAATGAAGTTGCCGCGCCAGCGCACTTTGTAGTCAACTCTGTCATTGTACACTAGGTTTATGCAGTGGAACAAAGAGAAAATCGGAAGGGGCTACGGGTCTTAATCGTGCCTCCGAAAATGGTTTCGTTGATCCCCATATGATAACCGTTGCTTTAGAGCTTTCCTGCCGCCGATTGGTAAATATATGGCCCGAACATCAGTATAAACTTCAGAAACACCAGCGATAATTTATCGCATGTGCGGTTGTTTTGTTCGGTCGGCCTTGTGTCAGGAAAGGCTTTCTCCACACTGTGAATGTGTAGTGGGAAAGCCACGCTGTAACGCAGAATCAGTTGTAAAGGGACACTAAAGAGCGCAACGATTTTTTCGCGTGAATGTAAAGTAAGATTTTACAATTCCGAAAAGACAACGCGTACCGCGACGCAGCGCTTACTAAGCGCGAAAACGTTCGAACACAAAATGTTGGTGGCGACGCCTCCTTGAGATTCTCGCACCGTGACGTAAGAAATTTCCAAGGTGTCTGCTGGGTCCTACGTAGCTTCCTATCGATAAAAATGAAATGCATTGTCATTGGTGGGTGACTTGTGGGTGTCATAGATTTTGCATACGAAGTTTCAGAAAATGTGATCGAGCTAATGCCACAAAAATAACGAAAATACATTTTGAAATTTCTTACGTCAAGCGCGGAAATTTCGGAGTGGAATTTAAAAAACTGTATAGCTAGATGGTTTTTCTCCGGTAATAATGAACTTTTGATTGTGAAACATATGGCATAAAGTTACCAGAGTGCAGTTTGTCTGTCAATCTAAACCAAGTCATTGCTGTTCTTTAGTGTCCCTTTAACGCGATAGCAATTAAGAGCTCGTTTTGCGAAAATTGCGGATTTGGCGTGGTTAGTTGTAAACAATAACTTTTCCGTGACTGAAAAATTGAGAAAGATGCAAATAAATTGAAAAATAAAAATTTCGGTTTGAAGTGAGAATCGAACCCAGGCCGTCTGCGTAGCAAGTAGGTTTGGTTTGGTTTGGTTTGCTTTATTCAAGGCAAAATTGAACAAGATTGTCTTGGGAGACACGACTAAAGGCTAAGCAAATGTCTGACTTGGTCGTGCCACCCTGGCAGCAAAGCAGAAACATACCGCAAGTACAGTACGCAGAAAATTACAACATCCCGTGTTATCTTACATGGGTACCATAGTCGAACAGGAACTGCCAGAAGTGTGAATAAAAGAATAGAAATATTAACAGTCCTTATTCGAGTGGGGGCAAATACAAACAAATGCATGTTTTCTATCAAATAAAGTAACAAGAGACATCTTGACTAGGAAATCGAGTTGCTCTACAAGACAAATTAGAGTATAATAAACAACAGGCAAAGGGACAATAATGAATAAGGAGCAACGAATACAAAAACATCATTAACTACAAATTTCAAAAATCAAGAAAGCATCGCTTTCATTCACTAGAAACTCTTTCGTTGTTTTTCTAAATTATCTAGCTGAAATTCCGTCTTCCAGTAAATGGAATATAGTTGGGTGTTTGTTTAGAATGTTTGGAGTTTGTGACGCTAATCGTGGGTCACCGCTGTTCGTGCGTGATCTATATTTGTATATTAGGCTCTTTCGTAGCTCGTATGGTGTTTGTTTCACATAATATGTGTCCAAGAATAGTGATGTATTTAGTTTATACTGGTGTAATATCTCTAGACATAGCTAATGTCTGTATAACAATTTTATAGGCAATACTTTGTACATTTTAAAATATGGTCGAGCACTTTCGTAAAGGGGAGTGTTAGATATAGCACGTAAAGCACGCTTTTGTAATATCAACAGAGAATTAAGGTTTGTGGTGGTCGTTGTTAGCCACACCAAGGAGCAGTATGTTAGTCGTGAATGTACCGGTGCGTAGTAAATTTGCAGCTTGACATTTGTTGGGACGTAGTATCTCAGTCTATTTAAAATGCCGATTCTCCTGGAAAGTTTTTTTTTTTATCGCGTCAATGTGAGGAGACCAAGAAAGTTGTTCTTGGAATAGAACTCCTAGAAGTTTTATTGTTGTTCTGCGCTGAATCTCGGTGCTCTAGAAGTAAATTGGAGTGCATGGTATATGAGCTACTTTTTTAGGATTGAAAAACATGTACTTTGTTTTAGCGATATTCAACTGAAGTTTATTTGCGTTTAACCATAAATTTAGTTTTTCCATCCAAAAGTTAGCTTCTTTATATAGTTCGCATACGTTTGAACCTGCGAAAAATACATTTGTGTCATCAGCGTACAATAATATTTTCTTGTGTCCCTCGATATTTACGATATCATTAATGAACAGCAGGAATAGGATAGGTCCAAGAATCGATCCCTGGGGGACACCACACTTAATGTGTTCAACTTGAGAGTGTGTATTATTTACAACAGTATATTGTTTTCTAGAACAGGTGTCCGACTTTTTGGCGCGAGCGTGCGCTCGATATGCTACAGATGGCTTTGGTCTTCGTGGTTTTCGCTGCGTTATGCCAAGGGACGACGAAAGCGTACGACAGCCTGGTACCCTATAGTGCTTCGCGCTTAGAACACGAATTCGCTACTTTAATCAATTTTAATGTTGTAGCCAGTTCCCCGCCGTGAAAACCGTCGTCGTATAAGGACGCTGTAAGCCCGCTAGTGTATGTAATTCATCATCATCATCATCATCATCATCATCATCATCATCATCATCATCATCATCATCATCATCACCACCACCACCACCACCACCACCACCACCACCACCACCACCACCACCACCACCACCACCACCACCACTACGATGACGAGGATTACGGCACAAGGTAGATTTATACAGCTTTGCTGCGAAAGCACTTGTTAAAAAAGAAAATAAATAAATCGATAAAATCGGGAGCAACTCCTGTGCTATACATAAGGATACGTGACAGGCGTGCATATCACCTGTTTCGCTGAAATAACCGTGCCTTGAAATTCGCTAGTGTGTGAATTGTACATGAGCGTTCACTTAGCTCCAGCGCACGTGAGTGCTCCCGTTCCAGGAATCGCAGCCGATACACTTTGCCCCACTCGTCTTCCCGGAGCACGAGGCATGCTGTTAAGCGCTGCGCCGAGGAGATCGCGTTGTGCTTGCCGTTATATCCGTCGGAGCTGCTGGTATACGCTAGCGAAGATTGCCATTGAGCCGACAAGCTTCTTAGAAGAGCTAATCCGCGTCATCGTTCATTTTCGAAGCACCGCTGCTTTCGTCGTCGACTCTTATTACTCACTCATGGGCTCGTATTTCTTCCACTGCCTCTCACCCCTTCCCTACTCTCTCTCCTTTTCTTTTTTTTTTTGCGCATGACACACACATTTGCGACACTTATATCTCCTCAGGGAAGCAGGAGATACCGGTGTATTGGAGAAATGTGCCTTGCCGTGGTCTCACTCGGCCTTTTCCCACTTCGAACCCATCAAAAAGTCGGCCGAGAACTTCTCCCTCTTCTTCCTATTCATCATTCACTTTTTTCTTTCTGTATCAGACTGGGGCCGCGTTGCCGTTACAGGATTACTTTGCACTCTGTTTTCATAGACGCTTCCTTCTTCTCTGCTGGAAATAACGGCGCACAAATAGGGTGATATTGAACTCGGCGTCTCTGTGTGTCTCGGGCGCTCAAGCTTCGCCGTCTTTCTTTCTTTCTTTCTTTCTTTCTTTCTTTCTTTCTTTCTTTCTTTCTTTCTTTCTTTCTTTCTTTCTTTCTTTCTTTCTTTCTTTCTTTCTTTCTTTCTTTCTTTCTTTCTTTCTTTCTTTCTTTCTTTCTTTCTTTCTTTCTTTCTTTTGCCTTAGATATATTGCGTGCATACATGCGGAAACAGGGTGAACAGGTGTGTTAACGAATGGTGTTCACACATCGCCTATATTTACGTGTTGAGGGCCTTCTGGCGGTTTGCGCACGGTTGTTTTGAAGCACACTGTTTGGATGCTTGCCACGGAGGCCATCTTTGTGTCGCAGGAAACACAGGAAAGTTTCAGAGTTCGTTTTCTTTTTCGTTAGACACAATATTAACGAGAACTAACAAACAGGGATGCCAAGAGGTGTATAAGAGATGTTATTAGTTGCAACTACATAACTTATCGCTGGCAGGAACCGAACCTTCAGGCTTCGCATAACGCGATGAACACGCCTTATACTCTACCTACTGAGCTACAGCGGCGTTCATTCCCCTGTTCACTTTGGTAGTAATGCATGTGCCTTTAAACCCTTGAGTGTCAGTCAGCGCTGCTCAAGTCAAGACGGCGAGGGCGGAACACTTTTTTTCTGCCTGTTGGCGTCACGTAGCACGTGATGGTATGGTGTGCTGGCGGCTGACCAATAATCCTTCACATAGTACTTGGAGACTATAAGTGTGCCAAAAAGAGACCTTCGCTATGAATGAGGAACAAATGCAGAGATTTAAGAATTTAAGATTAGAGACAATCTTCATGAAAACTAAGCGACAGTGATGCGAAGGAAAGTATGTATCGTGTTACCAGAGCATACGCAATGTTGCAAATGATGACGGAAACAACAGGTGAATCAACGAAAAGAGGTGGCTTTTTTTTTCTCTCGCTTTTATCACCCTTGAAACTCGCACCATTCACGGCAGCGTTCGAGGTGTGATCGAGAGTTCCGCAGAAGTCGATGGCGCTGCGAAGCTTATTTAAAGTGTGGCTGAATTCAGCGTAATAAGCAGCCATTCACTGAGCAAGCGACTCGAACGAATTGAAGCGCGATGCGAGCTCGGAGTTTGCTATGCATGTTACCTCTTTCGCTTCTTTACGTTACTTTCTGGTACTTCTTGCGTTACCTCTTTCTCAAGTTCTTCTTGAGCACCTTACTCAGAGTTCGAGTTTACTCAAAATCAACGACTTCTGTACGTGCCTGATTTCTTCTTCTGATGTTCAGGTTTTTTTGGTTTTTTTTGTTGTTCTCTATATTTACCGTCCAGCGTGAAATTCACTTCGCGGGGCTCAGTCGCTCATCGTCACAGTCTTGAAAACGACGTTCGTCTTCCTCTTTTCTACTTTATCGATCGCATTTTAGTGGTGCCTGGTGAGATACGCCTGACGAACGGGAAGAAAAGTGCTTCATTCTCAAATCCTCAAGGAAAGGAATAAGCCCGGGCCGGCTCAGTGGTGGAGAAGCAAAATTAGTTTGTTGCCGCCGGTGTTGGCAGGCGCGGCACGATCGGGGACCCGGTGAGCTGAACAAGCTTTGGTGTTCAGGAAAAGCCCAGTAAGGAGATGGGAGCCGTTTTTTTTCCTCCATGGGTCTGTTTATTTCGATCTGCCTTTTTTTGTAGGCTTGTGTATTTTTTTACTGGGTCTCTTATCAGCTGAAAAAGCTAGTTTTTTTTCTCTCCGCAGTATACAACGACGTATAGGCGTAGGAAGAGGGGGGTGCAACCCCCTCAATTTTTCGCAATTTTACCGCAATTTTTCGATCTTGCATTTTGTATATACACGCACATATACGAACGCACGTACGAACATACACAAAGTGTGATTATCCCCCGTCACTCCTTCCCCGAACAATATTTCTTTAACTACGCCCCTGCAGCTGCACCTAAGTTGGTGCAGTGTGTATTATTGCGATAGCAATTTTATGAACACTCTCGGCGGATTCGTGCCGTTGCCGTCATGTCCCGTATATATATATATATATATATATATATATATATATATATATATATATATATATATATATATATATAGTTTCGCGAAAAGGAAGGGCGAAGCAATGAATGCGATAGCAACACATTCCAATATTTTACGAAGTGAGGCTAGAATTATTAGGAGCAATATTAATTGTAGTATACATGCGCTTGCTAAGTAACCAAGTTTCCTGCGGCTCATTTTGGTTCGCAGCGCTCCAAATGATCGTTGGGAACCTACGCATCCTCAGAGATAGGAAACCACAGAAAACAATGTCTCGAACGCCATATTGTTGTGACTAGGAATAATAAACAGCCTCCGAGACCCCTTCTAAGTTTGTTCTCGTGCCTGAGGCCATACTTTGATGGTTTTTTTTTTTAACGCGTCTTTGCATGCATCAATGAGCTTCGTGTAAGCTGCACCGATAGATTGGCAAGCACACGATGCCAATGTGCGTCTATGCACACATTTCAATTGAAACATGAGAATTATTGGAGGAGCGAAAACTTTTATTTTCGAGTGATATTCTTGCTTGGCAGCGCGAGATGACGTTTTTTGGTTACGAGAAACATTTTACGCCGAGCTAGAACAGATTCGGTGTTAAAAATGTAGCCGTGAGAAAACCATACGAAAGCGAGGTGCTAGTGTGCAAGGGTATAGTATTGGGGTAGCGCAGCATCATTTCGAGCATCGTCATCATAGTTATTCTGTTTCATTTCGTTGTGCTATCCCCTTTCTAGTCAAGCGGCTCGCGTGATACCGGACAGAGACGCAGACGGCTCGGCTCGGCTTAGGAACAACTCCTCTGTTAATATAAATCTAGACATTTTAGGATGATATCTTAAGAATGTGTGTGTGTGTGTGTGTGTGTGTGTGTGTGTGTGTGTGTGTGTGTGTGTGTGTGTGTGTGTGCGTGTGTGTGTGTGTGTGTGTGTGTGTGTGTTGAATTCCTCACTTTGTTAACGCAGTGGCCTTGTGCCATTGTGGTTTTTCATGTAATTTTTTAGAAGTAAACCAGTTCGTACCTTGCACTTCACGTGCTCATTTTTTTTTGCCTTATGTTCTTTTTTTGCCTAACTTGCTTGCTGCGTTCTCAACTCCATACCCTTTTTTATTGTGGCTTGCTTCCTTACCGGTGTTTTTTTTTTAATCTGCTATCAATACGTGCCGTATGTAGAGAAAAAATACTAGAGCTTCAATTTTATTTTTTTTGTGAGGGAACAGTCTTAGTCTTTACGTCTGGTTGTATAACTGGTTGTCCATTTATTTAGATTAGAATAAAGAAAGACTTACACAAGCCTGTAAATTGATACCGATTGTTTAGCGGCGTAAAAAAAAAATACCTGCGTGTCGCGATAATACCCGCGGGCTGCGATGATACGTTTATCCCGTGTTAATGGCGCGCTCGCGTCGCGAAGGAAATTAAGCCGGTAGAAAAAAAAGCTGAGATCGCAACAGAAAAAAAAACGAAAGAAACAATTGGGGACGTTGTCTTTCTTATTCGCTCCAGGCGCAGAAACGGCAACACATTCCTCGCTGCGCTGGCCCGCGGCTGTGTGCGCGGGGTCAGTGTGTTCAACGCACTTTCCGCTTCCACACGGCTCGCGTATCGCCCGTTCTTTGCGTCAGTCGAAAGGATGACGTTCTTTTTCCATTCCTCTCAATGGCGCGCACTTCTTCCCGGATCCCGGGGCTGTTGCCGTTTGGAAATAGAGAACGCGCGCCGCGCGTGCCATCGGCGCTGCTTGGCGCGCGCCGAATTTGCATAGATCTCGTCCGACTCGCGAGATTGGATTTTCGCCGTTCTCTCCCTCCTTATTCTTTGGCGAACATTCCTTTTCCTTCTTTCCCCTTGTGGAACTGCCCATGTCTTATTATTTTTTTTTTCCTGCGCACCACCGGCCGTATGCGTCCTCACGCGCCGTGCTGACTTCAGTGAGGGCCGAATACGGCTGGGATAGCTGTCTCTTTCTATTTATTTTTTCCCATACTTTCTCTCTCAGTAATGTAGCTTCGTGCACCGAGCTTTATTTTGTGTAGAATACCTTGCGCAGCCCATCGTCTCTTTTAGATTTAGACTTTTTTTTTTACCTCTTTCGTTACTTAGTTTCGCTACGAGCCTTGTTTGCTTGAGTCTGGCGTGACCGACGTCGTTGTCTCCTCTTTTACGTTATATTTTGAAAACCAGAACGTGGGCTAAAGTTGAAAACGAAACTATACCATCACCAAATAAATAAAAAAAATACAAGAGTACTGAAAACGCGAGGACAGAGGAAAATTGGACTGAAATTGAAACAAAACACGCCGCCGTGCTCTGTTTAGCTTTCGCTATATATTGCGCGTGGAGTACGATCTGGTGTTTTTGTTTGTTTCAACTTCCTTTTTGTGTTTTTGTCTGGACACGTGTTTTGCTTGTTGTGCAGCTGGTTAATGTTTTCTGTAAGCCTTTGTCCACATTTTTCATTGCCATCCTCGCGCGAGTATTCTGTGGGTAGGTTTGTGAGTGTCAATGGACACTCTTGCCGATGTGGTAGGCGCTGTAAAAATAAGTGCAGTAAAAAGTTTCGTTCAGTTGATTGGTGTTTGTATACATGTAGACTCCTTGCATACGAAAGTAGTATGCGTGTGTGAATATTGAGATTTAGAACCCGACAAAATGGGAATCGAATAGCGATCATACCGAATCGAATACCATTCGAGTAGCTTTCGAATAGTAAAGCAACTATTTTAAAGACAGAACTCGAGTTCTACAATTTTTATTTAAAACAAATATTCACTAACTATAACAAAGTAACAATACCGCTAAAAAAAAAACTTGCCACAACTAGGCAACCTGAGGCAATCTCGTAAACAGTAGCGCCTAGAGTCTTTCAGAATTTTTTTAACTAAGATCAATACGGTGCTTATTTCAGTATTTAAGGTGGTACTTTCTCACCACCTTATTTATAAGGCTAAGATCTAAAAGAGTAATGATATTTCATGAATTAACGTCATTATTCATTATAGTAGTGGTGCATTCCCTTCGGCAATGCTGCAGTGTCAAGCAAAATGTCTTTCATCCGAGGGTCAGTAAAGCTTCGATAATACTGTATAATTTTGAACTGCATGCATATTGGTAATTCACCTATTCAAACAATAACAATGATCTTTTTTTTTTCTTCCGGCATGTAAGCCTTTAGGGTTTTATTGTTGCTGCTGATTATTTGAAAAAAAATTCGGTAAATTGAATATGTGCTTGTCGATTTGAGTAGCGAATCGAGTAGCACCCTATTCGACTCTTTAGCGTGCACCCGTAGAAATTAGCCGTTTCACCGATGTTTATTGCGCGCGTAGTAGCGTCCTTTCACGTCTCCTGTTAGGCAGCGTTGTGATTTTCGCTCATTGTGTTGACTTGTTTTGCCCCCCCCCCCCCCCAATCTGTCCTGACAAGCACCATCACCATCTCTCTTCTTGCTCAACTGTTTACTCTCTCACTCTCTCATAGCCTCAGTCATCAACAAGCCAACTTGCTATCTCAACTTTTTGCAGTAAGGCCATACGCACGTCCTGATCACTTGACCGATTGCTCCCGCTCCCTCCCTTACCTATATATTAAGTGACCCAATCAATCAATCAATCAATCAATCAATCAATCAATCAATCAATCAATCAATCAATCAATCAATCAATCAATCAATCAATGTTTTAGGCACTTTTGGCACGATACTCAGATATTTTCGTTGGCAACTTTTTCTCTTTGACTCTGTACACAAAAATTCTCCCGCGAAGCCGTTTTGTGAGTTTGCAAAACCCATTCTACAAAAATTTAAGATACAATTAAAAACTGGTTTTGTTTAGACATTCCCTGAGAACGTCCCGCAAAACGGCCCCTTCTGATTTTTGTACGCTTCACTGCATAACGTTTTTACGCTATGGTGAAGCTGACTTATGTTTCCCCTTTTTGATGAGATGTTATGCAACTTTTGTCGTCGTGTTCTGCGACATATGCACACCAGAATACTTCTTTTTAGGCTTGCGATATTTGAAGACCAAACAGAGCTGGAAACATAGGGGGTTATGGCTGCAAAACTGACGACTTATTGACAGTTTCTTGAGATCAGACTGGCGTGGTGATTTAGTTTGACCAATGTCTTCTAAAGAGAAATAAAATACACTTATTTCACGCTGCCAAAAATGCGTAAAGCCTGTGTGCTTAAATTTAAGTGAACGTTAAGAAATCCCAGATGGTCGAAATTGCCAGAGCCCTCCACCGGTGTTTTTCATATTTATACGATGGTTTTAGTAATTTAAATTTAACCCCATCATTCAGTACCTATTTCCCGTTGCACGTTGAGTTTACTTATGAACACCCCCCCCCCCCCCCCCCCCCGCTTCCCTCAATTTCCTTTACCTCTCGCTGCATTGGGTGCTCGATTACTTCCGCCGGCCCACAATTGATCCCCGAAACTTCCATGGCTGAGGTCCACCGGCTACATGGTTGTTTTGAGGCAGCATATACACCCAAGACGTATCGGCCTCTTCCTTCTGCGTCTCAGCTTCCGTTTCTATGAACGGTCATCTGCGCAATCCTGGTCTAAGCTTCTGTCCATTTATCACCCCACCATCGGCACTCTGTGCCCTTACACAACCGATAATCTGCACCTTGAATCTGCTTGCATGTCGAGCGCTTATTTATGCGTTGGCGGCTCGAGCTCGTTTACTCAGGAGACAAATCGCGCAGCCATCTTCGGTATAAGCGAACGTAAATTCGTGGCTTTTCCTCTGCTGCAACTGTATATGAGCGAGTGGGGCCAAACACGACTCAAAACACACGCGGTGATCTGAAAGCTTTTTATAGGATGTGCTCCTGGATGCTTTCTGGGCCCCTGACATCTTTAATATTAAAATAGGTAAAAATCGATAGTACGCGCGCGCACACACACACACACACACACACACACACACACACACACACACACACACACACACACACACACACACACACACGCACGCACACACGCACGCGCGCACACACACACACACACACACACACACACGCACGCACGCACACATACACACACACACACACACGCACACGCACACGCACATGCACACAAACACAAACAAACACACACACAAACACACAAACACACACACACACACCAGGTATGCAGTACTTGCAATGACACTGCACATCGCCAGCAGTGTCGTTGTGTTGCGTGCACAAATAGTCCTTTCGCGCGAAACGAAGAGGTCCGCAGCCCCAAACTCATTGCCGCAAGCAATGTCTTTGCGACAGTTCTGTCACCCGATGCGGTGTCTTCCACACTGCTTTGAGTTGACCTGACCATGGAAAATTTTCAGAATAAAATACTTTTGAGACCATGATCATACGCGTGACAGGACAACGAGGTGACAGGGGAGTGGTTATTGTTTTGAAATCGACCAAAGTTAGTGAATAATTGTAAGTATGATATGGACAGACACATTTTTCGTGCTCTCTTTCTTTCTCTCTTCTTTTTTATTCTAAACCCTGAATGTTTTTCTCGCAGAACAGAATGACAAAATGGACGCGCGCATAGATGGCTTCTCCTTTTTCCTCTCTTCGAGCCCTCCCAGCTCACTAAACCAGCTGGACTACTGCCCTGTCGCGGAGAGCAAAATTCTAGGGAATCGGTCTAACCAGTTTTCAACGCGAGCTGCTCTGGGGGCATTGTCGTGCTTTCTTCGGGAAACCTGACTGAATAACGTGTTGTGACGGCTTACAGACAATGTTGGTTTGCAGAATTTGAACGGTTTTGTTTCTTGTTGCTTAGTGTTGTATTCTCGTAAATTATTTTACACCCTCTTACAGGGTAGAGAACCCGGGATTTGCTCTCGCTAACCTCTCTGAGTTTTACGTGCAAAGCGTCTTAGGGGTTAGGCTTGTCGGCATCTTCTATGGTCATGGTGTGTTACGTAATCACGATCCATCAAAAAGTGGGTATGTGCCGCAATTGGAAAACCGCCGAAACACCCATCTATAACATGATTTGCCTCTCTGTCTTTACCTATTTCTCCCCTTTCACTCTTCCTGTCACGTGGTTCTTTCACGGGGTCGTAGTGTCACTCCGATTGGCACTGGTGGCGCAGCGTTTGTGCTGTGCGCGACGCACAGTATTCTGCGATGCTCCAGTGCACCCTGCGCGTGATTAGTAAGTTGGGCGCTGCGAGGGTGCATACCTGTGGTGTCCCATCTCGCCCCCTTTCCCCTTGCGTGTGTGAGTAAAGAGACACCGTGGCAGGGATGGTTCTGTAAGCTAGGGCAATGATGAAATGAGTGGGGTTTTTACATGAACCACTTATATCACTTATAAGAACATTAAACAACCTTATAAAACACGAATAACGACGGCGTTCTTATATTCTGGTGTTTCTATGTTTTTTTGGCGTAATTAGTGCGCCAGCAGTTTGTTCATGTGTTGTCTTAAGGAAATAAACTCTCGATAATAGCTTTTCATTGTGTCTTACCCTGACTTGCCATGCAATAGCACGCCCATTTTGGCGTCGTCTTGCATGACTAACGTGAGTGATGAACTGATCAAACTTCGTTTTGTGCGTTTGCGAGTGTGCAAACGGAGATCACATCGTGCAGTCGAAAAGCGGGAAATCTCCGATAGGCTCGCCGCTTAGTGCTGATATCGTCAAGAATTAAGTCTCGAGGAGACGACTTACCCGTCTTTGAACTCAGTGTGGTTTAGGGGCCCATCAAACCTAACATAGAACGAAGGTCACGGTTATTGTGTCGTTTCGTGCAATGGAACCTGCAGTCCCGCGTAGTATTTGCGCAGGAGGTGGCCGGCACGTGAGTTGATAACATCTGGGGCTCTACGTCCCAAAACCAGGATATGATATTGAGAAGCGCCGTGGAATAGGGCTGTCAAAATTTAGACGATGTGGTCGCACAGCGCACGGGATTCCAGCAAGCCTGCTCGTACGAATTGCGACGGCCGCGACCGCACGCGTGACCTTCGGGTCAGCGGCCGAGCTCTGTACCGCCACACCACTGTGCAAGACCGGGGCCAGTGAGTTGCGAGTGAGATTGGCCTCTTGCGTTCTCGCGCGCGCACGGCTGCGCCTGTCAGCCGAGCGGAGTGTGGGAATCGACTATCACGGAATGAAGGATGGGATTAGGAAATGAATTGGGAGGAAGAGGAGGCGGGAGAGGAGAAAACACACACAAAATGTGAGGGTCTCTTCTTCTTCTCCGGTCTTGAAAGAGGAGGTAAGGAAAAGGGAGGCCTGTCTCGTCTGTTCGTTCCGACGGCGCCCGATGACACCCGGAGATGATGAAGAGTTCCAAAAACGGTGGGCACCGGGGCGGACGCGCTGTGCGCCGCTTTGCACGCGGCGTATTCCCGGGAATGGGAGGGGGCAGCGGAATGATAGGCAGGACTACGCCTGCAAGGTGGAGAGGAGGGTGTGACGCTCTGCCCGAAGAAAAGAAATCTTTTTAAAGCCTCTTCCATCCCGCTGGCGCCTGGCTTCTACTAGGGCGCTGCGTGCTCCGAAGAATGGAGGTACCGCCGCCCTGCGCGATGCGGCTCCGACGTCTTTTGTCCGTGCTCTCTTTTTATGCTCACATCTCTATATCCGCCGGGCTCGCATACACGTCGCTCTGTTTTTTTTTTTTTTTTTTGGTGATTGGGCGCAGTGAGCTGTTGTGGTTGTTTGTAACCTGTGCGCCGATTCGTTCATTGATGCGCTCAGTCGTTCCCTGGCGAGAGAAATGGCGAGTGGGATGGACGTTCCTATTGTGATTCTTCGCCAGTGCACCCCCCCCCCTACTCTGTCTTTGATTCCATCTCTCCCTATCTATGTTTTTTGTTCGACGGTATCGATTTGATGGTGAGTCTCCAGTAATTGCTGCGTTGACGTCTTGAAAGTCTTGAAGGTAAAGCACGCGTAGAAGTAAAATGTGTCGTGGGCGGTGCTTTACGCGTTGGGCGGAAATGCCGAATAGGATTTATTGTCGCTACGTTTATAATAGGAATAACCACGAGCGCGACTTCATTCAGTGGTCGTGGCTTAATTCGCCACAACTCGACGCGATGTCTTTATACTGCGTGACGCTTTTTTTTTTTTCGTCGTCTGGACAGGGGCTGTCTGTCGATTGACAAATGCTCATTGATACGCAGCATAGGGGCATTTCTGGGGAAATGGGCTTCTCTGTATGCAAAAGACTGCTGAGAAAAGCTGGGGTCTATACATGCTGGCAATACGCGGGCAGTGTGGTTCCTCTATCAAACAGTCGCGCATACGCATTGTACTTGAGAAATAACATTAATAATAATAATAATAATAATAATAATAATAATAATAATAATAATAATAATAATAATAATAATAATAATAATAATACTTTATTCCGGCATGTGTACACAACAGTTACATGCCACCGAAATGAGGCAAAAGGGAACAGACGAAACGGTTTCCCGACTAGGCCCTGTTTCCTGACCTTAAGTTGGCTTTTCCGCACACAATAACTTTGGAAGGAGAAGCACGCTTTACAGCATTCAAAGTTGCGGGTGGCATATGGTATAATGGATTTAGTTTACCGGCGAAGCCCTTAAATTGTTCATCAGACAAGAGATTTGAACGCCAGTAGTGACTGCCCTGGGGCGTCGGCGACGAGGAATGCCTAATACCATCTTCACTGGATGATGTCACCATATAACGTCATGAAGACCATACCGGAAAAGTTTGGGGCGCCTTCATGATGTCACAAATTATGCGATTACGTCTTGGGATGTAACACTATGCGTTGCCGTTGCAGACCCTCCTTTGGGCATTGAAGAAAATTGGAGAGCGCGTGTTCTCACGAGAAGGAAATGAATCAACGGTGATTGGCAATGACACTTGAGGCCATGGCTCGCGTTTCCTGCACCTTTACACATCGACTGAGGAGAAAAAGATTACGACTCTCGCCTTTGAATGCGCCTTAGATGAATGCAAACGGGGACTTCGTGAGGTTTTTTTTTTGCGATAGCAGTTTTAGGTAGTCTAAGAGTAAATCCGTTGCCGCCGTGGTATTCCTACTTTACGTTCAGATGCGATAAGATTTCATAACGCCTGGCGTGAAGTTTTCTGTGGGTCTGAGGGAAAGAGGGGAGCTTTTGCCGAAAGCTTCATTCATTTCGTATTTCCGCGTCTGGGCTCTAGGTATTGTAGTAATTAGACCCGTGTGCTCAGATTTGGGTGCGCGTTAAAGAACCCCAGGTGGTCGAAATTTCCGTAGTCCTCCACTACGGCGTCTCTCATAATCATATGATGGTTTTGGGACGTTAATCCCCACATGCAAATCAGTTGTAGTCATTGGAGGTAGAGAAAGGAGTGAACGTTACGTGCTTCGTGTGGGTTGGGTGAACCTCGCGCTGAATAGTGTGCGCTGTTCATCTTGCTGGCGCTGGAGTTCATGACGACTGTAGTGTGCTTAACACTACGCTTGTTAGTTCAATTAATAGGCGAATGTTTACTGCAGTATTTTCAGTCTATGAAGCTACGAGCCTCACTTATACTTCTCTGATATATGGCAATCGTACTTAGTCTTCGAATAAAGCTGTGTGTGAACATTGTTTTTTTTTTTTGTTATAACGGCATGGACCACGACACCAATCGACGTGGGTAGGTGTAAACTAAATGAAATACATCCTACATAACCCAAGTACACCTCTCAAACATTTAGAGTAACAACGCGAATCTCTTTTTTACGAACTTTTGTTCGCGAAAGCATGGTATCTGAGCAAGTGTGAACTGTGTTTTACGGTACAGAAAAACAATATTTAAAATACAAATGTCTTCACGTGTATTTGTAAAGACTGGGTGTGTGTGGCTCCGGCACAGAATCCCTGCTTACGATAAATATTTTATATCTATAGCAAGTTACGTGGCGTTATAGTTACTTTAGCTACTGTACTTCGTAACCTGACTGTTGTTGCTTTATCGGCGTTTCTTGCCCCCGAGTGGAGTTTGCACGTGATGGGCACGACAATGAAATGTCCAAAGTGACATCCAAGTTTTGGTTGCGATTTATTTGAGTGCAGGAGTCGAGGCTTCCGAGAACAGGTGAGCCAGATGATAGTACAGCACGTGGACTCGGAAATAACACTTGTTTCCCAGTCAGCTAGGAATCGTTTTTCTTCTTTCAACAAATGATGTCAGATACCCAGATGACTGTACCGTGTACCCAAATTCGCGGCCATTGGCTGATTTGAGCATCGTGAGCTGCAGAGTTACCGTGACTACCGCGAGAGGATGCCACGTGCTCGCGTGCTCGCTCACAATCACATTGAGTGTAAACCGTGCGTTTGAAGTAAAAGCGAAGACAAAAGTTCTTCAGGTCGTGCCGCGCGTGTGGCGTGACTTTTTTCCCCCGTGCCATCGATCAGTGCTTAGCTTCCAGTGCGGTCGTCGGCAGGAGAGAAAGTAGAAAGAAATTACTCTGTGCGACATATCTAACTCCGCTCATACGTGACGGATTCTTAAAATTTTTGCAGTGGTTTAGAGCGAGCCGATTTTAAGTGAGCTGATTTTATCTTGGACAAAAGAAAATGTAATTACGTACGGTGTTACATTGGAATAAAAAATACTGTGTTGAAAAAAAGACGGTAGGAGTTTTTGCGCACTCTTCATTTTCAAGCTCTGCTAAGTTCACCGTGCTATAACAAGCGAGCGGGTCTGTCTCGCGCCAGTGCACTCAGGAAGCCCTCCGATAACAAGCGCTCTGAGTGCACCGGGCCAACGCGAACAGCTCGTACAGCCCATAGCTGCGCCGGCAGTGCTGCCCGTGCTGAAAGTTCGCTGGCTTAAAACTTTGCCCCGTTGATTTTGCTTTGAGGAATCTTGTTGGGGGGAAATTTGTCGTGCCTTTCGAAGCTCAACGGGGGTAGAGGACAATTTACGTTCGCTGACATAATAGACACTTCCAGCATGTTACAGAAAATATGGTAGGGTATGACGGTACCGCTCCTTCTTTCTCCGGTCGTTGACCTTTCGTTAGTGAAGGCACCCGAACACCACAAAAACAATTTCAAAATTTACTGTGAGGTCTCCGAACCTCGTTGTTGCCTGTCAGTCTACGCATTTTGTAAGAGAAACTTGTCTTTCGGAGGACGTATTGTCGCTGGGCCTGGCAGTGGCTTAATTACAACGAGCGGGAAAAGAGGGTTACCTCCGTGCTGCTTTACCTTATTTGCGTAACGTATTCCGTAACTTGCAGAAGTATTCTAATGGCGATTCCGAAGACAAATTGTGGCACGCTCTGTCATGAGTTCGTTGCGCTTCAAGAGAGTTCTTGTCGACAAGAAAATATTGATTTTTTAGCTCATAGGTAACTAGCACAAACACGAGACAAGCGAACACAAGAAGCCGCCGCAGCGTAAAGCCATACGGTGTGGGCTTTACGTCACGGAGGATCATTGGTGACGGTGCTCGGTTGCTGAACAGAAGGTCGCGGGTTTGATTTTGGCCGTGGCGGTCGCATTTCGAGGGAGGTGAAATGGTAGAAGTCCATGTACTATGCGATGTCAATGCACAATAGAAACAACCAGATGCTCGAAATTTCGCGAACTCTCCACATGTGGCGTCCCTCGTAACCATATCGTGGTTTTGGAACGTATAACACCAGATATCGTTTTTACTGTTATCCGGTGTAGCTGTTTAGACGTGTAATTTATTTCACGCGAACACCGGTCTCGAAAAACGTTTTGGTAGTGCAAATGCTGCTTTGACGACTTGGATGCGCAGCTCGCGTGATTTTATTGATTTATTTTTGCGATCAGAACTGATTATACCGAGCATTGGTGCGAGACGAGTGAATAGAAATGATTGATTGATTGATATGTGCGGTTTAACGTCCCGAAACCACCATGTGATTATGAGAGACGCCGTAGTGGAGGGCTCCGGAAATTTAGACCACCTGGAGTTCTTTAACGTGTACCCAAATCTGAGCACACGGGCCTACAACATCTGCGCCTCCATCGGAAATGCAGCCGCCGCAGCCGGGATTCGAACCCGTGACCTGAAGGTCAGTAGACGAGTACCTTAGCCACTAGACCACCGCGGCGGCGCGAGTGAATAGAAATGATCGCAAGTTCTTGAGGTGCAACGTCCACATATTGTGTCGCAACTTGTCTTTTGCCAGTTCCTCGAAGCAATGGAAAAGAAAGGTGAAGATATATTGCGCATAGGATCAACTGATAGTTTTGCATAGCCCATATTTATCCAGCCAAATCTCCGATTAGCTCGTACGGGACTGACAGGAGAGGGAGTCGGGGCTTTCCCAGGAACGGACGCGTCTCGGCGTCATCGTAGCGAAGGGCAAGCCGAATGACGCTGGAGAAAACGCGTTGTCACTGCCGAAGGAACGCAGCACGACCGGCCGCTCGAGGGAAGGGAGGGTTGCTGTTCCGTTGGCTTTATACGGCGTCACACCGTTTCTCGAGATTTACCCGAGCGGCAACACACGCGCTTATAGAACATCGTGCACGTCACTATAACCCTGGCGTGTGGCACAGCGGCCTTCCCCGTGCGGCTGCCGCACTGCTTCGGCGGCTACTTCCCAACATCCCCGTTTTTGCTTCATTCCTTCCCTGCTTTTCCCATCTCAACGGCATTCTCCTCTCTTTTGCGACGCGGCGCTATTGACTTTCGCGCGGCGCCCGCCGCTCCCTCCCTTTGCTCTCGGTGCATTTATGTGTGCTTCCCTTAACGCGTAGGTTTCTCGAGGAGTGCTTTGATCGCCTTTCTTTTATGTTTTTTTTCTTCTTCTTTCGCGTGTATTCAGCTTGGTGATATTTCTGCTTTTGCGCTTCAGTCTTTTCCGGTGTTTTTCTCTTCAGGGCTCTTGCACGTCGCAGAAAAGCGTGCACCGTTGCTAAAGCAGATTTAATGGTTAGAGTCAGGTAGTGATCGAGATGTCAGCCTATAGCTGGGTACGTTCGCTGATTGCAGCCAATGATGAAGACGTAGAGTTCCGGGCTGAGAATCGTGTGCCAGCGCAGCTTGACTTCGAGCTATATTAGAGGACTAATTGTGTCCTTGTGTATAAACTAGCATCTTATGTTCTTATTTTAAGATTACACGTGCATACGCACCTCTATCTTTCTCTGCGCACCTGTGAAAAACTTCTTGACTTGCATTAAATCCTGTGCTGCAGCAGCGAAGCCTACAATGTTTCGGTAGGGGGGGGGGGGGGGGCTTATGAGTGCAATTACGCTCTATTTATGCGCTTGCGTGCGTTTCTATGTGTACATGTCTGCACTACAAGTGCACGTATGCATGCAGCATAAGAACACATGTGAATGCAAAATTAAAATTGTTTGGCTGGGGGTGAGGGTTTTGAACTTGCTCTTGCGCCTTACGAAATGTGCGGTGTAAACGCTTTGTTCGCGTGTATTCGGGCTTAGCTTCGTGTATGCTACATAGGTGTATTTTATTGTCTAATTTCACGATACTGTGCAGTTTAATATTTTTTGGGGGGAGGGGGGCTTCGGAGGTGGATTGAAAGATGTTAATGGCGCTGAGGTAGGTAGCTGACTTCTGAATCCAGTGTACGTGAGCATGACACTACATTATGTGGATTTCTGCAGTAGCGGTATTGCGTTCGGACGGCGCAGGAGTGCGCCACTCGCATCCATGCGCACATCAACTTCCGTCTTCTCTGATTGGCCGGCCGGCGAGGCATGATTTAGATCGTGCCGTTAGACGCAGTGTCCGTAAAGTGCACGTAACCGTTTAAGTCGAGAGGACATTAAGGTGAAAATATTCAGACGTTTTAAATTCATCAACCGTACACTGAGAACTCCATTGTTGTGTGCACTGTTGTATAACTGTAATTATGTTAAATGTGTGTCATATGTTTGTTTGTAGAAATGATAATCATTGTCGAAAGCTTAACTTTTAATTTCTGCTCTGTAATATCCCCACGTGACGTCATGAATCTCAAAGGGTATTTTGCCGCATGTTGGCGACATATGGGTACAACAAAATTTCCTGAAACTAGGCACGTTGGCTCCCGCACAAGGCAACGCACTGTATTTTTGCTGATTAGAATTACGTAGGCCTTACTAGACGCCTTCAAAATTATGACGTCACATCGATTGGAGCGCGAACATCAAGGTGGCGTCGCCGTGCGCATTTTCTTTTCGTGATCTTTCTCGCTTACCAAGTCTGTTCTCCCAGCAAACGTGGTGTCTTTGTTATGGGGAAAGATTATTTATTCAATTTTATTTACAACATATGGCAGGTCCACAGGGCAGAGGCTTACTAATATGAGCAAAGTCGTTTTTGCCATTAGTGTCCCTTTAACACTGTTCATATTTTCAATGTTTTATTCATGTCATGTGGTCGTGACGTTGACGAAAGCAGTGGTTGACGTGTTCTATAGGCGCAACTTTTTATTTGGGCAAACCTGCGCCGGTGTATTGGTTACTCTAGCGGAATGCACTTCGTACGATAGCGCGTGTATTTATACACGCGCTATCGAAAGTTTTAGCGTTATCGCAAGGTCTTGGGAAAGTTTTCGATAAAACTTGACCATTCGCGTGCTGTGCTTAATCATAACAGAACGATCTCAGGCAACCGGGAAGCTTCACGAACATTACGGCGTGGTCTGCGTCGATCATTCCTAACAGTTTCTTTTTGTTTTTGTGGGCGAAACTCGAATACGTCGAAATGAAACAAGAAACGGGTGTGACAGTGTTAATGAGGCTGCAGCACATAATCACACGCTCCAGAATAGTTGCGGAACGTTGTTCTCGCTTCTTCGGATCAATACAGTGGCCTGCCGTGGCTTTAACAGTACTGCACGCTTTTTTGTCACTTAGGAGGAGGAGAGGGAGAGATGGGACAAGAGGGGTCCTCGTTTTCCCTGGGTGTCGACAACTGCCGAAGAGGAAAGAATGAAAGGGGGGGGGGTAAGGGAGGGGCGTCATTGATGTTCGCGGAACGGCATCGGCTCGCAGTGGAGCTTTTTATTAACTTGCGATATATGTGTCCTCTAGGAGGAAGGAAGGAGAGGGAGGAAGGCCTAGCAAGAAAAAGGCGATGTTGCTATCGCGAGCACAATCCTTCGATCCTTCGACCGCCGCCGTCTCTTGGCGTTCCACGCCGCGCTCGCGCACCGTCGTCTTTCTTTCCTCCATATCGGTGCTCCCTCTTTCTCTTCCCTTATTTTTATCCCCATTTACACTTTTCTTGCTCCCGGCTCCGTGTCCGGTAGCTTTATTTTCGCGTTTGACGTCTGGTTCTTGCTTTTTAGATTCGAAGAAGCTCTTTGACTAGACTCTGTAACGCTGTCCCTCCGTACACCCCGCGCTGCGCATGCTCGTGTGGGCCCAGGAAGACACCCACAAAACTGTCGCTCCCCTCCCTCTCTCTCGCTTCGAAAGGCGTATGCAGACATGCAGCGTCTGCTTCTAAAAAAACTGACTGCTCGCGCTGCACAACCATTCACTGACCACTCCGTATATGTAGGCGCTGGATCGTGCTTTCGGAATTCAGTCATAGACGTCTTTACTTGGCATTCGCTTGATGAGCGCTAGCGTCAACGCCGCCGCCATTGTAAGCGTTAGCACCCGCTGCGTCGCATCTACACATGATTCCCTTTATCGGTAAATTTTCAGTTTTTTTTACTGTTTATCAAAAAGAACTAATTTTTTTCTATCGTTGAAATGGACTTTATCCTACATGATTTTATATGACAACCATTTTTTTTTGTATCAATGCAGACATTAAAACTCGAGATGGCTTTCTATTCCCGTGATACCCACCGGAACTTTGCTTGAATGCTTGATTGCCTTTTTTTTTTATACTTTCCCGCGCTTCTAGTTCGCTCTCATCGGCTCTGCTCCATGTGGCAATGCCAGATTACGCGGTTCTGCGCAGGCGTGGTGGCGCCTCTCAGCCCTCGCTCGAGTGGCGGTTTCAGCTTCCCTTTAAAGTTATTTCAGAGGTTTGTACAGGCCAGTACAAGAGGAAAATGGCCACTTGTCGCAGCGGCGATTTGCTGCCGGCTCCGCGACAAGGAGGACCGAACTTTTTGGTGCCCATTACGTACGTTGTCGACCGAAATTCCCCCCCTCCCCCCTTCTGCAGTGACTCCGATCGTGCTTCGTGGTAGATAAGAGGCCCAGTGTCGGCATCGTTTGTTCTCGACATTGACAAAGTTTGTACACCGTGTATTGTGGCTATCGGCTTAAGCGTGGGCGGGCGAACCTCGCGAGAATTCGATTTCGTTGGGAAGTCTGCTCAGCTAGCGGCAAACAATAATGGCGAACGCAAGCGCAGACACTTGTGCTGAGTGATATCGAGCACTGTTTAGAGCGGTTTTAGATTTCCGTTACAAAGAACGCGAAAATTAAGAGAATTGTTCTGTCGGCGGGCTTACTATAGAAGTTAAATGGACACTAGATAAAAAATGAATCGATTTATATTTACAAACTGCACTCTGAGAACTGTAATGCCACAAGTTTCTCTGCCATAAGTTCATTTTAGCCGAGAAAAATAAAGTTCAAGTTTTCGTTTTAAATTTCGCACCGAGATCTTCGCACGTGACGTAACAAGTGTCAAAATGTGTTTTTCGTATTTTCGCTACACTGGCTCCATGAAATTTTATTGAAGTTCGTATGCTAGGTCGATGCGACCCACAGATGACAGCGTATACTTCAATTTTATTCTCTACAAGCTACGTGGGAACGAGCAGATGCCCTCAAAATTTACTTTGTCACGGTGTTTGGTGCGCGAATCTCAAGGGTGTCTCCGCTCGAATTTGTTTTTGTTCTTTTTTCGTGCGTTTTCTTGCTTACCGAGCTTCATGAGTGGTGTTTTCGGGATTGTGATGTTATATTTTACTAATATGCGAAAAATCGTTTTGCTGTTTAGTGTCCGTTTAAGCCGATTCTGCGGTTTTCTTGTTGTTTTTTTTTTCAAGGCAAAATCATGAAATTCTGAAATAAAACGCGGGAATCGACCACGGTGTCAACACATTGATGCGAAAAATCATCATGTGAAGATGTTATTACGACATCGCGTGACGTCATCACGAGGTCGCGTTGTAATCCGGACGTTGTCTGGTTATCCGATGTCGTGACGGTCTGTAAGTTCAAAACCTCAAAAGTGGCGCAATGGACAGAGGTGAACCATTTGTTTGAATATGTGTCTACGTAAACACTGGAGAATTCGGGTGGTGTGTGATCTGTTTTCTATTCGAGGAATTTGTATTTCGAGGAGCGATGCGAACAGAACGGATGATTGGAGCCGGTCGTAATATTTGACGTTGCGCCTAGTAAATCCCGTTTTAGAAAGACTTGCCTCGAGGCATTGTATAGATAACTGATGGCTGCATTCACATTGGAATGCAGCATTGTATAAATCGCAGGAATATCTCTTTGTTTTTTAAAACCATATTTTCGCGTTCTTATCTTTCAGATTGAAAGCATTGTTTGGGACTTTTGCTGGCTTTCCTCATTTACGTTCCTGAGATTATGTTGGTTGTTTTGTTCATTTTTGAAAATTTTGTGTCGCTGCACATTATCTTTCACCACTAAATAATTTTTTCTTTAGTTGTTGCATCACGGGCGAGGAGCAATTGAAGCAGTGGACTTAGCGTTAATTCTCCGAATGGCTTCGTACATTACTTGTAGATGTGTAGGTCAGACTTGAGCGGAAGTTTCTGTGGTCGGGTGTGGTTCTTATGAGTGACGCGTCAACATGCTGAGCTTCGGGGTCGCTTTTTGAATAGCGCTAAGCAGATGTTCGCAGTTTACATAGATACAATCAGCAGGCCTGTCCACGCTTAATAGTCGCGGCCTCCGGGATCGGCTCCTGCAGCACACAAAAATGATGTGCTGCCCGAGCAGCTGGTGAAGGTCGTGGTAGACTGAAAAAGAGCGCCAATGTTGTGTACTTTGTATTTCATGGCAAAGTTGGGTTGGATCGCCAAGTAAGGAATTCATGGCGGCAAGAAGACAGGAAAGAGATGCACGAGTAGCTAGGCATTAAGTCACGTCGAAGGTAAATATATAGCTGGCCGCCACGGTGGCGTATCGGATACTGTGCTCGGCTTCCACGGTGGTCATATTTCAGTAGAGGCAAAATGCTAGAGGCCCGTGTACTGTGTGATGTCATGTCAGGGCACGTAAAACAACACCATGGAGTTGGTCGAAATTTCCGGAGCCATCCAATCCCGGTTGCGGCGGCTGCATTTCCGATGGAGGCGGAAATGTTGTAGGCCCGTGTGCTCAGATTTGGGTGCACGTTAAAGAACCCCAGGTGGTCGAAATTTCCGGAGCCCTCCACTACGGCGTCTCTCATAATCATATGGTGGTTTTGGGACGTTAAACCCAACATATCAATCAATCCGGGGCCATCCACTGCTGTGTGATCATAATCATCATTATGATTAGATGCCTGGCATCTTTTAGTCGAGTTCAGTCTGTTGTGCGGCGGGATCACCCTTATCGCGCATGCGCGTCTGCTCCCATATCTCTTTCTTCCCTTTCGCTCCCCCTTCCCTCGCTTCGCAATGCCGATGCAGGCAGCGTCTGCCAGCGAGTTTCTTGATTGAAAAAAGAACAGATTGCTGGCAGTGCACAGCCGTTCACTGGCGACCCCAATATATATAGGTACTGGATTTTACCTCCAAGGTAGTGCTGGTTAGAAATTTCTCCTGTCCGTGTTTCGCAGCGTGCGCGTTAACTAAAGGCGGACGGCGGGTCTCCGTGTCCAATCGGAGTCTTCTGTCTCTCATTGTCTATTAGCAGCGATTGGAATGTTCCAGTAGGAAACACTGGTCCATCCATGCGTGCTTTGTGCCTCGCCAGGTTTATTACCTGCGCAACGACGCCACAAGCGCCAGCGTCAACGTCGCCGCCAGGTAAGCGTTAGCGCCCGCTGCTTCGCATCTAAAGATGGTCCTCTTTATCGGAAGATGCAGCAAAATTATTATTATTATTATTATTATTATTATTATTATATAGGTAGATAGATATATAGATACAAACAAACGCTTGAAGTTTTTTTGATTCGCTAAGAAATGTTTCGCTTTTAACAAAGTGCTACCAAATGAGTGGAAAAGAGAAAAATGAAATAAGCACACGAGCAAAGCATGCGGCTCCTTAAATTTTTACTCGTGACGTGTTGTACAGTCTCGCATCGCATCACTTTTTCAGCAGCAGCTTTTCTCGTCGACCGCTGTCCAAGGAGAATTTTTTGAACTACCAGACAATTACCATCCGGTGTATGCTGGAAACGGAGCCCAGAGGTATAGAGAGAGGTTTATTATGAGAGAAGCGAAGCCCCAATTTAGCAGAAACTGTTCATCGCCACGGGCAGCCAGAACTTTCTGTAAAGAAAGTGCATCGCGGGAGCAGCCGCTTCTGCGGGGATGCAATTTTACGCGACGACTATCAAAGCGAACAACAACAACGAAAAAGATATATTGTCGCACGAATCCGCTGCATACTCTCCTCGATTCTTATTTTTCGATCGCCTCCAGTAATTTGTTTTCTCGAATGCAATATGAGTGAACTTAGAACAGAGAGTCCCTGCTTTCGTGTCTCGTAACTACGCTCCGCCTTTAGCAGCTCTCGCCGTAGTTTACAGTGCGGACAGTAGATGAATAGTTTGCGCCAAAGAACAGCTGCGAACTTTAATAAACGCACCCTCGTCGAAGGAACTGTTTATACTTTTACTTTTCAGCTCATCAATACAGGAACGCACTTGCTATATATCATCAGCTTTTCTTTACAGTCTTCTGCGCCACCCCGTCGTTGATGAAGAAAAACTGTCTGGCGGCACTTACGTAAAGACATACCCTCATCGTGGCAGTTACAAAGAACATGCATATTTCTGGAGTTAAAAAAAAAGAAGGGGGAAGAATATTAAATGCCGTTAGAAGCGAAGCTGACGGAGAAGATGCATCGCTCGCTTACTCGAAGCTGATCTTCCTGAGCTCTCTCGCAACAGCTCGCCCTTCAGTTACTCAGCGAGAGCTTTTAATGTATAGGTGCCATCCTCGAATCGCGGCGCAGCTGAATTTTTCTTCTCTCTCTCTCTCTCTCTCTCTCTCTCTCTCTCTCTCTCTCTCTCTCTCTCTCTCTCTCTCTTTCGTGTTTTATCGTCCCACGTTTATTCGCATTGTCTCGCGAGGCGTATAATTGTACCGTTCGCTTCTCTCTGCTGCATGTCTTTGTTTGACTCGAGAGTTGAGCGAAGAGATAGCGTTCGTGATGAGTCAATGCTCTCGTATGCTGTTTAAATATTGAGTTAAACTTTATGCGTTGTCTGTGTCCACCAGCGGTACTAGAATTGGCTGTATTATTTCTGTATGTTTTGGTTACTTGGACGTTTCTTGTTGTGTAGAGCAACTTTACTCATGATGATAAATGACTGTGTCGGCATTGATCGGTCCATCTATGTCCTCTACTATCAGATTGGCATAGACTGACGACAATAGAAACTACAATTTCTTACATTTCAGTTAACTTGAAACTTGTAATTATTACCTAAGTAGATATCAAAAATGACTCGTGTAAGCTTGTTCAACATTTCATGATACTATTCTCTGTAATAACCTGGAAGGCGTGACGTCATTCGAAACCCATTGCTGTATAAAGGAGCGCTAAAGATGAGGATCTAGGCAAAAAAAGTGACAGGTTTAATGACACTTTCAGATTAATCAGAAAAGAGGAGCGAGCGTAGTGCTCGTGTGTTATATCTTCATATTTTTTTAAGTAACACAGTAAAAGCTTGTTAATTCGGATATCATGGAGCTGAAAAGAAGTATCCAAATTAACGTAGTACTGAAATGTAGAAAGCATCAATAAAAGAATAAAAAGGTGTCCATCACATCAGTGATCTTTACTTCTTGGCAAATATGTAAACCTGGCCTTATTTTGCATAATAGCAGTGTAAACACCGCAATTTTTACAATCCTGAGACTTTATTCTCAATGTTACTTGGTGCTACAGGGCTGTGTACCCTTGATTGATATGTGGGGTTTAACGTCCCAAAACTACCATATAATTATGAGATACGCCGTAGTGGAGGGCTCCGAAAATTTGGACCACCTGGGGCTCTTTAACGTGCACCGAAATGTGAGCACACGGGCCTACAATATTTCCGCCTCTATTGGAAATGCAGCCGCCGCAGCCGGGATTTGAACCCGCGACCTGCGGGTCGGCAGCCGAGTATTTTAGCCACTAGACCACCGTGGTGGGACGGCTGTGTACTTTTATTTTATCAATGAAGGAAAGAAGTAAACATATAAGGGCTCGTTTTTCTTTGTTAGAGATACACACGTGCACATTTATACACATATACCCCACGAAGCACATTGACCTATACAGATATGCCCCATAAAATGAACGGCGAATGACCGCCGCAGTAGCTTTGTTGATAGAACATCGGACGCGTTATTCGAATGTTGCTCACTTGGTCCTTGCACGACGAAAGTTATTTTTTCGTCCTCTTTTGTTTCTTCACATTTACATTACAATTGCTACTAATGACATCCCACATACTTTCATTGGCATCATTGTCTGCATGTTTCCATTATTATCTTATCCCAGTAAGTATCGTAACTACCACCACTCGCTCTTGACGATAGTTCACTGGCAGAGAAAATGGCTGGCCGCTGATTGTTTTTCCTTCCCGACGTAGCAAACGTCTTCTCTGCCAGCGTACGAACTGTCGTTGAAAGCTCTTCATCAACTTTCACAAGTTGCGACTCTTGGGACTTGCACTTGCGTTGCATAAAGTTAGAACGAAACTGCTGAGAGCCGAATCCGCATGCATGTGTACGAAAACGTTGTCACTAGCTGATGAAGACAGCGATGTGGCCAGCGCCACACCGTTTCGCTTGTCTGCGAACGCTGTTTTCTCTCTTTTTTGTTTTTAGGTGCGATGCAGCCTATGGCCGAGTTCAATCCGGTGTGCGTAACCACCCATACACCACGCATGCGCAACAGCTCGCCCAAGCGCTACCAGAACGCGCTCTCGCGCTAGCGCGTTAAGGCCTGTGCAAGGAGCTGCATAAGTGGCTGTGTAAGAGTCAGTGGTCTTTACCCCTTACACTCTCTCAGCAGTCACTCGATGGCGTCGGGGAATGAGATTATGCAGATGCGCATTGAACCCACGTGCTCCCGTGATGAACGGAACTTTAGGTCGACCCATGCACTGCTTCGCATGCTACTGATGGTTTCGTGTTCTGGACGATGCTTTGTGTGTGTGTGTGTGTGTGTGTGTGTGTGTGTGAGAGAGAGAGAGAGAGAAAGAGAGAGAAAGCCTGACGCTGCTTTCCCGCTGTCCCTTGCAATCGAGGCAGGACTGAAGGCTTGAGCCCCTACCATTACCGATATTGCCTGTATTCTTTTGATTTAATATTTGTCGTAGCATATGCGTATCGAGTTAGTTATGCATGCCATGGTCGCAGTCGACTGTCTCCTGTGGAGTGAGCTAATTAATGAGCTACGCTCCATTCGATGCGTCTAATTTCGCTTTGCCGAAAAAGAAAAGGAGAAAACTATTAAGCCGTAGCCTTCCGTGACCCTGAGCTTACTCCGGCGATTTTCTCGCGCTAATTGATTCGCCGCTGCAGTTTCGTTGCTCATCTACTTTTTCCTCTCCCATGTCTCGCCATCTCCGTGTTCATTTTATTTGTATTCTCTGGTTTCTTTCATACTGCGCGTCCGGTTTCTTTTATTCTTGGTCCACTGTCGCCTCCACGCTGCCCTTGTGCGGAGGTGGCTCAATTCGCGCTTAGCTGACGGGCAGTGCCGGCCGTGGTTGTTTCCTCTCGTGGGTTAGGTCTTTTGCAGATCCTTCATTTCGCTCGTAATTCTTCAGCATCTGATTTGCCGTTGTATAGGGTGTAGAGAGCTTCAGAGTTCAACTACGCAACTATTTAAAAGAAGACCCGGTTGAATAAAAAGACAAGAAGGTCGACCACAGGAGAATAAAAATGTTTTGTCGCTTTGGCACCGAGTATGGGAAACTGGTTCGCAAGTTCTGAAACGTTCTGCCCCGCCGCGGAGATCTAGTGGCTTAAGTACTCGGCTGCTGGCCGGCAGGTCGCGGGATCGAATCCCGGCGGTGGCGGCTTTATTTAAGATGTAGGTGAAAATGCTGTAGGCCCGTGTACTGTTACGTTTGGGCCGGCAGTTCATCTGGGCAGACGCCATTGTGCGTAAGCCGGTCTGCTATGGGGGATTCTTTCAACCCCATCGGCGCCCAGTCTGCAAGACGCTGTCCTGTAGATGTTCCAGGAAGCAGTCGGGTCTCAACGAAAGCTTCGTGAGACAATCCTTTATTGAACGGGCTCGAACAGCGTGGGATGGCGCCACTGTGGCTGGTCTCATTAAGTCAATCTCTAGACTCGGCTTTTGTCATCTACGCGAGGCCATCGCAACGCACAGACAGCCCGGAAGCGAGGGAACGCGTCGAAGAAGCCGTTCTCAGGGATTGAGCGTTTGGACTGCCATGTTCGAGAGGGTTCTGGAAGCCAGAAGCTGAAAGCAGCCGTGGACCGCTGCTGACGTTGGGGTCAGCGTCCATCTCTCCGGAGGAGCCTCTCCGTAATCTACCTTTTCGTCCTGCGGAGCCTTCAAGGCGGGGGCCGGTCGCGTCATTGTGTGATGCCCTCGTGCTAGCATTGGACCGTTTTGCCTAGCCGAGTGGTGCAATATCTGCACCCTTTCTGGTGGGTGGACCATTGAGACTTCGTCACCTGATTTGCGGCGAGAGTGCTCACCGCCTTCTTCGGACCTCCGTGTAAGGAGACGGCGGGCTATTAAAGCCGAAGCATTTTTGTAAATAATAGCTGAATGATGCGCTGAATCATGAACTGAATCTGCTGTGCATGGCTGAATCTGCTGAATCTCTGTACAGTTCCACCTTTCAACTATCATGTAAATAAACCTTCGCTCTATCTCTCTTAACGCGTCCCCTCTCTTGCGAGCATCGGCTATGTGGATGACAGCGGGGTGCCAGTTACCGTGAAGATACCCGCCGCACCTGCCATCAACCTTCGACCCTTGACAGTACTCAGATAAGGGTGCGCGTTAAGGAAACCCAGGTGATCGAAATTTCCGGAGCCCTCCACTGCGGCGTCTCTCATATTCATATGGTGGCTTTGGGACGTTAAACTTAACAAATCAATCAATCAATGAATCAATCAATCAATCAATCAATCAATCAATCAATCAATCAAACGACAGCCTGTTTTATTCTACTTAAGATAAACTTGACAATGAGCTAGGTGTTTAGAATGATCAACGTTTTGCGAGCTAATTTTACGAAACAAGAACTGGAGGCATGATTGAAAGACGTACAAAACAATTGAGCGCGAAGTAACAACTGTTTAAATAGCTAGATAAACATAATGAATACACATCAACCACACGCGTACACAGAGCTGCCTAAGGCTACATGTGGCTGATTTTGCTGATAATGGCAGCAAAATATTCAGAGCGTTGGCCTATGTCGACAACCGGCCGTTTACAAACTTCCTGATATCGACTAGTAAACGTCGTCCGTGAGTCTTTCTCATCTGCAGAATATTAGAAACCTGTTGCGCATGGCTTCAGTGCTATCTTCCTTAATGATTTTCTTCTTCTGGAAGCCTCGGTTCTCTGTTCAGAGTTCGTGCAGATTTTATGACGGTAGCATTCACCGTCCGTGTTAACTACGCAGATAGTGCCACAGGCAGTTTGCCTATTGGGGCGGTGTTCAATGTTTCCTTATAGTTCTGCTAGAATGAAGCTCTGCGCCTTCACTGTTCTTTTTCTTTTGTTTGGAGGCTGTGCGCAGCCATTAATTTTCATCCTGCTTTGATTTCATTGTATTTGATCAAGACACGTGAATAATTTTGCATAATAAAATTGCTTGCGTGTCTTGTTCGCAACGTCGCACAGGAAGTTCGCGATGGCTTGCCAATCAAATTGTGATCGGGAATAGGCTTTGCTGCTTTCGGATGGTTAAATATATTTTACGTTTACGTTTGTTCATTTTCGGAACACACAAAGCGTGAGAACGAAGTGTGGCTGCAGTGCACGGTGACTCATTTCGATGGTACTTATACAGCGCGTCCTTACACTGCTCGAGTAATAATTTAATTATTATCGAAAGACTCACTTGGACCCGTGTTGCCTAAATTTTAATTGCGTGCGTTTTTAGTCACTACGGTGTTTGACATGACGAGTTAGGATTCTTCATTATGTGTTGGAACGAAACGATGAACACCATTTCCCACTTTAATATGGTCAGAATTTTAATCTATGTGTGCCCAGTGTCCTACATGTTCGACACTTTTTTGGTTTCCTTGACAATCGCTGCTACTTCAGTTGAAGACTAGATCCACGTATAGCGAATCGGAGAAGTGTCTGTCCCGTACGCTATAGCTTACACATTGCTTGGCCTTACTACCGCCACGTACGGACTGCTTCGTCCCGAGTGAAGTGTACTCTCTACGTTACGACCTTTTCTTTGTCTTCGAATAGTTGCCGAAACCCTTGCAGTCTGCCGCTCAGGCAAAGAAATGTTCGGTAGCTGTGACCATACTGTTGTCCCTAATTTCAATTGGACAAGGTGTGCTTACTGTCATGAGAGAACAACTCGGTGCAAATGGTGCTGAAAACGGTGTTGCACCTAGGTAACAGTGAACAAAATTATTGCATGTTTTGATGAGCTGGAAGGTACCTCATTTGTGACTCAAACATTTGTTCTCTCAACTTTAACGATTTTGGACATGGGTCAATACCCAAATCGACTCGCCTTTTTCTTATTCTTTGGTAGCTTATATACTTTTAAAAAGGTTTCAGCGATGTGTTATTCGCTGGCCTTGAAAAACGCGGCGCATAGCACAGCAGCTCGTGGGACCTGTCCAGCGTGGCCATGAAAAATGGTATGAGCCGGAATTGAACCCAGACATTTGCGTGGTTTAACACAGCCATTCTTGCGCTGGGCGGGTGATGAGTCTTTTCAAGACATGTAAAAGTGCGTAGCAGCAGCTCAGAACCGCGCCAGGCGTCGTCACACCGTGTAGATTGCGTAACGAGTGCGTGGTTGAGAGCTGCCGACCTTTTCCAACAAACCGAGCCGTAATTGGTCATCGTCAAGTCATCATCATTGTCGTTGTTATCATTAGCAGCAGCCAGAACACCAACAAAGTGCAGGTGCTTAATATCTGATCGTGACGAATGATGATGATGATGATATAACCACACTGGATAGCTTTTACCTTTAGCTCGTCTTACGCGAAAGCCTGCTTGTCTGTTTTATCCGTAATAATGGCTCCTACGCACTGTAGTGGATTGACCAAGATGGTTGTGGTTAAAACAATTGTAAACCTTAAGTGAGAAATGCCTCGCATGGAGACCCTCTCATTTTTGTTTTCCTTTTCTTCTTTTCATTGATTTGGATTGTAATCTTGATCTTGTTTTTCTTGTTCGAACGCTTTTTTTTTCTTGTTCTTCACCGTCAGTGTGAATTACTACTCGGCTGACGGATTTTTATCGAGTTTATGTGCGACAGCATGACCCAGCAGAAGCTCCTCGCAATTCGAATGTGAAACTTTGACGAACCCGACGAAATCGCACTTGGCCTTCAATGGTGCATAACGTCTGCTTCGGGGAAACTCCGTCACATCTTGCGCTCGCAAAGCCTAACAAGCGCCGTTACTGTATGGTATTGCGTTATTAAGGGTAGTCTGATTGCACGCGAACACCGCGGACGGCCCTCTCTGGTGAGGGAAATAGTAGTTCCTCCCCTATTTCGGATTCCTCTTTGCTCCCTGTCCCGACGTTTTATAAGTAATGCAATTTGAGACTCCGTGCCGAAGAATTGCGACGACGTCGCCGGGGGTCTCTCGGGATTGTGTTGCGTGACGCGAGATTGTGTGCAGTGCCTTCGGAACTGTAGCCGTGCTTCGATACGGCCGCAAAATCGAAGACGTTGCCGAGATGACGCGTAAATTTTTTTTATTGATATGATGTAGAAAGACATGTTGGCGCACAAACAAGGCGCCGGCTACATCTAGCTTATCTCTTGAAGAGATCGAGCGTACAGCGCTAGAGATAAGTGTACAAACAGTATGATAATAATATCTGGCGTTTTACGTTTCAAAACTACGACATGATTATGAGAGACACCTTGGTCGAAATCTCCAGAAATGTTGACCACCCAGGGTTCTTTACGATTTCGTTAAATCAGGCTAATTAGTTATATATGATCGAAAAATGTAATAGTGCAAAAAATGACGGACCAACACACAAACGAGCGCTGACTTTAAGATTCACTGACATCGCACAGCACGTAGAAGTCTGGCGTTTCGCCTTCATCGAAATGTGACCGCTGAAGCCGGGAGTGAACCCGCGACCTTCGGGCCAGCGACCTTCGGGCGGACGTACAAACAGTATTGCGTGCAAAGTAAACTCATTAGCACACATATACCGAAAATCACGAACACACATATCAAACGGTAAAACACACCATCATAACGGTAAAAAATACTTTTGAAACGCGAATGATAATTGTGCATCTAATAATGCCTCTGGTTATCATGTCAATGAATCCGCGCATATGGGTAACAGAAGTCTACGCGTCATAGATATGATGACGGTTTTATGGTATTATAAAACGATTCATATAATTATTAGAAGAAACATAAGAGAAGTGATTCGATGTGATGTTGGAATAGATTTCTTAGTAATCGCCAGAAATACCGCTTTCCTCAAGAACAAGTTTTAACGGATTTAAACTGTATGCCCGTAAGGCTCTGGAAGACCACGGGCCCAGAACTTGCTTCATACTGGGCGTTATGTGGTCTAATGTCATCAGTTCCGGCTCAGTACGGCGTCTCGGTGTGTCGTGACGGGAGCCGTGATGCGTATACTGTCTTGCGTTCAGCGATGGCCATTCATTGCGGCCGTGTTCGGCTGGATTCGGCGTATGCGATTCCTCAACATGCATGCACGCTGCAATGCAGTCGACGAAAGGCAGTGACGTAAAAGATGACGCAACTTGTGGCATTGTCGAGATGACTGTGTATGAGTTTTCTGTGTGTCGTTATTTGTGTCTTGAGAAAGAATGGTTTCGCTATAAGGAGTTTGTTATGCCAAGCATCATCATTTGTTTATTGCTTGCTTGCTGCCTGCCTACTTGACGGACGTAACAAATTCGCGATTTCATGAAACGTGTTCAAGGAAGAAGTCAAAGCGGACGTGGGAACCTGAGATAATGTTAAAGTCTATATTTCATATATCGACGTTTCTGGCGTCTTTTCATTAGTTTGATGATAAAAAATGTACTTAAAACGATGAATGATGAGAAAAATCACAGTAGCCTTTTATCAAATACTAAGAAAGTGCCTGGTACGTAGTAAGCTTTTTTTTTTGCGGATATGTCAAAATAATTTCCGAAGCGCTTGTGTAATAGATATATTCGTAATAGATGGATTCGTTATTGTTGTAGAAAAACACTCTCGAGAAGAGCTCAGGTAATATTACGGTTGAATCACCCCATAATTTCGAAGTGCCGCGCCAATACAGCAACACACTTTCGGGCCGCCTTGTCGTAAGCTTCAGTGCACGCAACTGTTGTGACCCCGTGGGATGTGGCTACACTTCAGTCTCCCCACGGAACGGCGAATCCTGTTTCCTAACGCCGGATGCGGCATTGGCTTGGTCAGAGGCCGTCCTGTTGTGCAGTCAGCGACAAATTTTCGATTTTGGGACGAGGCAGGTCTACGTGCGCTGACCCCAGAAACTACGAGCTGTCTGTCCGAGCTTTTGTCTGTTGTGTTTTGCATGCATATACACATTTCTTTTTCCCATCTCGCTATGGCATTCGTACGAAAGGCTCTCGCTCTTCTCCGTCCTACGAGATGTACTTGCGAGTCGCCTCGCGTAACGACCGATTTTTCGGAACGGAGCAACGCAAGCGTTCCGAAGTTAGAAGGCGAAACATCGTTCACTGCTCCGTCAACGAAAGATTTGTTCAATTTCGAAACCGAGAATGTGGATGGCCCGAGGTTGTCTGCTCTGAACACGGAACAAAATTTCGCCCTATATTTGTGTACTTATGTAAACTGTACTGAAAATCGGAAGGATATGCTTGCCTTCTTAAATTTTGCGTTACATCGAGTCCTGCTGTGGACGTGGCAAAGGTTTTTTCATTTCTTCTACCATGGTGGTGCAAAGGCGGGATAAAAATTGGGCGCACCTATTTTGTACCAAACGTGAATTCTGTGAGAGGAATGTAACATGAATTTAACGCAAATATAATTTTGGCTGGTTGTCACTGTGACTGATCTAAAAAAAGAAACCGAGAATCATCAGCCCTTCTGATAATTTAACTCATTTGAATGTTGAGAAGAAAATGGAAGGGGGTGGCATATTTTTGTAAAAAGCAGTGCAGAACACGCAAATATTGACAAACATTGGCAAACTTTGGCAAACTTTCCAACTATAATTAATCTTATGGAATGTAGTGTATATTTATGTCGAATAGGTTTATATATAGAGTGCTGTTGTGCATCTTTCCGTGGCAGTTGTCTGCCTATTCCTTTCTTATTTCCTCGTTCTTCTTGTCTGTATCCTAACCAATTAATAATAATAATAATAATAATAATAATAATAATAATAATAATAATAATAATAATAATAATAATAATAATAATAATAATAATAATAATAATAATAATAATAATAATAATAATAACGACAACAATAAATAATAAAAAATAATGTGCGAGAAAAGTTATTCTGAACACTTCGGTTCTAAATAAGCGCCGCCATTGTGAATGAAACTATATTTTCTCTCTATATCATTTTTACTAAATCATGTGGTAGCACGTTTCATCCGTATGTACATTTTCACTTCTACTCGATTGCTGAAGGTTGAAATCTTTAATGAGGTCAGTAAATCAACTATTAACTTGTGTTAGTCTCCTGCGCAAGGCAACTGGCGCGAGGTTGGCGGGGGGGGGGGGGGTCAGAAGATGATCGTTATATGTATTCATCAGATAAGAAAAAGCAAGCAAACCGAGCTGCCGAGCTCTCGGAGAAATGAAACATTGTACGTTATACTGTGTGACTCCTGAATAGCTACGTAACTACACACCATTTCAGGTGTCGTCGTTGCAACAAATAGTGTAAGAGAATTTTCGTTGAAGTCGTAAGGACATACGACACATACGCCCCACTGGCGTAGATGCCATCGTGCCATGTGTCACACGCCTGTAAAGCTAGTTTCTCCTTTATCAAACTCGTTTTACAGAGAAGTATGCTTATTAGGGTGTCGTCCGTTTCGGGGTTTGCTTTCTTATTAAATGTGAAACATTTCTTCGCGAACTTCGGCGATTTTGATCGTATCTATCTATCTATCTATCTGTCTGTCTGTCTGTCTGTCTGTCTGTCTGTCTGTCTGTCTGTCTGTCTGTCTGTCTGTCTGTCTGTCTGTCTGTCTGTCTGTCTGTCTGTCTGTCTGTCTGTCTGTCTGTCTGTCTGTCTGTCTGTCTGTCTGTCTGTCTGTCTGTCTGTCTGTCTGTCTGTGACTTTTAGCTCTCCTGACGACTTCGATAACGTTATCGATACCAAAGTTTGTATCGCATAACATGACTGTAAGACGAGCATAAGTGACCAGTCATAACATGAAAATCATCACATGTATGTCATGAATGTCATGATTAACATTTCAAGGTATTGCTGCTCTTGCGGTGGTTTCGTTCACGGGACATATTGCAAAGCTGATAGAGTCTGATGCAAATGTGTGGCGAACATAAATAACAGACCTTAATGTGCAAATCAGGACATGCATGTTATGTGTGTCATGAATACACGCCGCGCTCATGGTTGTTTCGCTAGCTTCACGTATACCAAATGTGCTATTACGTGACGTGAATAGATGACGATGGTAAATGAGGCGTCCAAAAATGAGGATCATGAAATGCGTGTCATGTAAAATATGACTGCATGCTACGCTCATAGCGTGCTCGTGGCCGTTTCGCTTGCTCCGCATATACCAAATTTGGTATCTCGTGACGTGAATAGAGAACGTAGGTAAGTGACACGTTCGAACATGATAATCATGACATGCCCCGCCGCGGTGGTCTGGTGGCTAAGGTATTCGGCTGCTGACCCGCAGGTCGCGGGATCGAATCCCGGCTGCGGCGGCTGCATTTGCGATGGAGGCGGAAATGTTGTAAGCCCGTGTGCTCAAATTTGGGCGCATGTTAAAGAACCACAGGTGGTCGAAATTTCCGGAGCCCTCCACTACGGCGTCTCTCATAATCATATCGTTGTTTTGGGACGTTAAACACCACATAGCAATCAAATCAATAATCATAACATGAAAGTCATGTACGACATAATTGACGTCCGCCACGTAACGTTGTGCTTATCTCAAATTAACATATCAACCTCCTCAATTGTGCTTCGCATATCATTGATTCCCACTGTACGTGTGATCTGCCAATTATTTATTTATTTTGTTAGGTATTGGCAAATCCACATAAAGTACATCTCCAGAGAACGTAATAAAATTTAGTAAATCAATAATTACACACTACAGTTAAGTCGCGGCCTTATCGACTTACGGAATGTTCAATTACTTCAGTCTTAGGAACTACCGCACCTGCCCGCTCCGAAAGTGCAGTGAGGTAGGAGGCTTTGGTGAAAATGCCTGTCGAATAATGATTGTATTTCAGTGTTTCGTAGTAAGGTAGTCCCGTCGTAGCGTTGTCAGCTTGATAACGTTGCGCTGATGGGTCCGAGATTGCAGATTTGAATTCAGGAGTGACGTTTTTATCCAGAAAACCAAGGTCGCCTTTTTAAAATCTTTATTCGTTGTTCGCACTGCTCATACTTCGAGAGCCTGCGCCCGTGCGCTTTGATTCGTTATATCGCGATACTCTAACGCTACACCGAGGCACCCCTGCTTGATTGCGTCATCAGATTTATGCATCCGCCGTCCTGGCGAGTGGTTGAGGGAGGGTGCGTAAAGGTCTCGTTGCGTCGTTTTATCGAGAGTTCGCGGAGAAGCCTTCCTGATGACTTCGCCGATTTGTTCGGCCGTGTCCCGTCGTCCTTCCTTTCGTTTTACTTCTGGTCGCTAACGAATTCAGGCCGAGCGGAGAGTAAAGGGAAATGAGAAGAATGGGAGGAAGAACCGAGGTGCAGGGGAGTTCCTTTGTTGTTGCTCACTCACATCCCGGCCTCGTTTACTTCTTTTGTTTCGCGAGCGGCAAGAGGCAGCTCGCGTGATAGTCGGTGTCTAGGATGGTAGCTTTGTTCCGGAGGAAGGTGGTTGTTGCAGCTCTGGCTTCCCAGTGGCAACTCCAGCACTCCGGATGCCTCCGGGGTGCGTTCCCTTGGCTCCCGTGCTCTTACCTCATATTGCCTTCCTTTCTTTAACCCTCGCGCGGGGGCGTTCCACTCTTTCAAGCATCGCTGCTTTGGTCCTCCCTGGGGCCTAATAAAGCGGAATACAACAGGAGATTTCGCTTTCTTTTGTCTTGCTTTTCTCTTGCTTGCTCAGCAGTTAGCAAGTCTTGCCCACGCGGGCGCGACAAAAAAAAAAAAAAAGGTGGTGACCGATGATGTCGGGGGTGTTGTTCCAAGATGGAGGCAGTGTTGTCGATGCTGCGATGCTAGCATTCGGTCAAGAGGTGACGCGTGTTTTAGTTTCGATGCCCATACGCTCAGTCGTGTCACCTAATCTCGGGCCCTGAAGTACACGACGCTGTGTATGAAGCGTTGCTTAGCCATTGCAAGGCATTGTTGCTTTTCTTTTAGCGATAACTTTTGTCGTTTGGTGTTCTCTATGCATTAATTTGAAAGTGTTGTCGACAATTCATCCCGACCTGTCCTATGAGCACTACTGAGTGAACTTGTACCGAGCCTTGTCAAAAACAGTGAGCATAACACGCGCTAGTAGAAGAGGAGAATGCCTTTCATATATTTTTTTGTAGTTCATATTCCACTTAGCTACGCCTCATTACATGAGTTCACAAGCTTGGTCTCTTGGCCAACGTGTCCGCGTGTTTCCCATACTAGGCAACATGATTTTTCTCTTCACCAAACTTTACCGTGTCTTATCGACATCTATTGTCGACCAGTTAATGGAAAGCCTGGCGTATACCTTGCACTATAGCGGTCCAAGGCTTAATGCACAGTGGATGTTTTCGGCTGCCGCAGGGTCCTCTCCACACGAAGGGATGATAGGTGGCGCTAATTTATACGAAGTAATGTCTAGTGATTCTAAGTCCCATTCCAGTCCAGGGCATTCGCATCTCGAAGTTTCAGCCGTGCTACGTCGTGGACTACATGAAGAGTCGAGGGCAGCAGTTTCTTTTGGCAACGCTCCGCGAGAGCAGGAAAGCGGCGTCTTCATCGGGACCGTGTCTTCGGTCTCTTCACGTCCGCGTTTGCGGCCGCGCACTGGCATTGTGCAGAACGAAGGCGATCACACGCAGTTGGCCGTGAAGTCACGAATGGTGCGACTTAGCATTTGCGTGCAGTGTCCAGACAGGCGTACTGGTGGCGGAACAGTGTATGGGTAGGCTCACAGCTGTCCAACCGGTGGTTAGGCAAGGTGTGCTGATGTGATACTGGCGCGAATATTTTTTTGTTCGTGTTAGACGGATTACTAGTTTGGTTTATGACAGCACATGCTGAAATTGCTGTCTGCGTATTTACTGCTGAGTCGCCTCGCGTCAGATGCCTGCTTCGGTCGATGAACGGCTATTTGCGCTACTAGGCCCGTGAAGTTTTCGCCTCCACGGGGAACTCGCCTATTATCACGATTTCGGTGGAAGTGGCCGTCGCCGAAGCGGTCGCCAGAGTAGTTGGAAGACTTCCCAGCTTTCAGATTTCTCCAATATTCGGTGACGCTTCTCGTGTCAAGATCGTGACATTCTGCGAGCTCATTGGGGTATTAAAAATATCTGAAATTGCCTTGAGCCTTAACTTAAGGCAATTCTAAGGCGAAATCCGTATTATTTTCTTCTCAGTCGAGGTATTGCTCCTGCCCCGCCCCCTACAGAAAGCTTGGTACACTTTCCGTGGTCCTCCTCCCCCCCCCCCCCCCCCAGGATGACAGGCGTCATTAAGTTTTGCTCTGTATCCTTGATCGGCCCATCTCTGACCTAGGTAACGTATCTTGGTCACAATGACGTCAGAATGACGTCACATATATGTGATACAACCGCATAAGGGGATCGCAGCTCGCGCAGCTCCAGTGAGAGAAAAAAAAAGGATAAGCTCAAGGCAGTGGCAACGGAAGTATTCTGCAGTGGTCACTTATTTCCAGCTAGATCGCAACACGTTCGTCTTAACACTCCTGCAGTTCTTATCATTTTTGGTTAGACATAAAAAGTATGGAGGCGCCTGGTTTTGCGATTTTCTCGCTCCGGTTTTTGTGCAGTTGAGCCTATGTTTGCGCCTTGCTGCTGTACAGCGCGGTGGCCAATGGTTCTTGTCCGGGCAGTTCGTTCAAGAGTGGCAATGTCTATAACACACGGCCCAATAATTTAAGTGGCCAAAATATGACGGCAGGGGTGAACCAAGCGGCATACGAATTTGCAAGTGTACCCCCCCCCCCCCCCCCCCCCCCAAAAAAAAAAAGACGCAATGCAGGCCCCCCAGATTGTCTGCTGGCTGTGGTGGGCGATTTCAGAGACCAAGGGTCACCTGTTTCTACTTTGGCGATCTTCACTGTAGGTGCAGTTCGCACCGGGAAAAGGGGCTTATTCAGAAGAGTTCGAACGCCCGCCCCCAGGGAGATAGGAAAATCTGCTCCTTCGTTAGGCGAGTGTAAACTTCAACTTCCACACCAGTGCACGCTTTTAGCGGCGCGCAGTGCGGTCTCCCGGCGGACAGGCACCGCCACTGTCGGTTGCTTCTTGCGGTGCTCTCCTCCGTATAAGCCGTGACACGCGAAGCGAAGTGTGCCCATGTCAGAAACGGTTTCTCTTCTCGCGCGTTCGGGTCTTCCCGTCAGCTTCTCTCGCACTGAGGGATACTTCTCCGGAGGAACTTTCGCGCGCTGTTGGGATCGAAGTCGTGGGCCTGATCACGTGATCAGACGGGAGCACTTTTCCGGTCGTTTTGTTCGATCAAGCGTCAGTGCCGTAGCGCGATACGGCCCGGCAGTCGTTGGGTGCGCGCGAAGTCCTAATGTCCAATCAATCCCCAATGCCGACTTCAGGCTCTTCGTCCGAACGACGCCCGTGTGACTGGGCGCGACGAATTAGAAATCGATCTGCTCGCCGCTCTTTCGTCGCCGGCGCTGTTCAAACGTCCGGGTTGTTAACGCTGTTTGATTCGCTTTCAGTTTCGGCTCGTAGGTTTCGCTCGTGCATTTCTCTAAGGAGTACTCAAGGTCGTGGGGTTGACCCCGGCCGCTGTGGTCGCATTTAAGTGGAGGCGAATAAGTAGCGGCGCGTGTATTGTGCAGTTTTAATGCACGTTAAAACCATATGGTCCTACTTTCAGAACCAGATACGAGACCAGATGATCGAAATGTCCGGAGCCTCCCTTTACGGTGTCCTTCATAATCATATCCGGGTTCTAGTACGCAAAACATCAGATTTATTAGTATTGGTACTATTGGAGGAGTACTGACACGAAATTTAAATGTTTTGATATTGTTGATTTGAATGGAAACACGGGTGTAAAGCCCTAAAAATCACCACCATATCCGCACAATGAATGATGTTAGAGGAGCTTTCTCGGGGATGATCGTATAACCCGCGAATCCTCTGTACACATTCGTCTGCCATCATATAAAGACGTGATGGGTTTGCTTGCCGGCGCGCGCGCTTCGATTCTGCTTTGCTGGCCTGCAGCTCTGGGTTTGCTTGCTCTGGGTTGTGAGCCCTCTTCACTTCGGTCTCCGGGACGTTCACCGCAAGGTCTAGGTGGCAAGCCCAAGCTGCTGCGGCCTTGCGAGCCCACCGCGCTGCTGCTGGCTGGACTTCTGGGGTGTTAATGCTGCGGAGCGGTAACGAAGAAGCGCTCACCCAGTGAGCTACTATTGAAGAGAAAGTAAACGTGCCAAACGCGAGCGCTGTATGCTGGCGTGGCCCTCTAGTGGCCACCTTTCTAACGAGAGCATGCGGCGGCGATATTGCGGGTGGTGTGCGGTGGGCACTAGAGTAACTGTATGCTCCATAGGGGTCCAGAGTGCGGTGCAGCCGCGCTCTGTTTTTGCAGGCGACTTGCTTAAGCCTGTCGCCGATCGCCAGTCGATGCGCCTGGCGTGTCAACGACTGGTGAAGGAAAGGAAACACCTTCTTTCAGGACTGTGCCAAGCGAGTTCAAAAACATTGTTAGGCTTAGCGGTAACGCAAAGCGCGAAGGCGTAGCGTAGTGCCGAATAAGGCGCATTGCCGCATGGTCCAGTGGCGCGAGCTATGGAGGATGAGCAACAACTCACAAACACAAAATATAAGGGCCAAACAACGAAACGTTCCTTTCCTCAGTAAGGAAGCCTTCATTTTTGTGAGGCTGCCTTATGTCACTCTGAAAGCTTCCTCACTAAGGAGCCCTCGGTGAAGGCTTCCTTGGCGCTTCCTCAGCTTATGGTTGCTTTGGGGCTACCTTCGTGCGCCCTTAGGTCCGCTCCTTGCCCTGAACGAGCGCTTCGCCTCACAGCTAGCCCACGTGATGTTTTCGTTTTCGAGGCAACCCTCTCACCCCACCTCTGCGGGGAGACACGAGCGGCGAGCGTGCGTGCACTGCACCACGGAGGAAGAAAAGGAAACCTGTTTCTTCCTCCGTGGGGCGTTTCAGTGTTGCTAGAATGCACCACGTTTTGCGCTCGACTACGGTGGCTTTTCACATTCAGTAATCATAGTTTGAAGAAAGTGTACATGCGTCTCTATATTAACACTTCAATTTGGAAGTGATGTGGTGACCCAACTTTTTTTTACAGAATAAACGCTTGTGAGCAAAGCTTATATTCGATAATCTCGAACGCAGGAGCGCGGCAACCATTCCTCCCGCGAGGACGGGTTAAGGGAGCTTTCAGAGTACGCTTGCTTCCTCCGTCGGTACTTGGTTGTAAGGAAGCCTCACGTAAGGAGAGGACGCGGTCAAAGGAAAGGAACGTTTCGTTGTTTGGGCCTAAGTCCTCCGAGATTCAAGGCCGGATCTCCCCACTAAACCTACAGCATTGCTTATTTCAGTATGCTTTTCGAAAATGATGCCAAATCCACGCAAATACGTTGCTGTCGAAGCTTAAGGACATCAATCTAAAGCAAATAAAAGCACCAATTTGTAGCTAACGAGCTACAGAGCGCGCGACGGTCACTTGATAGATTCCAGGTGCACAGCCACCGCTTTCGGTGGTGCGGCCTGTGCACCAGCTTTCCCGCAGATTATGGTTGCTAGCAGCGTTGGAACACAAATGCGCTGCTCTGCTACCTAAAGGTAGCATATACAGTTACTCTAGTAGGGACAGCGGTGGAGCGCCGCTTGCGTCACTCACTGGAGAGAGCGCAACTACGAGAAAGCACAGTGGTGTCTCTAGCGGGAGCAATGAAAACTAGTGTACAGTCATCAACTGCCGTGTCTGCAACGATGGAGCGTCGCACGCGGGACAGCACGAGCGACATCTGTAGTCGCAAATACGGCACATCTGAGCATGCGCGGCGCCAGTGATGTACGTGTTTTGCGTTTCCACCCGACTTAGTCTCCACGGCCGCGACTGCCTTGGCACCGAAGCGCTGTCAACACTATAGCACCGAAAAAAAAAAAAGAAACCAGCTTTTGTCCGGATTCGCGCTTGTTATACTCTAACGCCTACTTCAGGCTGGAGCATCTGAATTATTCAGCGAGCGAAATTCTCTTGTCGCCGAAACGCAGCGTCGTTCGCACTGGACGCGCACCGCACCGCCGAACTCTCTGAATAGCCATAGCGCGCCACCTGCCGAGTGAAAAGTCAACCGCGGGGCGAGTGCAGGATGGATGCGCAGCTTCCCCCCCGCCGCGGTGGTCTAGTGGCTAAGGTACTCGGCTGCTTACCCGCAGGGCGCGGGTTCGAATCCCGGCAGCGGCGGCTGCATTTCCGATGGAGGCGGAAATGTTGTAGGCCCGTGTGCTCAGATTTGGGTGCACGTTAAAGAACCCCAGGTGGTCTAAATTTCCGGAGCCCTCCACTACGGCGTCTCTCATAATCATATAGTGGTTTTGGGACGTTAAACCCCACAAATCAATCAATCAGCAGCTGTCCGTGTGCTTGGGGTGGCCTTTGTCGTATAGGACGGGGTGGTAGCGCACCAATTCAATGATGATTTCCGCTAAGCGCACGTCACTTCAATGTGACTCGACGAGGTAGTCCGACCTTTCTGCCAAATTTTCAAATTCTTCGGCTGGCGTTCGTGTTGGTTCGCGGCGAGCCGACCCGGTGGCAGAAGCATCATAAACTGGTCCGAAAGCGATCGGCGCGGAAAGGACCTTTTCGGCGGATCTTGCAGCCGCCGAATCGGATTCGGCACCCTTTCGGCGGCTGGAATGCTCAGTGTGACCGAGTTATAAACTTATTCTCGCTTTGTGATATAATATCACAGTGAGAATGGTTCGCTCCTTTTTAAAGACGATAGTCTTTCTTGGGGACCTTTGACGGAACAAAAATTTGGTCTGTCTGTCTGTCTGTCTGTCTGTTTATCTCTCGTCTGTCTGTCTGTTTGTTTGTTTGTTTGTCCGTCCGTCCGTCCGTCCGTCCGTCCGTCCGTCCGCCCTAAAGGATACCTCAAACAGCACCAAACGGCCAACCCTATCCGCAGCGCCCGCCAGTAAAGCTCAAGGGTGAGCGTTCATAGTTGTGCGATTGCCAATTAAAAAGCAATTATTCCGCATATCTGAGACGCCACAACAACACGTCCATGTTTTGTATGCCTGCCTTTATACTAGAAGAGGCACACACAAGGAACTCTAAGGATTGTAGCGTTTATCGCGCTGCGCTGACAGTGCAACGCGATGCTCAAAAAGGTGTTTCCAACGCTTTGCTACGACGACACGGTGGTGGCACCTGCCCGTCGCTTTGCGTTCTACACCTTATCACCTCCGAGACTGGCGCGCATCTTTCTACGTGGGCGCGCACGCCTTCGTTTTCGAAGATAACTGCCAGATGGCGTTTGTGTCTAACGTGCTTCGATGCGCTCGTTCGTCTCCGCTACACGCTCGAGGCACTCTAACGCAGCGCCTCCAGAATACCATTCACCGACTTTCTTGCGCAGAACATCAAATAAACGTTTTGTTCACTTTCTCCAGACGCAAGACTATCGTCTTTCGACGACATTTGCAGGGTAACATGCCAATTCTGGCCATTTTTTCTTGCTTTTTTTTGTTTTTTCACTAAATTGTTCAGAGTGCTTTCGACGGTCAAAGCAATCATCGCGGCCGCAGAAGTAAAGAAGGATTGAAACTGCAAGGCAGGTACATCACTGGCGCTGTCTATGCTCAGATGTGGCAAATTTGTGACCTCAGATATCTCTCGTGCTGTCCCCGGGCGTTACGCTCCGTCCTCTAGCCATGAAAGTTGACCACTGTACACGCCGCCGACAATGGACAAGGCACGAGCATAAAAAAGCTTGACGAGCAGGCTCCTAAAACAGTGCCGCCGTAATTGATAACGCATTGGATTTATGTTTACACCGCCAGCTTAAAAATTCACTCTTGCTTTCGGTATTGAGGGGGTGGCTTCGCAGTGACGTGCCAGCACAAGTATGACGTAACGTGAAAGCTGCAGCTCCCGAGGTACTGTAGCCCCTTCTCTCGGTGGGAAAAAAAGAACACTTCAACAGCGGTGGTGTGCATTAGCCGATTTTTCAAGTGGACTTGTTTTCTTCAAGTTGCAGCCTTGAAGAAGACAAGCCTACTTTTCGTGATGTCGGCTCGAGTTCGCAATCCCTGTTTGCGATTTTTTTCATCGCAAGCTTCCATCTTCCCCTTCTTGCCGTTGTATAGCCCCAGCTCTGTCACTTGCTGTTAATCGGTCGTGGTTCACGTAAACAACGATGCTGCAGGGAATCGTCGTCCAGAGAGACTGACAACTATTTCAGCGATTCAGGCTGCATGCAGGAAGCGGACTTCACAACCCTAGTGAACTGTGTTGGCTCGTCGTCATGATATCCAATGCGGTAGAATCGGCTTGAAGATGCTCGGTGACGAAAACTTTAAAAGCTAAGCAAAATATTTCATACGTGTTTTCTGGATGTGGTGTGTGGAGAGAGTTGATAGTGCGTATCATAGAAACGAAAAGATGCCCTTTTCAGGTAGCTTGGATGTTGTGAAAGTACTCTTTTAAGGTCGTTGTTCCGATTATTGCTAACTTTCAGTGATTATTGCTGTGTGAAGTTACTTAATGCCAGAGTAAAATTTTGTTGTCGCTTGTTGCGCTCTTGTGCCTTATTTGCTTTTTACCAGGGAATGTACATATCTTAGTGATGAAACGTTTGCCATCAGCGTGTTGGTCGATGACTTTGACCAGCTGAATGTTGAAGTGAGACATATGTTGGGAGAACCAGCAAGTAACGTTGATTATTCGCTGGCAAACGTCCATTCAAACGAATGGAGACCACCCTGCTAGAGACCATGTTAAAAAGTAAATTTGTGTTTTTGTTCACAGTAGCGCTTGTTTCTGTTGTACGAAACAATTGAACTGATTTTTTTTCAACTTCATTTGGTATTTCAGTCATATTTTTATCCGAATTACAATTTATTCAGGAATGAAAAAAAAATAGTAAATTTCCGCTTCTGTTTTGCTTTATTTTGTGATGATTACTTTCTTGCTGGCTTGGTAAGATCTGGCAACTGTGATATGGGGTTATAACCTGTATGTAGTGATGGAACATTTTATTAGCTTTCACCGCGATGTCGGCTTGTTGTTTATCGCCGAAAGCTTGCTCGTGGGATCATCTGGTTCCCTTTGATCTGTCGTCGATGTCCAAGTTTGTTCTGGGCGAGTTTATTTCGTTCTGTGTGCGCTGCCTGTGTTTTTTGTTTCCCTTTTTTTCTTTTTTTGCCTAGTAGGTTTTTCTCTCGTTCATCTCCCCGGGCTCTCCTGGTGCAGTCGTGTCGCTTCGCGTCTGACCTGCAGAGCGGTAACTAACTCGGCGCATTTCCGTGCGCTAATCCTTCCCTGCCGTGGCGTCTTATTCGGTGCTGTGTTCTCGGGAACGCCCTAAGGGCCAGATCTTCCCTTGACGAGCCGAAGAGTTAGGAAAGTCAGGGTGGCTGTACCGCATTTTCCTGGTTTCAAGAGGCAGGCGTTTTCCTGTGTCAATCGACCTGCGCGTGTTGGATAACCCTTGGAGCAACAATCCGGTTGGGGGCGGGTGGCAAAAGAAGTGTTTGGTGAACGTTTTGAAAGAAGTTGGAAATGCGTGCCGTCATAAAGTGTTTGCCAAAGAATATATTATATCCTGGAGTAACGCAAACAACGGAACCTGTGGATTATAACCTTGTGCAGTGCGTCTCGCTCGCTGGATTTCGTGCCGACCGGTTGTGCCCCGGCGATCTCTGACGACAGCAGCTTTGGCCAACTGGCTCGCCCTATGCCATCTCCTGACGCCGACAAGAGCTCTCGCTGAGTGGTGCCTCGTCCTCGAATTTCTGCGACCGTGTCCATCTTTCTTATCTTCTCCCTACTTCTGATATGGCTGTCCCTGCGCCTCTCTCTCTCTTCTTGCTCCTCTCTCTATCTCTATACCTTTAATTCCTCCCTATCCTTTTTTAATCCCTCCTTACCCCCGTCCCCTGCGCAGAACTGTGGAGGTGCCCTCCATTGACTATTAGGCAGTATTGGAACTGCGCATTTCTTCCTTTTCCTTTTTCAAAAGTCACTTATAACCTCGTGCAGTGCTGACGCTCTGCCGTTTCCGTTAGCGCACCTTGCTGTAACTGTAATGGTGCTGTAGTGTGAACGTGTCACTGGCGTCGACAAATCAACCACGTTATTAGTTCGTAAAGTTTACATTTATTGCGATTATGGCATTCAAGTTAAGTTCAGGGACTACTTCAATCCATTTCCGCCGATCCTACTTTGCGTTGTTTTAACTTTTACATTAAGTTGACAGCAGTTCCTTATTTGTGCTTGCCACTTCTGTCAAATCGAGATCGCGCTTAAGTGAGAGTATATATGGTACTTGATCCCTTACTGCCCCGCATCCCCAGCGATCCGGTAATTATCTGGGAATGCAGTTGGTGCTCGTGCATTTACTCTTGTCGGCTGTACGTAGTTTCCTTTTTTCTTGCGCGCATCGCCACACCCTTATGGGTCCCCATCCGTTTTATTTGTGTACTTGTGCTTGCCTGCTAGTAGTTGCTTTTTTTTGTTACATGTGAACACTTGCACCTGGGTTTTGGTCTGCATGGCTGTAGCCACTTTCTTTTGTAATTTTGCGGGATTGCTTGGTACCCGCGACTTTTTGTTGTTGCCACTTTCTGTTCCTCTTATTGTTGGTGTTCTGCGCCCACTGGAACACAATATTGCTCTTTGCCTACCGTTTGCCGCATTGGCGATACGCTGTTGTATGACTGATATATGTGCGTGCACTTGACAGTTAATTGAGATCAGCTATCACAGTTGCCTGAGAAACCATAGCGACACAACTCCCCGATTGAAAGCGTGGTCACACTGAGTGCGCAGCATGCAAGTGGCCAAGCGTATTTTTCCGAGCGGAGAGGCAGTGTGTGCGCGTGGTTGTTCAAACCGATCACGGCTCCCCTGCGGGCACTAAGCAATCCACCAATCCACGGTGGGTGTGTCGCCATCTTGCGAGGCGACGCTATAGTGAGCGCTCGCGTCTCGTGCGCTGATTGGCTGTGACTAAAGCGGTCAACTTTTCCGCGCGGAGAAAATTGGTCTGGGAGCGATCCCGAGAAACGGCCGCAGAATTTCCGCTTTTGCGGATATTCCGCGTCCGCTTTCCGAATTCGCGCTCTGTGTGAACATGCTTTTAGTATGGAGCGTTAATCTGGAACATCGCTGCCGCGTTTCGTCACAGTTTGTTCGTTTCTAACTATGCGCATAGTACTTGTTGCTAGGTCTCTGGCGTGTTTGTGCACGCTTAGTTTTTTAGGAATAAATTATTAATTGACGATGACCTTACTAGCTGCTCTGGTTTTTCACGGTTAACATTTCCCATTTTCGATCTGTTTCAATGATTTGTCTATTGCTTAGACTCTTGATGTACATAGCTGAGAAGACTGCTTCGCCGCCGTACTTTCTGGAAAGAGCGGTGAGGCATCTGGCCAGCACGTCGTGTATTTCTTTTCCTTAGTTCTTTGAAAGGAAATTCGAGAGTGGTGTAAGAGTACAGAAGCCTTGATATCGCGCTTAGCGACTTTCTAAGTGTGATGATTACGCATTGTGGTGTGATTATGGAGAGGTAATGAAGTAAAATTAGGATGCTTTTATCGGATTATTTTTTATTTAGGTTTGTAATGGCAGTTGAAGGAAATGGAGAGCTGATGGGAAGAAAGAGAGGGCTTACCACTGCGTTTTTCTGCCTATACTTGCTACGTAACACCTCAATCAATCAATCAATCAATAGATTGATCGATCAACTGATCAATCAGACAGGCAAGCAAGCAAGCAGCCAGCCAAATGGGGAGCTCAAGGCAAAAGAGAGAGGGCTTCGGTCTGTATTTCGCTGCTAATATTGCCTACCTTACATAATAAATAAATAAATTAAATAAATAAATAAATCAGTCCTTCCCGTGGCTTCACTAACATTTACTTTAGTTTATCTACCCTTATTGTGTCCGGGTTAGATAAAATAGTTGAAAAAGTGAATTCGTGTACGTTTTCTTCCGGATTGGTGCTACAAATGTGTTGCTGAGCATTTTTCTCCTGTGATGAATGTTCCTCAACCTTAGTAATCAGGTTTGCTTAGAAATATAAATAAAGAAAAGTGGCACACAATAGCAACAATTGAAGTGGCCTGTTCAGGTAGACCCGCCGCGGGAGCCTAATGGTTATGGTACTCCGCAGGTCGTGGGATCGAATCCCAGCTGTGGCGGCCACATTTTTTCTGCAGACGAAAATGGCCGAGATCCGCCTGCGTAAATTAAGGTACACGTCAAAGAACCCCACGTGGTCGGAATTTCCGGATACTTCCACTTCGTCGTCTGTTATAACCATATCGTGGTTTTGGAATGTTAAACCCGAACAGTTAGTACAATGACCTGTTCAGGTGAATGGGGTATTCATAGAAGCACAGCCTTCGAAATTATTTAGTTCCTTCTTGTTTCCTGAGTCACCATTTTTTTAATGGCCGGACTTGTTTCGTATGCGTGGTCGGCAGTCCAGCGAGGGGCAGCGCAGTGTTCGGTTTGGGCATAATCGCTCAGAGGAGCGCTTCGGCTATCGTCAATTGCGTTGGTTGAGCCCTCATCCCTACTCGCTTCGCTTAGATGCCGAACATCCAGGTCTTCCGATCGGCCCTGCCTTTACTGGCTCTGTTTCTTTCCTCTAGCGTGATAGAAATCACCATTTCCTCCGCATTGTTGTGCCGTTTGTATGCCGAACCGTGCCTTAGTTCCTATTTCTATATTATTGGTGCGTGTACACAAAACCCGCCAAAGAGCCTCGTGGTGTAGCCTCGTAAACGAGCCGGGCAGCGCGCCTACCTCGGAGTGTATCGTCTCCCGCCGCTTTCTTTTGCCTGTGTACCTGCTTCTGGGTGGACGAATGATTGCTCAACCGCTACGACTGAAGGAAAGAAAAGGAAGTGGTCCGGTTGGGATGAGCCTAGTACAAAGAAGACGGTCAAATAAGCGATCATTGACTTGTAAACAGAGCGTAGTTCTGCTTTTTCTGAGCTCCCTTTGGCTGGTAGTGGGCAAACGATGGGGCGCCTCTGTGCGAGCGTTCCTTCCTGAAAGTAACTATGGCAACGAGGCGCCTGAAGCAACAACCTTGACCATCGCCCCTTACCGCGTTCTTGGTCAGGATGCCTTGCAAGAGAGTTTCTTAGAATATTTACTAGACAGAACTTCGGCGTTGCGATCGTTCGACCTCCTTGGGAAATATGGGTACATAGCATACATATTTGCCTAATCTTCGTGCTTGCATCTTCGAACGCTCTTGCGGTTTTCTTTATTGTTGTCTTTTGGTTTTTTGTTTCGCATAAAGGAACGCATCGTTGGGAACTGTGTTGATGATCCCCAAAAAAGTCAAGGAGGGGAAGTGGAACTAATAAATAACGTTAGCTGAATTCGCCTCGTTTCCTAAGCGAATTCATGAAGGACCCGGTGAATTTTCATCTTGACATTTTGTCTAACGTTTCTTATGTCTGAGCTTATATAACAAATATATTAGTGCTATGTTTTTTTTGCGTGCCTTATTGAGGCCAAGAGATCCGCGAAAAAGTGCTCTGCTCCTTGAAATACTTTTTATCCGCTGTCGTCTCTGTAGCGTGAGTTTCGGTTGCAACAGTTTTCGTTGCTAGTGTCGTGCTCTGTCATGCGTGTGCAACGTATACTCTCGTTACTCGAAGAAAGCAACAATTCACGAAAGGTTCTTTACCGTGTTGCGTTCGCTCCCGGTTGCATGCACGTTCGGGTATTGCCGACGCAACGGTGATGGATCGGCCGTATCAGCCACTTCGGCTATAGTGACCGTTGTTGCCGGGCATCCACGAGGCGTTACTTTTCGTTAGGTGCAGTGCTAGCCTGTCATCGGTGCTCTGTATTTAAAAAAGCACATGTGTTCCGCGTCACATTGAGTTCTTGCAACATTATGGGCACTTGGGTTTTCATGAAGATTCTTTGTAAGGCGCCATTGGCTTCTTGATGCGCGAAGCTCGTTAAGGCTTAGCCTTGTATTCTGTTGAAGTCACAGCATAGTACCGTTGCTTTAGTCGAAAGATATGGGACGCACACTTGTACACAGAAAAAAAAAAGTTTTACACTAGACTTAACTTAGACGTAGGCTAATTAAAAGGTGAGTGACCGCTGCAAAAATAACCTGTCGAGAACTGTATTGATGAGTTTATTTGTACTAAAATGTGCTTAGATGTTTAAGCTTCTCAATGAAACCTGTAACACAAAGGCACCCGTCGAGCATTGTATGTTCGTAGAAATCACCCATATTACAAAGGTTTCTTGCCACCGGTAAAATGGCGAGCTCTTGGGTTCACTTTTGAGGCATATCCTCCACTTCATCAATTGTCTAAATCCTCCTGGAAGGCGAAATAAATTTACATTTCTATATACACTTTACGCCACTCAGTTTACCTTTTATGGGGCAACGCTATAGGGCAACGTTCGGTTACTCACCGATACGATACCCAGAGCTTCGTCCCCTCTCGTCATGAATAACTTCTTGGAGATGAGTGGATATTTTTCGTTAACGTAAGATGATTCAGTGAACATTCTCCAGCTTGCTAATTACGACGTAAAATCTTTTTGGAAAACGCCGAATTTTCAGCGCACGCGACTGCATATCAACTTCGGCCTCCACCTGAACTGTCTCGACTTCAGACAAATGTGTTTTGCCGGCTGTGGTTTCATGTCGCTTTCACCGAATCCATTGCCTTCCGAATCGGCATGAAAGACAGGGCTGATTGCAGCCACTGCCGGTGCGAAGAAACTGTGGGGCACGTTCTTTGTCGCTCTCGTCGCTACAGCTTGCTGTAGACTGCCGCTAGCTGCTTTGTTAACCCGCCTTGACTACAGACCCATGTCGGAACATTCATTGCCAGAATGCCGACTAGAACCGTCGTCACATCGGTAACCTGTTAAGGGCTTAGTGAACTCATCGATTGCTTGGCGATGATTTTTCAGATAGGCTATTGTTTTGACCAAGTCGCGCACATTGTCACCGCAAAGCTGCCATTTGTCATTCTTGGGTGAAGCGTGGTATATGCTGCACACTTGCAAGGGACTTAAGGCAATTTTTGTGTGCTGTGACTGACGACGACGAAGAAGAATTATTCCAGAAGCTTTTGCGATCCCCCACAGTGGGTATGCGTCACAGTTGATAGGTGAACAAGAGCAAGCTTTTGTAAAAGCTTGCTAGAAATATTTTTCTCGTTATTAACGCTCGGTCATCTCAAAGTAATCATAGGTGTGTGCTACCGCTCACCATCTTCGTCCTCTACGTTCGTTAACGAATTGCATGATTCTGTCAATATTATTATCAGTCGATTTCCATCGTATCCATTGTTCCTTCTTGGTGATTTTAACTTCCCAAATATCAAATGGCATACCTCCCCTCCGGTTTTATCACCCTCTTCAGCGCTTTCTAAAGATTTCCTAGATTTTTGTTCTGTCTTCTCTTTGTCACAGTTAGTTACCGAACCCACCCGAGTATCATTTACTACGACGAATACTCTTGATTTGATTTTAACCACCCATCCAGACTTTGTTTCAACTATTACCTGTTTACCAGGTATTAGTGACCACTCATTGCTCACCTTTGACTTACACGCTACCCCTCCTAAAAGCACCAGAATGAAAAAAACTATTTGCGATTACAAAAAAGCTAACTTTGATGCTATCAATCGTGAATTATCTGAATTTACCGACGTCTTTCTGACCAATTTTAACAACCGTTCCGTTCAGTCTAACTGGGATATGTTTGCTGCCGAAGTTCATCGCCTCACCGTAAAGCACATACCAACCTACACTATTGCTAGTCACTCACAATCGCCATGGTACAATACCACTATCAAACGCCTGTCTAACAAGAAAAAACGCCTTTATCGTTCAGCTAAGCGCTCGCCAACTAACGAACGATGGGCCGCTTATAATACCGCATCTAGTATTTACGTCAGGGCACTCAAACAAGCTAAAGATAACTTCGTCTCTAATGTATTGCCGTCAATGTTAAAAACAAATGTAAAAAAGTTCTGGCGCGTTATCAATCCCCCAAAAGATAATTACATCTTATTGCAAGACTCATCTGGTGACACAGTTCCCATCAATCAGTGTGCAACAGCCCTCAACAACACATTTGCTGCCCAGTTTACAAAAACATCTGATGTTCCACTTCCTTCCACCTTTTGCTACAATCACCTCCCCATGCCACCAATTTTAGTAGACATTTTTGGTATCGCTTCTCTTATCAACAAATTAGGCAACCATTCTTCCCCTGGTTATGATTCGATCAATAGTAAATTTTTAAGAAATACTGTAGAAATTAGTTCCATCATATTAGCCAAGATATTCCAGCAATCAGTCGACACTTCTACTCTCCCATCTGAATGGAAAATCGGAAAAGTAGTTCCTATTCATAAATCTGGTAGTAAAAGTTCCCCTGCTAATTATCGTCCCATTTCCCTTACCAGTACATGCTGTAAGCTATTAGAGCACATCATATTCACAAACCTTGTAAATTTTCTTGAAAGTAATTCCTTCTTCACGTCATCTCAGCACGGCTTTCGTAAATCATACTCCTGTGACACACAACTAGTATCATTTACTAACAGATTACACCGCATTTTGGACAACTCATCACAAGCTGATTGCATCTTTTTAGATTTTTCCAAAGCATTTGATAAGGTATGTCATAAACTTTTACTTCACAAACTAAGCCAACTGAAACTTGATCATAACGTGTTTAAATGGATTGAATGTTTTCTCACAAATCGCTCACAATTTGTTTACGCTAACGGGTATAATTCTTGTTTTACTGAAGTACACTCCGGCGTTCCTCAGGGATCGGTAATTGGGCCTCTCTTATTTCTAATTTATATTAATGACCTCCCCTGCCACATTAAATCCAGAATTCATTTATTTGCTGATGATTGCGTTATTTTTCGTGAGGTAAATAACATAACCGATTCGTGTACTCTTCAATCAGACCTTAACACTGTTAATAACTGGTGCCGTACTTGGTTAATGGAATTGAACATAAACAAATGTAAAGTCATGCGCGTGTCCCGCAGTGTTTGCAGTCAATTTACTTACTACTTAAACGACATACCTCTTGAATCTACTAACTCGTACAAGTACTTAGGCGTCCACATAACATCCAATCTCTCTTGGGCAATGCACGTCGAACAAATAATCAACAAAGCTAACCGTACGCTTGGGTACCTACGCCGTAACTTTTCCAAAGCTCCATCTTCATTGAAATTAACCCTGTACAAAACATTAATACGACCTAAACTAGAATATGCTTCTTCGATTTGGGATCCCAGCCACATTAATTTAATTACATCGCTTGAGCTAGTTCAGAATAATTCCACACGCTTCATATTATCGAACTACAATCGCACTGCCAGTATATCTGCAATGAAAAATAATCTGTCCCTGCCTACCCTGTCACTTCGAAGAAAAGTTTCCCGCCTATCAACTTTTCATAAATTGTATCACCACACCATCTTGCGCGACGAACTTATTTTGCAACCCCAGTATTTTTCCAACCGTGTCGATCACCGTCACAAGGTTGGAATTATCACTTATCGTACTAACACAGCTGCGCAGTCGTTCCTGTCTCGTTCTTCTCGCGAGTGGAACCACCTTCCTCCTGAAATTGTTGCTATTAACGACAACCATCTTTTTCGTGATACCGTAGCTAACATTGTATACGCAGGACCTATTTAATGTATTTTTGTTTGTACGCTGACTTTTGCTTATAATCGTACTAACGCTGTATTTTTCCCTCCCCACCTTGTACCATGTGTTATTCAATGTAATCCACTCCCCTCTGTAATGCCATTTGGCCCTGAGGGTATTATAAATAAATAAATAAATAAATAAAAGGTTGGTGCATTCGACGACCAACTCGTTGCGCAAGCCGCATTAGCTGACACATGGTTGGTCCTTTCCTGTTCTATAACGCTTTATTACTCGTAATAATTCGATTCCTTTCCCGACATCAAGCCTGTCCAGGGCCAACTTGCAAGAGAGTTCAAGTGAACGTCCATTGTGCATTTGTCGATTTGACCATATGTATGTTGTACGCTATGTATATACGTAAGCCGCATGTGTATGAAATAACAGGTGAGAAAACAAAATGGCATTGCTCAGTGGTAGAATACTGGGCTGGTACCCAGGAGACCCGGGTTCGAATCCCTTTGCATTCTTGGTGCTTTTTATTTACTGCCTTTTTTTTTCTTATTCCGTGCGATAGTGGTTACGGACACCGGCGGTGGCGGCGGCGAACTACTACGGTGCGCACGTGACCCGTGTTGCGATCTTTTGCTATGAAATTAACAATAGTATTCGCTGCACGTTGGATCTGCTCTTGTTAACAATCTGTACAGAGTGCTTGGGCGGTGATTGAGTGCGTGGAGATTCTCAATGATGATCATTGTTTACCTAAAATTGCATAGCTAAAGTTTTCGATGTAAAATATTAAGATCCACAAGGGGGGGGGGGGGGTGTAGCCAGTGGGTGGCCTCCCCCTGGGTACGCCACTGGTCGAAGGAGCCCCAAGCCTACATCGTAACATCGACAAGCGTTAACTTGGTTTTGCAAATACCAGTAGTCGAAACAGGTCGGAAGAGTGTTGAGGCAACTGTTTTGTACGTCGATGCTGGCGTGTACGCTTGGATCACATGTGGCACGTCGCGGCTCGCATCGGGTGCCACGGTATGTGTAGACTGTAGGCAGCAATTTAGATATGAAGAAGGACGCAACGCAATTACTCTTAGCCGCACGGGCAATTGGATCCATCTCGTTCTTTCTCCTCGGTCGCTGCCCGCACCGCGGTTCTCGCAATACTTCTGCGCGCGGACAGGGTTTGACGTGACCGGCGCCAGACGCACGTCATGTGCCCCGTCTTGGCCCTTTTCCTCCACCGGCGGTCGGCCCGGGTTCCGAGGAGAAATTGGCCCCTGGCTCCGACGAGGCCTCTGGCCCCTCGCTCTCGGATGATCAATAGCCATCAGCCGTCGGCATTGCCTCACGCTGCAGAGCGATATGCGTCTCATTCGCCGTCGGCGCCTCCCTTCCGGCTCGGTCGGGACCGCGTGATTCCCTTACGCGGAGACTGCCGTCGAGCCGCGGTGCTGCGTTTGGGAATCGGGACGCTGCTGCTGCTGCTGTGTCTTGGAAAGGGTTGTAGCCCAGCGGCTCCCGTCGTAAGCTTTTCTTCCCCCATCATTGCAACTTGTATTACACGAACGATAATACCAGTGTCACAAAACCACTTTTCATTGCAATCAGACATGATTTGTACTGGGTTTCTCCAACCTGATTGGCTTCCTCCATGCAAGCTGCGGAAAGGACAATAACTGTTAAAAATGTCGATCGCAATCGGGTTTAATCGTGATTAGCAAAACACCGTGTGAGACCGGTATGAGATGCCTATGACGTCGGACGCGCATAGTCCTATCGTGTCGGTGCTCCAACACCCTAGCCTTACGATAAGGGCTGTCTATCGTATTCAGTGCCTCGGAACGTTGCTGGTGTGTGTGCGAGAACTTACAGAACAACCAACGCGCATGACCACAACATATTCAACGGTTTTGATGTTGCTAGTTCCCCAACATCAGTGGAAGCCGTCTCTAAACTAATGCGTAATACTGGGTTAAATAATGCTTCCATAAAAAAATCACAACATATGAATGATGATTGGTGGGGCGAAGCGTTCGTCAGTCTTGTCAGTACGTCCGTGCCCATTCGTTCTTGCTTCTGTCCGTTCGTCCGCGCGTCCGTCCGTGCGTTCGTCTATCCGCGTGACCGTTGGTGCATCCGTCCTTTCGTGGGTCCTTCCATGCACCCGCCCCTCCGTCTGTCTATCTGTATGTTCGTCCGCCTATCCAGTGAACACTCCAAGTACAGCCTTCTCACATCTTTTCATCATCTATTCAAAATATACAAGTGCTGCCATCCAGTGGGCATTCTAAGGACCGCTCTTTCGAGTATGTGCCATCGGTAGCTACACACTCCATCGGAGGATGGACAGATCCACACCCCGAGGAGCTTCGCCCACAAAAAATACAATCCTTCGAAAGCAGAAACGAACTCGCTGGAGGTGTGTTGTTTGGAAGTATTCTGGAGGGACGCGATTATTGCGCAGTTGGCTCCTCCCACGTACATTGGTGTATGTGTTCGCTCATTCGGTAGCATCTGACAACTCCGGTGAGAACACCGGCCGCCTTCAGTCGCTTTTTGATCGTCAGTCGCAAGCGGTCGCGCTCTCTAGTGACAAGTGTGAACACCTGCTCGTCGCTGCAGTGTGAACGAGCCTTAATATTTTTGCTTTACAATGGCTGATTAGGTGTGTTGGTGTTTTGAGAATCATGACTCGCCTTAAAATTGTATCTGTAGTGGCAAGCTTGAGAGCCCGAATGCGTTCGTTACCAACGTATTTGACAACTGGCAACATCGCTTTAATAAACGCGTTGGATGATTCATTGTTTTGATGAAGTCAAATTACTCTTAATGCGATTGTGTATTCTTCACATCAAAAGTAATTTGACTGCATTTAAACATTGAATATTCTACAAACTCGGCTATCGAAGCGATGCTGCCCGTTGTTAAATACATTAATGTTAAATACATTGAATTATCGTGCCCGGGCTTGAGGAGGCGAGGGTAGTTCGTAGTTGCAAGCTTAGAAGTCCGAATGCGTGCCTAACCAACGTATTTAACAGCAGGCTTCATCGGTGGGGTAGCCGCGTTCGATGAAGATTCATTCTTTAGATGAAGCTAAATTACTTTTTAATGCGAACTTAAAGCCGAAGCGCGCGCTGCTGCTGTTCTATTTTACCGCGCCCTCTCCACATTGAGTGGTCCTGCCTCGGCTTGAGGAGGCGAGGGTAATTCATTTCAATCCAACTCCGTGGCAGCTGGGCTAAAGGGCAATCGTTCGCCGTCATATCCCACTGGTCTTTCTTTTCTTTATGCCCGTGTTTCCCGTTGAACTCAAGAGAAGGAAAAGAGAATCTTGTCACGCGAACGTCGATGAAATGTGCATGTCTGCCGTTTTGTCTTCGAGTCCTTGCACTTGTACCGCATTTTTATCCATGCCGTTTTCTATTATCTCTCTCAATCTCGTTTCTTTTTTTCCTTGTAGCCTCCTCTGCAATCGATCACTCTGTCAGCGGCCTCCCAGCCCGTACATAGTGCCGCTTCTCTGTGCTTCAGAGTATTCTTTTTTTTTTGTTCTCCCCCTTACGTTTTGCATTCCCCAGCGAGCCCGTAGAAATTCATGAGCGAGTCTCGCGGAAGAAGGGTGCCCACCTTATGGCACCGTCTGCTGCCTCGATACAGCACCGAGAACGTAGTCGGTGAGCTTGATTTATTCGAGTCTGCCGCTTCTATGCTTTTTTGTTTTCTTTCACTTTCTCGCATTCGAGATCGCGTCCCTCAAAAACCCTTTCAAAACGGTGCGTTCGGCGGCGGGGGCAGCGGCTCGTGCTTTAAACTCGAGAGCGGGGCACCGTCCGCGTCTAGAGAAACTTGCGAGGCAAGACGAAAAAAGGTGACGCTGGAAGAACTTCGGGATGTTAAGGCTGAGGTAGGTAGGGGTGGATAGGTACCAACCTCCCTCCTCCTTTTTCCCGCTTCTTGCCCTCCCCCCTCTCCCACAACCCTCTTTACCCCCCGCAACTCCCCACATCATCGGCATGCGCTGCGTTCGCGAAATTCCGCGAGCGAGTCGACGGGAGAGGCGTTTAAGCGTCAGTCAGTCATTTTGAGTGTCTTAGTAATGCTCCTATCTTTTTATTTTTGGTATCACCCGCTATCTGAAGCTAGAATCGTTTCCGTGCGCGCCTTCAACTTGCCTGAAGATGATCCCTACGCAGAATTGCTTAAAACTGGACCGTAGTGGGTATACGGGTGAAGAGACGGATGAAGAAAATACTGGCTCCGCGTCTTGCGAGAAACTCGCGAAGCGAAGAACAGGAGAAGGCAGCGTCCGATGTCGTTTTTGTGGAGAATAGTGCGCGTGTTGTCCCAAGTGTTTTCTTTTTTTTTCTTTCCCACCCATCTCCCCATTTTCCCTATTTCCAGCGTTTTTCCCCGCTTGACGAAGGAAGCAGCTAGCATTGTGTAGCAAGTTTTTTTGACGGGGATGAGATGAGAATCGCAAGTGGCGAATCGACTTGCATGCGTAAACTTTCAGGGTGGCATTTCGCCGCTCATTCTATTGCGCCCACATCTACTTTGTCGCGCTGTCTTTTATATTTGCATGTGTTGTGGTTGGTATGCAGTCTTGATTTGCGCTGCATCGTTTCGCAGCAGCACTCACTCTAGGCTTTCCTCTGGCGCACACCGGAAGTGCTTGAAGCGGGTACTAGGCGCCTGGTCAGATCGCGACATTCCGCTGCTCGCAGTGAACTAAGCGGGCCTTATTTTATGGCTTGAGCGTTTGGGGGCGAAGCACCTTAGGGTCTTGGATTGTCGTCTTGTCATCTCCTCGTGCCATATCGTCGTCGCGGTCAATCATAAGCGGTTACGTGCCACGAAAACGGCGTGATCCCACTATATACTCGTCACCGGTTCGTCGTTACTGCATAAAACATTATTCTTGGCTTATAGCAGCGGTGGCAGAGTCCGCTACGAAATTAGCAAATGCGCTCAAGTTTATTTTGTTTTATATGAATCCAAAGACACAAACGCGCATTTCTACAGTAGTCATCTGTTTGAAATAGCGCTTCTTGAAGCTTGTCTTCAAAATTATAGTGCTTTAGTGGACCGCGGTGCGAGTACAGAGCAGTAAAGAGGAAAGATTTTGCCGTTGCAAACGCAGGCACACTCTACATGTTTCGCCCCAGGTTTCACGCTACTGAAGCGTGTGCTCACTGCGTAGTGCTTGTAATTGAAGCACCACGTGACCTAAATTACATCTCAATGTGGACTAAATGAATGTTTTCGTTTTTTAGATATAGCCTAAGTCACTCGGAGGGGTAGCTTTTTCTATGAATTGGGGGCACTACGATATTACTTTATGAAAGGTAGCATGAAATGCCATGGTCCTTTACGTACATAAGATGGCTCGAACGCGAAAGCGTATGCGAGCTTTTAAGACGCAAACTGTATTATCGAAAATGTGACCAAAAAGTTGTCGTTGCGGTTTTTAGAGGTCAGTTTTATCAGTGTCATATCCTTCTTTTTTTTTTCCTCGCGTATCCTGTTGCGAAGTCTTACGCGAACATTGCTTCTTCAAATCCCAAATACGAAGTGAATGCGCCGCTTGCGATGGAGATGATGATATGTGGGGCTTAACGTCCCAAAAACCACCATATGGTTATGAGAGTAGCCGTAGTGGAGGGCTTTGAAAATTTCGAACACCTGGGGTTTTTTGACGTGCACCTAAATCTGGGCACACCAGATTTGGGTGCACGTTAAAGAACCCCAGGTGGTCTAAATTTCCGGAGCCCTCCACTACGGCGTCTCTCATAATCATATAGTGGTTTTGGGACGTTAAACCCCACATATCAATCAATCACATATCAAATCTGGGCACACGGGCCTGGAGCATTTTCGCTTTCATCGAAAATACAGCCGCCGCAAATACGATCCCACGACCTGCGGGTCAGCACCCGAGTACCTTAGCCACTAGACCACCGCGGCGGGACACTTGTCACTGGGGATGTACATGCGATGGTACTTTTGGGATGTTGTCGGGATCACGCGGGACGTTTCGTCCGACGACACATATATGATATGCTCAGGGGCTCTAAGGTGTCTGGTTGGTTGATGAACACTGTGGCAGGAGAGCGCAAAGTACAGGTGGCAGTGAATTATGCCGGCCGTGGCATTTTCGTCAAGTTGAAGATCTCGAGGCCCGTGCGATGTCAGCGCATGTTGAAAAACACCGGGATGTTAACTTTACCGGAACCCTCGACTACGCCACGCCGTCTTTCGTCATGATGTCCTTGTTTTGGTACGTATAAAACGCAAGGTATTATTATTATTATTATTATTATTATTATTATTATTATTATTATTATTATTATTATTATTATTAGAGTGAAATATGTCCAGAGGACACAGCGCTGGAGTACGTTTCGAGTTTCATCAATGCCGTATTGATAAACTGCAATGACCACGCAGTCAACTGAATGCCTAAATCTATCCTGTGCATTATTTTCAATTGACAGTGTGCATTTATCTCTTCTGTAATACTGCGCATTGCCTGCCAGGAGTGCGATCCACTTTTTCCCCGCCGCGGTGGTCTAGTGGCTAAGGTACTCGGCTGCTGACCCGCAGGTCGCGGGATCGAATCCCGGCTGTGGCGGCTGCATTTTTGATGGAGGCAGAAATGTTGTAAGCCCGTGTGCTCGGATTTCGTAGCACGTTAAAGAACCCCAGGTGGTCGAAATTTCCGGAGCCCTTCACTACGGCGTCTCTCATAATCATATGGTGGTTTTGGGACATTAAACTCCACATATCAATCAATCAATCAATCATGTGATCCACTTTTCACACTCTCGTTCGTTTGGGAACGCATTGTAAGGGCATCCGGAATAAGCAGCATATATACATATATGCCGAGGAAGTAAGGCAGTGAACATATCGGGGCTTAAGTCTTGTTCTTTTTGGCGCATGCCTGAAGTTGTGGGTGGTGCCTGTGCCGCGTTATTTTCGGTTATGACCCTTGTTTTTGTCTCGCGCCTACGTGAGCCCTGCACTACGCTTGAAGGCTGTCGTGCGGTGTGCGCGTGACAGCGCAAGATTATGTCGTCTTTTTTCATTTATCCGGGACGTGCCTCGCCGTATATACTAGCATCCGCGCTATAGAACTAGTCCGTAAAGGAGTGTTGGTTCTCCTTGCCGTAATGCGAGCGCATACCTCTCCATCATCGCGAGCAGCCAACATTGCGTGCTCGGTCCGGCTTGACCGCGCCCTATCCCGAGCAGGGACCCAGTGCACGGCCTGGCGGGTGTCGTACGAGACGTAAGGTTTCTTTTTCGCGTGCGCTGTTTTGTGTTGGGTCACATTTGTGTTTGTGCCTTTCGCCGAGCGAAATGTGACGCGATTCGCGCTGGCCAACCTGTTACCAAGATATAGCGAGCCACCCGTTATAACCTTGTCTTTTTTTCTTTCTTTTTTTTTTTGCCTTCTCCCTCCCGTGACATCGCCGTGTTTCGATTGCATTTACTTTGACGCGCGTTTCTTTATCGACACACGTTAACCTGTCGCCGTTTGTTTTGTCGTTGCCTTTCCTGGCACGGCTACCGTGTTTCGCCTCTTTCTCTCCTTCATTCTTTCCCTGGCAATTATTTGATCGTCCGTGCCCCGACTCATAATCTGTAATGTGACGGCGTCCTTGCTGTCGCTTTGTTTCTAATAAACCCCTCCTCTTTGACAGCCACTGGCGTCGTTCTGCCGTATGTTCAATTTGGGATTGTCGACACACTCTTTCTTTATATGGACTTACGCACACTGTTCTTCTTTTTGTTTTACGTATTTTTAGACGGTGTTCTACGGATTGGTAGGAGGTGTAAGAGAGTCGCTTCTGCCTGAAATAATTTTTTTTTCTCCGTGTACCACTTCGAGTATGTCTTGGTCCTAAATTTAGCGTTCGTTACCTTCGATGCTGTTCAACGCGATTGCTGCCAAGAACTACTGAAGCTTCGCGTTGATCGTATTAGTCTCCTGCGTGTCGGAAAATTTGCATACGATATTAGCGCTAATTCGCCTTGGGAGTTAATACGGCTGCTTGTAAGACTTCGCGAACACGCCTAGCGAAATTTTGTACGGTTAAAAATGACAAGCAACGTCTCCTTTGCCTCTTTGAATTTACTGTGGGCTTCATTACTTTTGGTCTGGTAACGAAACGACCCACTAAATGAATATTCCCCTACTTTTGTAAATTCACAGTTAATACACTTTTGTGCTACCAGAGAGCGCTTTTCGGCTGTATTTTCTCTTTTGAATATTAGATTCGGTACATTGAGGGAGACTACGTGGCCGAAGTACTTTCCGAGGCACGTTATATGAATTGATGAGGAACTCAGCGGAGTAACCACCAGCTGGAATGCTGATTGATATTTTATTGTGTAACCATATAAGACGATCTGTTTTCGATGACGATACAGTGACCGTCAATTAACTTTCGAAAAGTGCACATTCGGACTCTGTGTATGTATGTTTGCTTTTTGTAAGAGGCGTTAGTTTGTGGAAACAGAGGTGATATCCTAATTTATTTTGCAGTTATTTGACGTGGTAGTCACAGGTTTAAAACTAAAAAATCGCGCGCTTTGTTATAAGTGCAGAGAACTTCAGGGTCCCGGTTTGATGCCCATTCATGGATCTCATGTCGCGTGATCACGCTAATGGTCATAAGAAGGCCATAAGAATACAGGCCATAATACAGGCCATAAGAAAGCAACAATGCTCAAAACCGAGCTAAAATGAATGAACAAGGTCTAAAATAATATAATTGGTAGATGAGTGATCGCATAAATTAAGTTAAAATTGATAAAAACGTTTCTGGAACGTGTCATCGCCACGCTGAGTGAGCGAATTCCACTCGCGACGCGCTTCGCCGGCGCTTGGTCGCTACATCTGATGAGGGAAGCAACACGACAGGAATCGCTGTGGACGGCGTTTATTTCAACTGCCGTAACAAGATGGAAGTGGATATAGCGCAGCAAAATGCAGTGCACTAGTCGCACACCTAGTTTGTGAATTTCCCTAACAAGGTTCGAGTCGGATCCAGCAAACCTCAAACACTGACGTCATCGACGTTTTGGTAATGGGAGAAGTGGAAGCGTTACGAACAGGATTATCTGCTTAAAGTAAGCGAGAGCCAAGCTATTAGGTTAGTGCTCATTCTAAATGAATACGTTTGTGGTGTCCTGACCTCCTTTTTTGGCCCTGTTTACGCGCCCTATCTTTTTGGAAGAAATTTATGGGTGTTCGCGTACTACACACTTCCTCAGGTTTTACGAAAGTGGAGCAAGTTTATGTTTTTACAGAGAAAGCTGTTATGAGACAACAACAAGAGTTGCGTCAGCCGTAGTTGCCCGCCGCTGCCGTAACCACTATCGCGAGAAAAAAAATGAAAAGACATAACTTTGTAAATAGAAACACCAAGGACACGATGCGATTCGAACACAAGTCCCCTGCGTGATAGCGCAGTGTCTTACCACTGAGCCAAGCCTGTGCTTGAACTCCGTTGCAGGCTGGATCTCGGCAAAGGAATCACCCTAATGTAAGTATTGATTGATATGTGGGGTTTAACGTCCCAAAACCACTATATCCCCTAATGTAAGTAATAAAGCGTTTTATAACAATGAAGAAACAACCAGGTACACTATACGAATTGCGTGAAGAGTGGGTTCTCGAATGCTCCAACCCATTACTAAAGTTTCAGGTTATCATGTTCAGCCACAGCATCGAAAAATTGCAACAAAATTTCTTGCAAGTGTGTAGCCAGTGCCACGCTTCTCAGAAGAAAGGATGTCATAGTAAATGCCTGCCTACCACACAAACATTGTAATGATTGTCGCTTAGTGGGTGCCCTGCAAATGTGCTTAGGAGTTACACAAAGAGTGTTTAAAAAAGGCGTTCAAAGGCCGCTCTTCCAGTTTTGTGCTGAGCGCATCGCGCAGGCCTCGTGTTTTTTTTTTTTTAATTTTGAATCTCAGGATTTAGCTGAGTGGCCATTCGAACGTCGTGACGAGTATAACTCAAGTATGCGAGTCCTCGAGATCACTTGAGGCGTTCATTTCGCTTTTCCTGTACCAGGTTTCTCAAGCACTACGACTTTAATAGATCGTACTTCTCCTCTACTTTTACTAGTTTTTTAGAGCTTCTGTACTGCTTTTCGCTAAATATCGGCAACAGCTTGCGAGTGTCGATATTTCGCTGGTTCATTTTTTCTTTGACAACGCTGCTATATCGATGCCGTTAGTTTAGTCCGTTTCTTTTTTGCCCTCTTTCCAGACAGCAAACAATGTTGATCTACAGCTTTTTCATTTGCGCTCTCCTCTGGTAACACGCTCCTTCCCGAGTATCCTTTCGTATTTCTTTCAGCTAATGGTTTTTGCTTTCATTATGTCGCCTCCCCGCTCTTTTCCGTCTCTACCAGTATGGCGCTTTCTCCACTCATTTTCCGTCCGGAGCCACGATTGTTGTCTCTCCTTTTCCCACTTGTTTTCTTTTTCTTTGCCTCGGAGCAGCAGCGTGCAGCAAATGCTCCAGCATCCCTCTGCTGCAGGCGTTCTCAGTTCTCGTTCACTCCCCCGACCCATTGGTTTATGCACCTCTTGCTTCTGAGTTCTTTTCTGGGCGCAGCCCCGTGACGTCGTTCTTGGCTGCTATACGTGCCGCGAATCCCGATGACGGCGGGCAATGCTTTCGCTGCGCCGGATGAGACGACGACCTCTCGGCGCCGGCTGCGCCACTGGTGCCCTTCGCCGGCGCTAGGCGAAGGTTGTTGCCGGCGAGGCGATGCGGGCTGGTGAAGTCGGGAATAGCGTACACGATGGACCGGCCCGAGAAAAGTAATTAACTTATTGGGTGAGAGACGCCCGCCTGATTGGCTCTGTAGTGGCTGGCCCTGTTAGTTACTGCCGCTCTTGATGACCGGTAATTCCCCCTTCTGTCGCGACAGAGTGCCGTGTCTGTCCGTTACTTCTCGCCCACTCTTTACCCGCTTCCCGATTAACTCGCTCTCGGGTTGTAACAGCGATTGCTGTTGATTGCCATATGGAAATCCAACCGGTGTGTGCGCTCATCGCGGTCAAGAATGCCTGGTATGAGAAACTATGTGAAGAGAAAGCCTTGAAGAGGTGCAGCAGTGAAATATCGGATCGCCGAACCACCTAGACCGTAACTGACCACGTGGTGAGATAGCACATTGAGGGGTGGGGGTGTCAGTAGGCCGACTTGTGTATAGGTAACGATAGGCATGGCTCCTTCCTCGTTAAAGTACACGCACCGTGCACAGTGTCTAGAAAAAGGTTGGCCCGGAGTTGGGAAGCAAGTTTTCTTGGCCCACCGTGATTCGGCCATTACGCGAAGGAAGGATGAGCGCAAGGACGCGGAGCATCACTGTAATGAGCTTTAGTTCCCTCGTTTTGGCGGTGTATACGAGTATAAAACGGTGCGAAAGATGGCCGCAGTGGTGTGGTGGGCATCTGGACGGGAGCTGCACGCCAGGCGCACATAAGCGCGATCACTCGCTCAGTGGCGCGTCTGAGCACCGGGGTTTCTGCTTTCGCCGACGGTTGCCTACTTTCATAACCACCCTATGCTAAACTGGGACTCTTGAGCGTTTGTGTGTGTGCGTGTGTAGGTGACGATAATTTGCGCCACCGGAGGAGGGCAGCTGTGCGCTTGCGACTCTGCCAGCCGTATTTTTACGTCGCGCCGAAGACTTTGCCCGACTGTGCTACGTGCGCCTCGGCTAGCACCAAGCGTAGACCGCCATATTGCATGTTTTGCCCGGCAGAAAAGGCGCGTTAATTAAAACAGTGCTTCTTTCACCTGGAATACTGATGGAGACGCGCCATCTTCTCTGTTCTCCATTATCGCAGTTTCATTGATACATTCCACGTGGTCTAAAAGGCTTGCCCGTAGCGCTCCTCGCTTGCCACGATGCTTGGCTTGGCTTGGCTCTCGCATTCTTCGCCGAGTAGTTTGCATTTTTGAATACGTTTTTTCCGGGCTAACATGTGTATCAGTTTCCGCTCAAAATGCTAGATATAGCCAGAAGACAGGACATTTTTTGGTACGGTTTTCTCGCTTGTTGCAACAACTGGAAACCGGACTTGGCGCAGCAACTAAAGCTAATTACCTTCAGAAGCAGTATAGCGATGCCTCACGATTATAAAACTGTGAAGAATCACTCCTGTATAAGAACCCCTCTTTTGGTTGACAATGTTGACAAACGAGCAAACAAACAGTGCCGCGCTAACGTCAAGACTCGTGGAAGTTGGATCCTTAATGTAGGTTGAGACTTTTGGAATTTCGCTCTTTAGCAGGGGTAAGAAAATCTAAGGCTATAATATTTGAAAGGTATTTAAATGGTAAACGCAGGTTGCATGGGAGCTCATAATTACTTTGAAATCGTGTTTACTGTTCTTTTTGTTTACACATAAGTACTTCATTATAGAGATGTGTTATCTGCAGATCATTTTAACTTTTGACCTATGTATATTAACGCTTCGCAGCAGTAGAACTGAACTTGTGAGTGCATGCAGCAAAAATTAGATTTATGTTTTTTATGTTTGTCGATGTATGAAAATTGCCCCATAATGAAGGATTTTTATACTAAGAAATACAAATTAACCAAGGATATCTTTACATCTATGTTAATGCTACTAATTACCACGCGCGAATAATTGTTTTGTTACCGATAGTTGTATAGAAAAGTACTCATACTGCGTTTTCAGAAAAAAATTGCCCGCAGCTTCCCTCGGGGGAACACTGAGGAGGATGCGGAGCATATAATTGGTTAAAGGGGTGTTAAAGTGCGACTTACTTGGGTCGATGGCTAAATTGGTTAACGTGGTTGTGAAATGGGGTGTTAAATTGTGACTTACTTGGGTCGCTGGCTAAATTGGTTAACGTGGTTGTAGGAGGGGTGTTAAATGAGTGAACACGTACGACACGTATGCGAAAGGGCGGTGTTTATTTATTGCGACGAACTTTGAGCGGTTCCGCCAACACTTTGGCCGGCGCTGGTCGAAGGGACGTCGATCATTGCGACCTCGGACGTCGACGCGCCGTACAAACCAACCGAGGAGCGGCAACTGAGCGAGCGAGCACCGACCTTGAGTATATATACAGCGCGACGGCGCATGCACTGTCAGCTGTCGAATGTTCGAGAAGGGGGAGAAGCGCAACGGCGCATGCGCGCGCGTCAGCTGCCGATGTTCTCGAAGCGTGACGGCGCATGCGCGCTACATTATACAGCTAGCGAATGTTCGTGAAGAGGAGAAGCGCACGCGGTGTGTAGAGGAGGAAGGGTGCACAGATGGTGGAGGAGTGAAGCGCGCGCGGTGTGTAGAGGAGGAAGGGATGCACAGATGGTGGAAGAAGGAGGAGGAAGCTTGCGGACGGCGCCGCACTACAAGCCTCGAGTATTAGATGCTCCGCATCTAAAACGCAGAAATTGGGCAGAGGAACACGCCCATTCTCCGTAAACGTGTCAAGGAAAACGATTAAAGCTAATTTTGGAACCGAGGGTGCCCAAGATTGTTATGTTTTCTTAAGGTGGCGGTTACACTGTCGCCATCTTGCCATTAGTTCCGAAAACGGCCCCAGCCGCCGCCACAAAATCAGGAATAAAAGGACAACGATTCGGTGGTGGTAGTGGTTAGAAGAGGAGAAAGGCACCTAATTTCTACAGCCCGGTCGGGAGCATGGTGAGGAGGTCAAACTCCCGAACTTGTGCTGGCACGCCACGCTAGATTAGGAGGAAAGAAGCGGACTGTCACGATCCGGAGAAATGAGGCATTCAGCGGGGGCTTTCTTTTTTTTTTCTCCCTTTTAACAACACCTTTATCTCTCCCTCTAAAACCCACGAACACTTGTCCGCGTCCTCGTGCGGGCTTGGGGCGCGGTGGTTTTCGTGCGAGGAACAATAGACCTTTTTCGAAGCAGCCCCAGAACGCCCCGTAGGCGCGCGTAGCACTATGGGAAAAGTGTGAACGCCGAGCGAGGTCGATGCGGCTGTTCCGACGGGCACGATTCTCGTTGGAGCCGTGCGGGCAGGAAACGAAAGGAACGTGTCGCCGCTTGTTCGATATTATTAATAGCCTGAACACTAGATATGTCCGGAATGTACCTGCATGTAGCTCTACGCATGAGATGTGACAAGAATAATGGACTCAGTGTAGGTGTCAACGGGCGGATGAGCTGAGCTGCACGCGAGTTGTTGCGCACTGAATTATTGCGCACTGATACGTGTAGTCAAAACGTGCTATTGAGAGGAATGTGAGGTGGGACATTGAATTCATATTCACTCAAGGATTAGCAGTTCACGAGGTGCTATGGTGTTTAATACCTTCGCTGTGTGATTGGGCCATTAACGCCGAATTTCGGGGAAGTGTAACAGAATGATTTGATTTTTAGTGACAATTCTCACGCTGTATAAAAAAAAGTGAACACATGTTAAACGTGTTTAAAGACGAAGGAATGGAACTAGAATCCACTTATGTGGTACTTTGCTCGGACAATTAGTGGTTTCTTAATAGAAACTTCGTCACTGTGGATCATGTTGTCTGACAGTACATGGCGCATTCAGCGAAACCGGGGTTGTTGAATTTCGTGTCGGCACATTCGAATATATTTCAACGAGAAATAATGATGTCATGCTTATGCTTGGAATTGAAGAACAGAATAAAAAAAACAAATATACTTGCGCACATTACCCGTGCAATAGTTTACAACTGTAAACTGATCACCTCAAGTAGGCGCGGTAATCTGTGTATTATATTGCATCGGTTTACGAACAGCTCATTCGAATTTCAAAAAAAAAAAGAAAGCAAAACATGAATACGGACGTCCTCCACCCGTGAAGAAACTTGGAATACTGCAGTTATTCTATGTATACGTAATTCGCACAGTCGTGAGAGAAAATTTGGCAGCGATCGACACGGGGTGAGTGTTGCGTTTTCCGCACCTTAGTTACATTTTTTTCCCGCAGTCCATAGAAGGTTGCAGGAGTCTGCAGTGGGCTGAGAATACTATCAGAGGCACGCCAATCGTTCCTCCAGCTGTTGTGAAGGAGTTGCTAACCGAAATCCTCTTTCTCGTGTTCACATACACAAATCGGCCGGACTGGTTGAGGAGTCAACAGTCGCTTCAGAGAGCAATGAGATTCTTTGAGTACAGCCGTCTCATCGCACATCGAATTGTCAGTCATGAAAATGTAATTTCGTCTTCGAAGGCACAGTAACTCTACTCAGTCTCCCTATCCAGACTACGCGAGTAATCTCCAGGCGTATCGTAAATAACACTGCACTGACAGCGGTCATCTAACGAGTTCACCTTTTCCTATTATTCATATCTCAAATTAGCAGCCACTCATTCTTATCACTCGTTACCACGCCACAATTTATTGTTTCTCGAAGATTACACCTCAACCAGTAAACAGATGAGAAAAGGGCATGAAAAAAATTGACCCCGTATCTGCATGTTTCCCTGCAAATGTCGTCGAAAGACGATAGTCTTGAGTGTGGAGAGAGTGAACAAAACATTTATTTGATGTTCTGCGCAAGAAAATTGGTGAATGGTATTCCGGAGGCGCTGCATTAGAGTGCCTCGAGCGTGCAGCGGAGGTGAACGAGCGCATCGAGGCACGTTAGCCACGAGCGCCATCTGGCAGTTATCTCCGAAAACGAAGGAAGGCCTGCGGAGAAAGATGCTTTCATTCTCGGAGGCGATAAGGTGTAGAACGCAAAGCGACGGGCAGGTGCCACCACCGTGTCGTTTCAGCAAAGCGTTGGTAAAACTTGCCCTTGTGAGCCCCGCGTCGCACTGTCAGCGCAGCGTGTTTAATTAACACTACGGTCCTTAGAATTACTTGTGTGTGCGTTCTCTAGTATAAAGGCACACATACAAAACATCGACGTGTTGTTATGGCACCTCAGATATGCGCGATGATTGCTTTTTAATTGACAATCGCGCACGTAAGAACGCTGATCCTTGAGCAATATTGGTGGGCGCTGCGGATGGGGTCGGCCGTTCGGGTTATCGGTTGGTGCTGTTTAAAATAACCGGTTCGCGGTAAAGATGGACAAACAGACAAATGTACAGACAGACAGACCAAAGTTTTTGCGTCGAAGGTCCCCAAGAAAGACTATCGTCTTTATAAAAAGGGACAGATCAGTAGGATAGAAGTTAGGGAGGTGGGGTGATGGTCCCTGCCTCCTTGTGCCGCCTGAACATGAGCTGACGCGCCAAACTGGCTGGGGAGGGGGCGCGAAAATGTTGTCGTGATTCGGTGAAACAATTGAGCAGGGTTTTTTTTTTTTTTCCGCCTGTTCTCGCATTCACGTGAACGTGGCGCGTGACATGTCGGGTTACGGCTAACCGTCAACGCAGGGTTTTTTTTTTTTAATAAAGACGATGGTCTTTTTGAACCGCACTATGCCATAAATTGCCCTGGAGACGGAGTGCTGACTTTTTGTTGAATGAATAAATGTCAGTCGGTTGCCTCAGATGGCATTGGCAGGCGACGGTACTGGTAGTCGCATCAAGCTGGCAGGCTCGTTTAAATGAGTGCGACGGCTGCGCATTGGCTCTAATGCGACACCGTTTACAGGACCCCTCACATTCTCGCCGCAGCGGCCATAGGCGAGCGACAAAGACCTGATGCTGGGCGAGCTGGTTGATGCCAAAGGATACATGCGCGTGTGTCCAGCGTAGGAGAGAGAAGGTAACTTGCGTTATTATGCCTTCATATAGATAAGGAGGCATGGTTCGAGTTCGCACGATGTGGGGCCAGCGTTCCCCTCTTCGTAATTTACGGTCTGTGAATCGACCGGGACTCGGTAAAACGCCCTGTCACACGCACAAGTGCGATGTCTCTTTCCGGCGAAATTGCCATTTTTTTATTTCTGTTTTATGAATGCGATGTACATCCGTGTAAGCGTGTTTTATGAATAACGATGTCACTATACTTGTTATGAAGTTATCTTTTTCAAAAGCGCTTTCCTTCTTGTCTGGCTACTTAACGCGCAAGTCCAAGTTTATCTGCGTCGGCTCGTCAGCCTTACCACTCACATTGCGAGTCTGCGATCCGCTATCTTCAGACATCGCAAGTTCTAAACATTGTTTTCTGTCATCATGAGACTGGCAATGCCCTCTGCAGGGGAAAGACCTTCCCACGATTCGCCAATTAACCCGGCCTTTTGCTTGATACTACAACGTTGCACCCGCAAACTTCTTCTTAATCTCATCTGCCTACCTAACTTCCTGTCTCCCCCTCGCGCGCTTGCCTTCTCTTCTCTAATCTAGGCAGCTACAGTTAATGACCGAGTGTTATCCTGCCTAGGCGCTTCGTGCCCTGCCCATGCGATATGAATTTTATAAAATGAGCGCTTGCGCGGCGCGAGGAGAAGCGTGCCGCAAAGTTTGCGTGTCGTTTTTCAATTTAACGCGACGGCGAATGCCACTGACAGGGACAAAAGGGTTTCCATGGGAAATCAGGGAACCAGCGGTGAAGAAGCGCCGGCGCATCCAAGAAGCTCCGTGGAGGCAGTGAAGAAAACGGACGTCTTCGAACCAATATTGTGAGGGAAAAAAAAAGGGGGGGGGGAGGTTGACGGAGGTGCTGAGTGGGCGGGGTCGGTCATGACTGCGAGAGCAGGTCAGCTCCTAGCGTTCTCGCTTTTCTTTTTCTCTTTCTACCGAGAGGAAAATATGGCGATGGTTCCCCGGGGAGAACGCCGCCTACTTCCCACAGGAAGATGGCGCATCCCTGCTGCAGCACTGTGCTTGCCGGGAAGGAGGAAGTCATGTTAGCGGAATCGACGGGCTTAAATCCGAGCAGGAAAGATGCTAGCGGTGCCGGGGGAGTTTGGCTGATGGACAGTATGTGAGGGCAACAGCGGCAAGCCCAGCATATAGGCGGGTATGCTCTGCAGGAAAGCAGGAATGTAAGAGGTGTCCGCGGAAGCCGACTTCCCGGCGGTTTGTGATGCATCCACGGCTGCTGTGGCCGGGAACCCGTGTCGCCATAAATTTGGCCCGAGTGCCCCCACGGATCCTCCGGGGTGTTCACATCTAAACGGGTCTGTGCGTGAACGAAAGTTTGTGCGTGGCTTCGTTGCCTTTTAGGCCGTTTTTTTTTTCTTGCGTTGCCCCGTCGTGACTTTCTAGCAATCACGCTTGGGTGCGTGAAGCACCGCGGATTTATTATGCGTTGGAATGTGCGGCCTTACGACGGTGCGAAAGCGCATGGAAGGAGAATATGTGGCCAGGTTTTTTTTTTATTTGAGGTTTTATTATGCGCCCCGTATCGGAAACAACCAATGCGAATTCCGAGGTGAGATTTGTTTCACAGCAGCTTCAGAGAAAGAGAGCTTGTTTTTTTTAGATCTTTCTGGTGTAAATAATGCACACGGTATATCACATATATTTTCGCAAAGCTATTGAGGGTATTTCTTTTGATGTAATGCTGTACTGCGTTCGAGTTTAAACGAATTTCTGACTCAACAAGGAAGCTGCAAGATATCGCACTTCTTTCGCCGGGACGCCAGTTTAGTGTGGTGCCTGCAGTGAGCTTACGAGTAGTTTTCACGTAGCCTACTCTTTTCGCATAGGTATGGCAGACAGGTGTGACTTGTGCAACAATGGCGAAACGGATGAAACATTGACTGTGATCGTTTTGTGAGCGCACGCAAGGTTCGGCGCGCTGCGGTGGACAAACTAGACAACAGTCTGTTTTCGGAAGCGAATATTGTTGTATCGGGCCCAAACGCTTCGCGTTTCTTTCTTTCTTTCTTTCTTTCTTTCTTTCTTTCTTTCTTTCTTTCTTTCTTTCTTTCTTTCTTTCTTTCTTTCTTTCTTTCTTTCTTTCTTTCTTTCTTTCTTTCTTTCTTTCTTTCTTTCTTTCTTTCTTTCTTTCTTTCTTTGTTTCTTTCTTTCTTTCTTTCTTTCTTTCTTTGTTTTTGTCCCTTTATTCCGTTTGTTCCCCTATGCGTTAAAACTGCATGTTTTCTACCTCGGAGCAGCACTAGGGCTCGAAACTGCCTCGTAAAATTGCTAAAAGTATGTCATGTAGTGGAAGACGCGTTTTTCGGGGTGTCCGGAGTTTCCTCCATGAGCGATGCAAATCTGAGTGAAGTCCGAATCTCACATATCCCAGCATTCCGATTGCTCCAAATAATCGAATCTCTTTCGAATAAGGCGCATGGCACGCTATGTAAAAAAAAAGCTTACTTCAGCTGCCTTGAAGGGCGGCTCGCGTGTATCACGCCTCTCCTTGGTGATCGGCAGGAATATACCAGCATTCGCGCTTTAGGAAAACGAATTAGTGAAGAGACTACCTTGGCTCTGTAAATTTTATTTCGCTCTGATTTCACGTTCCGGCGCCATGTAAACTGGCATTCGTGCGTGACCCGTACTCACGGCTGACCCATACTCACGGCTCGATTTGAGAACAAGTGAATATGAGACTCAAATGATGCGTGAATTAGCCGACCTTTGTATATGACTTTTTTTTTAGGCACATTAACTCTCTTTGGAGGTCAATATTATACTTTCGTGGGAGAGTCGTAGACCGAAAAACAGTAGGTTTGTCTCTGCAAAGGATGCGCTAACTGGATGCGTGGCAAGAAAGGATTGTTTAAAAACGGAAGCACCCAGTTCTCCCCCCCCCCCCTTTTTTTTTCTTCGTATGCTGCTTGGAATTATTTTGTTAAGTCTGGCTACTCTATATATTTATTTCACTATACTGCAGGTGAACTTGGCACAAGCAGGAGGGGCAATGCACATTAAGAATAATATATAGTGTAGCTTAATACATGCAATGGTGCAATCAAGAAATACTATATACAGTAGTATAATGGTTGAACAACAACAAAGTAGAATAGTTGTATAATAAATAATCTTGCTAATATATAATGAAATGAAACAGCATCACGAAGAAGGAAGAAAACACTCAGTCTAAGAACAAATACAACAAAAAGAAATGCTCTCTTAGAGACTGAACGAAATTTGGCGGTATAATTAAATCAAGAGTTAGATGGAATCTTGTTTGGTCGGGAATATTCGTGCTCAATAGGTGAAAGGAAGATGCCGACCAAAAAGAGCTTTAGAAATAACAGATGTTCCGGCTCCCATGCACGGCGTTGTTTGCAATTAAGCAACGAATCCATTCGTTGCTTCAGTTGTCGTGCAACAATAGCGGAAAGCTTGAAGCTTTTCGAGCGCCTGGTGTTTTTTTTTTTTCGCGCGCACAGTAGACGAGCCTCTGGGATTTCGTGTCCATCGAAATACCGCAGCTTGGAACGAACCCGCGACCTTCGGTTAGCAGCCGAGCACCGTAACAGACTTCGGCGAACACATTGGGCTCCTTCAGCGAAACCATTCGACGGTTACACGGAAAAGTGTTGCAGGACCCTTCTGATCTTACGCCTGCCATCTTTTTTTTTTTGCGCGGCTCTCTGCGCTATATTCAAAATTTCGACTGTGTGATTGGAGATGCTTCGCCCGCGAAGTTCGTTTGAAGTGAAAGAGCGAAGAACATCCTTTTAGGAAGTGTGGTTCCCGTTAGGCGTGGCGGACGCAGTTTTTTTTTCTTTTTTTCCCGTTTAGTTCCGTTGCGCCAAACAAATTTAATTTCCCAATGCGCGACGCTGTTGACGCGCGACAGCCCATTCTTCACTTCTCCATTGTCCGTTCTCGGTTATCCGTAAATTCCGATAGCCCCAAGGAACTCGACTCGGGGACCACTTGCTCGCGCAGGGCTGCCTCTTCGCCCTCGAGACACGGTGCGCCATATTTCATGTAGGAAAAATCCTTTTTATGTCCTCTCCTCAGCTTCCTGTCGTCGCCTATGCTCACCTATTCATGGAATGCAAACGCGCGTCTTTAAAAGGCCTTGCGTCGATCGTTGACTCTGCTTTCGAAACCGTATTTGCTTGTTTTTCCGTGATGTTTCGCCTTCCTCCCCTCCCCCTCTTGCGCCTCACAGCAGAGAAAGTACAAGCGGCGTTCAATGCCTAAACGTTTTTCTGCACGCCGTCATCAATTTTCACTGACCACGCCTTCTCGACACCTCCTCTCCCTGCCTCCTGTTCGAGTGAATTTATGGACGGTGGAGATTCGCAGAGGTGAACCGACGAAGTGTCGTGCAACGCGTTCCTCGACTGTTTCTGTCTCTCGCCACAATAAACGAAGGCGTCGAACGACTTTTCGGCGTTGCTACAGCAGCCGTCTTTGTGACCGATTACTTGTCGTTCTTTGAGGTCTGGATCTCCCGGCATGACGTCACTGCGTTCGGTTTTGTCGTTTCGTTTCTACCGTGCAGGCAAAATGGGATGGCGCCGAGAGCATCCGCCACCGCCTTCAACGCGTGTCGATTTTCCGACAGGAACAGCGAAAACATTTTTGCAGGGTAATACGCTAGCCGAGTAGGCGCACAACTTCGCGAAGCCTTCGAGGCGTTGAGTGAAAATAACCCTTCCAGCGCTGATAGCTGCGTTAGTGTACGCTACTAGTTTGTGCTAGTTGTGTCAACTTGTGGCCAAAAGAAATCGCGATATATTCTTCATTAGACGAATTAAAGCTTAGCATAGTGAGTATGACGACTTAACCTCGGTGTGCTGCGTGTGATATTGGTCATGTCACTTTGTTTAAGGCGCTACGATGTTGGACGAATCGTTCGACGGGCAGCATTCCAGATCCAACGTCAAGAGTATTACTTTTCCTTTTCAGGAAATGAATGTAACCATTAACTGATTGTGCACTCATTTGGAGCCTATGATATCATTTTTTTTCAAAATGAAACAATATTGATTGCAGAATGATGAAGCATTTAATTTTATCAATCACACAAAACAACACATTATTTCCTTTCCTCTCCTGAAAATGAATGTTGAGTGCCTTGGAAACGTGGTATGCGAATTTGACACATTCATGCGAAGGGCACTGTAATTCGTATCTGATGTGGACAATAAGGAAAAACTAGACTAGAATGGATGGTAGTGTCTGTCGTCTTTTCATCATTTCTATTGCTGCTTTGTTTACCAAATAGCAAATCTTTAAGCTTAAATGTGGTAGTATGGGCAATAAAACATTACTCACACAAAATCTGCCGAATATCTTTCACCTTCATTCATTTGTCATTGTCGTGCTATTATAATAAAAAGTATTGCTGGGTTGAGTGTCGTGCTTAACGCTGCGTAATGCGTTGTGCAGTAATAAAGACAGTTGACGTTCATTTATTTTTGAGTCAGATTCCTAGAAAAAGATTAACCATCTCCCTGCACGCACCTGACTGCTCTCAACTGCCTTTTGTTATAGTAATGTGCACTCGTTGTGGGGCACGAACCAGTCCAACGAAGACAAGTGGCTATTCGCTATCAAGAGCCCCAATGTCGGGGGTGAATTGTGGGCTGTCCTGAGGGCCCACGATGCGGCGGCGGTCGGGCTTGGCCTGACTGTCCCAACGTGGGAGCGGCCCACTGCGCGTTCAGTCGTGCACCTCAGGACTTCAAATAAAGTTTTGCGTCCAAATGATTTGCAGCAACGGCATACGCATAAGGAAATGTAATAAGAAATAGGGTTCGGTAGAATAGACAAGAAAGAAGGTGGGGGTGCAGTTCGATGCGATTTGTCGACAGACGATTCACAACTTTGTAGACTGTGTTTATTTTTGCCTATATCTGGTTTACCCCTTGCTCTATGAAGGATAGTTGAAGAAAAAAAGGAGATATTGACCTTCATAAGATAAGATATTGATCTTCAAAAGACTTGCTATGCGATCTCAGCAAACTTCTCATAGTTCTCAGCAACTCTGGCACGTTTCAAAAATAGTTCTTCAGGTGTGGCGCGGTCTCATAACATAACGAAAGAGCTTACGCGATCGGAAAGACGATGGGTTATATAAAAAATATCTGCACCGCGACGCTGATTTGGGGCATCAGCCTCGCGAGGACAATGAAAACCGCCGCCTCGTAGTTTCCGTTCGATCGCCATCGTGGCTTCTGAGTTCGGCACCTTGTATAGAGATGGCGCGACTTCCCTTCTGGCGCGCTCTCCGAATGCGCTGAGATTGCTCGAGCTTCTCCGAGATGGCGTGCTGAGTCCAAGCTTTTACTGTTCATGAAAAAAGGGCAACTTCGTAATGTCTTTGCACGTGTAGGTGTCACAGTGATGGCTGTTTCTGATGTTTTGGGGCGTGAATTATTTCCATATCAACTTCAGAATTCACGCAGGTTGAAATGAAATCTTGCCATTCATTAGATGCACGCTTACAACATAAAGTCATGCCTAGCGACCCTGGCGTTAATTCAACGTATACACCTATAGGAAAAACTTGTGTCCTGTTTGAGCGTCTTTTCTTTCTGCCTTTACTACGAGGATGAAACAACTAGCCAAGCTCTGCACGCTGATCGTAATATCTGGTGTTCTACGTCCCCAAACCAGGATAAGATTATAAGAGACGCCGTAGTGGAGGGCTCCGGAAATTGTGACCATCTGGTGTTCTGGCACGTGCCCTGACACCGAACAATACGCGGGCCATTTCGCATCCATCGAAATGCGACCACCGCGGCCGGGATCGAACCCGCGTCCTTTGGGTCTGCACTCTCCTGTTCACGCGACGCTTGCTAAGTTACTTAGCCGTTTATGGGCTATAGAACCGCCTTGAAGATGAATGATCGTACAACGAAGGCACAAACACGCACACACATGCGTGCGTGTTCGTCTACAGGGCACTTTTACCGTTGGTAAACAACACGTATACGCCACAAAACCATCACTTTGGTCCACTTTTGCGTCATGCTCTTTCCTACCCTCCCTTCGTCCTACGTTCTTTCTAAAACGCTGAAGCTTTTTGTACCTCAGCTGTCCACTACCGTCGCGACCGAGTCACTTATGACCAAGCGATGATTCCATGTGCTGGCGTAATCATGACGTCACCATTGGTCGCGTGATACAATTGTAGCGTTCGTGTTGACGCTCCCCTTTCGCGTTGCATGAGGCATCTAATACTTTCACCGCGGCAAATCAAGCCGCGATAAAAGCTGGTGTTCGCACCAAGCAGGCGCTCAGGCATCCGGGCTGAAGTCCTGAAGGCGCCTGTCGCGCCTCCTTGGGGCGGCTCTCGGTAACGAGGAATTTTGGCTCTTTCGAAAGCCGTGTGGTGGCGACTGCGTTCCTTTGGTACGCGGGGCATAACTTTCAAGCTTTTTACTTTCAATTATGAGTGGGCACCAGGAACAAACCAGACCAACGTTTCTCGTTAATTTGGTTGACTACACTTTGTTCAGTTAGCACGTGTGAGGTGGGGAAGTGTATAACTAGGACTCATTCACATGTGAGAGGAGAGCTTCAGTGCTGGCTTGCTGAGTACTGAGAAAAAATTATTAGGGGTTGTGTAGATGGAAACACTAATTGACAAGGCCTATTAACCTAGGGGAAAATGAAGGCGTGCGCACGGCGCAGGGTGTACAAGGACTCGTATCTTTGTCGGTAACACACGGCGCCTGACTTCAAGTAGTAAAAGATGATGTGGCGGTACACTAGTGATACTTAATAGTTCATTGGATGAAAGATTGCGAATGAATAATTGAATGAATATTGTTAAGACATTCATGCGATCTCTTTTTTGAGCTTGGTTCGTTGTTTATAGCGGGCCCGCTTGCATGACGTCACCAGAAATCGAGAATTTGCCTCGGCATTCATTGATGCTTGGTTTCTAATGTCCGCTGTGCAAGTCGGAAGTAATTGCGGTTCGCTTATGAAAAATATATGCAGAGAATGAGTGCAGTTAATATTTCCACTATTTGTTTAATAGATCCATGCGGTGTCATTATACAACAATACGAGTAGGCTGCCTGTTCACAGTGACGACAATATTACCACGTTAATATAACCAACCATCTGAAAATTGGACATCGAAGCTTGCATTTAACAACAACAACAAAAATGGATGAAATAAGGATATAGTAATGTATTGACCATGAGATGTCTTAGCGTCACTATTTGGAATGCACTAATCACTTAGTTAGATGCATCTTCTAATTACTATCAGTTCGCTGTTGTGTATATAGAAGTCCGTCACATTTTGTGAACTCTTAGCAGCTATTCCAGGACCATTTGGTGAAGGTAGTTAGTGGTAGTATGATTACTAACTAATACTGATTACTGATTGATATTGATTGTTGTTGACTACTCTATTGATAGCTGAGGGATATATTGATTGTTGATACGAAAGTGTGATTGCTGATAGTATCAGTAGCAGTCCTTTGTGGTTTCGAAGCTCGCGACTTAAAACTCTCGGCAAACGTTTCGAACGCCCTCTTAGTCATGATTTCACGAAGGACCTTTGCGTGGAGCTTAGCAACAACACGACTACAGTACGCCGTTTCAAAGACATACGGCACCAAGAACGACATCGAGTATGCGGCATACAGACCATAATATTTCCTTGACTGTTTGCTCTTCCCGAAGTCTCGTTTAAAAAGCTGTCGCCTTCTCCCGCTCCTAGGTTCATGCACCTGCTGTGTATTTTATTAGACGACTAGGTGGTGTTTGACACCGATGCGGAAGAAAATAAAATAACCGAAGTGCTTGGATGGGCAAACCTATTCGGCCGAGCATTCTGGGCGGACACTCGGAAGGGCCGCTTCGCCTCGTTCATCGCGATATGCGTGGCGTATAGTTTTACCGTTGGCTTGTGTCGCCAAGATTTTTCTACTCTTAGGCGCTGGAAAAGTCATTCTTCTGGAAAGAAAATTCTCCCTGTCTTTTTTCCATCACTGCGGGGAAAAACAAACTTTGCAATGGATGGTAAGAAAGAAGTGTTTCTTTTGTTGCGGCTTGGCCTAAGAATGAGCGTCAGTTGAACCGGACGATAAAGCTTCGAGGTACGAATGTTTAATGCAAGGAACTAAAAGAGAAAGGAAATAAATGTTCCAAGTACAGAGAAACACACTGGAAGGTACACCGCGCTTTTTTTTTTTTTTTTAGGATAGCTTCCTACTTTAGGCTCCGACATTGCGGTAACTCCTCCGGTGCAGCTAGTTTATATTTTTACGATAGCTGTTGTCCCGGCATTCAAGATAAGTCGGAACTGTTGTCTCCAAAGTCTTCATTCTTTTTTTTTTTTCAATCTGCCTCGGTGGTGCTGTGGTTACGGTTCACGGCTGCTTACCCAAAAGTCGCGGGTTTGACTCCTGTCACGGCGGTCGCATATTCATGGAGGTGAAATGCGAGGTTCCAGTCAGTTCCCCTTAATGAGCAGCGGTTATCCTGCCCACGTGCTACATGCCCAGTCCATATATTCGTTCTTGATTTCAACTATCATGTCTTGAACACCAGTTTCTTCCCTGACCCACTCTGCTATCTTCGTGCTTTTAAATGTTGCACCTATCATTTTCGTTTTCATTGATTGCTGCGTCGTCCTCGATACGAGTTGAACCTTTTTGTAAGCTTGCTATTTTCTACTCCGTAAGTAAGTACCGGTTGGATGCAGCCGTTATATACCTTCTTCTTCAGGGTTTCCAAAAGAAGGTGAACCCGCGAGGGGTAACCAGCAAAGTTAAGTGGGCAGATTAGATTAAAACGTTTGCGGCTACAACGTGGCAGCAGAACCACTCAGGACCGTGTTGGTTCGCGGAACATGGAAGAAGACTTTGCCCGGCAGTGGGCGTAGTCAGGCTGATAATACCAATGGTGATAATGAAATGAGAGCGTCCCTTGTACTTTGCAATGTTAGTGCATGTTGAACACCATATTGTCAAAATTTCCGGAGCCTTCCGCTGCGGCGTACTTCATATTCATATCAACGTTTTGGTGCGCAAAGCCACAGATATTATTATTATTATTATTATTATTATTATTATTATTATTATTATTATTATTATTATTATTATTATTATTATTATTATTATTATTATTATTATTTTTCCCTGCGGGCTGTTCGCGCGCACATGTGGTATGTGCGAAGGGACTCGAGTGGGTTCTCAGCGTTGTCGGCGGCGTAGTGGCGGCGTCCGTATTCGATCGGAGTCCGCGTTTCGTTGGATCGTCGCCGCCTTGTTCGATGGCGAACTTGTGTCGGATGAGGAATCATTCGGCGGGGCTCGCTCACCCGCGACTTGACCGGTGCGCGATGCGCGTGTGTTTGAATTGCGAGCGACCGAGTGGTGGGCTTCTCTGCCGGGCTCGACGAGTTCGGCACGGCTCGAAATTGATGAAGAGGAAACGCGTGTGTGCGAATCCAACGGGGCCGGCGCTGTTCGATATCGCTGGCGTAGACGCTATGCTTTACTGCCGGACAAGAAGACACGTTTGCATTTGCTTCGTGGTAATAAGGGCTGCAGCGCGAGCACGAAGGTGCTAGAAGAAACAGACGAAAGGCGAGGTAAGAAAAGCAAAGCGGACAACACGAGCGCTGCACCTTCGTGCTCGCGCTGCAGCCCTTATTACCGTGAATCCAAACCAACTAGCCCAAATAGCCGTTCTTCTTCATTGCATTTGCTTCTTTCAAGTGAAACGTGAACGAAGACGAATGCTATAGAGCGAACTGAGGACGAGGACACAGAGACAAACGAGGACGAGAGCTGACTTCCAATCGAGTTCATTGAGCAGAAACCAAACCCGCCACGGTGCGCTAGTGGTTGTGGTGTTCGACTGCTGACCCGCAGGTCACGGGATAAAATGCCGGGCTACATTTTCAATGAAGGCGAAAATACTTAAGGACCGCCTGCTTAAATTTTGGTATATAGCTGGCTGAAATTTCCTGAGGTTTCCATTACAGCGTATCTCATATTCATGTTGTGATTTTGCGACATTAAACCGTAACAATTGCTTTTATTATTAGCATGCAGAAACGAAAGTTTAAGTACACCGAAACGATGAGGACCAACAACGTGGGACGAATGATGAACTATGCAAATTGGTTATACAGGAAGCTTTAGCAAGCCAAAAACGTCAAATAACAAAAGAATGAAAGCAAGAAGCATAAAAAAAACAATCTATTGCTAAAGGGAGGCTCTGCGGAGCCCAGTTGACGACCAAACCTGGGCGACCCTGCATGCCCTTGAGGCGGCGTCGAGGCAAGCCCTTCTCCTCATGGGAGGCTTAGGCCCGGCCACCTAAACCTGCTGGTTTCTTATAATAAAGGTTATTTCTCCTCCTCCTCGCTAAAAGGACTCTTGTGTAGATGCGAAGCAGCGGGCACCAACGCCTACGCTGCAATTATCCTCCTCGCAGTGTTTGCCAAGTGTATCGTACCTTGCAACGCGACCAGGTCGAGATCTGACTTGACCGTTGGCCTGTGAGCAAAATCGTTGGCCAGAATACAGACGCTCGCAAGCAAGCAGCCTTTCACGTCACGGCTTGCGAATGTGTCATTGTTGCCCGACTCTCAGACCACTCGCGTATTCATAAAAAAAATATTCAGTTGTAATTTGAGTGGTTTACCGAGTGCGCTAAAGTTTTCTCAAGTTGTTTTGTGACAGCATGCGGATGAACTGACGCAACACAGATTATGATCGAAAATTTAATGTCATGGTCCTGTTAAGTTAAGCACGAGAATTTATTTGAGTAACGTTGTTGAATGGAAATGCGTTGAATAGGTAAAGTGAAGCTCTTGACGTTTCAAATAAGGACGTCTTTCGTTTCCAGCCGAGTGACCGCTCTCGGACTTGATAATGGGCAAGTGAAGCCAAATTTCGGTAAAAAAATGTTGGTACAAACAATAATACACCTTCGCCATAGTGGTGCCGAGCCTGAGGGAAGTGCTGTGCTGGGCTGCATCCTTTGTTTCTTTATGTTTTTTTTCTTTTCCTCCTTTCTTGTTCTCTCTCCGAGTTTCTTCTGTCTTCTTTTTTGTTTCTTTTTGTTCCTGTTTTCATTTTTAAGTTTTATGTTGCTTTTTTCTTCTTTATATTTCTCGCTTGTTTCCACTGTTCTTATTTGAGGTTTTTCCTGCATTACTTCAAGCGACGACAACAGCATGCGATCCCAACATAGGACAGCGTCCGACAGCGCGGCCCTCTAAAGTTCTGTGCACTCTAAATGGAGTAAACAAGTAGGGCTAAAAATAGCGAGTGAATAAAGAAAGACCCGTGTCCTTACGGTCTGTCCGCTTCTTGTTTTTGTCTATCTGTGCTTCTTTTTGTCTTTTTGTTTTCTTGAAAGGACATGCTCAGAGAACTGCGGTGTCTGCAACGCATCTGTCCATCGCTTTTGGTTTTGTCCCCTTTTCTCTCACCGGCCTCGTGCTAGCTGTTGTCTGTCCACGCATTTTTCTCCCCTCGTCATTTGTCCCGGTGCCGTAGTGGCCCTTTGTCACCCGTCATGAGTTTCTCCGCTCTGGTCGCGGTTCGTTATTATTTTCGGTTCCTTCCCGGGAGACCTCCATAGGGCTGTCGTGTTGTACGACTCCCTTGCGTATACTGATCCGCATTACTTGTGTGCAGTGCAGTGCGGTAGCCCTTTGAGTAAAAGTGTCGCGGTGATGTTTTCTGCTACGCGAGCGACAGGATGGCTGAGCTCCGAAACACGGCACCCGTGTCGCCGTGTCCTTCTTTTTACACTAGCGTATACTCTCGAGTTCAGTAACTTTGTTCAGGAAACGAAACCCTTGCGGCCAGTTTCTGCGCGTGTGTCGTCTCTTCCGTGTACCGCGCTAATACAAGCTACCATTATGGGTTTGGGCAAACTCGCCAAGCAGCAGGCCTTGTCAACAACCTTTACGTTGGCCGCCGTGGCAACTCGGTTAGTACAGCGTCGGGCATTACAGTTACTTCTAATAACATCCCCTATACTTTTCTTGGCATGATTGTCTGTTAGATTTCGTTATATTGTGTCTAACACGGAAAACTAGCCTTTCAATGAACACTTACGAAACCTTGCAATAGAAATACACATATAGGTGCAGTAACTGACCCCCAAAAACGTTGCCCTAATAAAAACGTCTGGCGCGCGAGGAACACGCTCCGTTTTCTTCGCCGACCGCTGGCAGTTTATTTCTCTCCCACTAAAATGGCGGCCACCGCCTTTTGTTGGGCATGGTTTCACTCTTGAGCCATAGTTTACACTAAAGCAATATTTTACAACCCCCTTGGGTTTTACCCATGTATGTAGAGTTCCTTACAAGGGTCGGAAAAGTTAAAGTCACACTGCCGTTGTTGAAATATTTTTTTTTGTAACTGTTCATTCATACATATTCATTCATATGTGGGGTTTAACGTCCCAAAACCACTATATGATTATGAGAGACGCCGTAGTGGAGGGCTCCGGAAATTTAGACGACCTGGGGTTCTTTAACGTGCACCCAAATCTGAGCACACGGGCCTACAACATTTCCGCCTCCATCGGAAATGCAGCCGCCGCAGCCGGGATTCGAACCCGCGCCCTGCGGGTCAGCAGCCGAGTACCTTAGCCACTAGACCACCGCGGCGGGGCTTTTTTTGTAATTGTACTCTTATATTCGTGTCGCGTTAGGAAACTCTTATTTACACTGAATGGATTGACAAACAAGAAGTAGCAAAGAAAAGACTCCGCTGCACCGAGTTTTGCGTAATTTTGAGCCTGCGTAATCGGGTGGGCTGCATTTTTTCGTGCGCAGTCCTTGTTTTTTTTTTCTTGAAGCCCTGCACGTTATCTTTATGACCGTCGTTTGGTAATCACGAATTCGACAAACCACATGTAAGAGTGCTCCCTGATGCTTTTTGTTGCGAAATTAATTTTGTGTCTGAACTTCATTGTTTTCGCTTAATTCGCTGTATCAATATTTCATTCCCGGTATATCGATTATTTCGAGACATTTCGGGTGAATTACGCGAGTGGCATTTCACATGGCATGGTCATGGTTTCGATGAGCTGAATCAGATAATTTAATTCGCTCATAAAGAATATAATAACCAAGTATGGTGTGTAAGATTAGGATTCCTAGTGTAGCCGTCTATGCCTTCACTTATCTTGGTCAGTGCTATGTTACCTGGGGTAGGCGTTTAGCTAGCCGTTCTCCCTCATGGGAGCATGGATGGCGGAACTTTATTTATATTACTCAGAGACGCGACTGGCGCGTAATCCTCATGGGGTGCAGCATGATCCTTTTAGAGTGCAGCTTATAGGTGCCCGTTTCTATGCTGAGCGTGGTCGTTCTCGCGTACTGTGGCGTCATCAATAGACATGAAAAGTAAAAAAAAAAACTGGATCGAATGGGATTGCATCACGGGCCTTCTCCGTGTCCGTCGAGTGTTTCTACCACTGGTGTACGTTTCGGCCTCAAAGTGATTTGGTGAAACACCTTATACAGATGTCACATCGAACAAGGAATCGCGTTCTCCGGTGTAATATAGCGTGATAGAAGAGTAAAATAACAAGATCGTGGTCTTCGGACGCTAAACCTCAACAGTTATTACTGTTATAATAGTAAAATAAGAACCAGTAAACAAGAAACAATTGTATCGGGCCAGTTGGTATGAAGTCATCTTGGTAGGAGCCGCAGCAACTATTACACGGAACACACAACACAAGCGCTTAACTTCAACTAAACGTTATTGTAAACGTCAGAGTATATAAAGGGGGTTAAAGAGAAAAAATAATAAAAGCAGAACAACCACAAGCACACGTGCAGTGCCGTACATTACTCATCAGTTATTATCCATCTCACCATTCAAAAAACAAAGTTCTTGCCCCGTGAACGGGATAGAAGGTGCACCAACACACTCAAAATCATCACGTATCGTTTCTGCATCTCCTGCGATTAAACGAGTTAATAAATCTCTGTCTAGGTATAAAACGAAGTCTTATCAAAATACGGCACACAACCGCACTCTTTGCAGTGGATCGTCAAGTGACCGTTGGTATCCTTTTGGTACCATATGATGCTCTTTTAAGCTCTCATTTATGCATCTTTCAATAGTTCCCACATAAGCAAGACCACATCACAAGGGCACTCGGTAAACAACCGACAGTGCACACTGAACATATTTATTGCGATGATTAATTTGACAACCTTTCTTTTCTTTCGAAACAGGACAAGTTTTGCGACATATTTTTGACAGTTTCTCCGGAGCAGAAATGATCACTCGGACGTCAACATTATTTCCAATCTCTTTAAGGCTGTGTGACACACCATGGATATAGGGGACAACACTAGTTTTACGCTGCTGCAGGGAAGTGTCAATACGCTGCCTATTTTGTTTCTTTAGGTCCCTATATAGTGATTCCGCGACGGCTATAACGAACCAATTGTCGGGTAACTTGCTGCCTGTAGTCGCAAAACTTGTTGCTCAAAGCTCTTCTTCATGAGATGAAAACACGACTGCTTCAAGGAATTAAAAAAGCACATTCGTTCGACGGACCTCTTGACTACTTTGGTATGTGCAGAAGAGAAAGGCAACAATGGCTTTTCTGCTCCTTGGCTCATAAAGCCAACAAACGTGGCGATGCTGAATTTGTATTGAAAGATCAAGGAACCTGAGCGTGTTCCCACTAGGCATTTCATGCGTAAGTTTCAGAGGCTGACAAACCGTCTCAAATACTCCAAGTGTAAAAACAGCACGACTTTGAAACTCTTTGGCATCAAATTTAGAAAAAATAAAATAATCGTCCTCAAACATTAAGATTTTTGAAACCTTAGTTTCCGACAGCTTCAGATTAAAGTTTTGATTTAAGTTGGCCATAAAAGTATCACGATGGATGGGTGCAATAGCCGAACCAATACAAATACGCTGTCCTTGGATATAGGTGTTTACATTCCACTCAACGAATCGGAATGGGAATTTCAATTAACATCGAGAGGTAGACCCGAGGACAGTGTTTCCGTATTGCCGTTGGAGCGTTCGCTTCGTAAACTGATTATTCGTCGCATATGTGCAATTCCTGTTTTTTTTTTTTGCTAGTGCTAGCTCCCTCATTCTCTTCAAACTTCTACATAGGTCTGTATCAGTGTGTTTGTTCTGTTTTCTAGGTCTCCGTTAACGACACTCCGGGCCTTCGAATTCGGACATTAAAACCGTTAGGAGGACGTAACTTCGTGCAGTTTCGCGAACCTACTTCAGCTGACTTTCGTGCCTCCAGCCACCGTCAACTGTAGTCTGCACGCTTTGAAATTTCGCGTAACATTTTTTTCTACTCACAGAGCGCAGTTAATAACGTATATAATTGAAGTGGAGTGTGAATTAAATAGTAGATTTCACACCAAAAACACTACCACACAAACGAAGCAAACACATAGGCAGGACGGGCGCTTACTTGCAACTGTGTATTCCTCGAGGAAACAAGCTAATACAACAGTTGCAAAAGAGCTCCCGTTATGTCTATGTGCTTTCTTCGTTTGCGTGGTCGCGATTTTGGCGTGAAACGAACTATTTAATTCAGACATGCACCAACTATAGTCCAACAGCGAGTTGTACTGCTGTGGAGTGTTCAGATGGTCAGCTCGTGCTACGTAATTATGCGTATTGCTTACGTGAATGGCTTTTGTCGCTTTCCCGAGCTATGCAATAAGAGGCCCAGCATCAGGCTCTTCTATTTTCAACTACACCCAACTCCCCCCGATGTCTGTTCTTCTGCTATACGCCATGCTTCGGCAAATCAAGCCGTGCCGCTCGTCGTACTGCACCGCGTGGCGGATGAGCTTCGCGGCCGGAGAGACTCGCGAGGCACTGCAGGAAACTGCGTACCGCGCATTACGTGTGGGCGTGCGGAGCCATTTTCTCGGCGAGGAGGCATCCATTGCTCCCCGGGCGATGATTCAGAGCACGGCTGCCCTCTCTGCGGGTCGCAGCACTGCCACTCGTCGTCGACGCGGACGCTCTGCCGCGGCTGTGATTAAGTTCGCGGCTTGAGTTATGACGTGCGAATGGCTGTCGGCGGCGCCGCGGTCTCCGATGCTCCGAGTCCTCCCTGCCTTGATTTTATTGTTGTTGTTACTTCTATTCCTTCGCGTTTTTTTTTTATCCGAAACGATTTTTTTACCTCCTTTTGTTGCTTCACTAGATTTGTGCAGCGTTCTTGAGGTCAAAGTGGGACGTGAGCTGACTAGTATCTTCACTGAGTAACCCGTGCCAACCTAAATTCGTGCAGTATCCTTTCACTTTCTACAAACACTTTACTATTAGTCGGCCTGTGCCACTGACAGCAGGCTTAACTTATAATAACTTTTAAGAGCGAAGCTCTTAAAGGTCGTGTCCGCCTCGTTGGATGAATGGCTATGCTGCTCGGCTGCGAAGGTCACGGGTTCGATCCCGGCCGTGGCGGTCGCATTTCGACGGAGGCGAAATGGTGGAGGCCCGGTTACTGCATGTGATGTCAGCTCACGTCAAAGAACACCGAATTGTCGAAATTTCTTGAGCCCTCCACTACGGCGTCACACATAATCATATCGTGGTGTTAGGATAATAATATTATCAGACAAAACCTCTGATAAAAATAGTATAACTCTACGGAAGAAGCTAGCTACCTGCGTCTCCAGCACACCTTAATATTTCTACTCCACAGCGCTTAGGCAGAAATTGCTTTCAGCGTGGAGGTAGGCACCTTCTTGATCCGATGTGGGGGCCAGGAAGGCAGATGTGTTCGAAGTCGATTCGTGCTCTATATTCCACGAAAAAAAAAAAAAAAACGTGCGTGCACGTGGTGTGCCACCCCCTGACTACGCCACTAAGGGATGATAACACTCAGCGCAAATTTCAGTACCGTTTAAATACATTTATTTATTACTAGCGTAAAAAATATCAATAAGCGTAGAAATGAACACCCTACTCGTTTTGTTGCGTGAGCAACAAGTTCATTCCTGTGGCTAAAGTGCGCTGCTATTTATATATTTTTTACAAGTACTGCTTTCTCGCTAGACTATACATAGCATGACTTGGGTACATTAGTTAGTAAATAAAGCAATAACCATACAAGGGATTTGAAAAGTACCACCGAATGTAGATCGGCAATTGGTCCACAAACCGCTCATGGAAGATTTTGCAAGCAAGGAACCATCTAGTCTGATCCAAATCTCAACAACGCTTGAAAAAAGAGAAATAAAAAAAAAGATTTGCCCTGAATACTTCAAATACTGCTGAAAAGGAACAATACGAAATGAGTAAGATCGTCGTATAAAATGGCTGAAACAAATCGGAGAGTAAATGCAGTTGCGGCCGTGTACTGTCTTATGCAGCGAAGTGATACGTTCAAGCTTGCGTCGATGAGTCAGGGGTCTTGAACGATAAAGCGCATGCGTGGGATTAAGGAGAAAAATTGTGGTCATATCGGTGGAAAATGAACCGTATTGCTTTCTTCTGTATGGCCTCAAGCTTACTTAGGTGAAGTGCAGTGTAGAGTGACTATACCACTGAAATGTATTCAAGTAATGGCCTGACGAGGGATTTAAGAACCGTTAATTTACAGTACCTGGTAGAGTGCTAAAGTGGGGGTAGGGGCCGCTTTAAGTATTCCAATTTGCTAAGTGTCCTAGCGCAAATGATTCTTCACAACAGTGATAACCAGTTTTCCTTATCATTCATGTTTAGAAGACTCCGAAAGATAAGTTCTTTGACCTTTGCAAGCTCTGTAACACTGAATACATTAACAGGGTGCTCGATTGGGCTGGTTGGTGCTGCATGGTTTGCGCTGCATGGTTTGCGCTGTTAAGAACTTTTTTCGTCTACCACTAAATACATGAATGTAAAGATGACAGGTAGTTATTTTTTCCTTAATTATCTGATGCGCTGTTTAGGTGCACTGAAATGCATTATAAATGCGGTGACTGACATTTATGCGTTTTTTTTGTTCTGCTTGCAGGTGAGTGTTGGCTTCTCTGGGTGATACATATGCCTGAGTGACTCAGCTACAGTTTCTTTCCTCAGGTAGGTGTAGAGATATAAAACAATTGTGCGTGCCATCTGGTGTACGTTTATGCCAGCAGGAGACGCCAGCTTCATCCTCTTTGCTAAATGAAAAAGTGTGGCTACACGTTGCAAATGTTTGAGCCCAGGGTATATGGCATAGTAACAACAGCTCTTAAGTGTCAAGAACCATAAGTCCACGAACATGTGAATATACGCTGAGTTGAAATATGCAAGGAGATGTTCCCGAACAGCTTGAAACTTTTAGGTACTTCTCCTCGTGCAGAGGAGATGCGACTCGATAATGTGCATTCTATATTCTGGCTGTTAAAGCAATAAATAGCAACTTTTAGAGGTAATCCTCTACCTTTACTCTGCTCCATTTATAATATCTTTATTCTTGCGCATTAAAAGAAAGTAAATATTTTATTGAATATTGGACTAGTGATTACATATTGCAGTTTGTTCCTTTTTAATGTCAGAAATTGTAATGACTTATTGTCTAGAGGAAGAAGAAATCAATTTGCCCATTTGGTGCTGAAATCACTGATCTATTTTTGCGAATATATCGACTACAAAAGCATGGCCAGCCTCGACAGCTTTACTTTACATATGTAAAAAGCTGCGCCTTTGCCATTGTTTTTGTCAGAAACGCTGACAAGTTTGTAATTGAACGCATATTGTGCCCATGGTAGGGAACTATTGCGCCGTTGTGTCGTATAATATAGTGGAAGGATTTGTTTATAGGAAGCATATTACCGCGCATGTTATTTTGATGTGCTCGGTTTCAACCCACAAAGACTGTGGACAATACTCGACGCAGATCACGTCTCACTGTTCGAGAAGATTCTCGTTTGTAGTGGATCATTTTGTTGAAATTGCGTACAGTATGCGAACACTGTCCGAATAAAATAGCTGCACGTTGGCGAGTACAAGTAAAATGTGACTAATCTGAAACCGTCAGCAATACAAGGCTGTTCATGCCATAGTTTCATAGTACTACGCTAGAGGGAAGTCGAGCACCTACGGGCGCTGCAACACGTGGCGTTTTAGTCAGCGTGTGAATGATGGCAGTACACGGATATGTCTAGGTTTCGTTATTTAGACTTTTTGTGGCACGGAGCCGTTTCGTCAAAAGACGAAGTTCAACAAAAGTCCTACTTCGCCACTGAATATGACCAATTCGAGCTTAGGAAGCTCAGAAGGTGTACATCATTCTTTTGTCCGAAATGAATGCCAAAATACAACAATGAACAAATCAACATGTGTGTTCGAAGCTTCAAGCACAAAGACTAGGCAAATAGCTACACTACCGAAAATTTTCATGGTTGTCAAATGATGGTAGCGCTGCAATTCCCTTCTTTAAATGTTCAAAGTTCAAAGAATCCTGCTGAATTTGACCATATTGATGAAATTACCTTGGTAGCGTGGTGGTTTATTTCCTTTTGTCAACGAAATAAATCTATCAGGCAATTCAGAAGCATAAAGTAGATTATTTTTAGTCTTTAACTCTAGTGTAGGAACCAATTCATTTCCGTTGGTGAGTTGGGATCGCTCTGAGGGATTTTTTTGTCAACGTTGGTTGAATTCACTTTACGTAATAATTAGTATAATAGAATTTTTGACAATTAGTTCCCACTTCTCGTTCGTAATTCACTGTCGGATTCATTAAGTTTAACCAGCTTTCAGTCGAGTTGAGTATCATGATTGATCTTCGTGCGGGTTTGCGCACTCCACTGTTAAGATCGGGAAAATAGACACCCACTTGTGGCACGAAGCCACTAGGAAAACCGTACAAATTTCTCAAAGAAAAAAAAAAAAAACTTCTCAGTTGACGAAAAATTTGTCCTGGTCCGGAGATCGAACCCGGGACCAACGCCCCTTTTTTTTGGTGGTGGGGGGGGGGGGGTCCTCTTTCTTCCAGTTCAACTAACCAGGAAGGTAGCAATTGGCAATGTGAGAGCGAATTCATGGACAACACGAAGCACATGAACATAGGCAATGCAAACCTCTTTTTCTCTCTGAGAAATCCGTATAATTTTCTATGTGGCTTAGACGAGTGGTGTTGTATTTTCTCTTTCTTAACCCTTCCGCAACTTTGCGGGTCTCCGCGGAATTCACTTGCAGTGCTCCACTGTTTATCAACAGACGCAAGCATCATTCACGAGGAGTACACCTCTAATATGGTCGCCTTGCCAGCAACCCAAGTAAAAGCGAAAATGACTCGCAAGGAGTTTTTTTTTTTTTCGGGACTGTCGCTATGATATATGTGAAGTACGTTGGATATCGCCGCTTCGTTCTTGCTTAACTCAAGATGGCTGATTGGGATTGTGTGTCTTTAACAAGAATTGCCAGCTGTGTCGTTATGGAGCCTGACGGTAACTCTTGTAGTTTTAACAGTTCACTGAGTGGCTAGTTGGTTCGTGATCCTAGGAAACCAGTGCTAGAAAACGGGACGAGATACTGCAACGCGTGTTTTTACTTTGACGCATTTGGATTCCCGCAAATACTGCTAGCAATGCTCAACGCAGACCGCGCCGCTAAGTTTTAAGAAGCTTCGCGATTGTTTGAAAAAATCGAAATTTTACGCAGGGTGTGAATAATTTTGCTTATACGAGGGCTCGCGCGGCCATCAGCGATATCACTAGATTCTGCGACGGCACGTGTAATGACAGATGATACATGCGGTGTCTTGTGTGGCTTTTATCATGTGCAACCTCCTGTAGCTTCCCTTTTATGATATGTTACTGTGTTAGTGAGTACCGCGGAGTGACGTGTACTCAAAGGAGACTGGATAGTTTGGTGAGTTACTGCGTACGCAGAACAAGCAACAAACCATAACGCAGAGGAGTGAAGGTGGCGTAGAATGCTAGCTTTGCTCTTTGATGTCGGTTGACCTACTTGCTTTGAAACGTGGACCCCCTAAAAGGTCAGCCGAGATATTGCCTCTGCGCTTACTATTCAAGACACTCCAGGAAGCAGCACCGTTTTTTCGCGGCGTCCACCTTATAATTGATGTTGCGAAGAACGGGGCACAAATCGACACACTAACACGACTCTCTTTGTAACATTCGCTTTTTTTTTTCTTTTTGACGCGGATACGGAGGCTTCGCTTTGATCATCGGGGTCCTGAGCGGACTTAATGCGTCTGATCGAGCCGGTCTGTAACGCGGGACAACTCACAGGAAACCGAAAGCGGTGTTGGGCAATGCCGGAAAGGAAATGTAGGCACCTGCGAGAGAGAAGTTCGGAGGAACGCTCAAGTTTGGGGGCAGTGAGCGGGGCGGATTCCTGTTTGCTGGTGGTCGTTTTCCCGACTTCAATCAGCGCGATGAAGCGAAGCTACGCTGGTTCTCTGTGTGACCAGATGGTGATGCAGACTGCTCTCAGTGGCATCGTGTCGGCGCGGTGTCCTGTGTTGGAGCTTCATTTCGAGTTCAAAGGGACAACTGCCTTCGCAATTTTTTTCTTATTACTCTTTTTCTATGTTGTCTGTGTGTGTGTGGGGGGGGGGGGGACCAGTGGTGTAGATTCCGAGGATCTAGATTTTCGAGCTAGATTTACTGTGCCTGACGACCAGAAGTAGAAGGTTCGTTCGTATAGGTTTCCTTCGCGTGTCTTCTCGCGGCTTTTTTTTCCCCCCGAGTTTCTCAATAACGTATCCGATTCATAGATCGGCGCCCAGATGAAACAGAATTTCATGGGAAGGTGGAATCTCGAAAGTACGAAAACCTCTTGAACAAGGTGTGTCACTAGAGCTGGTCTTTGGACAACTGGTCATCTCGTCTTCAAGGCACTGACTGCCCTGAAGAACAGCAACTGTACCGTTCGGGCTTATAGGGGTCATATTTTTTAAAATGACAAAGATAATGAGTTAACTCTTGCGACGTCGTATAAGCTTCATGAAGTAACGTTACCTTAACACCTATATCAGATTGTAGCTTCACCGAATCGTGCTTGGCAAGCTGGTTTCATGCTCATTGGTATGCCCTAATGCCCGCACTGGTAGGCATGCTTACAGAAGAATTCAATAAAGTTTTTTGAATCCTATAGGTTCACGTTGTTTCTATCGCATTTTTGGCCTGGCAGAGTAGGCAATCTTCGAGAGATATCCTGCTCGACACACGATTGACTGCGAAGAGCTCCCAATTTGTGCGGATCTCTCGAGGCCAGCTATGTCGAGTCCTCGTCTTCCTGAGCTCTTCAGGGTTGCGCTCAAGGATCGCTTCTCGCACGCAAATTGGGAGCAATAACCTTTCTTGTATTTGCATCTGTTTGCCTTGGTTCTGGTTCCTAGATTCGAACGAAGAAGCAAGCTGCTTGTGCCCGGTTTCGATTCGTCAGAGATGACGATGTAGAAAAAAAGTGCCATACGATTACTCCCCGTCGAGGAGATGGTTTCTTCAAACATTGCGGCTGAAGTTTCAGTATCAATTTAGGCCGAGCTGGTGAAGTACTTTGAAATTGGGTCGACGAAGAGTAGGTGCGTATGAGAGTTGACTATGTAAACCATACTGTTTGGTACCGTTTGAATGCACTGTTGTTTATGCACTATATTATCACTCTATATGATGTGGAAAAGAAAGTAATCAAGGAAAAAAGAAGAGTTGCCCGTGCCGCCGATTGCGATGCAAAGCGCGAGCGGGCCTATAGTGAGATGGTTGGCACGACCGCGAGTTGGCGCGTGTGAAGAGGGCGTCGCGATAGAAAAATGGCGAGAAATGTGAGACGGACTGAAAAACATTTATTGATAGATAGACATGGAGGGTGGGTAGTGGAGCTTAAAGGACCGCCCTGTACAAAATGTTTTTGTTTCAACTGTGGAGGCGTGCGCTGAACTCAAATGCGTTCTGACACATTTTGTGTGGAGGACGATTTGACGTACGTCGGCAGTGTGGTCCAGTGTGGTCATGCAACATACATGATGCGTGGCCCTTACAGTGGATGCGCCCTTCCGTTTAGAATTGTATCAAATAGCGGTATGCAACCCTTGGTTCCTGTTTAAAAAAATCTTTGTTTTTGTACACGATTTACTTGATTTCTCCATTGTTATTTTCCTGTCATTTTAATATATGCAACGCTACTTTTTCTTTACCGGCAATATTTGTAGTCCTTTTGTTATTTATTTTGCCTCTAATAAGAATGTATGGGGTTTTACGTTCGAAAATCACGGTGAGATGTGAGGGACTCTGTAGGGAATAGCTCCGGAAAGTTTTGCCACGTGGTGTTCTTCAACGTGCACTGAAATCGCACATTCATGCGCCTCTACAATTTTGCCTGCGTCTAAATGCGACCGCCGAGGTAGGAATCGAACCCATGACCTTCGGGTTAGCAGCCAAGCACCGCGGCAGACTATCTCTCGTCCCAGCTAATTTAATATACATTGAGAGTATTATTGATAAAAACAAAACTAGTTATGAGAGTTTTTTTTCACAGTTGTGGCCTTTTGAAGTTGAATAACTTAACAATAAAGTTGTTCTGTACAACTGATGTATGTTGAAAGAAAAAAAAGAAATATCCTTCAGAGTTAGCTGAACACTTTAAGATACAATTTGGTTACTTTCTGTCATGCCTATATTTCTGTGGTTTGAAACTACAAAATTATTCCGCTGGCAAGCGGTCCCGACTATGATGAAATGCGTTACAAAATGAAAAAAAAAGAAAAAAAAATCAGTACAAGAACGCCGCCGCCGTGCGTTAAAAAATGTTTGGAGTTTTGAATCTGGCGGCCTGCACATTCCTCAATGAGCATACTGAGGCAACTGCAGTCAATTTCGCCGAATGTAAAACTGCTGTAAATTTTCTCATGGTCGAGTAGTGAACACTTTCTCGAACTTTCAGCGCATTTATTTCGACGGTGCCCATCCGTTCTCTAAAGAGCTGCGTCATCACCTTAGACGTTTTGCGGTAGAAGACCATAGCAGCGAGGAATATATTGAGGCCCCTTACATTTTTCGGAATAAAGCTGGTGCAGTAATCTGTCTTCATTTGCTGTCAGACTCATGCGGAAATTGGTGTAAACGTAACTCCTTGCCGCTTCCCATTGACTGACTGTCCGTGCGTAAGAGACGAAAGGGAATGGATGCCGAAACTCCCTTTGTTTTGCGTCCTCGCCACGCTGGTCTATTGGTTATCGTGCCGGACTGCAGAATTGAAGGTCGCAAGATCGCATCCCGGCCGCTGCGATAGCATTTTCTATGCTAGAGAAAATACTTCGGGCCCGTGTGCTTATATGCACGCTAACGGATTTCAGGTGGTCGAAATTCCCGGAGCCCTCTACTACGGTGTTTGTCATAGTCATATGGTAGTACTGGCGGTAAATACAAAAATATTATTAATATATGCTTTTTTGCCGAACATAACGCGATGTCTCTCCATTGTGTGTTTGATCCCGGTCGCGGTGGTGGAATTTAGACAGAGGAAAAATGCCAGTGCACGTACTAAAAAACAAAAAAAACACCACAAACCCTCATATGGCCAAAATTTCCGGAGCCATCCACAATATGACGCATTGCATAAGAATATCATGATTTTGGAACGTTAACCCAGCTATTAATATTATTTACGTGGAGTACGTAAGCTCGCACCACCAATACTTTAACCCTGTATTTTTCTCAAACTAACGTATCAAACACTTTTTTTCTTTCTGTGCGCCAATATTGCTTATAATTACGCGCCTTTGTAAAATGCTGTATTCTTTCGCTTCTGTACTTACATTTTATTTTGGTTTACAGCGCTCTTTTACTGTTTGTTTTTTACCGAATGTTATATTTATATTTTAACGCTGAATCGTTAAAGAAGCTCGTTTCGCAGAAGTTCTGATGGCGTTGGGGTTCGTTGGTAGTTAGCGAAATAAAAATCTAGAAAAGCTCATGCATATAAAATAAATAAAAAAACATTTTATTCGAGTGAGAATCGATCGAAGCCAGAACTTTCACGTGGTGAGGAGGTGTTTACCTCAGAGCCGCGCCGTTCCTTGAACCTACTTCGCCAAAAAAAAAAAATGCAACCATATATGATTGTTTTATGGCGGGAACACTCCTTAACGCACGAGAGATCGCGTGATAAAAATGTAGAAGGCGTAATTCGAAGGTCGTAGGTTCAATTCCTGCTCATGGCAAGTTATTTTTTCATCCACTTTTCTTTCTTCTTATTTAGATTGCATTGGTTCAAATAACTTCCGCTATACCTTCCTTGGCATTATATTCTGTTTGATCTCATTTATATATATATATATATATATATATATATATATATATATATATATATATATATATACGTGAATGACGGTGGACGACGGCAAAAACCAACCGAGACATTTCGTAATTGCTATTGCAATAAAAAAAAAAACAAGAGCAGTACCGTACTCTTGAGCTTTTCGCTCGAATGAGCACCATTGTGATATAGACACCTCTCCCCCTCCCTGCCTTGCTGATACCTCATCATGCTCTCCCCTTACTTTTCTTCTTCCTTTGTAAGAGGATTGAATGCATCTGAGAACAACCCTTTTTTTTTCGTAATCGATGACTACTTTCTGCTAAAGTGCACTTACTAGGACAACAGGCGAGAAACGTTTACGAAGAATTCGCCCCTTGTGGAAGTTTGGCGCATTTCGTTGTTGTTGACCCCGGACGACGATTAGTGACGTTGCGCTTTTCCCTAATTGTCGAACCTCTCATTTTGCGTCATTTATTCGATGGAGGAGACTCGCTGTGTTTTTCGCCTAGTGCAACTGCGCGCTTTTGCCCTTGTGTGCCGTCTACAATCGGCGTGCTGGCTCTACCCCGATTTCCCGTTTTGCTTCTCTGCTGAGTTTAGCCGAATGGGCGTGAAATCAAGCCGTTCTCGTATTCCCCGCTTACGTCGCCGTAACAAAGACGTATTCAGTATTACGAATTTCTATTAAGCAAGAAGCGAGATTACGAGTTTTACGCGACGCTTCACCTCACCTGTTTTCGAATTTTTCAAGCCGAAAGAAAGCTTAGATGCCTCATCGAACTAGTAATGCAGGGAATGATGATTACCCGATGTCTTCTCATTATGACATCAGCATGTTGAATCATCAGTTGAATCAACAAGGGATCGTGGCAGTTTTATTAGCATGACTAGGTGGGATAACGAGAGTGAGAGAAGCAAGTTTTATTCAAAGAAGTGAGTTCTTTTTTTTTATTCAAGCAGCCAAGTTTTCTTATTCTTGAGAAACTAAATTTCATTTTCAGCGGGCCGAAATGATATTCGAACAAAAACGTTTCTTCGATGTACATTTTGCGCGCTGTGTGTCGAGTTAGTGTCTTATTCAGCCGAACATCTTTTCATAGTTAACAAAAGATAGGTCGGGCATGGGCCGGCCCCTGATGCAACTTTCGTATTTTTGCTCTTGGCGTGGAGGCAGCGCAATAAATAATTTTATACGCCTGGTGACGGGGCGTGGTGTGCAAGAAAATACAATAAATGTTTCAACGCAACTTATGTATTCCGACTGCCGCGTGCCAGAATCGTTTCGTCAGAACAAGGCACGAGCTTGTAAACGCTTTACTCAGTTTAGTTCAAGTCTTTAAAAACTTGAGCTGTTTGCCGCATTCGAAAGGACATGCCAGTACTGGCCTGGTGCATGCGCCATCGTGCGTTATGTGGTCCAGCGGGAAGGGGGGATAGCTCAAAGACGCTTGAAAGGTCTTTTGATGCCGGTGTCAGACGGTCACATTTAATCGCGATCAGAACCATCCGCGATCAAGAGGATCGTGATCGCCGTATCGCGATACTAGCTCCGTGATTGCAATTCGACTGTCTGCGCCAAACTCGATCTGAATTACAGGCTGCACCGTGTAGCAACGACCATTTTGTTATCGCGATCAAGAAGCGCGATCGTGATCACCCTAATGGCGATCAGAAGTTCCCGGCTGACTCTGCCATTAGAGATGTACTCCTGGTCGAAACCTTCGCTTTAGAGGTGGGTGCGAAACTTACTGAGGTCTGGCAATTGATTGATTGATATGTGGGGTTTAACGTCCCAAAACCACCATTTGATTAAGAGAGACGCCGTAGTGGAGGGCTCCGGAAATTTCGACCACCTGGGGTTCTTTAACGTGCACCCAAATCTGAGTACACGGGCCTACAACATTTCCGCCTCCATCGGAAATGCAGCCGCCACAGCCGGGATTCGAACCCGCGACCTGCGGGTCAGCAGCCGAGTATCTTAGCCACTAGACCACCGTGGCGGGGCAAGAGGTCTGGCAAGGCCCGCGTTGGCGCGTAGCGGGTGATCCCCGAGTCGGAACTGCAACTGCCAGAGGCCGTTTTGTCGTTTCATTTCGTTGCTTAAAGGGCTTCATAGACGTCCGATCGAATGTTTACTCTTTTTACGGATTGGCGACGTTCCCTGGCATTTACTGTAACAGTCCGCACCCACGCTTGCGCCCGATCGAGGTAAAAGCGAATGGAAAGGGAAGCCGAGATCCATAATGAAAATCTTGCGGGATCTTTTGTTCGCGTCTTATTGAGGAACTTTTTTTCCCGTCCGTGCTTTTTTTTCTTTTGTTGCTCAGCATCAGGTCGATTTAAAAGCCGCCGCCGGAATGTAATGGAAAGCGAGTTCGGTTCAGATCACGACCGATTGTGCGCGCTCGCTGTGGACGTCTTTTCATTGTTGTCACTCGGTCTGTCCGAGTCGGGCTGGGCTGGCGAGTTAATTAAACGGACTCAACCGAGGTATTGTCTGTCGCTTTGTTTGCCGTCTTCATTTATTTCCTTCTTCATTCTTCGTTAAGCCCCATCCCTCTCCCGTTTTCTTGTTTGCCCTTATTAATGGCAATATTTCTTGTGTCGGTGCAGAATGCTAGGGACGCGCAGCTTTGTCAAATGACGTTGATTAAGGGGTTTCTCGATTCCATGGCGTCTCCTTCTTGTGCTTGGAAATCTTCAGCCTAAGGGACTGTGTGAACTATTTTTGGCTCTACGAATTCTTAATTTAGTGATAATACTGCTTACAAGTATTAAAACTCCGTAAACTAAGCTGTACAATATGTTCGAGGTACCATGCAAAGTGCAAGAAAAAAGAAGTTTATGTTAGTCGCGTAAAGCTTAAGAGACGGCGAGGCGGCTTGGTTATTAGCGGCTTAACGTGCTCTTTTTCGCTGATGATATGGGTCTTACCTTGGTGTAGACGAAGCGTACTTGAACCACAGCCTGTCCTAGACCGTGCTAGAATGCCCGCACTCCAGCACCAGAGCTAACGTGCAAAGTAGGCCGTGGCACCCCAGTAGCAGGGCGGGCCTTTCTTCGCTCGTGCTCGACTCGGGCCATGGCGAGCAAACCCAGCGCGGCGGCTGCCTGGATTGTTTCCATTGGTGGGTGAGGCTGACAAGCAATCGTGCGTGATAAGCAGTGTCGGGGAGGGCTTTTCGCGGACGCCCTTTGAGAGCGAAGAATTCCACGCGAACTGGGTTAGAAATGAAGACGGGGGCAAGCAAGTCCTATCTGAGGTAAGTTCGTGTACCAAGGTTGCAAGTGCTGTATGCGAAACGTGTGGGCTAATGAATAGCATATGAACGGGGATCTCCCTGTGAAACGCGTGAAATAATTTATTCATACGGTCAGAGGATATGGTGTTTTGTCAATTTCGACTGTTTTAATACGCAATCGCCGGCTGCTGATTTGGTTTGCACGCATTCACGCATACGGGCACATTCGACTATGCAAATCTCTGTTCATCTGACATAAATGTACAATAACATATACTACTTGACACATGTATCAGTGTTCGTCTGTAGTATATACGTTATATGATACAGCGTTGATTGTGTTATGTTACACTTCTTGTTTTTAAATCGTCGGACTTGTTTTAAGGGTACCGCTTAATTTCCCTCTATGGCATTTAAAAGAGTTCTTTTCCTCCTGAATACATCTAGTGAGGCAGAGCACGCTTTAAAGGAGTAATAGCTGTCGGGTAAAGGTCTACATAAGGCGTTTCAAAAATGTTTCCGAAAATCCTCGAGAATGAGAGATATTGAATCTTTGTTCACAGTCGTATTTTGTCTTCAGTGTGATTGAGCAATAAATTGAGGTAGTAAAAAATTGTCGAACTTGTTTTAAGACTACCACCCAATTTCCCTCTATGGCATGTAAAGCGTGCTTTTTCTGGTAACGATACGTAATGAGGCAGAGCACGCTTTAAAGGAGTATTAGCTGTTGGGTAAAGAGGGTCTACTTAGGGCGTTTCAGAATTGTTTTCAAAAATAATCGAAAATGAGAGATACGAAATGTTTGTTCACAGTCGTATTTTGTCTTCAGTGTTATTGATGAATCGACGTAGTCAATAAATTTAGAAATTGAGAGCCGTTAGAGATTCGCTTCCAACAGTAGAACGCGCTAGCATAATCGTGTACAGTTCACATTTCTTTCTCATTCGCTGGCCTTTCTTCACTTTTTGGTGGACAGCTATACCGTGCATCAAAGTAAGCAGCCTCTGTAACGCCTGTAAATTAGCTCTTTCAAACTACTTTTGAATGCCTACAGCCAGCGCGCTTGCGAAGTGTCCACTATGATGTCAATCGTCATTTTGTGAGTTGGTGAGGTACTCATTACGCGTCCATAAGTCAACACGCGCGCCTGCGCGTCTGCATACGATGCTACTATGGTTGCCTCCAAACAAGAAACGGGTCCGAATTTTCGGACCCGTTTCTTCACAATACATATTATTTTTTCTTCTCTAGAAAAGTTCATTGATGATTATAATACTCCTTGATGTTAATTCTGAGCACAGCTTCATGTTGGGGTAATACGAGACTTCTGCTCCACCAAGTCGGGATCTTTCTTTCTTTCTTTCTTCTTTCTTTCTTTCTTTCTTTCTTTCTTTCTTTCTTTCTTTCTTTCTTTCTTTCTTTCTTTCTTTCTTACCTTCTTTCTTTCTTTCTTTCTTTCTTTCTTCTCCCTTTATTCCGTTTGTTCCCCTATGCATGCAGTTGCATGTTTTCTACCTCAGAACAGCACCAGTGCTTGAAACTGCCTCGTAAAAATGCTCAAAAGAAGTCATGTAGTGGAAAGACTCGCCTAATGAATACAATACTGCGTGGAATAATCGTACAGTCGCAGGAGATGCCGAAACAGTGTTAATTGCAAATTGAGTGGGCGGTTCGAAGCTGTTTACCCAGCATGACCTGCAGCTTCGCAGATACGCTTGGCACCTTACGGACGAGTACTGCGTACTTCGCCAAATTTTAAGTGGAAGACTTATGGCGTTGTGGATAATTCGAAGCTGTACTTTAAGAAGGTGTTCGTTTGAGTTTATCACCAATACACTAGGGAGGACTCGGATGGTAGTGTCTATGGGAGCTTTGACGCATCACGCTACGACCAGCGCGACAATAATGTGTAGTACGCGGGTTTGTCGAGGTTTCCTTCTTTCGGCTCCGTGAAGCTCCGTGTGGCTGAATGCGCTTTGGCGCAAGATGAAGTTCAGCGAAGGTTTAGTAGTTACTATTCACCACTCTAATATCTGAAGCTCACTCATTTGAAACCTCGTCACAAAATTCACAATGATCCATTGTTTTAAATGAAATGATCGTCTAAACACAGCAATAAACAAAGCCACAAGTACGTTGGGAGATGCAAGCACGAAGGTTAAGCACGTTCGTGTGCTACGCCACCATTTGCATGGTTGCTGAACGACCGCAGTGTCATTACTCTCTCTAGTGAATGTTACAAAAATCTAGTGGTATTCTAGGCTGAAACGTTACGTGCGCAAACGTACTTTGTGCGGCATGGCCGAAGCGATGCGCATTGGGCATCATTACTATCGCGTTCTACTCTTGAGGGCGAAGCGCAAGAGACCTTTACCTTTTCATCCTGACTTCTTCGCATTCTTCTTTTTTTTACGCAGTACACCAGTGTTGTTGTCCTTTACTGCTTTCTTTATAGCATGTCTCTTAATTTTGTTTGCTTGGCATTGGAACCCGCTCGCATAATGTACTTGTGCAAAGTTTTCTTCTCAGTAACGTAGTAGGTTGAGTTACACGACAGACAAGTTGTAGGATTCCAGAGGTGGCGTTGTTCGGCACTAGTGTTGCATATTTTGCCTGTATGAGCATTTGGTTGGAAGTTCTGTCGTCAGAGAACATTGTTCAGTACGTGATGTTTGCTTAGTCATTTTTTGTCCTTAATAGCGGTTTAATTTCTCATTGTTTCTATATCTTAAGAGAGGGAGGGTTTGTTAAGTAATACACATCTGGTGATGTGTAATTGGAGTAAAATGCAGATTTTCCCACTTCTCGCCCGTGTCAGATTTTTTTTTGTTCACGTTCACGCTCATATGTGTTTACTTCCTTGATAAACCTTATTTTTAAAGGCTTGACTTGCTTCCGGAAATAATTTTTTTCGTGCAACAATTTTTTTTCTATAATACTACAGCTTGGTGCAAATCTAAAAAAAAATCTATGCTTGTACCCCAATATATATTGACAGTGAGTTTCGCCAGTGAATTGATCGTGATGTTGACGCTTTTTCGCTAGATTCCGAGTGGGAAAGTTGGACAATACCATTAGTTCTTTTGGCAAAAGAAAAAAAAAAACGTAACAGAAACGGAAGGCTCTGGAATTTAATTCTCGCAGAAGCGTCGATTCACGAACACCGTGGACCGCATTCCTTTGCGGATAATATGAATAGTGTCGCAATGCCAAGAAAATAAACTCCCAAACGCATTTCCTATGCTTTGAACCACTGTATACACGCTTGTGTTCTGGCGCTCTGGGCGTGCCATTGAGTTGGCATTTGTGACTCAGTGCAGTGCTGCCGTAGATAGAAAGAGAACATCATACAAACTTTCAGTCACGGTTTCGTTTTTTTTTTTTTGCTGGCTTCTAATTTATAAAACCTTGGGCTGTTGAGGACCGGAGCTACTCTCTTCTATCTCTGCATCTGAATATGTTGTTGCTGCTGCACGCGCGCTCGAGCACGTGTGTGTGGAGGTGGGAGAGAAGGAGGGTAGGGAGGAGGAGCCGTAGACTGAGACCATGTTCACGTGCTGCCTTTTCTGGCTTTGCTTGCTCAATCATTCTCGCGGTGGGGTGAGAAGGCCTGCTCAAGGCTCGCGCCATTTAGAATTTAGAAGTGTGCGCCGAAACCACGTGGGGTTATCTGCTTTGTCCGTGCGTTTGTCGAACCACAGCTTGGCGACCTCGTCAGTGCTCGTACGGCAGCGTGAGAAAAGTTTGGGCGTGAACTCTGCTCTCTCACTGCTCGCATTTAATTATTGAGGACAGAGATGGAGGGGGGGGGGAGAGATTCTCTGAACCCTTTCGAATCGCGAACCTGTGTAACGGGAGTTTCCGTGCCCGGATGTTTACCTTTCGATGGCGAGCTTCCTGTGTGACAAAAAGCGTGCGCCGTGTCTTCGTTTGGCAATGCTGCTGCGCGAAATTCTGTGCCAAAGCAAACACGCGCACTTGGTGATCGAGGAGCAAACAGTGCATGGATGCATTCGTTTGCCCTTGTGGCCAGCTTCGAATAAGGGTGGCCTGTGGCGCGCTTCTGGTGGGCTCTGTTTTCGCTTCCTGGCGCGTATGGAGCAACCTATACCTCTTCGAATGTAGCAGTGCTGGTTCGTCACGGGGAACTACCTTGTGTACTCGTGTGCGATCAGCGCACTTTTGCATGGGCGCCATTATCTACGCAGCCGTTACCCTTTTATAGGCGTTGGTTTTCGGCTAACGCTATCGGTCCTGTGTGTATAGCGTGTCAGCAATGCCTGTAGGTAATGCTGCGCAGTAAACACTAACATCTCTGTCTCCGCAACGTACATCACTTTATTTACATAAGTGGGACAGCTATCATACGCCATTGATTCTTCTGCGCCTGTATTTTCTTTCTCTCTGTCCCCGAAGCAAACTAAATTAACCTGCACCGTGACTTGAATTATTTAGTGTTCTCGACGTTACCTTGTTAAAACTGCCTGTGCTCTACCTTATACTTTCATTAGAGTTTTGCTTTTTTTCTTACTTCTCTGTTGGGTGCGTAGCCTATTCTTCAGGGTTGATGGGGACAATGCGTTATTCAGAGTCCCCGGGTGATGCGTTTGAAAGCTTCAAAAGTATTTTGTCCTTCACGGGCACGATATTGTGGTTAATTGATTTGATGGAGTGTACTCACTGTGTACAAGAGAGTACAATATCTCGAGTGCACGTTCGGATAATTCCGATACCGTCCCGTTTCCTCCTTTGCTACAATATTTTGAAATATTGAAAATGATCACAGGCGGCCTTCTATTCGAACACGATCATTCTTGCTGCTCTACAAGAATCGCTGTTGATTTCGTTCTCTTTGTGTTTGAACCAGCTCACTGTAATACAAACTTGGGGTAATCGAACGTGATCAAGGTTACTGTTCGTTTCCTTGGAGATAATTTAGCGTCTGACGATGGGTGCTTTTTATTGTTCGCTGGGGCGAGTTTTTTTCGTGGTCGCCTTGTTTTTCTTGCTTGCGCCAGATGACTCTTCCGGGATCAAGGCGTCTTCCATTTTCGTTACAACTACATAACGCTGATATGGAGGGTGATCACACAACGGCCACTGAACACTTGCCCGGGCTTCAAGCATGGCTGTCATGAAACACGGTAAACAACGTGAGACATGTGACCAGAAGTATTTGGCAATAGTCAACTACGAGAACAATAATTATTTTTGTGTACTGGTGTTCTTCTGATATTCCTGATTCTTCTAAATACTCTACTAGTGCGCATACAGGGAGGGATTCCGCTGTGAAGCGCGAATGTTTTTTGTTCCTTGTGTGTTAATATCGGTTTTTTGAATGTACATTCTCGTGCGTGAATTTTCGATTACTTTTTTGTTGTCATTGACAACTTCATCACGAAAATTATTATGTAATAAAAGAGGAGTAGCCGAAAGCATACGTAGGCCCAACATCTACTTAAGCTCATATAATAATATAAGAAAAGAGAGTTTAAGGTACATTATCCTTTCGGGTCTCCGATGGGAACCCCGTGGTCCAATATCTTATCGACAGTGAAAGCGCCTTCCGTGCACTTGACTTGGAGTAGTACGCAGATGAGGCCTGTCGTTTTAGCAAACGCGGCCGTAACACAAGAGCTCCATCGAGCCCTTGTCTAGTATATCGTTTATTGAGCTGCATGGTCCTTGAAATATGGCTATATAAAATAGCCTTATATCCTTTTAAGTTATAGCCACTGGGTCTTTAAGTAAACTGGGGTAGACTGTGAAGTTTGTCTAAATATGTACTTAATATGTACTTATGAGATAGTTGGTAAGCCGCGATTCGGTTAGGCCCTGCTTTGTGTAGGCTAACACGCGCGTGCGCGTGGACAACAGTGAATCGTCGGAGAATGTGTTTACATCGGAGCCCGATGGTACTGTATGAATCAATGTGCAATCGGGGGCTGTACGCTTGACGCTTCGATTATTTTTTTATCAAGCGGGGCTCTACGAGCTTTCGTATTTTTTTACTAATGCAAATGTCCGCGTTTCTGACGCGTTCCCGCCGTTTCGCGCAGTTCCCGCCCCAAATCGGTGGCGCTCGAGCTATGCGCGAAAACTTCTGCGACGCGCTGGCGCATCAAAGGGAATTATTTCTCTTGGGGAGACGGCCATAAATTGCTCCGGGGAGCGTCCAGAACTGTTCGCGTAATTAGGAGTGCGCCCTAATGAGATTTGGGGTTAGTGGTGGAGAGGAGGGCGCGATTGAGAAGTGGAAGCTCCACGGTGACGTCGCATGTGGAGCTGTACTTCCGCAGTTGCCACGGGCAACTGCGGTTTAAACAGAGAGATGGTGAGCAGCTGTCGTACGTGCAAGTAGTGATGTTCTCCTTCTGTGGCCTGTTTGTGTGCGAAAAATTTCAGCCCCTTGATAAGAGCTTAGCGGGCCCTGAAAAAGTAGCACCTCGGTTGCCGTGTTTTCAGTTCGTTACTTTCGATGGTGGCCTTAATACATTTTGCGTTACTTAACGCGCAGCTAGTAGTCTCAGCTAGTTTTACTTCAAAGGACATTCCGCAGCTGCAAGGCAATGATTAGTCTTCGAAAAATCCCGTAAACAATTTATTGCTAATTTAGAAGACCACATATTGAGTATTGATTTTATGGAGGCTCTAATGCTAGAAACCAGTGTGCTTAGATTTATGTGCATGTTAAAGAACCACATGGGATGAATTTCCAGAGCCGTCGACGGTGTCTCCCACAATCATATCGTGGTTTTGGGGCGTCAAACACCAGCGCTATTATTGTGTATTGATATTAGCGGTTGTTTCATTTATACATCCGTTATACTGCATGAAATCAAGTTTTAATAGAGACATAAATAAGTTTGCAATCGTCCTTTCTTTTTAGAAAGCTAGGTACGGAGAGAAGCATGACCTTAGCGACTTGCTGACTAAACATCTCTAACAAGCCTGCTTTGTTACTGTTGAATTTAATTTACGCCGGTACTCTCTGAACGTTGGTATGCAATTTATTGTAAGAGAGCGATGCAGAAGAATCATGAAGAATGTGGGATTTCTGCGTCTATATGCATGAATACTGCAATACTTATGATAGTCACCGGATCAACGCCGCGTAATTGCCCTTTCATGTTTATTTCATAGGTACAGTAACAAATGCCACTGTTTGCCACTTCATGTCCATTTGCACACATCTTGCACACAACGTTGTTTCCTTTATGTTCGCAACTCCTACGCCAGAGTTAGCAAAGTCTGCTTTCGCGTTTTCGATTAAGCGTATTCATTTGGCATCCGCCTTATCAACTGTGTGTTTTTTTTTTCCTAAGCAGTTCTTTCCGGTGCGTTCTCTTCCTCCGTAATAACACATAATCATGTGTTTGCACGAAATGTGAATTGCGAAGCCCGACTTTTGAAACGAGTTGTCACTCCTTGAATCGCGCTGCTACAATTAGCGGGCCTGCGTCGAAGCTTTGGTTACAGAGGCGTGAGTGCAAATTAACATGTGCGCTGATACCGTAATAGGGCCTAATTTGAGCGTTTACAGCTGTGATTTAAGCGCTCATTTCGAAACTAGCAGCGGAGTTCTTTAAAAGTGCGTGTGGCGTGACTCGTTTATTCCTGCATGGTTCGCGTCTCTTATCGAAGGTTGGAGTATGTTCGTTTGCACTCCCTTTAACCGTGAAAAGTGTGACGTGATCAAAACGACGCCTCTTTTATGGTGCCATAGTTGTCCGCCGCTGCCGCTGCCGGTGTCCGTAACCGCCATTGCGCGAAAAAAAGTAATAAAAACACAGTAAATAAAATATCCCGGAGAAAATAAGGTTTCACCCTGGGCCATCTCTGTGACAGCCCAGTAATCTACGACAGATCCATGCTGTTGCTTCTACGTCTTTTTGCAAACGGAAGCTATGTGGGCTTCATGGCAGTGATAAGGAGCCATTATGTGTGTGCCTTTGTGTGTCTATGCGGAGGCACGGAGGCGCGCACATCAAGGCTCCTTAGTCCGGGAAGGACTCATGTTATAACATGTGCAATGGTGCGTTACATTGGCCCTAAAATTAATTGCATTTCGAATGCTAACGACGATGCGAGGTGCGAAAATGTCTTACGCGAGGCAGCGTTCAGTTAATATTGGCTCTAGACGAACCTTATGAAATAGGCAGCGTAAGGCAATTGGTCGGTGGGATTGCAAGGGAGAAAGAAAGAGTGTGATTCAAGGCTTGTTACGCTAGAGTGACGGCTGTAGATTCTGAAAATGAAACGTTCAGCGCTCTTCTCGCCTCTGAACATGTTTCGTGCGTTATTCTTTATGTCGTGTGTCATCACAACCACCTTTCGTAGCGTGTCCCAAGTTAGTGTGCCGTGAATCGACTATGCTGCTCCTGAATGTATTCCGGAAGCTTTGTGGCGCTTGCTTTTGACCACAGCGCTGAACAAGACTTAACTTCCCTTGCGAAATGCCGTATCTTTTCAAGCTTTTTTTATTATTTGCTGTTGGAGAGTGAGTGGTGGCGTAGGACCCGCCTATTGCGCTTACAGTTGACGTGCGAACCCTCGGGGAAGAACCTGTGCTAACGGGCTCGTGGCGACGCTTGGAAAGGTTGTCTGCGTATCCGAGAAAGCTTTCTCGTGTCTTCCTGTCATGTTTCTCATCGCGATATGCAACGTTGCTCTTGTTATCTATATGTGTGACTGATATTTTTCCCCCTTTTGGCTTTTGCGGGTTGCGGATATTGAGGAGTCGGTGTACAGTGCACTGTCATAGATTTCAGGGTTGTGTCAGTAGTGACCTCTGCGTTATAAATTGTAGGGTCGTACATGAAGCAGCAAAGCTTGAGCGAATAGGAAGTGTAGTAAAACCGCTACCCGGCCTAGTTTGGACAAATTCATCTGTTAGCGCCTTTTTGCATAACAAAGAAAGATGAAAGAAACGAGCACCCATGTACAAGCGCAATTTAACTTGTTCATTTTGAACAAATAAAAAAAACAATTTTAAGTACCTAACATGATCTGCGCAATCTTGGTAAACAACGCATCATTCGCGCATATAACAACCACTCGTGTTCGGAATGCCGTGGATCGGGATGTTCACAGCAGCAGAATAATCAAAGGCACAGTGAAAAAACTACCGACAACGTATGTAGTCATTAAAGATATGATGACAGGAGGGGGATTTTTTTTTAAAACAACGGCATTGAAACATGGCTCACGCACTTTTATTTTAAACCTTGAATACAAAGGGCTTTTAAAATTTTTCTTGTAGTTTGCTTTCGGTGTTCGCACAAAATATAGTTTTGTGTTTTTACTAGGCAACTAAGACACGCTGTGAAGCGGGATTTCTCGTGTATCGCTGTAATTTGTGTTTAATGTGAGTATTTTATTTATAGCATGGGCTGTTATGTGATTTATTTGAGCACTAGTCGCTCTCGATGTGTGAGACTTTGAGGTCTTGAGAAAATAACTGTGCACTATCGAGTGACCGACACTGGTATGGTCACATAATTCACGTGCGCTCCTTTGCGATCTTAAGGTGTCTACGTCATAAACGGACGTTAAGGTACCTTTCAGCCGTCACCGTTGGCATTGTTGTAACATATATCTGTAAACCCGTATAATCATCTTGAAAATGGTGCAGCAACATGGGAACGCGGAAACAAACAAAAGGACGTTCTCGTCTTCGTGTTTCTGCGCTGTATTCAAGACGAATACTAACCAAGTTGCTCAAATGTTTGCTCTACTTAAATCATGTAAACCTGACATCAGTGTTGCAAGCTTCGCTGTTTACGTGTACTGATACAGACGAGGTCGGTGAGTGCGGTGACTATAGTGTGAACACCACGAAACGTAGCGCTGGCACAAACATCTCGGAACTTTCATCTCTCTGTCTTTCGACAGTGTCGGTTTTCGGAGTTTTACTTGAAAGAAATGTTATTGTCATCCTCGCTGTAATTCGTGATCGGATCTCGTTAGGTTTGTGGTGTCTTGACTTCTTTCTTGATTCCGTATTTGCACGCTCATTCTGATGTCATTCACGTGTAACCTGATCTCATTCGCTAACGCTGTTTGTCAGCGTTCTGATAGAAAGTGACAGTTTTACCGCAAGGGTGAAGCAATTATTGTCATAGCAACCTAGTATAATATTATTCTAAGTGGAACTGGCTGTAACTCCTTTTTTTTTCTTCTTTTCGATTCGGTCTCGCGCAGCTCTTCAAAAAGCTGGTGTAAGAGAATACGGCCGCTCTAGAGACACTTTACGCACAGTCTCTTCGCTTTGAGTGCGCTGCGCGTAGAAGAGTCACCCGCCGGTGACTGCCGAGATATCGAGATGGCGCGGGCACCAGCGATGGCGGCCGTAAAACCAAAATTCACTGTTGTTCCTCCAGCATCCTCCCCCCCCCCCCCACCGTCTCGCGTCTTTTCGTGCTCGTTAAAGAGGTTTAGGGCGTTTCCTTTCTGCTTGAACATTTGATTGCCGGTTTAGGCGAGAGGATGGCATCGCATGTGCCGCGATGGAGATGAGCCGGCTCGTGTGATGATATCTGCTTCAGCTGTGTTCGTCGCCTCGCCAGCTTGCCATTAGTTGGGCGCACGCTGCAAGTGACATGAGACACAACGCTTTTAGTGTAACATCACCGCACGCGTTTTACTTCAAAGATGAGTCGTATGCGATATCAGCGCCTCTTATGGTGAGATGCAGTATTTTAGCATCCTCATCAGTACCACCGACGTAAACAACTATCCCCGTAATAACGTGGCCTCTGTGATCTGCATGCAAAGTCATGTAATTTCCTGGGTAAAAGTGACCAGCATATAAGTCAGGCAGCAGCGATTGCTGTGTGCATTTTTAGCATCGTTCCTGAGTGCATTGGATGCGCGCGTTGACCTTTGTCGTTCAACGTCACGGGTGCGCGATATATGAATGGAGTTCTATGAGGCGCGGCCGCTGTGGATCGGAGACAGTGTTCTATTCAGCGAAGCTGTGTATGAGGCCAATCATCCCTGCAGCAAGTGGTCGTACTGAAGGGTAGTTTCGGCTTTCAGGGACTCAAACTTCGCTCAACGCTCAACGCGTGTTTGCTCAAGCATCAATAAACGTAGGCATGAAGCTCTCCTTTCTTTATTATATTTATTGAATCCTTCACCGAAGGCCTCACAGAAACAGACGCGTTCCCGCACACAACTTATCGAAGACGGTCGCTTGAGACGCCTGGTAATGTCTTTCTACTTGTCACGATGCCGGAACGAACCGCTTGATTATACTTTGTCTGGCATAATGGCCTTTCAATGTGAATATACACATGACTTGCATAAGGTACGCTGTTTCTGTCTGCGTCGAAGGCTACTGCAGCCATCATGCGCTCTCGTTTTCGATTTTGAACGAGGGCTCGCGAGAAAGCAACTTAGTAAGCGTTGCGTTACGTACTCAGCGGGCGTATGCGCGCATCTCTAGAATGGATACGGTATACGAACTGCGCATGCACACTTCTCTCCCGCAGCCGTGCTGCGTACGTAGACTCGTTGACGTACGCCCAACTAAAAGTGTCTATTACCCGCGGGCAGAGCGTACGATGGGCTGGGTGATCTTAAAACTCTGCACTTTATACGTCACTTGACGGCGACGGCAAAAACCGCTCGAATTGGTCCATAGAATTGCAATCGAAATAATAAACATTGTTTATTTCCGGGAATCGTTTGAAGTTTTCAATGAAAGACGGTTATTTTTGGAATCCAGTTTCAATGGTATCATGCCTTTCCTGTTCAACACGCCGTTCCTAGCACTTGCGCTTAGAAGCTTTTTATTTTAAATGTATCAAGCGGCTGCATTTCCGATGGAGGCGCAAATGTTGTAGGCCCGTGTGCTCAGATTTGGGTGCACGTTAAAGAACCCCATGGGTGGTCGAAATTTCCGGAGCCCTCCACTACGGCGTCTCTCATAATCATATGGTGGTTTCGGGACGTTAAACCCCACAAATCAATCAATCAACTTAATTGTATCAAAATGGTGAGCTTCCTAGTGGTTCAGTATTGCGACGCGCGCACTTGTATCTGGTGCCACATCGACGCATAAACCAAGCGGCGCGCAATCTGCGATGAGAGATGCGCGAGCTTTAATAGGGGCCACGGATCTGACGGAAGCTGGGGCTTGTGGGTCTCTCGATTTAGTCAAAAAGAACCGGTTGTGTAGCGATCGTCGCAAATCATCTATGAGACTCTTCTCCCTTGAGCCCCACTCTCAGTTTTTTCTCCCTCGTTCTGCTGATGGAAGAAGGCGTTGGGGATTGTATGAGCGCGCTCATTTCTTTGCGCAGAAAAAGGCTTGCGGTGCGGAACAGCGGTTTGGGACGCCCTTGGCAACCCATGTGCGCGCTTCCAGCGAGCCTCTCGTGACTTTCGGAGATTTCTCGTGCCGCGGGGCGGCTGCGGGGACGCCTCATTTGCATTCGTAATGAGCGGGAGCGCGTCTCTCTCGGAATGGCTTTTTTTGGGCACTACGGTGGCTCCTGCGCGTTAAGGAGGAATGGACGTGGACGCGAAACTCTTTTAGAGAGACAGCTTAACTTTCTAAAGGCGTTTTTCGCGCTTACGCGCGTCTGTCGCAATACGAGACGGCAGCTCGATTTTCTCCGGCAATTTCCGTTATTGGCTGTTTTCCTCCCTATGGTTCTCCTTTTTGTGATTATTTTTGTTGTTGTCTGGACGTATTTCTGTCTGAGAAGGATTCTCCTAGTTTCCCGCTTGATGTGCATGGCGCCTTCTTTAGTCCATCGCTAGTTTCTCGCAACCTCACTACGCATTTCGGACACCATCATTCGGACTTGAGCGTATATCGTTCTTCGGCAGCTCTTTTTTTTTATTGTTGAACTTGGACTATCCGATTTCTACAAAAGTTTGATACGTCTAGCGGATGTTTCATAGCTATGGAAATTTCATTCTGCCTTTTCTTTTTATAAGACTAAAACGTATCGTTCTTTACCTTATGGTTGTTCTGGTGTTGAAGGTTCTAATGGTCATTTGTTATACAGTTCAATTCCTATGCCGCACCAATTTTAAAGGTTTCAAAATGTCCCATAACTTTTGAACTTCTAATGTATTGATTCTCGGTAATTGCGATCGTACTCGAATGTGAGGTTCAGTTGCTGTATGAGGTCTCATTGAAATTGCAATTTCGTCTAGCTGTTATGCTCATTGCCATTATTAACGTTGTTAATATTCTGTGCCAATACTATCCAGTTTTAGTTTTCTCTTGTGCGTTCTCATTGCTTTAAAGTAATTTACTTTTTATGGTGAAAACCTTGTATGCCTCGTCAGACGAAAAATATGACGTGATATTTCTCTCTTTTTCTTTATGTCTGTCACACACACACACAAAGACACACACGCGCGTGCAGCCAACTAATACATGTTCCAACAGAATCGAAAGTTGGGCTAGTTGGATATGCATGGTAAAACTATCAGTTAAAGCGCACGAAGCGCTTGTCCTCTCTTCATGTCTGTTTTTCGTGCGCTTTAACTGATAGTTATAATACATGTCCACCGTGCACAGATACAGCCAAATTGGAACACATGCTCTGGCTATAAATGCCCAGCGTTGCGTGGTGGCTAAGTCATCGCGCTGTCCGAGTGGGAGGCTGCTATTACCAGCTCCGAACTTGAACAGCAGTTATCGGTAGTCCAGTGGGCCTGCGACGCAGCTGAGTGACTTGGTGTTTCTATTCCGACGTGGGAGTGGCCCTCAACGTGCTTGATCGTGTTCTGAGGGATCGTAATAAACTTTTCTCACCCACTCACTCACAGATCCATCGATCCATCCGTGCGTCTGCCCGTGCGTAAGTAACGTCACGTGTAGTCATGTCGAAAGGTCATGTGCTTTATAGTTTGTCGAATTCGATTGATATTCTCGTGTGGTGACATTATTTATGTCAGGACATTTTGTTTCGTTGGTGTTAGTGAGGTATTTATTGAAAATGACTATTTGTATGTTTGTATTTACGTTGAATATGTAAATTATCCTTTCTCTAGTCTTTATGTGTGTAAAATACTTTCATGAACAAGTTTATTTTTGTCTAACCTATTTTGTGCAAATTTGCACCACTACATTTTTATATGTTTTGCCCAGCTGTATGCATTAGGTTGACTGTTTGATCACATGATTTGCTCGCTATCATCATCTATGCGAGCACATGGGCGGGAACCTCGGAAAGCTACTTTGTTCCAGCTTTTTGTTCCTGTCCAACCATTATCCCCGTTCCTTTGTAATAGGAACAAATGGGAAAGGAAGGTTGACTTGGCTTGTTATTTTCTATCATTATTGACCTTTTTCATGCTTGTAATGTGGTACCAGTTTAGCTGCAATAAATTAGGAAGAGTGTCATTCATTATTAGTGTACCTTTTTCCTCTGCTCGCAACTCCTTATTCACTCATCTTAACAGTTCGGAAGAGTGACCGAGACGCAAAGGCAACGCTGATATTGGAAAGGCAGGCGGAATGCTACGAAACAGTTCGCGCCGAGCTATAGTAGCGTGAAAAGAGCAGAAGACAATGGGAAAGCGATTTCGGAGTGCCTGCAAAGTAGAGGAGGTACTGATCGTCGCGCGATTGGGGGCGTAATGCGCTCATTGCGGAGATCGAAAACAAAAAAAGCGCAACATTAGTGCCAGCTAGAAGACTTGCGATCCACCGGAAATCGGGCCACTAATCGGGCCGCCGGTCCAAGGGAAGGTTCAATCTAAACTGCCGTGTAAAAGGACCCAATCACGGGGGAAGACGGTCGACGCATAATTGGTTTCCCGGACAATGCAAAGGCACAAGCCGGGGGTCTTTCGTATTGAGTGTTTGACATGGCGCTTCGCGTTGTCTTTGGACTCGAGGCAATGTGTCCGAAACGGGGTGACCGAGTTCCGACTGATGTTTAGTTGAACTTCCCTCCTTGTGTGCACGGCGAGGTTGTAACAATGCCCTAAATGAGCGGTAGGTGCATTCTAATTTATTTACTACAGACGTGCCTCTAATGATTTTTGTTCTTTTTTCAAAGAATGATACAGCAAGGTAAAATGTAGGGAGGGTAACCAGAAGACTGTCTGGTTGGCTACCCTGCATGGGGGCATTAAGGAAGGAGCATATAAAAACGAGAAAAAGAGATGAGGGAAGAGAAGGGGAATAAAATGAAAAAGAAAACACAAATCCACTGTAGCGTGTGAGACCGCAACGCAATTCACAGTCGTTTGCAGAAATTAGTCGTCCTCAAAAAAGTTCACCAGATCGCACGTACTTTGGTAATCGATGTTACGAAGCATGTGGGTGGAAGGTGGCTCTGCGGGAATTTTTTTATTAAGTGAAACGCAACGAAGTGGCGCAAAATATATCTAAAAATACACGCACAGGCGTACGGTAAACAGCCGCATATGTTTTATATAACGACTTGTTTACAGTTGCGTAAAGATTCCAACAGCAAAACAAATACTGGCGGCACCAGATGTGATAAGGTTATATGAAGTGTTGGGGCTCGCGAGGATCGTAGCCCTGGACACCGCTGCATAAATCTGCTTCACTGAATGGCGTTAACTCGACGTGATGGCTGTGTCATAGAAATACATATCTAACATTTATAAAAATTGGGGAGATCCTTGAGCTTTCTCATTAGGAGTTAAACGCGATGGCGACATCCTGTCCCTTATGCGTTCTTCAATCACTTAGTGCGTGCTTTTGTAGTTTGCTGTTACCCGAAAAGTTTAAATTGTGGGTTACTGAAATCTAATCCATGAGGTTGAAAGTTGCTTGTGTCATAAAAGCTTTCGCATATGGCTGCATTTTGTGTAATGGGTGGCAGGTTTTCAAACACTAGCAATGACGCGCGTGAGATGTTTTCGAATTTCCTATTCACAATCGACATACCTTCCTTTTCAACACCGACGTTGTCACCTTCGTAGGTGTCACCTTCGAAATGTTTTCGAACTTACCTATTGTAATAGTGTAATTACAGCAACTGTGAATTACCGACATGAAGGTTATAACTCTCAGGTACCGGGATTGAAAAAACTACATAAGGTTCAAAACTGGTCGCAGGAGCGAGCGTTCGAGAGGCTCGGGAAAACGTGCCGAAGAGGAAGTGAGCTTTTTGTTCATTACAGAAGGCCGTGAAATTGAGGGCTCCAGTTTGGCTGGCGCGTGGCAGGATGGCGAAAAAGTGAAGGCGACGAGGGTGTGTGTGTGTACACTCACTTTGGCTGCCGTGCAAGACGGCCGAGGTTTCTTCGAGTTGACGGGAAGTTTTCTCCCGGAAATAGGTTGTTATTAGGGAGAACCCATTTCTGGAATGTGAGAGGAAGAGAGACGAGATGGCATCTTCACTCTTCGGGTCTCGCTCGCGAGTGTCGTCCACATGTCGTTTCTCTCTCTCTCTCGCCCTCTTTTCTTGCCGACGCCTTCGCCTTTGCGAAGCTGAGAAAGCTTCCTTCGAAGACGTCATGGGGAACTATGGCGTTCCTCTCCGATTGCAGGTTCCCTCTTGTAAGGCTGGTTTTGAAGGGGAGTGCCCTAATTGGCGCCTTTGGTGCGCGTAGCCCAGTTGCTGTCAGAAGAGAGGCACTTCTCGGTTATTCGAGTAACCCTCGACGACGCCGGGTTCAAATCTGTCGTCGTGGTTTTTCTCGCTTCCTCTGTAGCTGGCAAACCGTGTCCTATGGGCCTCCGGGAGAAGCTGGTTCTCTGTGTGTCACGGAGTCGCGAATTTCGCTCTTGCGCAGGAACTGATTGTAGCCTGTCGACGCAGATACATTTTGGTTGGTAATTGCATTATTGTGAGAAGTTAATACAGACATAAACATACTCTTATACGCCGATTCGGAGCTTCATAGCACACGTATCTGCGATTTCCACTTTCTTATCCTTTTCACAGGCCATGTACACAATACTCTACTACTCTTATGCTCGCTATTTGTATCAACTAGGGACTATGAATTGGACATATATAGCTTTGGAAAAATTAAAACCTCTGCATAATAAATTTGTCTTCATTCAACTTCATTTTGCAGTGTACTGTTGCATGTGATCACTTTTCAGAAGGCACTACGACGTTCCACAATTCGTTCCTCGTGGCGATTCCCGCGATTCAAATAAAAAGGTATTTTTCTCTGCTCAACATCGACATAACGAAACATAAACGTGCATTGCATTTATGCTCGGCGATTTCTTACTATTTATGCCAAAACAGAGCATCAGTGACTGCCGGATAAATAGATATTTAACTAGAGTCTATATATGATTTCTTACAAACGAGTAGAACAAACCAACATTGGGATATTATGACATTACTTTTGCTACAATGCACTGTCAAGTGCCTAAAAATAACGTGTCGATTTAACATATATAGAGGTCCTTCACAGGTGTGTTTCTCATTGCTCGAAATTTTTGCATCGTGCTCCCTCGTGAATGAGCTGTCGGCGAATCTTTATTGAGATAAAATCGACTGGAGAATACGTTGGTGTGCGTGCCCATTCAGAGCTTCTGGAGCGCAATTACATTGTGTCAATCTTGTCAGCGTTCGCGCAAGCGATGGGGCTGCGTATTCCCTGGCGGAAAATTCCCTCGCTCGCCTTTCACTCCGCGGAGAACGGCTGAGTCGCTGCTCTCGGCGAAGTGTATCAGCTTGCCGTGTGATCTCTAATCATGTTGATAGGGAAGAAGCCTCTCAGCGTTGCTGTCTTTGCATGCAACGCTTCTTAGCTCTTCGCTGCTCAAACAATGCTTTTGAATGGGCTAAGTGTGATCTGGGTGTATTTTGGATTAAAATTAATACAGCATTCACAGGTTGTTGCTGAGGCAGGCCGTAAATCGCCAGTCTCGTCTCCTGTGCCGTCACTTTCGTGCTGTTTGAGTTGGCTTAAAAGGCCCCTCACCATCTTCTGAAAAATAAAAAAAAAAAAACAGCGCATTATTATTTCCTGGCGTTTCTCGCCTTTCTGACGAACTTCGTGATGCGGGAACAACCATTCTCGTGGCATCAGTATGACACATAATTTCGATCGGTTCATATACGAGAAGTATGGCATGTGAATGGTCTCCTGCACTCCTTCGCCATGCAGCCACCTATCCGTTCGTCCTTGTCTCGCATGAATATCGTGCGCTGTAAACTCATTTCACTTGGTTCTGTATGTTCCCAACAGTGCAAGTGGAGCAAACAGTGGCCGACAAACGTGAAATCATTGTAGGTTTCAACACTTGGTGGTAGCAGTGTACACGATACACGTGCTTTCGGAAAATAAGTGGCGAGGAGGAAGATATCTCCCCTGTAGGGAGCGTAGCGAACGTCAGGAGGCGACCACTCCCTCGTCTTCGAATGCGCGGGGGAGGGGGGGGGGGGGGGCTTCTTTTATGTGCATTAACTGATATACACGAAAATTTTGGCACGTGGACTTTACTACTTCCTTCTTGTTGCACTACGTGGACGGACAAAAGTGTTTGAGAGTGTGCTAAGAAAATTCGACCCATCCAGAACGCTGAAAATTACATAGCACCTCTCCTGCGATTATGCAACTTGACTGTGTTGCCTGTGGCCAGAAGCGGCTTTCACGACGCCTTACTCCTATCGCATAGGCATGGCACATGCCTCAGGGTGTGACTCTTGCTAGAGTGGTGAAACGATTGAACGATATTCTGTGTCTTTGTGTTCGTGATGTAAGCGAACACAACATCTTTCGCACTGTACCGAACAAACGAGACAACAGAATGTTTTCGGAAGCGAAGATCCTTAGATCTTAGCCCTACGCGTCGCACGCCCGCGAAGCGACGTGGACTTGGATGGTGTTTTGGAATGGACCGGGGTGTCCGATCGTTTTGTTGGCGTGTATTGGGCAGACGAACATGTACCCCGATAGTACATTGTTTTTTTTTCTTCTTTTCATTCGTTCATATAGGTTCACTTCAGCGTAGGGTTAGCGAAGCAGACGCGCGTCTGGTTGACCTGTCCGTTTTTTCTTCGGCTTTTATTCCCTTTTAGTGGAGAAATATTCTGCAGTGGTAAAAGCACTGTAAGCGGAGGAGGAGAGAACAGGCAAAACACAGCACACCGGAAGAGATGACGAGCTGCACAACGGCGACGGCAGATACCAGAGACATGCGCCCGTGTCTCGTCACATTCCTTGTCCAATGTCGCTAGTGAGAAATACATAAGAGGTCGTTCGAATTTTGCATGGGGGGGGGGGGGGGAGTATAGTAATTATGAGAGATTTTGTTCATAGCTTTGAGCACAAAGCTGTAAATCTTAGCGGCATATCTCTTTCTCTCTCTCTCTCTCTCTCTCTCTCTCTCTCTGTGGGTGTGTGTGTGTGTGTGTGCGCGCGCGCGCGTGTGTGTGTGCGTGCGTGCGTGCGTGCGTGCGCTTTTCCACACTTGTTTCTTAAATCGAAAACCGCCCTGCAAGTCAAGCAAACGTTGTCAAGCTCTTTTCTCGTATTTTCTCGCGTAATTATAGTACACGCGCATGCAGGACACAAAAAAAAGGAGAAGGTTGTGTGAATAGGAAATAGTGGCAGTCGCCAATCATGTACTATATTTACGTTGATGCGTTTTCTACATTGACTAGACTACTGGGGGTGTAGCTTATGTTTGGAAATACACAGAAGGTCCTTCCTTCGTGAGAATGGTACAGGTAGAGTGCATGTGAGTGTGCATCCTTGCACATGCTGTTTTCTTTGTTCCTTGCTTCCGCTTGGGCACATTTGTGTGTTCACCCTTTGTTTTAGGGACTGTAACGAGATATATCAAGCTACAAATGGGTGCGTAGGTGTGGCGAAGGGTCTACTATATAGGAACAATGTGCTTTTTTTTTCATCATTACCCCTCCCCTCCCCAACGTCTCGTATAGTGCAGATTGCGTTCCTATATAGCGGCGGTGTTGCAGCTGCTCCTCTTGGCTGCGGCTTGGCCCGGCTCATTTTCGCTCCGCTACTCGGCTCCGTGCGCGACTTCCTTCCGTTGCGATTGATTGGGGTTTACTGGGCCACCGGGCGCTGCATGGATTCCCGCTTCGTATCTGTGCACTCTGCACTGGGACGTGCGTCCCTGTAGATTATCCCGGGAGCCTCTCGTTTGCTGCTGATTTGGTTGCTTGCGTGGCGGCCCAGTCTTCCCGGTCTGTCTTGGTATACTCAGATTCGGCGTTGTGGCGCATTGGTGAGAGGCGCGTGATATTAGCTTTGCGCAAGCCCGGGGACTAGCTCGCCATCAGCCGCGCGCATAGAGGTGAAGATAGCTTGGTTCCTGCGAAATGACCGTTTCCCGGCGCTCTTTCTCGTGGCCTTTTTTCGTTGTAGGAGACCGAAAAAAGGTTTCCGCGTTGTCAGCGCCATCTCGAGGCTTCTCATTTACGGTGTAACCTTGAGTGTGGCAAGTGTTTGCGCCTGGTTTTCGTCTCCGCGGGTTGCCTCTGTTGCTTGCCGGTGTGTGTCAGAAGCTCAAGTTCGTATTACAGCTGTGGCGTCTGCAGTTCCTATATATGTGGTGCTTTGAGCTGATTCCATTTTTGTACGTGACATCTTAGTGGTCCCGTGTGCACGTTAAAGAACCCCAGATAGTCGCAATTTCTGGAGCCCTCCGCTACGGCGTCTCTCATAATCATATGGTGATTTTGGGACGTTAAACCCCACATGTCAATCAATATATCATCTTAGTTGTCCAATCTGATTGTAACGGCTGGGGTTACATTCAATGAAGTCCTACTTTATTTTCTTTCTCTCTTTATCTCTGTTGTTTTTATGATGCAAATAGTCTCAGTCCAATCGCAGGACAAGTGCACGAGATGTGCTCGTGTCATGCGCATAATGTACACCGACGCATAGCAAAAATTGAAGAGCTCTAGCATGCAGTCGACGGAGTGGTTGCCGACAGCTCTCGCTTATACGTATACTTGTATGCCTCCACCTTATAATCAGATGGAAACTGGACCGGTGACCGACGCTGGTGATGAAGACGATGTAGGTTACCAGCGGATCTAGCGTTACATGGCTACATGTTCGCTAACTAATAGCAATGTTGAACAGGACGAAAAATTGCTTCTTGTTCCTTTTCTCCGAGCGCAACTGGGTCTTCGTGCTGTGGCAATGAATGTTATGCGCGTTCCGTCTTGAGCACTACGCGGATATGTCTGGTTTAACGTGGTTTTCACCCGGTAGAGGTTTCTTGAGTACTGGTTCAGCTCCTGTTCTCTAGGGGTTCTGCGTGATTGCTATTCAGGACTTGTCTATACTTTGGCCGTGGTGCTTTAGGTATGTTACAACTGAATGGGCTGGCCTGGTGCCTCCAGGCGTAAGACGATAGTCATGAATAGACTCCCTCGTTGTGTAGTGGCCTCGCGAACCTGATAGCCTCAGTGCGGTGTCTTCCACATTAAAAGGAGACTAGATAGAACGCCCGACGCTAAAGAAGTGGAGGGGGTGATACGCGCTGTATTATACCCCACTATAGCTAGAATAGCGACCGTTGAGGAGGCAGCGAGAATAAATACAAAAGTGTACATTATGTGGTTCTCGAAACAGTGTGACATCATTACGTGCGGAGATGCAGAAAACGGAGTAACCGGAAACCTACCAGAAAAAAAGTATCCCGTGCATCTAGGGAAGCGTGCGAAAGAGAATCGCAGAGAAAGACTGAAGGCAAACGACAAGCCACTTTAGAAGCAAAGCTCCATATAACGATACGTCGTGGCACGGCGTGCAGAGGAAACAGAAACGAGAGAACTGAATCCACTTAGCACGCCAGCAGGTTACGGGCGTCTCCGATGCTGGCGTTGCGGTAACGACCCGAACAGGAGAGGCCTACGTGCGCGATACCTGCAGCAGCGTGGGTGCAGCTGGGTGGAGCCTTGGCGTCACGGTTTCTTTTTTCCCCATGTGTGTGTGTGTGTGTGTGTGTGTGTGTGTGTGTGTGTGTGTGTGTGTGTGGTGTGTGTGTGTGTGGTGTTTGTGTGTGTGTGTGTGTGTGAGTGTGTGTTTGTGTGTGTGTGTGTGCGTGTGCGTGTGTGTGTGTGTGTGTGCGCGCGTGTGTGTGTGTAACGAACATCGGCAGCCGTCTCTAGCACACCACCGTGCAGCGGTACGGCCCTGCTGCCAAAACATGGCGACCCGCAGTGCTCTCGCCCTGTGGATCCTAATGTGACGTAATTAACGGGTCTTCGCCCCGGCGTGTCTGATTGGCTCGCTGTGTGCGTGCCCGACAGCGTAGTCACGTACCTTCATTGGCAATACAGGCAGAGCGTCGCTGACGAGGACACTGCCACTCCGCTCTCTCTCTCTCTCTCTCTCTGACCTCACGCGTTTGTCCACGGTGGCGATACGTCGACATCGTGGCTGGTCTCTCATTAAAGCCACCGCTTTTGGCATGTTGACACGCTCACTGCATCCTTTCTGGCTGTGCGTTTCGTTTTTATTTGAAGCGTGTTCTTTAGGGCTCCTTATAGCCATCTCCTGTAAGTCAAGTAGCACTTGTGTCCTTTTATGCTTTTTATAAATATTGAATGCCGGAAGCCAACAGGGCAATTGGTTGACTTCGTGTGTGATATTAACTCTCGACTGGTAACGAGGGACATTATTTCCTACCCGTTTGCAAGCAAGCTTTGCCTTGCAATCGCAGCGTGACCTTTCTTGATGACTCGCTTGGTTGTCGTAACCAACCGATCCCGTCCCATATAGTGAGTTTCGCGCGTTGTGTTCGACAACCGCACCCGGTTGTGCCTTGAGAACACTGTTGTAATTCGTGCTTTTACAATGTGAGTTTTCTGCCATTGTTCTTTATTTTGGGTTTCTAGTGGGCTTTTATATTCTTGCCTGCCCTGTATTCAATGAGAACGATATCGACAGGAGGTCCTTTCGACAGTGTTTACTGCGGCACTTCCTTTTGCAACACTTATGAACTATGTCATCAGTGCTCTTATAATGTCACAGTGAACTTCTAACTACAAAGTCCTATATACAGCGATGCAGAAATAGGTCTGCACTCTTGTCCTCGGATGATTGATTGGAATCGAGCTTTTGCAGCGAAAGCGTGAGTCTGACCGATGACACAATAGCAGGACAAACGTTTATTCAGTGAACTGTGATAGTTGATCATTAAAATTCACGAAGCTTTAATTTAGTAGCTATAAGTATGCTGGCGCGCTGCCTTTAGTGTGACGACAATTGTATGGATACTACAAGCGTCTTTCGGCCGTCGGCATCGGCGTCGCCGGTTGGTTGCGTGTAAAGTCTGACAATGAAACATCGTCCCGCACGTCGCATGTTCCATGTGCGAGATCGCGGTTTAATTGGAAAACAAAAACGCCCGCTGTCTTCTGCCGTGCACAACACACCAGGAAAGACTGTGGCTGGGGAATGGACTGCACATTTCTCGGAGATCAAACAGGTGGCTCGTATGCCTTTATATAGACTGTTCTCGTACCACCTCAGTTTTCTGGGGTGGTAGGAGCGCATCGGAGGTGTTTCCCCACGCCACTGCTTTGTTTAGTCACGCCAGGTTGGAACCCCGACGGGCGGTAGTCACTAACCTTACTTCGTAGACCCTTCAGATTTCGGCCTTGCGTCGAAACCGCGACTTTTAAGTAGCGGAGCTGTTCTAGCTCGGCGTGAAGTGTTTCTCGCGGCTCAAAACTGTCTCAGCATCATCAATCGTTGTGCGACCTTTTCGGCCTCTTCTTACTCTTCTGCTTCGCTCCCGCAACACATGCGTCGATTTGTCCGGCGTATAGCATTGGCGGTGACAGGAAGATTGAAAAAGAAAAAAAAGGTTATATATATATATATATATATATATATATATATATATATATATATATATATATATATATATATATATATATATATATATATATATATTATAATCATGAGTTTGCGTCAGCTAGGCAGACATACTATGAGCTTGCGTACTATCTTATAGCAAGACAATAGGAAAATGAAGTGATGATGGGAAGAGAAAGAGAGATAAATATAGAAATGGACTGAAAAATCAGAAAAAAATGGAAGTGAAGAAAAAACTAAGAGAAACCCGAGAAAAACAAGTAAGGCTTCCCAGCTGCACTTCATTCAGGCTTGCTACCCCTAGCTTAAAGCCTGCATTAACTCTGCTGTTTCATATATATATTTTTTTCGCGCGTCCAGTGATAACTACGCTAATCTCTTTCTTTCTTCGTTAAATTTTTCGTATGTCTACCTGTACATTTATGGTAATCATATAATGAACAGTCGCACCATTTGTGAGTCGTAACGCCAGAAATAATGGAAGAGATTGCGTGTTATTCCTGTACCTCGTATCTCAAAATTCCTGCCATCCGCAAACCTAACGCCCTGCTTACTCAAAAAATTTTCATCGCAATGACTTAGGCGTTCTGTGCTGCCATCTGTAACAGAAAGTAGAGGGAAAGGTCAAGTGAAAGGCGGGGCAGTGAACTAGATAAGAATTATCCAATTCGTTACGTTGTACTGGTGAAGGAGTAAAAAATGTGAGAAAAGAAAGACTGTGAGCGGCCATAGCGCAGTGGATAGCGTGCCCAGCAATAACTTTTTTTGTTTCTTTGCCATCTGATCGTGTGCCTTTTTCGTACAGCATTTTCGTGAAAGAAATACGTCAGTGAAGCCATGGTGGACCCCCGCATTAAAGACTCACGTGTTGAAAAAATAAAAAAAAAAGAAGCAGCAAGTAAAGATGTAACGCTAAGTAATCTGCGCCCCTCCGGTTTGTGGAATAAGGACTGCTATAAAAACATCGGACGTGCTAGCGCACCGATCTACCTCTCCATTTTCGCTAAGTGGTGTGCGGCGAATTCCCGTTGCTCCGTGGGTGTAAAAAAGGACTAAACTAAACACACGTCGCTCGCGAGGTTGGAATTTACGCGTCAGCTTGTGCAAGTTGTATCTACTTATTTGGCTTACCCGGAGAGCTGTATGGGAAATCCAGTGATGTTCGGCGTGCCGTCGAGCGTCCTTCATTCGCGTGATCGCTTTTATTTCTTTTTTTTTTTGCGAACTGCGCCGTCTCGGCCAGCGCAGCGGTTTAATTAAAGTGCTTTGTCGCGTGGAAAAATGCCCATGCAACTCTCCTCGAAACCTGTGCATGTTGCCCCGCCGCGGTGGTCTAGTGACTAAGGTACTCGGCTGCTGACCAATATGTCGCGGGTTCGAATCTTGCTGCGGCGGCTGCATTTCCGATGGAGGCGGAAATGTTGTAGGCCCGTGTGCTCAGATTTGGGTGCACATTAAAGAACCCCAGGTGATCGAAATTTCCAAAGCCCTCCACTACGGCGTCTCTCATAATCATATGGTGGTTTTGGGACGTTAAATTCCACATATCAATAAAAAAACCTGTGGATGTTCAGCCCAAGGTTTGGTGTTAGCTTTTGATGCAGGAGATAAGGGCCTTAGACTAAGTCAATGCGTATCATGCCTTGTCTTAAGCGGTGCTGGCTAGGTTTGTATTTGCCACATTTTTATGGTGATTGTGTCAGCTTGTGGCCAGAAGAGAGCTGGATGAAGTGAACCTTCTCCATAGTCGACATGTCTTCATTTAACTTCTGGACTGCGAATGACTGTAACCGATCTCTTTCGCGATGGCACCGCCACGATGTCCGACGGGTAGTTCGACGTACCGCACTCCGGAACCAACGTCAGTAGCATTACCGTTATTTTCCCGAAATGAATACAACCAAAAACTATTTGCGCGCACATTTTGGTCCATTGTTTTCATTATTTTTAGATCAAAATATAGCTCGACTATCGAGAGAAGAAATGAATATTTAATTACGTGCAAATAATGTTTATGAGTAAAAATCACACCAAACAACAAATTGCTTCATTTTTTATTGAAATGAATGCTCTGCGGATTTTACACATTCGTAAAACAGTGCATCATAATACGCGCCTCAAAGGGATATGGTAGTGTGGTTTCCATCAATGTAACGGCACCAGTACGGCTATGAGAGGAGAGGCAGATTGTCTGTAAGAATGTGCTCCTGAAGATGAGTAAATTTAGGTTATAAATTCATACATCAATCCATTTTGTGACGAGCGGCCTTGCAAATGTTGACTGCGCCGTGTTACGGGCAGCGAACGAACTACTCTACCAATGATGTCTATGGATGTGGTTTGAAGCAAGTTTACTATACGCGAATAAATAAATGAATAAATAAATAAATAAATAAATAAATAAATAAATCAATAAATAGAGTGTGGGTTTGCAAAATATGCGCATGAGAACGGCGCACATCGCTTAGGGAAGAAAGAAAGTACACCGACCAAAGAAAAGTTTCAAGGAAATGACACTCCGGTTTCCACGCGAAAGCCTTATTCGCTGCGGTATCTGTGTCAATAAGACCTCCGCGTGAAAGTGAAGATGTTTTTTGTTTCCTTGGTCATTTTATTTGGTTGATTTTATATTGTTTTAACGTTTTCCTATCATTCCGTCCAAACCGTTTTTCGTGAAACAGATATTTGCATCGCTTAGAAACACTTCGTTTTTTTTTTTTTACCGAGAGGCAAACAATCCGAATTGAAAATGCCAAGAATGTGGCAAACTTGGCAACGATTTGCAACTTATGCGATGTTTGTTTGTGAGAATCGCTTAGAAATACTGTCTGTATTCGGCAAAATCGAGCCAGTCTTGGAATTTCGATCATCTACGGTTCTTTAAAGTGCACCTAAATCCAAGTACACGGGCGTCCAGAATTTCCGGTTCCCATCGAAGGGACCACCGAGGCAAGGACAGAAGGCGTCGCCATCGGGTCAGCAGCCGTGCGCCGTAACTGCTACAGCACTGCAGCGGAACATACGTTCAACTGTTTTGTACAAAGGCTCAAAAACAGCCGTTCTCGCATTGAATATTTTTCGTCCCGTTATGACCGAGGAGGTATAGCCAGTACCTTGTCTTGTGTGCCTAAATCCAGCAACGAGTTGTTATACCGTGTGGTTATACCGAGTGGTTATACCTGCTTATGCGGTGTGTTCCAAATGCCACGCGCACATTAATAATAAAAACAACGTTGCTACACGATCCACACCAAGTGCATATCATTCCCGGTATACTGTCCACTACCAATGGCTTTTCAAATGTCGTTTTGTTTAAACGTAGTCCCAATTTGGTTTCTGACTTGACGTATACTCAGGTAATGTCAATGAGGTATATGTCATCATCATCATCATCATCAGCCTGACTACGTCCACTGCAGGACAAAGGCCTCTCCCATGTTCCGCCAGTTAACCCGGTCCTGTGCTTGCTGCTGCCAATTTATACCCGCAAACTTCTTAATCTCATCTGCCCACCTAACCTTCTGTCTCCCCCTAACCCGCTCGCCTTCTCTGGGAATCCAGTTAGTTACCCTTAACGACCAGCGGTTATCCTGTCTACGCGCTACATGCCCAGCCCATGTCCATTTCTTCTTCTTGATTTCAGCTATGATATCCTTAACCCCCGTTTGTTCCCTAATCCACTCTGCTCTCTTCTTGTCTCTCAAGTTTACACCTACCATTTTTCTTTCCATTGCTCGCTGCATCGTCCTCAGTTTAAGCTGAACCCTCTTTGTAAGTCTCCAGGTTTCTGCTCCGCAGCTATGTACCGGCAAGATACAGCTGTTATATACCTTCCTCTTGAGGGATAGTGGCAATCTACCTGTCATAATTTGAGAGTGCTGGTCGAATGTGCTCCACCCCATTCTTATTCTTCTAGTTACTTCAATCTCGTGGTTAGGTTCTGCAGTTATTACCTGCCCTAAGTAGACATAGTCTTTTACAACTTCAAGTGCACTAGTACCTATCTCGAAGCGCTGCTCCTTTCCGAGGTTGTTGTACATTACTTTCGTTTTCTGCAGATTAATTTTAAGACCCACCTTTCTGCCCTCCTTGTCTAACTCCGTAATCATGAGTTGCAATTCGTCCCCTGAGTTACTCAGCAATGCAATGTCATCGGCGAAGCGCAGGTTACTAAGGTATTCTCCATTAACTCTTATCCCTAACTGTTCCCATTCTAGGCTTCTGAAAACCTCCTGTAAGCACGCGGTAAATAGCATTGGGGAGATTGTGTCCCCCTGCCTTGCACCCTTCTTGATTGGTATTCTGTTGCTTTCTTTATGAAGCACTATGGTAGCAGTTGATCCCCTGTAGATTTCTTCCAGAAGTTTTATATATACTTCATCTACGCCCTGATTCCGCAGTGTCTGCATGACGGCTGATATTTCTGCTGAATCAAACGCCTTCTCGTAATCTGTGAAGGCTATATATAGTGGTTGGTTATACTCTGAGCATTTCTCTATTACCTGATTGATAGTATGAATGTGGTCAATTGTTGAGTAGCCTGTTCTAAATCCTGCTTGTTCCTTTGGTTGATTGAATTCTAATGTTTTCTTTACTCTGTTAGCAATTACCTTTGTAAATAGCTTGTATACTACAGAGAGCAAGCTGATCGGCCTGTAATTCTTCAAGTCCTTGTCATCTCCTTTCTTATGTATTAAGATGATGTTAGCGTTCTTCCAAGACTCTGGTACCCTTCCCGTCAGGAGGCACCTCGTAAACAGGGTGGCTAGTTTTTCTAACACAATCTGTCCTCCATCTTTCAGCAGGTCTGATGTTACCTGATCCTCACCAGCAGCTTTGCCTCTTTGCATGCTCTCCAAAGCTTTTCTGACTTCTTCTATTATTACTGGTGGGGTGTCATCTGGGTTACTGCTAGTTTTTATAGTATTAAGGTCGTGGTTGTCTCGGCTACTGTACAGATCTCTGTAAAACTCTTCCGCTATTTTAACTATCCTATCCATATTGGTAGTTATTTTGCCCTCTTTGTCCCTTAGTGCATACATCCGACTTTTGCCTATCCCAAGTTTTCTCTTCACTACTTTGACGCTTCCTCCGTTTTTCAGAGCGTGTTCAATTCTCTCCATGTTATACCTTCTTACATCGCATACGTTACGCCTATTAATCAACTTCGAAAGCTCTGCCAGTTATATTTTGTCTGTTGTACTTGAGACTTTCATGATTTGACGCTTCTTAATTAGGTTCTTCGTTTCCTGGGAAAGCTTGCCAGTGTCCTGTCTAACTACCCTGCCTCCAACTTCCACTGCACACTTCGTAATGATACTCGTCAGATTATCATTCATTGTATCTACGCTAAGGTTGGTTTCCTCACTGAGAGCCGAGTACCTGTTCTGCAGCGACACTCTGAATTCCTGTACTCTCCCTCTCAGTGCTAGCTCATTGATTGGCTTATTGCGTATCAGTTTCTGTCGTTCCTTCTTCAAGTCTAGGCGAATGCGAGACCGTACCATTCTATGGTCACTGCATCGTACCTTGCCAACCACTTCCACATCCTTCACGATTCCTGGGTGTGCAGACATTATAAAGTCTATTTCATTCTTATTTTCGCCATTAGGACTCCTCCATGTCCACTTGCGGTTTTCTCGTTTTTGGTAGAAGGTATTCAAAATCCGCAAATTATTGCGTTCTGCGAATTCTACTAGTAGCTCTCCTCTGGCGTTTCTAATGTCGATGCCATAGTCTCCTACTGCCTGGTCGCCAGCCTGCTTCTTCTCTACCTTTGCATTAAAGTCGCCCATCACTATAGTATACTGTGTTTTTACCTTACTCATTGCCGATTCCACGTCTTCACAGAAGCTTTCAACTGAAGCATCATCATGGCTGGATGTAGGCGCGTAAGCCTGTACTATCTTCATCATGTATCTTTTATTCAGTTTAATTACAATACCTACCACCCTTTCATTAATGCTATAGTATTCCTTTATGTTGCCAGCTATGTTTCTGTGAATTAGGAACCCCACTCCCAGTTCTCTTCTGTCTGCCAAGCCCCGATAGCAAAGGACGTGCCCATTCTGTAGCACAGTATAGGCCTCATCTGTCCTCCTAACCTCACTGAGCCCTATTATATCCCATTTAACACCCTCTAGCTCCTCGAATAGTACAGCTAGACTTCCCTCACTAGATAAGGTTCTAGCGTTAAATGTTGCCAAGTTCACGTTCCAATGGCGGCCTGTCCGGATCCAGAGATTCTTAGCACCCTCTGCTGCGTTGCAGATCTGACCGCCGCCGTGGTCAGTTGCTTCGCAGCTGCTGGGGACTGAGGGCCGTGAGTTATTTGACGTATGCATGTGGGAGGTAGTGGCCAGATGCTGCACCAGGGTGGCCAATCCTTCTCTGGTGAGGGAGTGCGTTCCCGGCGGTGGTTACCGGTGAGGCCGCACCCCAGGCCTCTTAATGCAGTTCCATCAACACGCGGATTTTTTTTTAAAATCCGGTTGGGAAATGCGCGGCACCGGGATTTGAACCACGGACCTGTTGCATGCGAGGCGGATGCTCTAACCACTACGCCATCGCCGTGCCTAGGTATATGTAGGCACGTTCAAATGACATTCAACTGTGCTTTTTTCAATAGCGTGCTTGCTCGCTTTTGTGGCTAATCAAAAAGCCCGAGAAATTCTGAAAGTTACACGTGACTAGATAGCAGCGCACATCAGAAAGCAGCGCCTTCGAACAGAATCGCTGTGATGTAGCTAGTCAATACTAGGCTTCCAACATTTTCATATCCCAGCGTATTGACGTCTTATTTTTCATATTTTGACGACTCTATCAGCCTAGTGCGCACCACTAGTCTTGTATTACTTGGAGCCAGTCTTGGAAGCCTTTGCTAACATCTCAGATTCCATTCCACTTTTATACAACCGTAGGGGAAACTATCTGAAATATGTCTCGGTTGCGACTGCCGGTGTGCGCGCTGAGAACGATTATATGCGTGTGCACGTATGACTTGTAGTCTCTTTGCTTTTTCTTTTTTTACCTTTCTCCCTTTCACCATAGAGGGTAACAACCCGGAGATTATGTTGACAACCTGTCTGCCCTTTTTTGCCTTCCTTTCTCTCGTAAAGGCGAAGAGAGTATACTTCGTTTTAGAAACTTAGCTAGCCATAATCGATTAGGCTTCATTATTGAAGATTAGTTGTGGTTATTACGGTATACTGACAACAATATGCACTACGTGTGATTTGCGTGGCAACGTGTCGCTTGTTTCAAATCGTGCTGCGTGATATTTGGGAGACCCTGTATATTTACTGCCATTTGGACTCGCAGTGCACTTCGCAGCGATGGGAACCAAAATGTAAGAAAAGACTCGCACGATTTCTTCGGCGTCGTGCATTACGGGTGTCGAATGCTTTTCTCGGCTGAGTGTCGTCAGAGCGTATCGCCCACGAGCTCTTTGCGGCCGTAGTAAATCTCGGTGGTTGTACTACGCGTGGGCCCAGCGGCAATTCGATTTATTGCGTGCCCCGTTCGAGCAGTAAAGTGCCTTCGGCGGAACCTTTAGGTAAGAGCGGTCAAACGTTGATGCCCAACAATCCGCTCATTGGGGGACGTTTACTGCCACGAAAGAGTTGTTGGCGTTCGCAGAGAGAAGGGAAAGCGATACGTTATATCTGTGATGTCTTTGTGTTTTCGTCTTCTTTTTATTCTGTTGAAAAAAGCTGACCGCCCGGAATGTGAGCAAGCAGCCTTGCTAAGGCTGTTTTTATGATGCACGTAATGGAATGGATGTCTCGGTATATGGTTCCTCCCTTATGAAGCGCTTGACCGTCGTATATAAGGACACTCCATGATAACTGCAAGGTATATTCAAGGAAATTATGAATAGGCACATTCTTCCTTTTCTTCTCTTTTTTTTTGACAAAGCTGGGACCCCCTATTAGCATGATATAAATATACTACGTGGGAGAAAACACCGACTGGCCCAATCGTCCAGTTTGATTACCTATTAACGCATCATTCAGCCTGTCGACCACTTCAAGGTGAAAGCCATCGCGTGTGGCTATTTTATCGTCCACATTATACGCATATCGGGCACATTATACGCGTGTAGATGGATGTATGTATGGATGTACTGATAGATGGATGGACAAACGGACGTCTGACCGACCGACTTCAAAGTACCTGCAGTTCCTAAAGACAAGCTTCGCTTTTGAAAGAGAGAAAGAAAGGAAACAATTGGCAAAGAAAGCATGAAGAAATAAGAGAGCAGCAGAAAGAAATCAACATAGATTCATAGCAAAGAGATAGAAAGCAACAGAAAAAAGTAAAAGAGAAATAAAGTGAAATTAAGAAGCAGAGGAGGAGGCAAAGAGGAGAGAAGTGAGTGTAGAAAAAGCGAGAAAGGGAAAGAAACAGATAGAGGGAGAACGAAAGATATGGAAGAAGATACAAAAAAAAAGGAAACTCAAGAGACAGGCAGGAAGCGATAGAAGAAATTAATATCAACAGAAATGAGGACTTCAACCCGGCTCCGTTCTACGTTCAAGATTGGCACCACTTGTGCGATGCTGCCATATTTTTTGTTTGTGCCTGTTCTTAAGAATGATGATAAATGAGCCTTTCACAGCGCCCGTCATCATGCCCTGGGTCATCCAGATGCTGTGTCAGAAGTTTTGCTGCAGGTTTGCTTCTTGACTTACAGACAACGTTGAGTATTCTTCCTGGTTGATTGTAACAATGAGGATGGCGGCTTTTTGGTATGGTAGCGCAAGCAACATTGTAACACGTTTCTTGAGTAGGTTGGTTGCAATAAAAAATGCGGACAGATGTCTGACTGAATATTGTTACACATTGTTAGGGGCTAGATGTCGTGATACAATAATTTCTTCTCCGCCGTTGTCTAGCATAAGCTCGCAACGTCTGAGAAAGTTCACCTGTACTTTAACGTTGTTAAGTTTGGCCTGGAAATTCATCTAGGCAGTCGCCGTTGTGAGTAAGCTGGTCCTATGGAAAGGCTCTCAATCCCTTCGGCGCCCAGTCTGACAGACGCTGTCGAAGATTTGAGCAATTATCCAGACCAAACAGCAAGCAAAGGCGAGTTCCCGTCCTTCAAATGCGGACCTCTTTGTCGTCCCTTCAAGCAGAAGCGGTGACTAATGGACTCGGCGACTCATCGGGCAACGGGAAAGCTGGCGTGACCGGCGACAGAGCTGATGGCGTAGCGGCGCTTCTTTAATCCTCAGTCAAGTAGCCGACCGGCCGACTGCCTATGCCTGCCAGGCAATGTCCCTGCTGGCCTGAGGAGGAGACGTCGTGTCGCCGCGACGCCACGACGAAAGAGGGCAACAGGGACGGCGTCTTCCTGAGAGACCGCGACGGACACCGCAGATCGCCCCGCTAATTGGGCGAGCTGTGCGGTGGACCCTTTGAAGTATGCGGCCAGGATCGTGGGAACTCTCGACTAACGGCACACACACGACGAGGAAGAGCCGTGTTGGCGCCACCACAGTGCAGTGTTCACGTGGACCGTGCATGCTCGCCCCCTCACCTGTGTGTGCGTGATTGGTGTTCGACTCGGAGAGGAGGAGCCCGACAGGGCATAAAACGACGCCGCAGAGTGCTGGACGTCGCTCTGAACTATGTAACGTTCAACCACCACGCACGTGGTTTGTGAAACCACTATCCTTTCTTTTCTGTAAATATGTGTAAATAATGTCATAAACCATGTTCTGTTTTCCGTATCCTCCTGCGTTCGTCCTTCCCATCTCTTACAACTGGTGGCAGCGGTGAGATGCCATCAGCGACCTTCCTTCCACATCTTACATCAACGCTTGTGAAAAATGCCTGGCCGCGGTGGCTGCATTTTTGATGGAGGCGAAAGTGTTTGACACCCGTGTGCTTAGGTTGAAGTGCATGTTAGAGAACAACACCAGGTGGTTGAAATTTTGAGGGCCCTCCACTTTGGCTTTTCTCATAATCATACGGCGGGTTTGGGACGTTAACCTTCAACAATTAGTATTATTGTGAAACATGAAACAAACTATAACACGATTTCGAACTACGATGTTGCTGGAACAGCATAAGGTTGTTATTTAAGTCGACTAAAATTACAAGAACTATTCCATCTAGAGAGCAGAAACAGGTGTTGTTGAAATATTTGCAGGATGACCCATTTTCGCTAGGATTAGTGTTCTGATTTTATGTTAATTTTGTATGAGAAAAAGTAATCGATATTAACACATTTTTTACCTCAAATTTTATGGGCATGTTATAACCGTGCGCTCTGTTCCATCGGCGAGGATGCGCCTAATGCTGCTGGTTATATATATATATATATATATATATATATATATATATATATATATATATATATATATATATATATATATATATATATATATATATATATATATATATATTGGTAAAGCATCTCTAAGGACACGAGGTAGGCAGAGCAGCAGCACGCGATTCTCCCATTCAGCTGTGCACCAAACGTGTTTTTGCGCGGTATGCGTAGCGGGCAAATAACTTTGAGCACCAGGCACATTAGGAAAACGGGGGGGAAAATGGGACTCTGTTCATAGTTTTTGCTTTTAAACAGAGAAAGTGCAGCATGCGCTGGGCGCTGTACAACATCAAAATTTTCGGCCTTTCTTTTTAAAAAAAAAACTTTATGACGAGAAAACGCTACAAATTGCTTGGTACGTCGTATTCTTTGTTAAGGGGTCCCTATAGAAACCCCTTTCAAAGTTAAATAAGCGCGTTGCTCCGCTGCGGTGGTCTACTGGATGAGGTACTATGCTGCTGACCTGCAGGTCCCGGGATCGAATCCTGGTGGCGGCGGCTGCATTTTCGATGAAGGCGAGAACGCTCTTAGGCCCATGTGCTCAGATTTGGGTGCACGACAAAGAACCCCAGGTGGTTGAAATTTCCAGAGCCCTCCACTACGGCTTCTCTCATAATTATATGGTGGTTTTGGGACGCTCAAACCTCAAATATCATTGAAATCATTAAAGGAATCCGTTATTCTTCCTTGGTGTTTGCCATTTTTCTGGTGCAAGTAGTGACGTCAGCAGACTGCTCACGTGACGTCGGGTGGAAATAAGCTCTGGATAGAAAGGGTGTCTGCCGTAGGCACCGCTTGGTGCAAGCGATGCCAGAGTGTTTGAAAAAAAGGGTGTGAGATGGTTTCGAACTGTTCTCTCAAAAGACGCGGACGTCGCGAGTTGTCTTGTTTATTTGGGATGTAATACAGGTAACAGTGGTAATACTCGATGGTTTGATCTTTCCGATGGAGGCGGAAATGTTGTAGGCCCGTGTACTCAGATTTGGGTGCACGTTAAAGAACCCCAGGTGGTCTAAATTTCCGGAGCCCTCCACTACGGCGTCTCTCATAATCATATAGTGGTTTTGGGACGTTAAACCCCACATATCAATCAATCAATCGATGGTTTGATCAGGCCGATGATCTGATTACCGACAACTGTGATGCCGCTATCAGGGTTGGTTGGTTGGGTGATTGTTCTTTAGTAACCTACAGCACGTAAATCTCCTGCTTTTAATTTCGTGGGCACCAGTTAACCTTGAAGGGTCTCATATTTCGCAGCCCATCTGGCGCCTCCTGCTTCGTCACGACCACGTGACAATAGCTTTGGTATTTTGCCACAGGCTATGACAAGTGCTGGCGCTAGTGTGGTCAGATGATGCTTAGTTACCTACACAAAGTTGCCACTAAACTTTCGAAAGTTTGCTCTAGGCCAAAAACAAGAACTCGCGGGGTACGTTGCAACTTTACCTGAGACGATTGGAAGACGAAAGGCATGTTTATTTTTTTTTCTCAGTCAATGCGTTAGGAAGCAGGGAACACGAGCCGTGGCTTCGCCTGCCATTGCCAAGCGCCGTCTTCAGTTTCCTCTGTGAAGGTGGTGCGCTCTCTCGTATTGTTCACCGTCCAAAAGAGGGCGCTACAGTGGCATAGTGTAGGGTTAAGTCACGTCACGTTACGCCAGAATTTGTGACCTCATGATGACGCCACAAACGCTTCCGATCTGTGCTGTCATATGTTCATAATCACGTGGTCACCATTCCTTGCGTCACTTGTCCCCGACGCCGCAGGATGGTTGCCGCCGGCGGTCGCATGTCTCTTTCGATGAAGCATGTATGGCTTCGGCTTTGAAACAAAACAAAACGAAAACGTTCTTAACTTTCCGCCGTTCGCAACACTATCTGCCGCGAGTTGCTAACGCGGCATGCGATGCGACGTGGCTTCAAGCACGCTTCGAGCCGTCGTGCCAGAACGGTGACGTGTAATGACGTAGCTGTTTTCTTGCTCCCTTGTTTTTGCCTGGTGCCTCTTCACGCCCCGTTTTCTTTCCTTCTTGTCATGGATTCCACGTGCAGGTCGTTCGGCATTCACGAGTTGGGCTCGGGAAAGGAAAGTGATTTATGCTGACACTCGACCCCCTTCGGGTTTCAAGCGGTGTTCAGGCGCCCAGATCGTGCCAAAGCCGCAAAGCCAGGTCGCAAGCCGCTTCTTCTCACGTGCCTTGGAATGAAAAATGTCTGCTGCGGCAGGTGCAAGTGCATGAAAGAAAAAGAGCGCCGATTGGGAATATCTCAGGTGAACCATAAATGACCCATAAGAATTTGACCTACATTAATCTGTTTCATTTCTTTTCTTGGCTATGGCTTCCTCTGTCTGTTTCGCTTCGTAACGTAATTTTTCTTCCCCATACTTTTTTTAGAGACAGTAGTCGTTTATCTCAATAGCGTGAAAATAATCGCTCTTGACAGCATCATCTTCCGCTTATACCTTCGTACTCACACACGTGGTGGTTTTGCAGTTTTAGACATATGTTGTTGTTGTTGTAACACTGTCCGCCGTGGTAAAGCAGCGGTTATGGTGCTCAGGTGCTAACCCGAAGATAGCGGGTTCGATCCTAGTATGCCGGCCTATTCTGATGGAGTCGAAATGGTTGAGATTGTAGAAGCTCGTGTACTGTGCGATCTTAGTGCACGTTAAAGAACTCCAGATGGTCGAAATTACCGGAGCCCTATACTATAATCCCAGATACTTTTTGTGATATCTGATGAGATGTACAAGGGATACTTTTACTAAAATTCTTGATTATTTTTCTATAGTGAGTCCTGATGAGCGATAATGCGTTTCTGTGTGAAGGCGGGACTCTCAACACTGTTTGGGCTTCGCGCGTGCTTTGTTGTACAGCTGCACGTCGCTGTACCTTTCACGATTGTCTACAGCTGCCCGGAAGTAGCAGGATCTAGTCCCGACCGTGGCAGCCATGATTTCGGAGAAGGTGAAAACGCTCCAGGTTGGTGTAATTTAGACGCAATCAAAAGAACCTCAGGTTGTCGGAATTTTCGGAGGCATCTACTGCGGCTTCTCTTATGATCGTATCGTGGTTTTACGACGTTATACTTCAGGTACTATTATTATACATGACGCTATGATATTCTAATTTTTGTGCCCATTTCAACAAGTTGTATTCTTCTGGTGCACGGCACGTTTCCACTTCAACATTTTTAGAATTTATTTACTTTGAAGGGACTTTATTATTGTTACATTAGAAGCCATATTTCGTGGTCGTTGCAATTTTTTGTGTGTGAGAGAGAGAATAAGGTTGAGTGGATTTTGTGAGCTTTAGTTTAGCGTAAGTGGCATAACAGAACACGGTGGATTCAGGTGAACATATTCAGAACGAAATGCACTTAGCGCGTGGAACGGTCCCGCTCTTTGTGAAATGTAGCGCCAAATTAAACGCTTGCGAAAATGGTTTAGCCCAGATGAAAATTCAAGACGGGTGTACTTTGGGAGTTGGTTAAATTATGCGTGTGCCTTCACGTTTAATATAGGTAGCTGCCGTGTCTAAAACGTCGTTATCTGGTGATTTCCGCAATGAGTCTGATCTACGACAGAAACACCATCAACAAGAACGACTCACCTCGCATGAACTTTATTTCTCAAGATTGTCGCTGCCTACCTTTCTTTAGCAATCGCATGATTGTTTTCCGTAGCAGAACACAGTTATTTAGTGAAGTCACATAAGCCGAGGTGGTTGTCAAAATAGTTGAAAAGTGCGTTAGGTCACCATGAATGGCTGTCATCGACAAGGAGTTTGTCTTCCTGACGATGGCATATCGCTTCTTGAGACTGTTTTATTGATTGTACACTCTTGTGAAGTCCTCATTGAGTCCATGCGCGCGTATGCGAAATGTGTATTCAGTCAGTATATTAAGAGATTCATTGTCACAAAAATTTTAGTTGTAATCTTACGCTGGGTGTGTCTTTTTAGCAGTCGTTTAGCCTTTTTTTAGCAGTCGCTCAGGAAGTTGCGAATTACCAGGTTGCCCAAAAATGCTGCTCTTATTAAGCGTCTTTCACTTTCTCTCTAGCAGTCCTCATTGTTTCTTCTCTCTAAAACTTGTGCGCGTCCTATGGGACAGAATCTCGAACGCTCTCATGGCACGCGCATACTGTAAACCCCACTAAAATCTGTGCTTGAAATAAAAATGTCCCAATGTTTGAGAGAGAGAGAAAGACAAAGCATGCTTAGAAAGTATAAACGATAAGGATGAGTAGAAAGTTCCTTCTTAACCCTTTTCTACCCCCCTTGACTTCACCCGGAACCAGTCGGCTTGTGGCAGTTAGATAGGCTTGACCAATTATTTATTTTTTGTCTTGTCTTTCGGTGCTATGGAGAGATGATTCCCATGACTCGTCGTTCTCATTTTGACCGTTTAGTGCTGGGCATTAACGAGGTGCTTGATTGGGCTGGTTGGTGCTGCATGGTAGACGAAGAAAGTGCTTAACAGCGCAAATGACACGAGGGCTCTGTTGTCGTCTCTTCTATCCCTTCGTGTCGTTTGCGCCGTTAAGCACTTTCTTCGTCTACCAGTGTTGGGCAGGCACAGAATACGTAATCTTGGGTTGCTGTACCTCCTTTGTTTTGACATTTAAGAGAGTGAACCTTACGAATAAATTTGTTTAGGATATAGGAGTTTGGAAAGGTACCCTACTTCAGTTTTCACAAGATTAGTTTTTATTTTTGAGAGATTCATTGCTGCGATGGAGGGAGGGGTAAGGAGTATTCCTGCGCAATCTGCAGTTCTATAGTGTTTCGACAGTGTATGTTTTTTTTTACTGCTTCTTTGATAGAATGTTGTTTACCGGTGCGGGGGCCTGGCTTGTGAGAACTCTGTGACCTCGTTGGCCACCTCGTTCTTTGTGTAAACATGATTTGCAAAGCGTGAATAATTGTGCTTTACCTAGTATATTTAGTAAAGCCGTTTTCGAGAACTTAACCTGCGCAACACATTACCGGCAACGGGAGCACTTTAGGCTATGTTAAAGCTTTCTACAAATATTTCCGCCTAACAAAACAAAAATCCCAGCTTTGCCACAAAGGCGAAACAAAGAACGCGATAGCAACAAATTGAAAGGTCGTGCACAAAATGGAAACCAGATCGAAACTTGCCCCGCGTTTCTCACGCACAAATAACGCACGAAACGTACTCACAGGTACAGATGCACGCCAATAAGCGTCTCAGTTGTTACTTCGCTGTGTCGGAAAAACGCGCGCTTTTCGCAAATGGAAACTGCAATCATTGCAGTGACCTTTGTGCGCCCGGCAACTACTACAGAATCGTTCCAGATAAAGCCCGAGGCCAGCCAAGACACACGATCCGCCCATCTCCCCCGCAAGATAAGGGCGCGCGAGGGAGCGTCCTAGGTGGGGCAAACTACGCGTGGGAGATTAGAGCGCGCGCCGTCGTACGATGTGGCGACGCGCGCTCATTGCGCCATCTTGCTGGTAACACGATTATCCCCCCTGAGATGCCCGTGAGCAGCGGTAAGTAGTAGATATAAATAGCTTACCGTTTGATCGGTGGGAGCGTGCTGCTCTGTGGCTCTGTGGTTAATGCCCCGCGTTCGCGACGCAGAAGTCCCACGCTTGATTCCGCGCGTGGGAGTGTTTTTGTGGGTTTTTTTGTTTCTTGCATATTTATATATATTGATACGTATACATATACGGTGAGTTACGGCGACGCCGACGCCGACGCCGGTGGCCAAATCCAGCCGATAGTGTCCATATTATTGCTTTCGCAAATAAACACATTTGCTGACTGCTCGAGCTTTAACTTTTTCGCAATATTGGTCTTGCTGCGGCGCTGCACGCTTTACAGGAGATTGATACATCCTTGTTGTGCCTGTACCCTGTGATTCGCGCCATCGGCTTTTCCACGGTGCAACTGTTCTTGTGGCAGTGCACTCTTTACAGGACATGATTATTGCTTGTGATTCGCGTCGTCGGCTTTTCCACAGTGCAACTGTACTTGTGACAGTGCACCATTTACAAAACATGACGTCCTTTTTCTGCTTATTGCCTGTAATTGGTGTTGTTGGCTTTTCCACGGTGCAACTGTAGTTGTGGCAGGGCATCCTTTACAGGACATGATACATCCTTTTTGTTCTTATTGCTTGTAATTCGCATCGTCGGCTTTTTCATGGTGCAACCGTTCTTGTGGTAATGCACCCTTTACAGAAGGTCGAAACAACGTATTTTAAATTGTGTCTAGCAGCGCAAGCGCGATTAAGTTTTTTGCTGAGCTACGGGTCGCAAAAGGCCAGTTTGATCGCAAAGCAACTCCTTCAGCTTATTCGCTTGCTGTGTGTCCTTGTCAGGAGCGAGAATTCTGTTTGTCTAACCTTGTCCTGCGTCATGCATAAGCGGTAGAAGAAGAAAACAAGAAAAAAAGGAAGGCATTATTTCCTGAACAGTATAATAGATTCGCTGCCTCATAGAAGCACATAAAGTTACTCTATATTCTACCTTTAGGTAGCATAGATCACATACAAACTTCAGTTTAGTGACGATATTCTAGATGACGCTGTACCGCTGCTCTCCGATTGGCTGCCACGTGGGCTGTGCCTGGGTACGCGGAATACGAGTGCCTAAACTCCTGGATCGTCGCCGTACATGGCGGATTGTTGGTGGTGCATGGACGAAGCAGTGCGGCCTGTGCGGTGCGCTGTAGCGGCTCGAGCTCGTCGCCTCGTTGGTGGGGCTGGATGAAGCGTAGGGGAGGGCCGCGGTGGTTCGTTCTCATCACCAGACAGACAAGCAGACCGATGGAAGGACACACGGATGGATGCATCCGCGGACAGACAAACAGATGGACGGATGGATGGATGGATGGATGGATGGACGCACACACACTTGGATATATGGACCGACACACGCACGCAAGGACGGACGGACGAATACACGGACGGACGCATGGACGCGCGCACCGTCGCTACGCCCTACTCATCATCATTCACTCCGTGGGCGTGCTGTGACTTTTAAATACGAGTGCATTTCTTAGTCGGGCTATGTCAGGCGTTCATGGGGATCCGTCCACCACACTCTGCCATAACAACAGCTGCGGGCGCGCACGCCCCTAGCAACCGGAGCCCCCACCATGTCACGCTTCGGTGTCGGCAGCGGTCAGCAACAGCTGCAGGCGCCCGCGCTTATCCTTGCCCCTAGCGACCGGAACCTTCACCTTCTTGACTTGAACGTGACCTGCCACCGCCTGAATGCAGTGCGTTTGAAACGTGTTTGTGGCGTTTGTGTTAAGACGCTGTTATTATGGCCGCCAGGTACAATGACAGGTGCTGTGCTTCGCCGTTCCTTCCCTCGCCGTGTGCTCTCCCTCTCTCCCCTGTGCCCCACTGTCCTGTGTGCTCGCTCGCATATATATGTGTGAAGTGAACCACACACACACATATATATATACGTGCCCCACTCTCGACCGTTTGCTGGCTGATGAATGTGTACATAAATGGTCACTTTACAAATCCTCGTCTCGTCATTAATTTAGGCCATTAAAATTACTATATTGTGTACTCTCGGCGCAAGAAATGCATTCGCATTTCCTCACGATTCTCCTCGAAGATTGGAGAGGGGGGCATTTTTTTAGTCGCGTGAGGATAGTCTCAAAACTTTGAACCAATCATACGCAGAGTAACGGGACGTCAGCTCATATTTGGGGACAGTTGCAATGCGAGAAGACGTATATTCTGCGTGGCAATCGGTATAGGTCGCACGCAGGTAGAGCATAGGTCGCCAGTTCTAAATACTCGCTTGACAAGTGTTAGTCGCAAGTCTGAATTTAACTTCGGTAGCTTTCTTTGCTTCTTGTTCGCTATTCACAAACGGTCACTTTAACCCTTGAAATCGTTGGTAGAGCCCTTAGCTCTTTGTGTAAATGAATGTTCGTTAAGGAAAGTTGAATTTCAAGAAAGCTACTGCGCACTTCTGCAAAATTTGTTTTTTTTTCGTTCTTTTTTCTACTAACGTGTGTGCCATGCCTATAAAGCCTAAATATACGTCCTTGGTAAGCTTGATATACCTAGACATTAAAAAAAAAAAAAACCTCCTGCAGCAGACAGACTACAGATAAAGTCAAAGAAGTTTTCGAACAGCATGTCACTTGGGTATAGGTAATAAACTTTATTTAAGATCCAACGAGGAATCACTGGCCTGGGCTGTCACTTGGGAAGAATGAACGACTTTTGTTTTTGTGTGTTTTACAGCCAGCATTTGAGGAAGAAGTACCTCCAGAAATAACATTCTGTGTCCGATGTATCTTCAAATTTCGTAACAGCGCCTTAAAGAAGGGAGTGTGTAAATGTCAGAGTTTTCATGCATACCTTTTGGCGTTTCTTTGCTGAAATTCGCCTTGAAGGTTTTAGTGCCCCTGTATGAAGGAAAAACAGTGTACGAAAAAAGTGAGGTAGCGCTAGCAAAGCCAGGAATTTCGCGTGTTCAGTTTCTTGTACACTGCTAACGAAATATATTGTATGAGATGGGGGAAGTAGAAGAAGAATGAAATGGGGAACACTCGTGACAACTACACTGAGGCGCCACGTCAGGCTGATGGAACCATGGACCCTTAACTAAAGAACACAAAAAGTTCTGTAGGCTGACGGGCTCCCTTTAGGAATACGCAGTGAGCCTTATCGATAAGTAATGTCCACTGCTAGATTCTTCAAATGCCTCTGGAATGCTTTTTGGTATTTCTGATTCTTTTTGAGGTCTCCGCCATCGTAACTGTTTTTGCTTTCATGTACGGGAACTCGGATTAATGACGGGCATAAACTGAAGCGGCGAGGTTGCGTTACAAGGTCATGCGCATGCATGGTTATATCTTTTGCGCTGGCCGCACTGGGCCTACTCCATGGAAACGGTGTCGTGTAGGGCATGTGATACATTCGTTGTGCTTTTCCTTTACCTTGCCTGCAAGTTAGCCCAACGCCTGAAAGTGCTGCTCGTCTCGTAACTTCTCTTATATTTCCAATGGTCACCTCTAGTGTCTTTTATTCCATTTCGTGCCGTGTTAGACTTCTTGTTGTATGGCGCTCATGTAGAAGTTATACGACAGTAGCGTATCGTAATAAAGAATAAGTTACGATGCTCTCTTGTGATGACTTATGGAAAGCTTTTTGTAGGACCGAATCACCTCAAGGGTCTCGGCTTGTCTGATTGTCATGCCGTTGTCATGGTTCGTGCTAAATGGGCATGTGCCACAAAAGCTAGATAAACCCTACTACTCGTAGTCGAGAGTTCGACGGAATGCCGTCTGGTCAGGTAAAGGCATTGTTGAATAAAATAGGTCACTGACCAATGTCAAACAAAACAATGACGTTTCGGGACCCGTACGGATCCCTTGTTCACAATGGAATCTTCCATTGTGAACAAGGGATCCGTACGGGTCCCGAAACGTCATTGTTTTGTTTGACATTGGTCAGTGACCTGTTTTATTCAACAAAACCCTACTACTCGCCATCGGTCCTTACTCTGCATATTATGAGTTACCGGTTCGTCGCTACTACCTAAAACGCCATGTTTGGCTTAGCAGTGGTGTCGGAATACGCTACGAAATTTACCAAGGCGCTCAAGTTGCTACTGTATACACAAGCGTGCATCTGTATCTGTAATGTCGTCTATCGGAAAAACCATTTCTTGAAACGTACTTGCAAACTTGCAAAATCATGGTGCTTTTGTGCACCGGCGGCGAGTAAAGCAGCAGAGAGTCAGTGAAGGTTTTGCTGCGAGAGAGTTGGGTGCACACAGCATGTCTCGCCCCTTCCCAGATTTCAAGTTGGTGTAACCTAAACACCCCGTGCTACACAGTCTTTGGCCACATACTCTCTCTCTCTCTTCTTTTCTTATAGTTTTGAACGTACGTATATATTTTTTTCTGTACATTCTTGACAGCAGCTTGCTTCCTTTCAATCTGGGTCACGTTGCGGTAAACATGGTGCGTCTACGGCAGACCTTTTGCTTGTTGCAGTTTGCTTTCGCTTCACGAATTTCAGCGCGGTGTCCCCGAAGAACTACTTTCTAGGACCGTGCTGCTGGTGGGATCTTGACGAGACTCGCACTCCGAATTCACTTCGTTATACGTTTCTTTATATAATGTTTTTGAAATAACATTTTTACAGATACGACTGCTGCTTAATTTAGCCTAGACTTACCCTATCGCGGCAAGCACTCGGTGGCCTTTCTTGGTGGTTCCGATGCTCTACCAACTGAGCTACCGCGGCGGCTATCTCTTCATCCAATTTATTCGGTATATATGCGAATTTAACGTAGGAGTATGAGTCAGCGCAAGCTGTAGCCATGGCAGCAGAAACACATATGTTAAAGCCAGTAAGGCAAGAGACGGAGAGCTCTAACGACGGACAACTTTATTTTAAATAGTCATCTCACCTCACACATTTCCTTTGTTTAGTTCAGCTTTATTCCTTTAATTTTTATCTTCCAATTGACGTCATTGGCTTCTGCCGATGTAGTTATGGGCCTTGCTTTAAAATATGTCTTTCGGTGCTAATAAAGTTAGGTGTGAGAACAGCGCTGATGTTCGTGTCACTTCTTTACCTTTGCCCTTGTTGTATTAAGCCTAATCTACTCCACATGCTTTACAGACACTCGCCTAAATGTTGGTTATGCGAAAACAATTTTTTCCTTGTTTGTCACCTTTTTGTGAGAAGAGTGATCTCTGGAACGGCTTACTTCATTTAGTTTTGTGTATTAAATTTTTTTTGCTGTGTCATAAATGATACATTAAGGATTATCATTTTCGCTTTTATTTATACAAATACATTATAAAGAGTCGCACTAATCGTAATAATAATTCAAAGCGTTTATATGTGCGTGTGCGCGTGTCTGCATCTAAATGGTTTTTACAAGAACATTTTAAATGTTATCTAGAGACCGAGAATGTCATTTAGTATTAGGTTCTGTGGTAGCAACTGCCCAATATTACATTGACTAAACTAGAGTGGCATACCAGGTGATAAACCAAAGTTCAGTGATTATCATTAAGCGTTGTTATCGATCTAAAATTCTAATATGATAAATGACTAATAAAAAAGTAAGCTCATTTCTTTTTTTACTTTTAGTTTTACTTTCCGTTTTAGGTTTAGTTGTTTTAGGGCATGCCTGTCGAGCATGTCTAAGAAATCTTTCGATTGACATCCACCGTAGGCTCCTTCCTAATCTGTTGTCTCGAGGTTAGAGAAAGTGGTATATTCTCATCGATCCCATTTTTTTTTTTAGCCCGTGTACATTCCTCCTCATTCTTGGCCTTCAGGCGACGGCCCTTTGACGGGTGGCCCTGGTTTAATATAAGCGGCTTTCGCAGGGCGTGATGTATTGCTGCTGTGACCCGGCACGGTACGCTGGCATAACTGCTTGCTGCCTCCAACGAACCAATTACGCTCGCATATTGCTAAATTGCAATAACCTATAACCTTTCACTTTATTACCCCGTGCTATCCACGCTGTACGTTGGAGACTACGGATACAGCTTTGCCATACAACATTTTGTTTGTAAAGAGCAACCTAAGAAAGGCAGTTTTAAATAATGGCCCTTTTCTGGCTGCATCAATTCACTCGCTATCCGTTTTTCCTTTAATACGCTGTTTAATAATCTTTGCTTGCATCTGTTGCCACCTTCCTGAAAGTGCTGATCTCGAGTAGGCATATAATACCTCCCGTGTAATCATGAAAATAAAGTTCTAACGCAGTGCTGGCTGGGCGAGGCTTGGCGTCGTGAGCCACAGGCGTGGTGCGTGGACCATCATTGTGACCCGTAACGTTAATGTGTCCCGGTAAGCATCTGTCCTACGGGATCCGATCAATAGCGGCATCTGCGTGCAATTACTGGGATAGTCGTGGCCCTTCACGGCCCTTTGGCGATTGGCGCCTAATGACAGCACTGTCAGCGCCTCGTCAACGGACGGTCGGTAGCTGTAAATGCCCTGGCTCGTAAATACAGGATCGCACTGAATGAGCTGGAATTGTGGAGTGAGGACTCTGGTAAAAACCGAATGACTTTGGTCTTGGCGTTGAACTGCTGTTAGCAGGGACCACGGAGTAGCACTTACTAACGGATTTTAATTGCGTAGCGTTGATATTATTGCGTGGAACGCGTGCGACAGTGATTACGGACACCGGCGGCGGCGGCGTACAACTACGGAGTCGCTAGTAACCCGAGTTTTGATCTCATAACAGCTTTCGCTGTAAAAACCGTTTCAGAAACCCTTCAAGTAGAGAGAGTCAAAGCTCTGTTTGCCCACAAACTCACATGGCTGACTTCACTTCAATGCGCGGAAAACACGAATACACGTAGGCTATGCGCTTAATCACTTCCTGTCTAAATGCTGGCTATATCCAGGAAACCAGAAAAAAATGTATGGTTTTTTTGTTATAGCTAGAACTTTAAACGAGGCTTGATTAAGAGCGTACCGTTCTTCATTCGATCAATTCATACAGTTACCACTTAGAGTTCATGAATGTATGTTGATGGACTTGCTTCCGAATAGAAGACGGCGAATCTCATTCACGAATCGTAATAGATGCTCTCCTCCACAGAAGTTATCGGGAAGCTATTTTAGCGTTCTGGTTTGGATATTTTCCTTCTACATTCCCACGTGCCATGCTCCCTGACAGAGACGTTTTGTTGAATACCTCTGGAGATGATGATCTTCACGTTGTTGTAGAAATGCGCGTATTACTCGCGAGTGAGAAAAAGAGTATCTTTTCGAATCACGTCCACCTTATAAAGCGCTTCCGTAATCACGCCAAATTGCCTTCCTTTTCTTCCTTATTCCCCGCGTTCTCATGAAGATGAGAGAGATGTACTTGGACGGTGAAGATGTTTGTTTTGCCGCAGCTACAGTCTCAGTGCGTGTCCAGGCGGCTGGCGATGTGCCCTGTTTCCTCTCTGCCTTTTTTTATGCGTCCCAAGGACAAATGGCAATGACTGTATGCCTCAACGAGAAGGTGCCGCGCAGGCGCGACTGCAATCGCAGCTGCCGACTACAACGAGCTCTACGTCGCGAGAACGGTGCATCGTGAGCACGTTCAGATGGGGTGTATGCTGATGAAATGTTGGATATGTGTTCATACCAAGAGGCTGGCTTGCGAGTTGCTGCGGCTGTTCCGTCTTACCGTGGACGACTGTATCGTCGCTCGGTAATGGCTTCGTAACGATGTTCCTTACGCGAGACCGTGGAAGTGCGTTACGCCCACATTGTGGCTGGCGTTAGCTGTAGTTGGGAACACGCTGCACGTTACTGCGTCAAACGTAGCGCACTGATGCCGCCTCCGCGATAGGTGGATCCCATTCATTTGGTCCCATTCCTGCTCGGTCTTTCTTCGTTCCTCCGCTGATTCCCGCATTAGCGTCACTAGGAACCCCGTTTCCTCGTGAAAAATGGCTGTCTAGTGACCGGGCATTTTTATTTATGATATATTTAGTTTTTCATCCACAAAAATTGCTACAGCATTATCGAAGTTCCGTGAATGGGACCGATGTGGTAACCATTGCCGAACCATTAGGGTATGATGGGATTGTCAGCTGGAGTTTGGCGCATATTCGCCTGCCTGCGGGGTTGTCGCATATGAGGACGTTCTTAACTCTTTCCGTTATGCAGCGTCAGGAGCTTGCGTCTTCTCTTTCTTACGCACTCTGTCTAAGGCTGATAAGCAGCTTGCCGATAAGACGTTATTTACTTTCTGAGTTCGGAGGCCAGCTCGAGGAGTTCGCCTTACTTTTTACTGTCTGAAAAAAATATGTAATTGAATGGCTGTTTAGGATACACCTGGTCTTAAATAAATAAATGAATAAATGAATAAATAAATAAATAAATAAATAAACGTTAAAAGAACTGGAGCAATCGATCAAGATCTTTTCACTTTTGTTCCCAACGCAGATTAGCATGTCAAGGAGACTCCTATGCGCCGGATAAGTTACCTGCATTTACTTAAAGAATTCTCTCTCTTCCTCTTTCAATTATCATTGCATCTCCTGCGGCTTCACCCGGTGTGTGTCTTTTTCAGTGGTCCTTAGTCAAGCTTTTGGCAGAGTGAATAAGCTATGCATTCGCCCCGCCGCAGTGGTCTAGTGGCTAAAGAACTAGGCTGCAGATCCACAGGTCGCGGGATCGAATCCCGGCTGCGGTGGCTGCATTTCCGATGGAGGCGGAAAGACTCTAGGCCCGTGGGCTCAGATTTCAGCGCAGGTTAAAGAACTCCAGGTGGTCGTAATTTCCGGAGCCCTCCACTACGGTGTCTCTCATAATCATATAGTGGTTTTGAGACGGTAAACCCCGCATATCAATCATTAAGCTATGCCTTCATGCTTTTCATTAAATGAACGAGGAGGCTTTCGTATAAAATGCCAGTCTGGATGGTGTACAGCACCGAGTAGGGAAGGGTTCGACTGGTTTTTATGGCCTTCCTGGAGTTAATGTCCGGTGAAGTAGTCGTGAACATCGAATTGACTGTGTGTTCGTGTTCTCTCTCTGTCTTTCTTTCTCTCTTTCTTTCATGCTGAGATTTCTTGCTGCGGACTTTATATTCAGCTAACAACTTTAAACTGCGTCAAAAATGCAACAATTTTAAACATAACTATAGTTGAACGCACGAGGCCTAACCAGGCGAACAACATGCCACCCTTCTGAATTTAAACTCGCATCGTCCAAGTGCATGTATCCTCTGCCGTAGCTGTGCGGCTTCACACCATTGTTTTCCCTCTTTTTACGAGGCATACGTAAAAACGTAGTGCTTTGTAATTTACCGATTCATTTCAAGTCTTGCGAGCATAATTGTTTTCTCATACATTTTTTGCGCTTGCGGCAAGGTTCCTGGTCGTTTAGTCTTCTTGCATTACACTGTGAACTCTAGATATAACTCGCGAACAATGAATATAATAATTTTGTCTTATCCTGCCCGTCCTACGAACAACGCGCCTTTATAGGTTTCCTTCACGTCCACTACCTTGCCTCATTGCGTCGTCATTAAAATCATTCTTATGCAACAACGTTTTAAAAAAGCAGTTGGTAAACAGTTTAGAACAGTGGATGGCGCAACTTGCCAGCTCGGACCCACAAGTGTTATACTTAATAGCGTTTCTTCGACCCGCTAGGCGAGTGGCGCAAGCTAGTGGGGCCCTGGACGGTTGGCCCTACCACTATGCTTCGAATACACCCTTGTTTACCCCCTTTTCTTAAATTAATGTTTTGTGGTTGTGCTTCTCTTTATAAACCACATCACGCACTCATACACTTCCAAACACGCATGATGATGTTGTTGGAGAAAAATGATGAGGTTGATAGAGAATTCGAGCAGTTTTTTCTGTCTTGTTCAATTATGTAAAAATATATCATGTGTGATTTAACGAAGGGAGAGACTATCCAGTTATAAACTCGTATCAGTAATAACGTTTGGAACAGAACAAAAATTGAACTTCTAGCCTTAAACTTTAGAAACTCTGTAAACAACTTCAATGAAAAAAAAATGCAAACTTTCGGTCATTGCGTTGTGCCAGTTTAAGGAGAAAGCGTTTTCCCTTGCCCGATCTGACACGAAACGAACGCATTAATTAAAGCGGTGCTTCTCGCTGCCGCTATCTTCTTTCCGTTATCCCTAATGATCGTGGTCGCTCTCGAGATATGGCGTAGTTAATCTCTACTTTAATTAATGTCCAGCCTGAGATTAGGGGCCCTAATGCGGCCTCCCTTGTCGACACAAATCCTTCCTTTTTTGTTTCTTTTTGCTAGCTGATTACGCTCTATGATGGTCGCTGTTGACGTCTTCTTTTTCCTGGTCGCAATTAGTGATATCCCAGTTTTTAACACACCCACTCGTTCTATCTGTAAAAATCTACATGATTCTTTTTTTGTCTGATTTTGTCCTTTTTTTGCAACTTTATTATATCTTTCATACTGCAAAAAGTTTGCCGTGTTTTCCTCTGGTTCTTTACTAAAGGGCGGGTGCTTGGTGTTTGTTCTCAGATATAAATTTGGGAGGCGCTCTTTTTGTTCTCAAAGCCCTTGATTCTTTTAATTAATTTTTTGCGCGTTTTATTTTCTCGCTCTGTCATTTGGCGAGCATTCTGAAGTGTTTCGATGCCTATGAATAGGCTCGTATTCACGTGGCGTTCTCTCACTGCATCCTGGTTGTCTGAAGAATTGGTGCAATGTAAATGACTACGATAACTTTTTTTCCTTTCTTTAGTTTCTTAACCCTTGCAATAGTGGCCTAAGTCGTTGGTGCGTGTTAGATTAGTTAATGATACACGATCGCTGTATAATGTACCGCCTTTCGTTTCTTTTTTTAACGTGTTATGATTTAATACGTTTAATATAAAAACACTCATAAAAACACGCAGGTGATATAACGGTCGCGAACACTGGAACCTGCCTTAATCAAGTACTCGTCGTTCAAAAACACAGGATGCTCGAAAGAACATCGCTATAGCGACGACGTTCCTTGCGTATCTCAGAAATGGAAATGGAAGGGTTTTTTTTCGTTAGTTATCATGATGATGAGAACTCACAATGGAATGTATATATGGAATGTATATATGGAATGTATATATGGAATGTATATATGGAATGTATATATGGAATATATATATGGAATGTATATATGGAATGTATATATGGATTGTTATTCATAGAAATTGTTATGTAAGCTTAAAAAAGAAAAAGTCGAAATTCTAACTTGCGGCTGGCAAGTGCCGAACCTGCGAGCTGTCGAGTAACGCGTCCGATGCTCTACGAGCCGAGAAACGGTGGCGGTCATCGCCCCCGTCCACTTTTATCAAGTATATATGGGCACCTAAACCATGTAGTGTTAATCAGCGTCCCAATTAGCCATGTCGGCGAGCATGAAAATCTTGGGTGGGCTTTACCTCACTTCGTTGTTAGCACAGCGAGTACCACCGCAGCCATGCGAAGCTTTTCAGGGGAAGTTGTGAACAGTGTCGTGTTTCGTTCCGTTAGGTTTATGAATTAATATTAATTTTCACTAGACTGAAAGTGATGGGATAAAGACATCTTTGACGTGATTTTTTTAGTAGCTGTGATGGCAGATGAATAGTGGAGGCGAAGGAGTAGGCTTACTCGAAAGGTTTTTCAAAAAAAAAAAAGCGAATTGAGCTAAGTGCGAGAACTTTCGTTTTTAAGTTACATTCCAGAACGTTGACATTATGAACATTTTTGAAAGAGCTAGGTTTTTATTTACCATGATGCGCTCAATGTTTATTGTTGGATCACGTATTTTTACACTGTTATGACGAAGTTCACTTTTGGCATGTTTTGCGGAGGACGCTAAATAAGAAACTCCTGCTACGTCCACTTAGAGGCAGGTTTCTCAAGGTATAGAACGAGGATTGGGTTTCTTTTTACTCAATCATGCTTCTTGGCCTACTTTCTTTGTGGCGGGCTTGAAATATTATTTCACATTGACCCGGACAAGTCACCTGCACCTGTGGTGTTTCGCGAGGGCATTGTTTTGTACCTTTATGACTTCAAAAAAACGAGAGTTTGTTGCCGACTGCCCAGTCAGGGCAGAGCCCCTTCCTCACCTAAAACAACTATAAAGTAAAGGAGAACTCACCTTTTTCATTTTGTTTTCATTTATTTTCTTATCTTCCTTTTTTCCCTTCTTGACACTGCTGGTGTGCTGCGTACTGTTTCGACAATTTTAGGCTTGTTTCAATCTTATTTAGGGCTTTCACTGCGTAAAAAGAAAAAAAAAACTCGTAATAACTGAAAGAAAAAAAAGTTAGCTATTTGGTATAATGCGCGACTGCCACGCATAGAGGCCGCGTTCGGGTCCCATTCGATCCTAGATTTTGTTCCCTTATTTTTCGCGATAGCGGTTACGCACTCCAGTGGCGAGGGACAACTGTAGAACTTTTGTGATCTCATTGACAGCTTTTTCTTTAATAATTACCGCCAGCTTTCGGACATTTTAACTTTCCATTTCACCTCTGCGTTTCCGTTCAGGTTGGCTGGCAAATGTCATCTCAACTTGCGCGAGTGAAGCCTGGGATCCGTTATCTAAACATGACGCAAGCTCAAGAGCGTATACTGATAATTTAAGTCTTAGCAAATGAATCTTTTAAGTGAGGTCTCATTTACCTGCTGCAGCTTTTGTTAAGATGCTCGCTCGTCGAAATTCACATACAATACGCATTTATGCCTCTCACAGATACGTGTAGCCACAAATCCAAGATAACAAAAAATAACGGCGAAGCGTGTTCTTAGCAGAATAAACCTTGAAACATCGAATGTGGAAGGTTCCGAAGACTGATCTGGTTGCTTTTAGGTCGTTTCTAGGTCTTGGCTACGGGACTCAGGTTGTCCCCAGGTTGCTTCTATATCGTTGTTGGGTTGTCGCTAGGTGACGTCAGGTTATTTCTACTTTCGTTTTTCATGCAGAGACGTTGGAGTTAAACCACAGACAGTCACAGATTCAAGCGCGCGTCGTCGTTCGCGCAGTCCATCCTTCGCTTTGGGATCTTCTCGCTGCCCCCGCTGCCTTCTCCTTACCTTGGTATTCTTAGTATTCTACCGTTGTTCGTACTCGGGGTCTCCAGGTCGCCACCGTCGCTTAGCAGCCATCTATTTGGTTAACTTTTGCCTTCCCTGTTTTTAGTGAACCAGTGGTCAGTTGTGGGGCTTACCTCATTTTCGTGGCAAATACCCGTTGGTTATGGTGATAGTGTTTCTTTTTTTTTTTTTGGTACGGGATGATGAAAGAGCGACTTGATAAGCAGTGTCACTGTTAATAAAAATCTTATGCTTTTTTCACACTTTAATGTTTTATTGTCTAGACTTTATACGCACTTAGTTGCTAGCGTGATATATGTGGTCCCTAAACACTCTTTCTTGTGATAATTAGAGTATAGGTGCCCCGTCCGACGTGGTGGTGTAACGTTTAGAACGCTCGGCTGCTGGCTCCAAGTTTGCGTGTTTGATCCCGGCCGAGGCGGCTGCATTTCCATGGCGGCGAATTGGTAGAGGCCCGTGTACTCTGTTTCGTCAGCGCTCGTCAAAGAACACCAGATTGTGGAAATTTCCGGAGCCCTCCATTACGGCGTCTTTGATATTCATGGGATGGTTTCGGGCTGTAAAACCCCAAATAATATTACTAGTAGCATAGGGGCGCCCGAGTTTCTTCACTGAAGTAACTTTGATGAAAAGATGTTGTGGAAAAAAAGGGGATAACAGCGTTGTTTATCTTGATTAGGCACACGATTTCGCCTGAAATGCGAGAAGTAATGGGGTGCATTTCTCATTTTGTATCAACTTCCTGTGCACTATTAATCACAGGTAATTGCTTGACGAAGGGCCTCCGGACAACTTCTAAATGTATTTTTTATTAGTCTTGCTGCTTAAGGATTCAATAATTCATGCCAGAATTATAAAGCGCATTTTGCGTCAGAGAGCCACGTTCACTGCGCCCCTTGTTTTGTGCTTTATTTATGTACGTATAGATGACCTCTTGTTTAATTGGCGTCTTCACCGTCACTAGCTTTATTCGTTTGTTTATTCTAATCGCTGTCTAGAATTGCATTGCCAGTAAACCTTGTGGTTACGTTACGCCATAGTTCCCGTTTATTCTAATCCCCACTAATTAAGCCAATGCTTTTCCATCTGCTGGAGCCGGAGAACGCTAATGAAGTGCGCTCACTTTTGTGAGTTGTTTGTGTAACGTGGTGCTGCTGTCAGTTTTTTGCTTACGTTGTCGAGTGTGCATGAATGAAATAAAAGGGAGAGGAAGTTGGGTAGAGAAAAAAGAAATCGTCCCAGTAGCGAAGCAGGGACCCCCGAAATGGAAGAATATAGAAAAAGAAAGAAGAAAGAATGTTAGGGAATGTAGAAATAAGTGGATAGTTCGTGCTCTCATTTGGCCGGGGCATTTTTAAAGCTCTACTCACTTCGCGTGCCTTGACGCCAGAGTTGCCTTCCCAGAATCCTTCTCTCATTTATGGATTAGCGTCAGAAGTAATGAAGCCAGCTGCCTGCGCACTTTTGCTGCTGTATTGGTGGTACATTTTGGGCCGTGCACCGTTTTAATGAAGCGGTGACCTGGAGCCCTCTTCGGCCGCGCTCGCACCGCTTCAGCTTAGCTGAGTGTACGTGTACCGGGGTGCCCATTGCTCCAAACGGCAAAGCTTCTATCATCTGCACCTTCGCTTTACATCAGAGCCTCACGCGATCTCGAAGCGTGGCTGCGATGGCGTGTGCTTAGTGCTCGCCTTTCAACGCGCCCTTTCATTCGACCGTCCACGCTAGCCACGCTCGCTTCTCGTTTCCACGCTGGCGTGCGCCCCCTAGAAAAGCTCGGTTGATCGTGTATTTATTTTACGCCCGATTTCACCACCACCGTGCAATGAAAAACGAAGCCGTCCACACGTACTATCGCCATGGAAAGAAACGGGAACTGTGCGGCATCTACGCACTCCGCTGTTTCGCGTTTCTGTTTAAGCGGTTGTAGCCTGCGGTTGTAATAAAAGAAGGGCGAATCGTGTAGGGATGGTTGTTTCAGGTCCACTTTAGTGTCATACCTGTGGAGGGGTGAAGCGCGCAGGGTTTTGAGAGAAATTTAGACAGCAATACAAGAGGCAGTATTGGTACCTGAGCCTCAAACCGCACGCGTGTAGAGAAAGGTGTTTCAGCTCCCCCAATAGCGTCGTCGGAAAACTGCGTTCTAGGTCTCCCTATTCATGCCAGGGGCTGTAACGCGAAGGCGCTAACCAGGCTCACGGGGCAGGAAAGTAGTGTACTAAGACTTGTAGCCCGCGATTCAAATCGCAGAGGTGGCCTCAAACAGGACGATTTGATCAGAGCTTACCAGTCATTCTTTCTAAGCCGTGTTATTTAGATCGCGCCGTACCTTAATTGGGCTAAAGCGCCGAACTCGATTCTCTAATCGGAACATGCCTCAAGCGCGTGCTTGGCCTTCCAGAGTCCACCAGAACCGAGAAGCTGTAGAAGCTAGGGCTCCACAACACTAGAAGATCTGATAGAAGCTCACACAGCCGCTCAAATAATGAGACTTTCATCCACTAAGCCAGAAATAAAGCTTTTAGAAGAAGCGGGTATTCAGCCTCGACGTCAACAGGTGACGAAAATTCACTTGTCCAGGGAAATCCGCACTCAAATCATGGTTGACTCCGATCCATATAACATCCACCCAGTGCATAACGAAAGCAGAAGAATCGCGAGAGCCAAGGCCATACTTAAAAAGGTTAATCAGCGCAAACTAAAAACCCTCTTTGTCGATGCTGGCAGGTATCACGGTGGGGATAAGTTCGCTGTTTCGGTCGTTGACGCGTAAGTTGACCTGGGCAATGCATCCTCTGTTTATACAAAAATAGCCCATGGGCCAGGAGAAGCGACGATCGCTCTGGCTTTCCACAGCGCGAAAACCCCCGCTGTTGTCTTCTCGGACTCGCGTACGGCAGTCAGATCTTTCTCTAACGCCCTTGTGTCTGAACAGGTGAACAGTATTGTGGCGAAAGCACTTCAACAAACCCGGGAGTGCAGCGAAGGAGGGTACCACATCGCGTGGTTTCCAGCCCATCTAAATGGTTCAGTTAACCCGCTCGGGTGTAACCCTAACGAGGAGGCTCACCGGATAGCGCGCGATTTCACGTGCCGCGCTGTCGCGAATAGCCATGCTCGTAACGAAGCCAACATTTATAAAGATCCGTTGTCTACTTTTCATGAAATTGTTTCCCACTACCGTCTGGCCAGAAAAATATTTCCAGCCCCCCACCCCGATTCGACCAAGCCTCAGGCGTGCACATTCAGACTGCTTCAAACTTGTTCATATCTATACTCCTCAATCCCTTAACCGGATAGACCCCGACCATTCGCAGCCGTGCCTCAATTGGGGCCAAAATGTGCGCCGTTAAGCCGGTGTTGTGTATGGAGTGAAGTACATGTATTGTGGAATGTGTTGTCATGTATCTAGCGGTTGTAACTGACTGTGTAGCTGTAGCGAAGGCCGGCTTGAAGGGGGTGACGGGGGCGTTCTTACTGCAACCCTTTACATGTCCATATAAGGTGGTATGCATCTGCTTGCATCGCTGGAGTTGGACAATATGGGCACGTATCACCAACTCGTAATTGTGGCCAGTTCCATGATGATATAACGGCCGGTGTAAGGGCCACCTCTGGCCGAAGCCTCCTAAGCACAACTTCCTTCGCCCTAATAAGGTGAGGGAGGAGAGAGTAGACACACGGTGAAATGAGAGCACGTGTATCCTGCCGGAGAACATTTTTACGGGAATGGATTAGGTTTAGGGGCTGAAATGGAAGGGGAATGGTTCATGTCTGGAGGGAAGTGCGGCTGCTGGTCAGCAGCAATGTTGTGTGGATTCGCAGCATGACCTTGAATCAAATGTACTTTTACGCAAGTAGCTGTATTATGGTTCAGCTTATGAATTGCCTTGCAGATCTCCATCACCTTGTGTACTTTCTTGAGCTCCTTAATAGCTCCCAAGGAATCAGTGTATACGTCAATCTGCTTAATTGTAGGCAGCTTAGAGGTGGCATCCTGGATTGCGTCATGGATGGCTTGACGTTTCATCCCAAGAAGAGTGGCTTCCGTCGATACATAACGCTGGTAGTCACTGACAAAAGTATGCGTAGTATTCAGGAATGATGTCCTCCTGCTGTCTTGTAGGATAGCAGCATCTGTATATAATTTGCAGGTATTAGCGCATGGGGTGTCGATTATGAACAACTGGCACAAGTTGCCTTTTGATTTCACGAGCTTTTTCTCTTTGCGAAATCAACTCTCCGATTGTGTTAAGCTGGGCGTGCTCCTGTAAAGTTGCTATGGAAGTGATGCGAGGTAACGCTGTTATTGTGCTCATAGCATCATGGTCTCCAACTGTGCCAGCTGTGCCAAAGTTAACCGTTGAAATTGCGCCTGGTGTGAAATTCTTGGCTGCAGAACTGTGCGGAGGAGCTGTCGAGCTACGTGTGTGCGAGCTCCAGCTGCTTTCGATGCAATTCGGCGAATGAGATGAGAAGTGTTTTTGTGAACTCTGTCTGACTTTGCAAATCCAGTGCACTCCACTGTCGAACTGGTGAATATCAACACCTAGTATTCGGACCTCCGAAACCTCAGGAATGGTCACTGCACCTAGTGTAAATGTAAAGGGGCGCTTCTTGATATTTATTTTTGCGTCATGCCTTTTTAGCCACCTGAACATAGCTTGATTTTTGGGCGGACATGTCTAACCCTGCGTTCCGAGTGTAGTTATGAAGAACATCAATGGCTTTCGGAAGCTGTTGTGCTTGTCTTGAGACGTCTTTATGCACAGACTATAAAGTCGCATCATCAGCGTATATGTGAAACCTCACGTCTGGAATTCGGTGTAGTGCCATGCTATAGGTATTAAAGCAATTTTGAACAGGAGAGGAGCCAAAACAGGACCCTTGCGAGAAACCTCTGTTGGACATGAAGCAACCTTCAGGCTTTCCATCTACTCTTATCGCAAATATGCGGTTGTGAAGAAAAAAAGTAAATAAATCTTACTACCCGCAGTAGAAATCCGAGCTCGATCTGTCACCCCATTCATAGGTTTAACGAAGGAAAGGGAGAATGTGTTAATTCTATAGAGCTTGCCTATGTGTGCGCAAGTTTGCTATGCGTCGTTATTCGGGACTCGGTTAAGATTCGATTGTGAAAATTCGATGGGGGACGTATATAAGGCGGCGCATTCCAGCGATGACCAGTTTATCGACGACCGACGCTCTGTGCGCCGATAACAGCGTACTGCGCGTAGTGCTTGCTGTGATTTGAGTTTCCTTTCCACGGCCGCAAGTACGGCCAAATAACGAGTGTCACCTCTAAGACCCCGACCGCTCCCTTTTATGACGCCCCGCCGCGGTGGTCTATTGGCTAAGGTACTCGGCTGCTGACTCGAAGGTCGCGGGATCGAATCCCGGCTGTGGCGGCTGCATTTCCGATGGAGGCGGAAATGTTGTAGGCCCGTGTACTCAGATTTGGGTGAACGTTAAAGATCCCCAGGTGGTCGAAATTTCCGGAGCCCTCCACTAAGGCGTCTCTCATAATCATATGGTGGTTTTGGGACGTTAAACCCCACATATCAATCAAATCATCTCCCTTTGATGACGTCATGACGTCATGACGCCGTGACACTATGTTCAAAGTAAACCCTTTTGGTTAGGGTTCTCATCGTCTCATCGTTATCGAGAACTGTGCCGGTGAAGTCTTCCTGCATTTATTTTTAAAAAATGGGGAAAGAGAGAGAGATAGGCAAGGTGTTTTGCTAAGGCAGAGTAAACGCGCGCAAACGGAAACGCAGAGTGTTTGCCGACCATCTCGAGAGTTACAGAGGTGCTTGCTTGCTGAAATATTTTACTGCTGTTTAGAGTTACGGCTTGTAGACTTGGCTGGGGTTGCTGTTGCCGAATTTCCTTTTTTCTTTTATTTCGCATATTTTTCGACTTTTTTTATTAATATTTGGCTCATGAATGATTCACGCTTCAATTGTGGAGGCTGCACCAGGTCATGCTTTTTGTGAGAGCTTTGCAGTGTATGATGTTTCGTCCTGTGAAAAGCAGCGTTGTTCAGGGGTAGCATCACTTTGATGGTGTGCATGAGTGCCCATTTTCTTTCTTTTGTTGCAGTGGAGAGAGGACGTGGCAAAAAAAAGGGGGGGGGGAGAGGGTGCTATCGCCATCTTAATAATAGGTTGATAGATTGGCTAGTTATGTGTGTGTGGTGTAATTCTACTAAGAAGGGCAGACAAAGGGGCTGTAAGAAACAAAAGGAACCCCTCTACTGTAAAAAAGGAAGCGTCTAGATTTTAGCCCGCCATGTTTCCGGGGGCATACAAAAAAAAAAAACGACTTGACAGAGAGGACAAAAAGACAGCACGGCTAGCAAAATTAATAGGGCACGGACGAAAAATGAGGACACACAAGTAACACGGACACAGCTATCAGACGATGATACATTTGAAAAGTAAGTCAATTTGTTCTGTTTACCTGTTCATTTTCTGTTAGTCGTTTTTTTTCTTTGTCATGCTTCCGGACGATTAACTTACGCTGTCAAGTTTCTGTCTGCCTTCGATCGGCAACCGTTTTTTCTTCTTTTCTCGCTTCCACTGTGTACAACACTTTTTTGCTTCTTATTTTTATCTTTTTTTCGCTGTGCTTCTTTGTGTTCAAACTTTCTTGCGCGGGGGAGGCCGACACCGTCCTATAAAGTTCATCTCGTGAGTCCTCAGTCTTCCTTTAAATTTGCAGTGGATGTAGCTCGTCAGGTCAAGGTTGGATAGAAAGGGTCTAGGTATTCCTTTCATGTTTTATTTTTCTGATATGAAATACGAAGCCCATGAGAGAACGGTTTTGAAAAGTTACCCTGCGGGAATCGAGGTAATGTCACAGATAGAAACGAAAACTTTGACGCGAAAATTAACCAAACAAACACAACCAAGATAGATGCGTCGTTTCTCCCGCCTTGATAAGTCCGGCAGCTAGCTTATATCTTCTTGATTCCTCTGAGGAAAAAAAAGAAAGGGGAAATATTTAATTCTCTCCGGAAGCAAACATAAATTTGGCGTGTATAATCCATACTCCCAGAGGCGCCACTGCCTCCCAGCCTGATCCCCAGCTGTCTTCTTCTTCGGGTTTCTAGCTGACGAACTGTGCGACTTGCTTGCCGAAGTCAATCAAGCGTATCCGGGCACACGGGCCGGCTAATGGCGTCTCTACACACTGCGGGGATTAAAGAGGGCTTCGTGCGCCGGCGGCGCCGTGTGCCTCGTTCTTAGGCCCTTTGCAGTTCCCACGCATGTTCCTACACAGGTGCTCTTCTGCTGGCTGTAGTTTTATTTTGCTGTGCGCTTCAAAACGATGGAGGAGTCAGTGGGTTGATACATTTATGTCGTGCTTTTGACGCCCTGGCGTTAAAGAGCTCGCTTCGCGGAAAATTTGGGGTCGGTGTCGGCTAGGTTGGCAGCGACGTCTTTGGTTGTGAGCGAAAAAGGCAGCATTGGCCGGGAGCAAAAACTCAAGGTAGGTGCAAATGAAAATGGGAGCCGGAGCGTGTTCGTATTATAATTTCTTGCGGCACAGTTTAGGTGCCCACCGAAAAGCGAACGCAGGCTGGCTACTGGGAAAGCAATGGTTTGTGTGTGCGAGCGTGAGTGTGTGTCTTTTCTTGAGGGCGCGCGCATGTGTGTGTGTGTGTGTGTGTGTGTGTGTGTGTGTGTGTGTGTGTGTGTGTGTGTGTGTGTGTGTGTGTGTGTGTGTGTGTGTGTGTGTGTGTGTGTGTGTACCGACAGCGTGTTTCCCGTGATTACTTGGACCTCTGATGTCATATCAGTGTTAAAAATATTTTTTATACAAGTCGCCGCTCGCAACTCTTCGTCCGTCCGTGTTTGCTCCTGTCTGTGATTGAAACTCCAGGTTTTTTTTTCTTCACGCACGGATTTATGCCATCGTCTCATACGAAGCTTACGTCTATGATCATGAAATTTTCAATTTTAATTCCTTAAAAAAAATTACGGCATATTCACGGGGTGAATGATGATGAATGGGCGAAGCTCCGGAGGGATTCATCGGTAAACTGTGAATCTTCCGTGTAATTCGCCCAGTCGATCATCATGTAAAGACGTGAGAAACGCTGTGTGTGTATATACACAAATCAACTTTTATTTGTTCTTAGACGATGGATGACTTGCGATGTCCCTTGCCTCGCGCGCTCGCACATCGGGATTCTGTCTGCGAGCGCGCGCTGCTGCCGCCTTGCGCTCTCTCCGCTGTGCAGCCTTATCCATCCGGCGACTCCGAGCGCGCGCCAACAGCGAACGGATTTTATTACAACGCTCCCCCTAGCGTACGTCGCCGCACTAAATCGAACGATTGCCTTCAACCAATGACACGCGCTTTATGTGACATCATTCCTATTTTATAAGATCTCGCGTCTTTCATCAACTACAAGTACCGCTTTCTAGTTTATAACATCTTGCATCTTTTCATCATCAGCTACAAGTACCACCATCTAGTAAACACTACAAGAACTAAACGAGAGGTGGCTACATACAGGAGACGGTACCGCCATCTAGTGAACACTTCAAGAACTAGACTAGAGGTGGCTACATACAGGGGACGGTACCGCCATCTAGTGAACACTGCAAGAACTAAACGAGAGGTGGCTACATACAGGCTACAGGGGACGCACAGTCCACGCCCTAAGGAGCTTCGCCCCTAAAAAAAAAACTCTCATCTTTTCACAGAAAATGCAAATAATAAAGGTACAAAAAAAGCGCGCATTTCCCGAGATGGTGTCATACATTGGATCAATGCTTGTTCGCCGTGCAGTTATAAGTGTGAGTCGCGTCGGACCCTTAGGTACGTGTATTTTGTGCTTTAAAGTCTCGGTGTGTTTTCTCGGTATGTTTATTTTCTTGCCGCTTTAGAGAGTAAGACAAGAATAAACGAATACGGGCGCAAGGAGTTTTTACTATTGCTCTTTCGTCAGAGGCTGTGTCTGACGAGTTCTGAAAACGTTTTTTTTTTTGGTGGGGGGTGGGGAGAGGGTGGCGTGTGAATTATTTACTCTGCTGCTGATGCTACTTGAACCCTGTGGTGTGTCAGTTGCAAACTTGTTCGGCTGGTTGTTCAGTGAACACGTTTCACAAGGAAGGCTTAGCCCTCGTAATCTACCCGCTACCGCTGCCACCATTTTCAATGTGACGATCGGCCGTGATGCTTGCTTTCGCGATTCTCTCTCTCTCTCTCTCTCTCTCTCTCTCTCTATATATATATATATATATATATATATATATATATATATATATATATATATATATATATATATACATACATACTACATACATATACCAAGAGGAGAGATAACTGACCATGGGTCCGAATTTCGCTAATCACTGAGTCTCTGATGTCTATATTTAAGGCATGAAAGGCACAACGGAAGTTATTCTGTGAACTGGATGTAAATGAAAGTGTGCCAAGGAATCAACGTGTCTCACTTGTGAGCGTACGAATGGCTAAAGGTTTCGTTCGATTCATCACGTACGTATAGCTTCGCTAAGTCGGGAGAGCCGCGTTTAGAGCTTGTTTTGTTAATCTTGCAGTGCCTAACCGCGCGTAAAGAAGCCCTAACTACATCAACCTTGCATTTTCAGGTTGTTCTCCTTGTCATCGTTTCTTATGTTTACCTTTTTTTGTTTTTGGGGGCGGGGTAATAGTGATGTGGTTTAGTTCTCACAATAGCTTTAACTTCGAAATACTTCAGCTATCTGCAGCGTGCTCAATCTTCATCCGTTATAGTTCGCGTTCGCAAACTTTCTTCGCGCTACCGGCTCCAGCTATGCCTTGTTCCGTGTACTAGACGCGCTTGTGCGAGTTTTGGTTGTTTGGGAAATAGTGCGATTAATGTTGATTGGGGGTTTTATTCCTTTTTTATGCTCCCTGAATAACGATTGGGCTGGTTTCGGCGCAAGGAAAAAAAGGTTTAAATCACTCAGACTCACTCTACGAATTTATCCAACACCACCTAGACTATTGACAGGGCCCCTCCAGGGAGAGCGCGACGTCACGCTAGTTGCCCACCTGCACCCCGGCCGTCGTCGCCACTCGTTCTCGTTATATCTGCTGTGGGCACTTACTGAAAGCCGGTGTTTCTTTTTTTGTTCTTTTTTTGTTTGTTCCTGCGTGGTCTGCATTTGTTTACGCCTGCCTTTACACTTTAGTGATCAAACTGTAATAGTCAGAAATGCATTTGTAGAAGTGGTTTTATTAGAACGAAAGGCTAAAACCATCCTACCTCATTTCTTGTTCAAGGTTTTGATTTTTCTGTCAGCTGCCTTTTTTTGTGCGGTGCTTTGGATGGTGTCATTTCGAAGTCTACAAAAGTTGTTCAGAGCGACATTTGTTGCAACACGCACTACATGCCGCACGATAGTCTCAGAGGTATGGCCATTTTCACAAGTCTCTAGCTCAACATCTCCTAGCAGTGATGTGGTAATGGAGCTTACAATGCCACGTTGGTTGTTCGACGCGAGGAACGCCTTTGCAATTTCTCCCTTGGTGAGCTTTTCGACAACAAGCGTTGTCACCAGCACCATGTACACAGTACATGGCTGCGGAAACTTTACGCTTCCTCTTGACAAGTTGTCAATCATTGTGTTACCTTCCACATCTATGTTTCTGCTCTCCAGTACGAGCACGCTGATGCAAAATGCGCATGACAGCTTTTTCAAAGCTGAATGAGCACAATATCCAGCGATATAAGCGACGACCTCCATGTCATGCTTTGGGTTGGAAATTTCATCATTTGAGATGTGAACAGAGAAGTTATGTTGCGATACTTCTGTGTCACTTTCGCTGCTGATGTCTGGCTGCGGAAGCATCAGCAGCTTTTGCAGACGAATTTTCTTTTTAGACTCCAGAAGCTGCCTCACGGAAACATGATATTGTGCCCCAGCAAGCTGACGGTAGCGACCGAAGCGATCTTCAAAAGTGTCAGTTTGAAATTTTCCCAGCAAGACATACTCAAACTTCAGTTCTTCTAAACAGTACCGCGACAGCTCAACAAGGGAGTAGCTAGTGAGTCTCAACGCAGAATGTGTTTCCCTTGTCAAGCAGCCACGGCTCATGTTGACGCTGCTCCAAGCATCCAGCCAGTCTACCATGCCACTAAGGAAAACCAGCTGTTGATCCACCGTAGAATTCACTGGATTTCGAAGGGTGTCGTTGAGTCGGTGACCTTTCGAAGGGGTCTTCACGTTGATGATTTTCCACCACGTCGATATGATGTTTATGAAGAGAGCTGTTGAACTGGCACATGTGGTTTCAAGGGCGTCTCAAGTGCGTTTGATACAAACGGATTAATGACATTTAACACCAACTTTACATTTTGTCTCTCCATAGGTGTTGGATTGATTGCCTTGGAATTTAGCTTGTAGCCAAGCTTGAGAAGCGATGTCTGCTCCAGTGCATACAGCTGCCGTGCGGCTTCAAATGATGCTGCTTTCATTCTGGGCGGCCCGTCGGGCAATATTCCTGACAGGCTCACTTCAGGAAAGTAAAAGCATATTCCTTCGTTTTTTTTATTCATCCAGTTGTTCCTGATGCATTTCAGTATGTGCACAGGGTCTACCACATAAAACAGAGGCCGATCGTTGTCGGCTAGATGAGGATATACAATGCTTACTTCCTGTTTCTCTGAGAAAAACGACATCATTTTCCGGTTGAGGGAATTGTTGTCGGTAATTACAGCAGTGACCCTGAGGCCCATAGATTCCACTTCTAAAATTACTTTCTTGCAGAACTCATGTAGAATTTCGGCGGTCATTTTAGCAACAGGAAGAATGTGAAGCACATCTTTGTTTGATGACAAGAGCGACTGAAGCATGAAAACATGAGCGGTTGTGGCTGCCTCTTGAGAATTCGCTGCAGATCCAACTATGCTGCCCCCTTTATAATCGAAGTATGGCTTGATATAAATTTCATCAACCATTAGCGTCACCGTCTTTTCGTGCGGCTGCATGCACTTCACTCTTTCTCGATTGTAGGAGAGAAAGTTCGCTTCCTTTTGCGCCTTCAGTGGATCGCTTCCATACTTGGAACAAACGCGGTGCAGGGTTGAAATATGGGGTAAAGTCAACGTCGACGCTGATCTGGCAAAGTTATAGGCGTGCGCAGATATGGAGTGCAGGATGCTAGAAAACACTAATGTTTCAGCACTGTAGCGACGAATGGGGGAGCTAGTGCGAGAGCTATTTGCTCATTTAGCAAACGAAACAAAGCACTGTGTTCTTCGGTCGTGTGACTGTCTTGGGACAGTTAATTCAATAAGGAGCCGATATGCTGCAACACTGACGCTGTTTTCGACGGACTTGCAACTTCAGACCTCTTAGTCATGTGGTTTTTCAGCTGCTGGAGCAGTAAGGACAACGTCCGGATGTCGCGCACTGCGTCTGGAACTGCGCCTCCGCAAGGTAATGAAACCAGCTTGATCATACCTGCTGAGACTGCAAGTGAGAGATCAGCAAGCACAGTGACGGAACACCTCACGTGCGGTGAAGGATTATCTTCGATGCGGAGAAACATCACACAACGATCGTTGGCCTTGATGGTCCAGAAATCATCACTGCATACAGCAGAAAGCTTGCCTCTTAAGTGTTCGAAAGAGGACACAGCATTTCTCTGCTCTTCGCTTTTTTTGCGCATATAGAGTCCTTAATCGCTTTGCTCAAGGCCTCGTCTTCCATTCGAGCTCGTTTCGAGACAGGAGATTCTCGACGATTGCGATTCGTGCTCAAGTAGGACGGACAGTTCGGAAACACCGATGGTATAGCATCTGACACTAGGCGCACCCTCTCGCTGTCGACTGCCAATGTTCGTCCCGACGCTGCGTCGAAATGTGACAGCTTTGTGATGAAGTCAGCCTCGAGGAAGTGGATTTCACAGACCTGCGCCAAGCATAACAGCGACTTCATTACTTTCATACGAAACGGGCTAATGGGAACTTTGACACGAGCTTGAGTATTTCTGTTCTATTTTACCGCACTGCCCTACCTGAAGCGCGACAAAACTACCATCACCACTCACGATACTCGCTCCGTTCAATAGTAACAGAGCCAGAACGCCAGTAATGCGATAGAGCCGGTAAGACAACAAACTTCAGCAGTTTCTCACCTTGGAGTGTATGCTTGGTGTGAAATCCTTTCGCGGAATGGCTTTTATCCAAGACTTCTTCCGAGCTTCATCCTTGGGGAATGCGAAAACACGCACTTTGGGACCACTGTCATAATTGCCGCGGCACCCGGGAACACAACAACATCCCATGTCGTACTGATCGATGTGTAATCACATACTCACAAATACAACATCAATAAAATAGGACACGTGGGAACGGGCGAAGACTCAGAGCAGTGCGATGCAGCACCAAGCCTAACGCAGTCTAACCAGCGAAGCAGGTAGCGATGAAAGGCAAACCTGTCGTGGCTTGTCCGCCGTTCGGGGTAGAAAAGTGCGCGGGGTGACCAACACCACCACCTGAGCGACGCGTCCTCGGCCACTGGACAGTCGGTGATATGTCCGGGGAGGGATTGAGGCTGCCACCCAGGATCCGGCGAAGGACGACTCTTGCGACGCGTCTCACGAACAAGTAGAAGATGCGTTTAATTTACATATTTGCAAGAGAAGTACATTGCAACGAGAGCGTACAGACGCGCCTTTCCATGACAAGGGCCCAGTGCGCACTCGAGACGAGCGGGCCAGCGAAGTCCAGAGAGAGAGCACAGCGCACTCCCGACACCCTCCTTTTATAGCCGTCCGTGCACGCGCTAGACGCCGACTGTGTGTCCCAGCGACGCTGATGTGCATTTCCTGCGGCGCACACAGACGCCTCCCGCGTTCCTGCAGGACGCGGACAGCGTTTGACAGTTACGCCGATGAGCGTCCCTTGCAAGCCACCTCCTTGCTGTGCCGGTCATAACATCGGACAACTAGCGTGACGTATGCCGTCTGGAGAGAGGGGTATGAACGGGCCTTGTGAATAGTCTAGGTGGTGTTGATATATCCTGTTCAGAGGGCTCACTCGGACTCAGACTCACCATACTTTTCTTCAACCGAACGAACTCACTCGAACTATGGGAAACTGAACTTTTTTCTCAACCAGACTTACTCGGACTCAACCTTACTCATCCGGTCTCACTCTGTCACAATCAATCAATCAATCAATCAATCAATCAATCAATCAATTCATCGATTGATCTATTGATTGGTCAGTGAATTGGTCAATCAATCAATCAATCGATCAATCAATTAGATTTATTGTGACACAGACTCATGGATTTACCTGAGTCTTCGTGATCCTGTGTAAGCATGAATCCGTCACAGCGAACTACCTTCTTTCGATTTTGCTGTCAATATTCTTGAATGCCAAAGTCTCGCAGAATTGGTGCTCTTCGATACACCTTTTGGTCTTATACCTTCAAATACAATTTATCAGTAATCCAGTAAGGCCATTTTAAAAAAATACCCGACTCACACGACGTATATATTTTTTTGAAAAACTTTCACAGAAAGACTTAGCGGGAAGAGGTCACAGCGTCCCTCCCAGTTTGCGAGTATGAAAGGAAGTGCGTTTTGAAGTATGTGTGAATAATAAACCTGAAGGGATATAAATAAGGTTGACAGTAATGCTAAAAATGTGTGCGCGCGCGCGCGCGCGCGCGTGTGTGTGTGTGTGTGTGTGTGTGTGTGTGTGTGTGGTGTGTGTGTGTGTGTGTGTGGTGTGTGTGTGTGTGTGTGTGTGTGTGTGTTTGTGTGTGCGTGCGTTCGTGCGTGCGTGCTTGTTTAACATGCTGAACATTACAATGCTTTCCTTTGTTCATTTTGCAGGTAAGGACACACAGGTTTATTTCTACAATATCTACGCAGTACCTCTTGTGTTTTGACGTGTGGCGCACCCCGTCGCTCATTCGCTCAGGTAACACATTTAACCTTTATAGAACTGTTCAAACACTACTCATGCCATTTTGTTGTGATAACAGGCATATGTGCAGTCTCCGCTGGTTTTTACCGTTGCCAACGCTGCCGTCATGCACCGTATACGTATACGTATTTATACAATTATGAACACTCAAGGACAAAAAGATTTTCGGCAGATCCCACGTACCCGGGAACCGACGTTATGCGAAGCATGCGGAGGGAAGGTGACTGTGTTGCATTTTTTTATAGAGCGACACGTCGTGAAAGGACGCTTAGCATAAGTGCAAATGTTCACGCATAGACATATGTTGAAGAGTTGCAGATATTTATATAATCAGTTGTTTGCACTTGCACAACGATGCCTATTCGAATATGCGTATTAGCAACACGAGAAGCTGATATGAAGCGCTGATGCTCGCGAGCATGCTGGCCCTGGACACTGCTATAAAAATCGACCCGCCGCGGTGGTCTAGTGGCTAAGGTACTCGGCTGTTGACCCGCTGGTCGCGGGATCGAATTCCGGCTGCGGCGGCTGCATTTCCGGTGAAGGCGGAAATGTTGTAGGTCCGTGTGCTCAGATTTGCGTGCACGTTAAAGAACCCCAGGTGGTCGAAATTCTGGAGCCCTGCACTACGGCGTCTCTTATAACCATATGGTGGTTTTTGGACTTTAAACCCCACACATCAATCAATCTGCTACAAAAGTCAAGTTGAGCGCATGGCAACTAACCACAATTGACGTTAACCCGACTTGATGGCTGTATCAAAGAAGTACGTATATAATGCTTTTAAAATTGGGTAGGCAGCACTGCAACCATTATTGACGTTTCACAAATGTTAGCGTCTATTTGAAAAGTAGTTCCGAGACTTGGCGTAGCACGCGCGCTAAACCTTTGGTGGGGAGAATCGCGCCCCTTCGTCTCTCACTGGAAATCATGTGTTTAGTGGCCGGGCACACAAAGATCACTTTGTTCGCTGGACAGTCCCCGTTTGCGAAAAGAGTGCGCTTTTCAAACACTGCGAAGTAACAACTGGGACACTCACTAGTTTGTACTGATATCGGTACCTGTGATTACGTTTCGTGCGTGTTTTTTTGGTTATCAGCGCGTTAAGCGTCGAGCTGTAACTGTTGTTAGTTAGATCTCGTCCCGTGTGTGTTGTTTACGTGCGTAATTTGTGCGTGAGCGGCGCGCTGCATGTTTCGATTCTATCCGTTCTCACCGTTGCATTCTAAGTAGTTGTGATCGCATTCATTGCTCGCCCTTATGGTGAAGCTGTGGCTGTTTGTGCCTATTGCCTGTGATTTGCGTTGTCGGCTTTTCCACAGTGCAACTGTTATTGTGGCAGTGCACCCTTTACAGGAGGCCGAAACGACGTATTCTTTATTGTGTCTAGCAGCTCTCGCGCAATCAAGTTCGTTGCCGAGCTTCACATTATGGCTTCCGAGATTGCACGCGCACGCCGCTTGCTTGCTATATCAGAGATGGAATGGAATGAAAAAAATTTATTTCAGTCCTGCAGGACGCGCTTAGCGCGTAGCGGGCGTCTCCCACGTAGGGACCGACAGGGAGTACCTGGCGGCCGCTTCGTGGGCCTGCTGGACGGCCCGTTGCTGGTCGGTGAGAAGTGAGCTCCTGAGGGACCTCTCCCACTTGCTTGAAGTAGAGTCGGGAGGAGTTGTTCTACACTCCCAGAGCATGCGTTCGAGTGTTGCTGTGTGTCCACATGATGGGCATGTGTCGCTGGGGTATGCATCGGGATAATAAACGTGAAGCGTGGCAAGGTTTGGGTACGTGTGTGTCTGTAATAGGCGTAGGGTTAATGCCTGCGGTCGTTTAAGTTTCGGATGTGGGGGTGGAAAAATATCAGAGATCAGCCTTTTGTTTTCTAAGATAACTGCCAGATGGGGCTCATTTTTCACGCAGCGTAGAGTGCATCGATGCGCCCGTTCGCTTCCTATGCGTGCATCGAGCGCAGCGGATCCAGAATCACATTCACCGATTTTTTCGCGCAGAACATCAAATAAATGTTTTATTCACTCTCTCCAGACGTAATGTTATCGTCTTTTGACGATATTTGCAGTGAAAAATGCAGATACAGGGTCCATTTTTTTTTGTTCGTTTTGCGCGTTTCAACGCTCGTTGCAAGTCGGAAGAGAAAGGCAGCTACATCACTAGGTGCTTGCGATTTAAAGAGCAAGGCAACATAGGCGGAATAACTCGTACTTGCCGGTCGATCTGTGCTGGTTTCCTATTTTATTTCACAAATCGTCCTTCAGGAAGCCGTGCTTTTGCTTGGGATGACGCATGTCGTGTAGGACGGACTGGTTGCAAACCAATTCAATGAACATTTTCATTAAGCGAGCGTTATTTGACTGTGGCATGACGCAAGTTGGACTTGGTTTTATTTTTTTTTTTCAAATTCTTCGGCTAGCGTTCCTAATGGTTCGCGACGAGCCGACCCGGCGGCAGGCGCCGCACAAATCGGTCCGAAAAAAGTCGGAACGGAGAGGGCTTTTTCGGCGGAACTCGCCGCCGAATCGGATTCGTAGCCTTTTTGGCAGCCGGAATGCTCAGTTGCCGTAAAGGAGTCCTCCAATACTTTTTGAGCATGGTCAGGAAACGCGGCCGATCGGTAGTAGAGGCTGCCGCAAGCACGCGAGCCAAATAATATAGCGCAGCGCGCGGCCTGGAATTTGCAATAAATTATCGAAGTCAGCAGAAAATTGCTTTCTCTTCCCTTGACAAACCACGAAATATGCCCAAAAATCTAACGTAGATGAGCCATCTATAAGCCATTGGCTGATTTGAACATGGTGCGCTTGGTTGTTACAGAAATCGCCGCAAGAGGCCGTCACTTGTCCACACGTGCGCGCGCGATTGCACTAAAAAAGCCGCGTATTGATGAAAAAAAAAAACGAAAAAGTGCTGAAGGTCACCAGGCGAGCGTTACGTTCTTTGTTTGCCCCTCTCATCCCTCCCTACTTAGCTTCCCGCGCTTTCGTCGGGACGAAACAAGAGAGAATATGATTGCAGCGTGCGACAACTCTTTGTAACTCCGCTCGCACTGGACGGATTCTTAAAATTTTTGCGGCGTTGAATGTGTGAGGCAATACGCTTTTTTCCAGTGAATCAATTTCGTGGTTTCTCAAAAATGTGTTTCAGGGCCCCCTTAACAGCGGCAATTTTATTCGCAATGTGTAGTGAGTGCCGTACAGTTATCACTAAGGACCGGTGCGCATATGCGCCGTGCTAGTGGAACGCAAGTGTAGGGGTAAAGAAAAGGAGAGGCTTCCGTTTCAAGAAAGAATTGTCTATGACACAGAGCACCGGGATGGGGTACCTCTCTCCACATTGGATAAAATATATTACAGCTTCGCACTATGGGCGCCAATCCTCAGGGAAAAGCGCAGCTGGTTGGCCTCTCTTTGTCCTCTGTCTCTGCTTCAGTTGTTCTCCCTCTTTCTGTGATTCTCTCGATTTTTCTTCTTGCTCGCTGTTTCTCCATTCTTTTTTAGTGAGTTTCTCTTTTCTGTTTATATGTCTCTCTCTGCCTTAATATCTTTTTATGTCTTTATTGCTTGTATGGACGCGAAACTTTAACGTAAGTTTTGAGGTTCATGACTGAACGTGCAGCGGGCTGCTCCCACGTTGGGACAGTCACGCCAAGCCCGATCGCCGCGTCGTGGGCCTTCTGGACAGCTCACAATTGAACCCCAACATCGGAGCTGCCTTTATTTCTATTGCCACAAGGCCCAAAAAACGGTAGGACAGGGAAGATGGAAGCTTGCTATGAAAAATCCGTACAGAGGGCTTGTGTCAAAACGTCGGCTCGACACAACCTCTGCAGTGTTTACGGATTTTATTGCCGCGAGGGTTACTTTATGTGCTCGGTTCAAACCAACGCAGACCGTGAGCAACGCTCGGTGCAGATCGCGTCTCGGTCTTCGAGAACCTTCACGTTCATAGTAGATAACTTTTTTTTTAAGATTGCGCACAAAATGCGATCACTCAAGATTATTGCAGAGCTTCTGCGACCACCAGTGGTCGCAGAACTCTGTCCTGGAAAGTTCGGTGCGTGAGGTATAAAAGACGGCACGTCTCAACAATGATCAGTTGATCGATGGACGACGCTCTGTTCGTTGCTATCAGTGTTAGGGTGTATTTCTGTAATCTCACTTTCCGTTTACTGGCCACAAGTTTGGCCAAATAAACAGTTTCATCTTGAACATACAGACAGCCACCTTCGTCGACGTCGTTACCCCGTGACACTAATATACTCTTTTTTTATATCGCTTTTTTATTCCCTGTCTCTCTTTTATGTCTTTCCTGTGCTACGCTTCGCTGAGCAGTTTTCGTTTAACGCTAGCAGCTGCTTTACTTGGTGGTGGAGCTTGTGCAATCCCCGTGGCGTGTATCCAGCGGCGAAGTTTTTTGCGATACCGCACAAAGCACGGCGAACTGCCGCAGCTTCGCGTGTCAAAGCTCTGGGTTCCAGGTGGCGTCGGGAATCCAACTCAGTTCTTTGGATGCGGACGCTCTAACCGCGGTACATTTGTGCGTTTTCGCACAAGTGCTTACCAGGCATAGATCTGTGGACTCTCTCACCAGCGCAGCGAAACGCCGCTAATTGATGGGACAGACGACGTGACGTAAGCCGGGTTAAACGGGCCGTCGGACTGCTCCCACAATGGGGCGTGACGTATCGGTTTTTCCTGCATTGGCTCCGCTGCGCTTGCTGTGGCCATATATTTTCGGTGTTTTTTTTTTCCTTTTCTCCCGCTGAAAGCTTGCGTCTTTTTCAGGCTGCTCACGGACCCCGCACTAATCTTGCAGCCTGGAGAAAAGCGTGTCGCTATAGGGTGCTCTTTGTTATGCAGCCGTTTGTCAATGTTGCGTAATTGGAACGGGTGGTTTTCTGTCGAGGCGAGGATTATGGGAAGGCGTTGCGGACGCCATCGCAGCTAAAAAGAGTGCGCTGACGTGATGTGAATTTTCTGGTGGCAAAATGGCCGTTATTGAGCATTGATCGATCTTTACTTTTTCGCTTTATTATTTTAGTTTCTGTTCTTTCCGTCCGTGTACGCTACGAGATATGTGTTTTGTGAGGGGCGATAACCGGCGTGCTGCTGAAGAATCGCTTCGTTGAAGCTTTAAAATATCTTTTTTTTTCGGTAGCTCACCAGTTCGATAACACTAAATCCTTAAAAAAACTAAAACAGGAGTATATTCTTCCTAAATAGTATTCTTCATCAGGGTGCTCGCGCTTACTTTCAGGAAAACTCTGCGTTTGCACCTTTTCTGTGTTATCGCGTGTTTTTGTATCTAAGCTCCTTACCTTCAAAATCTTATCTAAGCTCCTTACCCTCAAAATGTCCGACCTTTGTCGTCGAGGCTAGTTGTCCGTAGTCGTAGCGCAGGTGGAAAACATATGTTCGCAGTATACACGGCGTACATACTGCACATAGCACACATAGCGCACATAGTGCTTAAAATGAGGCCGTGCTCTGTCCATTAATCTGCTATTCTGTCCGTGCGTCCATCAATTCATCCATTCGTGCGTCCGTGAAGCTGTCTGTCCGTTCATTTGCTCGCGCGTCCGTCTGATCCCCGTGCATCTGTCCATCTGTCAAACTGACCGTCCGTCCGTCCCTGCGTCCATCCATCCATCCGCCGTGCATCTTTTCGCTCGTTCATGCACCTATCTGTCCGTCCTGCGGTGCGTCAGTTCGACCGTCCTCCTTGCATCTGTCCATCCGTCCGTCCGTCCTTTTTACCAACCGGCGACTTCAACGTAGACATTGTGTACCTTAGCACTTAGCTTTGCTCCTATCACCAGCATTCACTTTGTGTATCTGCTGCCATTTTTTTATATTTCGTTGGTAATTCATTCAACTTGACTCAATTATTAATCGCACATATGAAGCAGTTCGTTCTTGTTTTCGTAGTTATGCTGCGTTCTTTTGAATTACTTTGATCTCTCTTTGTTTATGTTTCTACAGACTTTCGTTTGTTTTGTTCCCGCTAAATGCGGGAACACTACAGTCGTTTCACCCTGAAGTGCTTTCCCGCATTTTTTTTTTTCGCCACGTACTCATTTACGGACGCACTTTCGATTATCACTTGTACCAGTTTGTTAAATCACGCTCACTCGCTGAACGGTTTCATTATTGTGAAGCTGCGTCTTGCCGAGTAGCGTGCAGCCTCGACGACGCGGCTCCGACGACGCGGGACGCCGACAGTGAACTTTCCGGTTTCACGACGTATTCAAGGCTTTGGCCTTAAAAACATACGTTGCAACAGTTTTCCGTATGTTAAGTGTTGTGGTTCCTACTATAGCCTCCCGGTTCTTCCTTAACCCTTCCTCCTTCCTCCTCCTCCTTCTCTTACTACTACTACTACTACTACTACTACTACTACTACAACTACTACTATAGGTTTCGTAAGTCGTAGCCACAGGGCGTAAGCTGTAGTCACGGGAATCAGGCTGCGGACAAGTCGCTGTTCTGACCATAGTCGTTGTTTGTAAGTAGCAGCTGCCTCATCTTTTCATTCTTCAGCAGACCCGGCATGATCGCTTTTGCTTTCGTATGTGGAAAGCCTCGCCGGCAGCTGTATCTTATTAACACGGCACGGGGAGCCTTTACTGCGGTCAGCCGGTGCCCACATTGTGTTCCGGCCCTTCTTACTTTGAATTATGTATGAGGAGTAGCGCGTACCAGCCGCGAATTTTGTTCTTTTGTAAGGCCCGCGCGTGCACGCGTGTGCGTTCCAAAAGTTCGCACCGCATAATGAACAGTTCTTCAGTTCCTCTTGTGCGTCTTGGTGCTGTCTCCCCGTTTCTGTTCTTGCCCTCACGGAAGAAACTAATCGGCGAGCTGAATGTGAATGGCGGCGAATTTCGAGCACTCCTGGTGATAAAAAAGAAGTGACGAAAAAATTGCGAGTTGAAGACGTTCAACCAAAAAGCGTTGAATTGTTTAGCTTTCTCCGGCGCTTCATTTACTTCATATACGCCTATTTATGTGGCAGCAATCATCTTTCCGCGGCTGCTCTTCTATTTCAGGACGTTTAGCCAATCTTTTGAAGTATTTAGACGTGTATTGTGTACATCTGCTAGCTGCCTTTTATATTATCCTTGTAGTGTGGGGAGTACGAAGGCACAGCCAAGATGTATGGTAGGAAGAACTTTATTGAAGTCCTGATGATCAGTGTAGAACTGATGCTGGCTGCTCCCACGTCGGGACAGAGAGGCCAAGCCCCTCTGCCGCCACACGGGCTCTCTGGACAGCCCTGAGTTGGTCCGCCAGCGCGTCACTGTGCAGCATTCGCTGCCACCACTGTTCACCGTGAGAAGCCGCACTGGCCATTGCCGAGCAGTGCCAGAGCACGTGTTCGAAATTGAGCAAGCACCCACACTTACTACAATAAATTGAAACCCCGCGGTCCGGGTTAATTTATTCATGACGACCGCGTTGACCAAATGACCACACACACACACACACACACAGACACACACACACACACACACACACACACACACACACACACACACACACACACACACACATATATATATATATATATATATATATATATATATATATATATATATATATATATATATATATGTTGTGCACCTGCTTATAAACCATATTCACACGTTGCATATTGCCCTTAGCAAACCTTAGTTGCTGCAGAACCACAGGAGAAAAACAGTAAATAGAACAGTTCCGTATTCCTTACCACCATTCCGTCATCGGTTGTTGTTTTTTTCTTCTGGGCTATATCCACAGCACTTGCAAGTCACCGCTCAACCGAAGCTGAGAAAGTGCCCGTCGCTTAATTAATTATTATGCAAGAATAGCTAGATCTTTACAGTACTATTCTGATGCGCAATTGTCCACACGCCGTTGGTCCCTTGGTTTAGGTGACAAATGTGGTTCGTTTTATCTTTAATGCATACCTCTAAAATGACTCGCCAGCAACGCTCACGGCCATTAATAACATCCCTACTATGGGATGTTATTCTGCACTCCCATTAGCCAGTGGTGGTCCGTATATTGTGCGATGTAGGTGCACGTTAAGTAGCACCAAACTGTCGGAAAGTGGTTTCTATAGACTGAAATTCCTACACTCGCTTTATATTTGCAAATTTAACATAAGCCCACGGAATGTCAAGACAAACTAGACAAACTACACATGCTTGCATTCTTGAACCTTACTTCGGACGTGGTTATCTTTTTATGTATCATATCATTCCTCGACCCATCACTTAGTGGAACAGGTCACCTCTTGAATATTCTCGTGATTATGGTAACGCGGGGATAACCATGTATACTCTTGCTAATAATCTTACGTCACAAGTTTTTGACGCAGCCTCGCATTGCGTATTTCTGTATTTACGATTTGCACCATATTGCGGCCATTTTAGTATAATGCCTTGTAATACTGTGTTCTACTGTCTCGTGATGCATTGATTGCTTCCAGTTTTCGATTAAATTTCTTTTGTCAGTTATTTTTTGTTATTCCTCTAGCTTGGTTTTTCTGCCGTAGCATGCTGTAAATAATGAATAAACATACATTTAGTGTTTTCCAAAAAGAATAAAGCTTTATAAATATTTTTCACTATGTTGGGTGTTACAAGCAATGAAAATGCAGTTGACTAGCTAACGTTTTATTGTATATTTCCTAATTACTTCACTTAGGCGTCTCTCCCTGCAGATTCATGCGGTTTCTATTTCTTGCAGGTGCGAAGCACCTAAGGGTTTACGCTTGTCGGTCTCTCCTGTTGTTGCGGTATGCCATGCAGTCACGGTCCTTCATAAACATGGGTGTGCGGCACAATGGGTTAATCCGGTCCACTGAAAATCGAAAAAGTTAACTGGTCCACTAAAAATGAAAAAAAATTCCGCCATATACACGAAGTGAATGATGATGAGTGGGCGAAGCTCCGGAGGTAAACCTGGTAAACCATGAATCCTCTGTACATTTTGCCCACTCGATTTTATTACATCACTCCCCCTAGCGTACGTCGCCGCACTAAATCGAACGATTGCCTTCAACCAATGACACGCGCCATATGTGACATCATTCGTATTTTATAAGATCTCGCGTCTTTCATCAACTACAAGTACCGCTTTCTAGTTTATAACATCTTGCATCTTTTCATCATCAGCTACAATTACCACCATCTAGTAAACACTGCAAGAACTAAACGAGAGGTGGCTACATACAGGAGACGGTACCGCCATCTAGTGAACATTGCAAGAACTAAACTAGAGGTGGCTACATACAGGGGACGGTACCGCCATCTAGTGAACACTGCAAAAACTAAACTAGAGGTGGCTACATACAGGCTACAGGGGACGCACAGCCCACGCCCTAAGGAGCTTCGCCCCTAAAAGGCAACAGTTAGCTCAGCAAATAGCCGGCCATGTTTGTGGGGCTGAAACACTCATATCTACAAGCGTGGCCCCCTTCTCAACATTGTGAGAAAGTTTTTGTTTGGTAGTATCCTGTATAGAGCAAGCGTGTTTTTTTTTTTTATCCCATTAGCCTCCCCCGTGGAAGAGCGCGAAAACTACAGAGCAATAAAAAACGAGTGGGCCTCACCTCTAACGAGATTTTGATGAGCGCTCGTTTCGACGGTGAGGTATCATAACCGTGTATTCAATATGAACGGTTATCACAATTTTGATACGCCCGCTATCTTGCGCATGGTGAGGCAAGAAGCTTAACGCGGTTACGCCAGAGTTCCCAGTTCTTCTTATAATCAATACATTTGAACTTCTTTTTTTTTTGCCGAGTTGTTTGTGAAATTTTCTATTTGCTTGTCGCGTTTTTTGGGGCTTATTTGCGTTTTCCAGCAAATGTAGTTACTTAAATGATCATCCGTTAACCAATAGCGCTTTTCAGGATGCCTTTGAGTAGTTAAATTTTGAAGTCAAACATATGTTGAAAGAGTCAACCATGAAGTAACGTTAATAATGCACCATCAAACGTGCATTCACCCGAATGGACACCACCATTTAGGCGATGTTAAACGCAATTATGTATTTTCGTTCATATATATTTGAAGGATTTCCCGCAGTGAAATATAATGAAAGTGACTTTTTCAACTCTCTCTCGTATTTGAAGTGCATTTTTTGTGATAATGAAAAATATTTTAGTTAATAATGCTAAGAATTGTTGTACTTGTGTTTTCGTTATTTTTTGGAGGGGGGGGGGCTTCTTTTGAGATGATTATTTTCTCGTTACCTCAGTAGCATCTGGCAACTGATTTGCACTCGCAGGTAGCGGAGGAAGTGCGGTGTAGTCCGTCATTGAACGCCTGTACCAGTGGTCGGAGCTATGACTGCACCACGTTTGGTTAGCTGTAAGACTTAGGAATACGGCATTCGCCTAGACGAATTCTTACGCAGTATAGTCATGTTTATAGATAATTTTAGTCTCCTATAATATCGGTACCTGTTATACTGGAAGAGTAATTCATTTTAGCTCCATAATTATGGTATTTTGAGACGCTACGTAGTTTTCGGTGTTTGCTAGTGATTACAACGACAAAGAAGTAGCGTGGCGCTTAATGTAAATGATTTGCAAACTAACGTCAGTGGAATAAGCCGATTTGAAAGGTATAGTAAGGAGATAATTAGATGCACTACTAAGTTTTAGATTAAGTCCATTCGGTGGCGTGCTTCAGTGCATACTGAAGTGAAGTAATGAGTCGGTTTAAGGTGAGACATCTCTTAACCTACGATAGAGTTTAATCGCTCGTTTCACAGAAAATTCTTTGTAGGCGCCGGCGTTATCGCTTGGAAATGAAGAATAAGCGCTGTCCGTAAGCTGAAATGCAACCAAATAAAAGTAGTAATAAAAGTTACACATTTCAGTGTGAGTAGGAATCGAATCAGAAGGCTTCTGTGCGGTAAGCAGCAGTTCTACCACAAAGTCACGCTTGTGCTTTTCTTTGTTGCATGGTGATGTTAGCCTGTAATTGTTGTGAAGTGTGCGCTTGTACTCCAAATCTCTTCGAAAAAAAAAGAAATAAAACACCGTATTAATGTTATGTAGATGCGAGGATCGAGTGTCGTCGCCGCATGTAATGTTTCCTGGCAATAGAATAGAATTACTACAGGCGTCAAAGCTATGAAAATTGCGTGACGAGTGGTCGGTTGAAAGGCCGATCAATTACGAAGCAACAGACATTAATAATCATCATTATCAACATCAGTATCAACCACGCGGGCGGCTTCGCCTGTGCGTGTGTTGCCTTGCGAAGCCGTATGGGTCGCGTATCGTAATTTCGTCCGGAAATACGAAACTAGGGGTGGCCCGTTGCCCGTTCAATGCTTTTTGTCGATTTATCGAGTAATGGTCGAGCACTGTGGTAGTAGAGATGAGATTGCTCTTCGGCGCACCACTGGGACCCTCTCTGTCCCCACCGTGGTCCCAGCGGGCACCTCTCGATCTGAACGCTACCGTTCGCCCTGCGACCTTTGAACCCTATGATGCCAGCCTTTGCAGCAGCGTACGCGGATCTTTACAAGAGAACCTGCACTGGCTGTCTTCCTGTGTGCCCTCTGTGCACTGACAGCTCTTTGGTCATGTGATTGATTGCGAACCTTTTGTGCTCGATGTCTTGGTATAGCGAGACACGTGCGTATATTTTTGTCTTTTTTTCATGACGAATATACGACTAAAGGAACAAAAGAAACCGATCTACGGGCTCGGTGACCAGATGATAGAACGAAGATGGTCTCCCGTGGCACTATACGGTGCAGCATGAATCGATAGTTGCTGAGAAATTCTTCGCCCAGCGGAGTAGTGGCACTGCTGTCGCCTTTTGTCAATCGATATGCCGTTCGGTGGACCCCGTATCACTCCACCAGAAGTTCTGGCTTCTATTTGGCATTTTGCGTCATTTATTTATTTATTTATTTACTTATTTGATAACCGATTTATTTTTTTTGTTCTCCACCACAGCACCGCCGCTGTGGTGGAGGGGTAACGGTACTCGGCTGCTGACCTTGAAGTTGAGGGTTCGACCCCATGGATTTTCGGTGCTAGCATGTCGATAGACGCGAAATGCTTGAAAGCTGCGTACCTAAATGTAAGTGCATGCTAAAATAAAATTTAAAAAAAGATTGCGCAGCTTGCACTAAGTTTCACAAGTCTGAGTTAGAACAGCGCTCTTGGACACATAGCTGGTCTTGGCTTGGCTACGCTTTTACCCTCTCGCATCTCTTCTTCCCACGTATTCCTGGAGAGTACTGTGCATCGCTATGGGGGCCTCCCTTTTCATCTTCTTTTGTAACTATCTGCACAGAGTGCTTGGCTGATGATTCAGGGCGCGCCGGTACATGGTATTGGTAATTTACTCCTTATGACATACGGAAAACTTCGAGCAGTAACAGCTCGGCTCTAAAAAACGCACTGTAGGTCGATATTTCTCGAGCTTTCCTCTAAATCGTGCCTCGTGCACCTTGCTGCGGTTTCGGGACGTAAAAGCCCCACAAATTATAGTATCTTGAGACACTTCGCGACACAGCCGCTTAATTTTCATTGTTGAAAGACGACATCGATCCCCCCAAGAGCTCGACAATCCAAGAAAGTCCTCGTTTAATTGTATGCTCCAGCGCTTTCAGTAACTATGTTTCTAGGGTTCCGTCTCGTGGAGTTTAGACGATTCATCAAGCGTATTCGTGGTGGAAGCTTTCTCGGTGCATTAAGTAGCATCGCTGTAGGCGTCGTTGTCCAGTTTTGTGCGTATGTTGGAATGATGCACGATCATTGAAGGAGGAAGAGGATTCATGCTGTCGGCTGGAAAAGACATTTGGCTTCTTCGCTCATTTATAATATAATCTCCGATTACAAAAATTTTTATGAGAGGTTGTGTAATGCTGGTTGTAACCGGCGGCTGCTCGTTGGTGTCTTGTCGACCGCGGAAATTTCGCACTTTCATGAATCCTGGAGACGCACTCGATTGTGTGTCGAAGGCTGAATCGTGCCTGTTAATTACGAAGGAGAAAATGAAGAAAACGAATGAAGACTAGCCACAAACATCTCGAAATAGATTGTTTTTCATTAATTTTAATATTCGATACATGATAGCTTCCTCATCACATCATTGTCACCGATGTGTCTGCTCGTCATTAGAAATATCTTAACGCAATATAGGTGATGTTATTTAATATTTGTGGATTAACATTACTAATTTATTTTAACTATTCTATAATTCATTAACTCACATGCTGTCACACACACACACACACACACACACACACACACACACCACACACACACACACACACACACATATATATATATATATATATATATAATTAGGAATAAAGGAGCAGGAATAAAGGAATTAGGAATAAAGGAACGAAAATTTGATAATCCTGACGAAGGCCGTGCCACGGCCGAAACGTAGAGTAAACAATTATCAAAGTTTCTTAAGTGTGCTCCTTTATTCCTAATTATATTGCACCGGACCTACAGAATTTCTTTTTTGAATCATATATATATATATATATATATATATACACACACTTGGTTGATACCACAGAGTAAGTGTGAGCCATTAGCGAAGGCAATCATCATCACCATCACATGTCCTATTGGCTACCCTACGATGTGAGAAAGAGGAATAAAAAGTGAGAGAGAGAAGAGCGTCATCAAATGCGCTTACGTGTGTATGCAATTTGTTCAAGATTAAAATTTAAAGCGTTCACATAGGCGAGTGACGCGCAGCTGGGTGTAGCGCACTGATAACATTATCCGAAGGTCAATGGCCACTACAAAATGAAGTCAAGGCACAATACGTTGCTGTTTGTCGTGAGACTGTCGTAAGATGTAGAACAACATTCAGAGAAAGAGAGAGGAAGATGTTGTTTATAGTAAGCGCTGCTACTTTCTGCAACTCTTCGAAGCTATATCTAAGCGTTGTGGACTGTTATTGTAGAAACGAAGAGTTCTAGCTTCGGCTGACGCACATCTTTATGTTGGAGCTGCAAGAGCTGATAGCAAGCATTTCCTCCCGGGACATGACACTGCACCCCGTTCCTTTTTTTTTTCGTGACACGTGGCGAATGGAGGCACTGCGAATCAACCGCCGTGCCCTGTGAACGCGCGCTCGCACTTTCGCGTACGTGCGCACCCGACTTCGCCTGCCCCCGCGCAAAAGTGCATCGCAAGCGTGGAGCTCGTTTGGAAACCATTTTGTGAACAAGGCGGCCGAAGAAGGCATGAACGCAGACAAGGTTTCAATGATGGTTTCCTGCGCCGCCGGAGGCAATATGGCGCGCACCGCGGACTGAACCGCTCGGAAAACACGGGTCTCGCATTTGCAGCTTACAAATGGCCCACGGCCCGAGTGAGCGGGAAGCGACGCGAGGGGCGGAACAACGATATAGACTCGCTGCGCACAGGAGAGATGCAGGCCAGAGACGGTGATGGAGTCGGGCGGTCGCTGTTCACGACGATGATCGACGACGGAGCAAAACGACGGCGACGCGCCGCGGAGTACGGAGAGGAAAACGGTGAAAATTCAGAAATGAGATAGAGGAAGCGGAAATGAAGGGATGGGCAAGGAATGGCTACAACGTTTTCCGGCGACACGAACGACTTTATTTCCTCCCGAAATGTGCGGCCCGTTCGCTGAGCTGGTTCGACTGGCGGCGCCTTATTCAAGGGCCGATGGGAAAGCGGTGCGCCACCGTGGGGGGCCAGTTTTTTTTTTAATTTTAAGCAAATTTGCAGTGGGACTGGCGTACGTCCTCCATTCTTTAATTCTGCACTCCCATTGGTCAGTGGAGATTGGTGTACCGTGCGATGTCAGTGCCCGTTAAATAACACCAGACTGTCGAATTTTCCCGAGCCGTTCACTATGGCCTCACTCATAATCATGTCGGGGTATTCGCATGCAAAAGTTTGTATTTATTATTATTATTATTATTATTATTATTATTATTATTATTATTATTATTATTATTATTATTATTATTATTATTATTATTATTTTTTTTTTAGCCAATGGCCTGGCCGTTCGACGGCATTTGCATTTTGCGTAGGCGCAAGACTCATTTTGCACTTAGGAGAGAAGTTCACCCGCGTTTACTGTCTTAACTTTTTCTGTGTTCTGTCCGATACATCTAAGCGGACTAAAAGTCTTGGAATGATTAAAATTTTCAATTATCTTTATGCACACAGCGAGGTAAGTTTTGTGGTTCCATGTCATCATCATACGTGTGATTAGCATCCGCTACATATTAACTCGGGAATCTTGAAGGTAACGTCTGGTGGCTTCTGTTGCAGCAAAGGTAAGAGTCGGGATATAGTTGTTCGGTTGCTCACCTGGTTGCTGCATTTTATACTTATCACATATACTTTTATACTTGATGCTTTACACTTGCCAAGCCGTTGATGGTGCCATACTTGGCTATGCTCAACTCGCGAAGAAACTCAAGCTTTCTTTCTTCTTTTTTTAAATGTAATTAAACACTAACGAAGGCGCACGACCTCACCCACTCTTTCACTTGTTTTCACGAGCTCTCACTTTCACCAAAAACTTTGTTCACGATCCCTTTAACTGTTTGACCAACAAAGAAGTGAGATAAAATGAGCTTTAGTCAACTATAGCCCTACTCGCTATGCTGCAGTGTAATAAAAGTTCCTTTCATTTCAATTTTTGCGCGCACGAGCCGAGCCCACAGCCGCTTCACGACAGTTCTGCAAAGACTTAGCTAAACGATCAGGTGGCGATTCCGGAAGCATGTGCTCCGTGCTGCTTCACGTGATTGACATCGCTCACGTGTAGTGTCAAGGCGAGAGCCCTGCATGCCTCATCAGACGGGATACTCGACTACCGCCGGCGACCGTCTCGCGGCGTCGGGATGGGTGACGCGATTATTCGTTATCATCACGTGGTGACGTCATCGTATGAGGTCACCATGACGTCACGGATTGGGAATATTTATAATGCCATCGTGGTGTCACCAATTCTCGCGTGATGTGATGTGATGTAACGCCGTACAATGCTGTTGTAGTGTCCTCCTATGGGCGGTGAACTAAACGGGAGAGTGTGCAATTTAAAAAAAAAAGAAAAACTAAAACTGAGGATTGCAGTGGGGCAGGTGAAGCTACAGCTCGTCCTTCTTGCTCCTCTACACTGCTTACAAACCGACTGAGATGGAAAAAATGGCTTCCGCCTGCGAGTAGTTTTATAAAAAAGGTGAATGCACGAGGGACCCTGCTAGTTTTTAATCACGTGATGACGTACCTTCGCATAGTCGTGCCAATTCTACAAACGCATTTCCGTGTGAGCACGGTTAGTCGTCCTGCTCTGAATTTCGTCTTGGGATATCGCCCTCATAGGAATTCGGTACTCCATGCGAACGTTCACGTTAGTTCGTTAAGAACGGTTAAGACAAAGGTAGCACGCTACGTTCTGTCGCCATTTTGGCGCCTATTGTTTGTGCTGTCGCCGTCGTGGTTACAGCCCATACATTCAGTTGCATTGCACGTGGGCCAAACAAAAGCGATTCCTACGTTTGATTAGCTTTTATAAAAGTTTAGAAATGCACTTCAGGTTTCTTAGCAACGAGATAGCCGAAACTTGGAACTCCAAAGCTTTTGGAAGAGCGCGCACATAGCATACGCCCGCAAAGCATTCTGCATCCGTCAGGCAAAGCATATGCTGCATTGTGCGTGCGGATCTTTCGTGAAAGCCGCTAAAGATGAAGGAGTGCTTCGCGGTGCTCACCTTTTGTTTGTTTTTTCTTTCAGTCGTAAAGTTCGTTCTCGCAGGTTTGTGGGAAACTCGGAAAGACGTATCGCCTCATTTTTTTTTCCCACGGCTCACTCGCCCCGTTTACCCTCTTTTCGGAGCCTCCTCCAACTTTCCTTTTACGCTGAACAATGGGGCGCGAAGATGGGCATTCAGTAGGAGGATCAAGGCAAGGCGGTGCCGCCGTTCCAATGTATGCAAAACACAGAGTGGTGTTCGCGGCCGCATTCTGGGCTTCGCCCCCGCCTATACTTGAGCTGGTGATGCTCTCGGCTAGCGTAGACTGTGCCTCCACAGATCTCGGTTTGCAAACGCCGGTGCCCAAAGTTTCGCTCCGCTGCATAAACAGCGGTGACCCGGGCGCTCCTCGCTTCGTGGGGCTCGCGCTCAATCTTTCGAATCTACTCAGCCTTTCCGTTCACTTCCTTAGGCTTGAGGAGGCACGAACTGCCCAGTCCTGATTGCTCGCTTTTTGTCTTCCACCTCCATATGTGTTAGGTCGACTCGTGACCTTCAGGCAGTCGTCAGACTTGGCCGTCTTGGAATGCCATTCTGTCATGCGATTTTCTATTGCGCAATTATATGGACACAATCTGCTCGATTTTGCCGCTGACGTCGGCGTCCGCGTTGCCGTCACTCACCGTATATGTATATCTATCTATGTATATGAAAACGCATGAAAGAAAGATAATTCAGAAAAAGACTCCGGCGCGCGGAACTGAACGCCAGACCTTTGAATCGCGAGTGCAAGGCGTCAACCATTGAGCCACGGAGGAGCACCTCCTTCAACGTTCAAACGGCAAGCTATTCATATCTACCACTTTCGGCTGTTGACGGGCATCAGGGAGCAAACTGTGGTATTTTGAGCATCACCAGCAAGATGGCGTAATGAGTGCGCGTCGCCACGTCGTCACGACACGGTTCTCCCACGAATACTTTGCCCCGCGGAGAGCGAGCAGGGTGAACGTTAACGCGCGCGCTTATCTCGCGGTGGGGACAATCGTAGGTATTGGCTGGCCTTAGACTTTCACCGCAAGATTCTGTGTTATCAGGTGCACGAAGGTCACTGCAATCGTTGCACAGTCTCCGTTTGCGGAAAGGGCGTGCTTTTCAGAAACGACGAAGTAACAGTTGAGATGCTTATTCGCATTCTGCTGTACCTTTTAGTATGTTGCGTGCGTCATTTGTGCGGGAGAAACGTGGGACACGTTGCGATATGCCTGCCATTCTGCGCGTGACCTTTCGATTTGTTGCTATCATGTTCATTGCTTCGCCTATGCGGCAAAGCTGTGACTTTTTTCTGGTTATTTCTAAGAACCAAACTCGTTTTTTAAGGTTACGTTTGATTTTTTTATTCGACTTAGAGCTCCGCAGAGCCTCGCGCAGTTTTCGGGTATGGGGCTCTCTACATTCCTTTCTTGCTCGTGTGCGAGTTCGAACTGAACGTTGGGAATCCAGAATAGTGCGTCGCTCTCATGATGGCTGCTGTTTAGTTCACGAAGTGTTGCAATACACATTTTATATTTTGAATTCTTGTGATTCCCTTCACCGCGAGCTCTGAGCGCGCTTTTTAGTACGAGCACTTTTGTGGGAAGAATATAGGAACCAAGGAGGTACCCTGCGCTTACCGTGTAGTTCATTGCAAGGTCGAGTGCGTTATGGCTCAACATATATATATATATATATATATATATATATATATATATATATATATATATATATATATATATATATATTGTACCGAAGCATAGTGGCGCCAGCTCTGTGCCAGCGTGAAAGAAGACGTTGACGTCCGTGTGTGGCTCGTGCTTGCCGGGTTCCTGTCTGTACCAGCTTGTTGCGGCTAACGGTTCTCGAATAATAACCTGTGTTTTTACGCAACCTTGCTCGTTGCAATATATATATATATATATATATATATATATATATATATATATATATATATATATATATATATATATATATATATATATATATATATATATATATATATATATGGTAGGGTGAAATTCAACGGATCCGGTGAAAAATGCGGTAGAAAAAGAGGTCGACAAACGTGCGAAAAAACACTAGTTTTACTAACGTTTCGGCTGGTGGGCCTGCCGAAACGTTAGTAAAACTGGTGTTTTTTCACACGTTTGTCGACCTCTTTTTCTACCATATATATATATATATATATATATATATATATATATATATATATATATATATATATATATATATATATATATATATATATATATATATATATATACACACACACACAACGTCGGAGATGACATTTTGGATAGGCGCTTGAAATTCTACTTCGTGTGGCGGGATGAGGTTCAGAATTATGATTTATACGCTGATAACCACAACATAGCTCACACACACGGGCGCGCGCGCGCGCGTGTTTTTTCGTTGTATGATTTTCTCGCGCTGGTAAATCATAGAATGACGTGTCCGTCACCACTTTCGAGTTGGGGACATTTTCAACGATTTCACGTGGTAAAGTGCAATGTGAAAATGTACTAGTATATAATGTATGGCAGTAACCGCACGCTCTGCTCAGTGGCCCTTGCAGTCTCTGCACGTCCTTGCTCCTGTTCCGTGTCACATAATACGTGCGCGGACGAAGGAGTTTGAAGTATTTTAGTATTCTAGGCGCATGTTATGCGCACTCACGTTTTGCGAAAACTGGTGCAGCCGCTTAGCTGCTCGTAAAATATGACGCGCGCGCAATTTTCCTAGTCTTTCTTCCCAGTTGTTGGACAATGTACTAGAACAAACTGGTAGACAAATAAACAAAGATGTTGCAGTGAGTCTGTCGAAATAAAAAATTGATTGATTGATTTGTGGGGTTTAACGTCCCAAAGCCACCATATGATTGTGAGAGACGCCGTAGTGGAGGGCTCCGGAAATTTCGACCACCTGGGGTTCTTTAACGTGCACCCAGATGTGAGTACATGGGCCTACACCATTTTCGCCTCCATCGGAAATGCAGCCGCCACAGCCGGGATTTGATCCCGCGACCTGCGGGTCAGCAGCCGAGTACCTTAACCGTGGTGGGGCCGAAAAAAAAAAAACCTACATTGGTGATGGCTTGAAGGTCTCATTTCTGGGCCCGTATTGTCTGGGCGCGTGCAGCCTAGAGATTCACAAATAGAATATTTGTCGGGAGGTTTTACGTCGTCAAAGAGAAAAGCGATTCTTTTCCACTAGTGAACTCTGGCTGAAAAGATAGGCTAATGTAATCTATCGTAGATAGAAAAGCCTTTAAATATGGGGTAACTTGCAACAGCGCCTGACGTTTCAAGGTCAGAATGAGCACGACGTATTCTGTCCTTGAATTGCTATCGATTTTCTTGACATGGCTTCGTATGGACGTCGCTTATTGAATTTCTCTCCGTGCAATCTATGTGTGCTTAGTTTCCGGTGCGCTTGTTGGTGCGGGGTAAGAGAGCAATTGCAGCGTGCGGCAAATCGTCAATTTCGCATGTACTTAACTTATTTAAAAAATTTCGTGGTGGGCAATTTGTGAAGCAGTACACTACTTTCATGAAGGCACTCGAGGGTTAGTTGGCAAAGTGTTGCAGTACCCTTTCAAGGGATAAGTGACAGAAAAATTTACAACGTGTTTTCTCTGGATAAGTGTAACAACCCGCTTATCACAGGTAGATACTTTGTGGGCTGGTGCCCGCGATGGTTAGTTTATTTTTTTTAATGGCGAACTCCTTAAGGCGTGTGTCTGTACATCCTCTGATGTATGTAGTAGTGGGTAGCCACCGGTGGCACATACCCGATCTAGCGCGGGTATGTGCCACAGGGCATGTAAGATGGAAGATGACAGTACTAGAAGTGTTCACTACATGGACGCACGGAAGGATGCATGGACGGACGGATGGACATACATACCAGCAGACGGATGGACGGATGAATGGACGCGTCGACGCACGGACGGACGGAAGCAAGAACGAATGAATGGACGGAAGCACGGGCGGACTGATGACGCTTCGCCTCACTCATCATCATTCACTCCGTGGATATGCTGTGATTTTCTTTAGATGCTTTTATAGCGCCAGTTGCAGTTGCAGTTTCAGAGTGTGCCTAGAGAAGCGATATGCGGAGCGGTTTTCATGTAAACATGTTTGCATAAGTGAGCACATGAAATTGCGTGTACACGATTACCGCGTTGACGTTTTTTTTTTTTTTTTTTTTCAAGCATTAGCTCCCTGAGTGCTATTAGCCTGTTGTCAGATCACGTGCTACGTGACGCCAACAGGCAGAAAAAGAGTTCGACACCCGCCGCCTCGTTGCTTAGCTATTCTTGGTTACTTCATTTCACTTGGTTTCTGGCATGAATTTCTGCGTGACAGATGGCAGTGACAGTGGCGTCAGACTTGTCCTGTGGATGTTTGTACGAACCTTCGGGCAGCTTTCCGTGCGCAGGATGTCCAAACTGCGGCAGGAGGCCGAAATAACGGACTTCTTCGTGTGTGGCGTGAACGGGCGAGATGTGATCCTTCTCGTTGCGTCTCCTCATTACTTTTTATTTTTGTTTGTTCGATTTTTTTTTTTGGCCAGGTCACTTTGATGTTCTGGCCAGTGGGAAGCACTGTCGGCCACTGCGCTGTCTTCTTCTTCCGCCCGCATTCTTCTTCCTTCTTCCTAGTCGTTTTTCAATCGTTTCTGTTTTTTCCCCTCCGTTTCTCTGCACTCTACTGAACTGGACAGCCGCGCGCGGGTTGTTGCTCTGTACGCGGAACCGTGAGCAGTGTATAGATGTCACTTCCCCCTCCCTCACTCCTTTCATCCCTATATTCCAGCTAACCTCTCCCTGCTTTCCGGACATGTTCCTATTTGTGCTTTTTCTTCTTCTGTCGTATAAAGTGAGATCCACCAAGTCCTTTTTTGTTTGTTTGTATGCGCTTCTTGTTTCTGCTTCTTTTTTGGAACTCAGCTCGCTGTTCGTTCGTGTGGTGTAGTTTTTCCTGGCGTACCCAGCTTTAGCTGAAGCTTCATACCGCTCCGAAACTTTCTGCCTCGGACCGATCTCGCTTTCTGGAACGTCTCTGACTACGCCCCTCGGCTCTCTTAGCAGCCATCCCTTCCTGAGCCCGATATTTATCGCTTTCTTTGTATTGCCGTCGTCGTACCGAATCTTTACTGGTTCCTCTTTTCTTTCATGTTCGGTTAACTGCCAAGAGAAATACCTGCTGTTTTTTTTTTCGTTTCTTTTCGCTTGCTCTAACGTTGTTCCCTGCACTTTGCGTGTGACCGGCTGCGTCGTGGCGTTGCCTGTGTCTGCACTGCCGCACTAAATCCATGCAGTGGTGGTGGAAGGTGCCGCTAGCGCGACAACTTCGTAATCTGCAATCGGAATGCGCTCGGTGTTTGTCACTGCTGCCTGTAGCCGCAGCGTTCACAACGCTGCGTCCTATTTACAGTGTCCGGCGTCTTGAGTATTACCGCATCCGTGCTTAGTGGCGTGGCACGCCAGTTTCTCAAGACGCCCTCGCGCACTTTTTTCGCTCCTCTCGCTGCGCCTCAGCTGTGTTCTTATTTTTGTCGGCCTCACGCATTTCATACGGGAGCGATGCTTTTCAAGTGGCTACTTTATTTCAGCTTTTTGGGCGTCGCTTCAATGCGCGATTCGTTCGTGATAGCCCAATCCATTTTTGCTAGTTAGTGTCACCCATTATTCCTGGTTCCATTCTGGCGGTGAAGCTGCCGTACAAATTCGTTAATATTGATTCGTCGGGTGTGCATTTTCCCTTCTCACCTTCGTGTCCTTGGTTTTTTTTTTTCCCCTTTTTTGCTTTTTTACAGATGAATACAAATGTAGTTTTGTATTTGTCACTCCAGATGGTTTATTAAAATCAAATCATACCTCTAGATTGTCACTCATTGCGCGTGTGTGGCGTGCTCATTTTGCCGTTATGACATTTCCTTGAAATAACGCGCCGTCTACTAAAGGGGGTATCCGCTTTCACCAATCAGGTAAAGTGTATGGAGCGTGAAGTGATATTTAACGCGAGGTAACACTAGAGCAGAAAAGGAGGACACAACACGTGCGTGAACTTTCAACAAAGTGGTTTAATGCGACATCATTCCTTAAATGTTTGGGTCTATTGTCCTAAAACCACCGCATGATTACGAGAGACGCCGTTGTGGGGGGGCTGCGGAAATTTCGACCACCTGGGGTTCTTTAGCGTGCACTTAAATCTAAGTACGTGGGCCTCGAACATTTTCACCTTGATCGAAAACGCGTTCGCCACAGCCGGGATTTGATCCCGGACCTTTTTGGGTTAGCAGTCGAGCGCCATGACGATTAGACCACCGAGGTCGGGCAAGGACCAGTTATCAACGCTTTAATATAACGATGGAGGTTCGACGAGCAGACGGAAAAACACACTGCGGACAAAAATACAACTTGCTGTTGAGTCTGCGATCGTCGAACAACGTGTCCGATTGAGCATGAGACGCGTTACGTGAAGGTCACAAGGTCGGTGCCTGGCAGCGGCAAGTCATCTTTTCATCGACTTTTTTTTTCTTCACATTTAGAAACTACTTCCTACTGCTAACATTCGCTATGCTTTCCTTGACATCATTATCTGTTAGCATTAACGTTGTGTTAGCGTCTAATCGCTTGTGATAAAACACTGAGGCAATGCACTGCCGACTCAGTTCTAACGTACAATATAATATTATGTAGTGTTTCTTATAGACGTGTCAGCGCCATTTCATCAACTGCAGTCCCTTTGAACCATTTCGCACCCATTGTCTCATGGGTATCTGTTGAAACTCACGAAACCAAGAATGTTCTTTTTTTAGTTTACACGTCTCTTCGTGGGCGTTCTTGCATATTCAAGGACAATAATTTTTAATCGAAAGTCACTCCTTGTTTCTCTCATTCTGTCCGTATTTCTCTCTGCGTTTCGCTGTTGCAGCAACATGGATTACAAAGTGGACCGTTGGCAAACATTCCTGCGTTTCGCTAAGCGCAAGGTTTGTTTTTCGTAGTTTTCAGCGGTAAATGAAGCTGACTATGAGCGATAAATGAACAATTTTTTATGAAAAGGCACTAAAAACGTATGTACCTAATCAATAAATTGATAATGGTAATTCATTAATTGATGTGAAAAAGTTGCAAATGCTGGCCTATACTGGGTGCCTAGCTGTATTCTACTGACGAACTTCCCCTTATGGGAAAGTGTTTTATCATTGTTACTAGAAGCGAATGAAATACAAGGAGTTTCGTCATTTTGTTTTTTGCGAGGGCGAACTGTATGCACCTGAAAGAGCGTAGCGAATCCAATAGCTCGGCAAAATAGTCACACCAGACTTGTTTCGCCTTCGAGTCGTCTTAGGGGAATGCATACTGCGCCCTGCGATCTTTTCATTATCATTAATATTATCTTGACTTTGTTTCTTTCTATGTTTACTATCATCGTGAGTACTCTTAGGGTGCGCTGCAGTGTGACCATACTATGTAAGAAAAATTATTCATTTGGTCGTGGCGTTATGTTTATGCCAATATATAGAGGGTTTTAGCTCGTCTGGTATCCCGTTATACGCAAAGGTGTTGATAGAATATTGGTCCATGTTGCCAGAATCTTCCAACGCTTCGTGCAGCCTCAATTATGGGTTCGTTTGTATTTCGCCTAGTCTCCTTAAAGCAAAGAAACTTCTAAAAGTCAACTCGGTCAATAATTGGCCACTGCTTCGAATTTACACCACCTGGTATGTAGAATGCACTAGGTCTATGCAATAACAATTCTGTGCTTGCCTGGTTTATCTCGAGCCCGCCAGATGGCACCACCTGTCCGGCACCTCACGTTTACGGCTGCGGTATCCGGTGCGCCAACTCGAAAAAGGTTGCGGGAAGACTAAAACTTTCATGTAAGAAATAGTCTAATTAATGCGTCCTGTGTGTTTACGTTATCGCGATCTGTTCACCGCGGCTGTCGTTTGTTTTCGATTGATCTCAGTGCGCGATTTGATGTTGTCGGAGATTCGTCCACCCCCCAATAAATATTCCGTCCTTAACATGATTGCTTCTCCCGTGTATGCTCTGAACAGCGGTGTTCCGACGGACACCGAAGGCTTTCTTACAAGAGCTGTAAAACAAAATGACCGGCTGCTTTGGAAAATGGCACAGCTGCAACGTCGTGACTTGTTATAATCATTAAAGAAACATAAAGAATCAGTGTTTTATAAGAACAGCTAGGCAACTTTTTGCTTGCTTCTTCAAAAAGTGGGTCTTAAAGGTTTATTGAATTACCAACAAAGTCTGTTGAAGGTCTTAAAAACTGACTAGTGGATCAACAAAGATTGTGCCTTTTTAAATTTTTTTTTGGATAATACGAGTTATGGCATTGTAATTTTTTTCTATTTTGACCACGGATAATTGACACTTGATGTTTTCAAACTCGTTACAGCTTGTTCAAAAGTCTTGCCCCTACTTTTATTCTTTACGCAGCAATTTGTATTTTTTCAATGACATAAAGTGCCGTTTTTTATCTTTTGTATTTTTCATCTCCTGCTGTTCTTTTTGCCAGCCAGACATGGAAAGGAAAGTGACAGGTGTAACCTTAAGAGACAGGAAGACAGCAAAGTGGGTCAGGGAACAAACCGGGGTTAAGACTACCGTACTTGAAATCAAAACGAAATGGACATGGGTAGGGCTCGTAGCGTGTAGGCAGTAAAACCGCTGGTCGTTAAAGGTTTAGAGTAAGTTTAAGTTTAGTTTATATTACCACGTACAGTTATACAGTAAGTGGCTGGGACAGAGGAAAAAAGCTGTATAAGACAGCTTGACAAAGCCTCATATCCACATGGCAACTGTGGCAACAGAACGGCAAAAGCAAAGCAAACACAGGACAGTTTAAACCAGCTATGCATATGCTTTGCATCAGAACAAAAGGTTGAACAAACTTATACAAACCAAGAACGCACGCAGTGTACATCGAAAGAAAGAAGTAATCAAACAGAAAATAATACTACACACAAACTAATAAAACATATTTAATATGGAAATGTTAGAGAGCATACGAACATTTTCACAATTAATTCCTAATTTATTTAGTGCATTCGGCAAGCAATAACGCAATGTCTGAAAACCATAATTTGTGCGTGGTTTCGGCACATGCCAGTACTGAGCGTGTCGGCTTAGGCGCGTCGAAGGATCTAATTGCAGGTTAGCTAAACTACATATATAGCCGTGACCTTTTATGGTATCAAATCTAAAAGAGAATGCTAAAGATATTCGTAGAGCAGGTTTAATTTGAATATTTTACATTTAGCGAATAATTGTGAAGTATTGGCTTCAAAAGGGAGATTATCAACAGATCGTAGCGCGTTTTTCTGTAAGATAATTAGATTGCTAATAGACTGCTTTGTTCCGTTACCCCAAATTCTGTTGCAATAACTCAGATGTGATGTAAAGAGCGCATTGAATATCAGAAGTTTTTGAGAAACTGGCAATAAACCCTGATATTTTCTCAAGACACTCAAGACTTTGCAAAGCTTATTGTATAAAAATTCCGTATGATGATTCCATTTCGTGTGCTCATGGAAAACAACGCCCAAAGACTTCGCGGTTGAAGAGAATTCGATTATGCTGCTGTTTAACATGAGACTGTAGGAATCAGTGATATCATTGAGGGGGGATGTGGAGCAAAAAAGAACAGCTTTTGTTTTGGAACGATTTAGAAGTAAAGAATTTTTAAGGGTCGAGCTGAATATCTTTTGTAATGTTGTGTTAGCAGTATTTACAAGATTACTAACATTCGTACCTGAAAAAAAATATATAAGCTTGTATCGTCTGCGTAAATTATGTATTGGGCTGAAAGGTCAAAATGTGCAATATTGTTTATGAATATAACGAACCAAAGGGTACCCAATATGCTGCTTTGGGAACACTATCTTTAAGAGTTTGCACGGAAGAAATTTCCCTGTTTATCGATACACACTGGTGTCTGTCTGTTGGGTAGCTTTCAATCAGATTTAGGGCTACACTACGAATTCCATAACATTACAGTTTTTCTATAGTGTCTTGTGGTTTATTTTGTCGAATGCTTTCGAAGTATCTAAGAATATGCCAAGTGTGAAATTTTTGACCTCAATATTTTTGAGAATCAATTCATTTTGAAACAATGGAGCTCTTTTGGTTGAGAAGCCTGATCTAAAACCATATTGTAATGAATTATAACGGAATGGTTATAAAAAATGAATAGTCTAGCATGACTATTTTTTTCAAGTCTTTTGGAAAAAGTGGGAGAATATAAATTGGCCTGTAATTAGTGTTTTTATCTCCACTTCTGCGGATCACCGTCACCTTAGCATCATTCATATTCTGTGGAAAAATGCCGTTTTTTAAGGAAACGTCGTACATGTGTGTCAGACATAGACTGAGTAGATCTACAGATGTTTTATCGCTTCCATTTTTACGCTATATATATCCTCACTCTTAGACATCTTAAAATTTTTGAACATTCGTATTACCTCATCTTCATCCGTTGGACAAAAAATATTGATTCTTTGAGCGGCACTGGTAAAAACTCAAAATCACTTGTTTTATTCGAGCTTTTAGTTATAGATGTGAGGTATTCATTAAATGTATCCGCCAAATCTTTGCCTTTAATAACATCATTGTCAATTACAAGGTCTAAACGATTTGTAGCTCTACCTCGACATATGATGGAGTTTAACTTATTTCAGATTTGCTTACTGTCAGAGAAGTCTTGAAACATAGAAAAAATAATAATTTCGTTTTGCTTGCCGTTGGACTTTAGTGAATGAATTTGTGTATTTTTTAAACGCCTTCAAATTATCTAAATTTCGGGTAACAAAAAATACGTGAAATATTTTTATTTTTCCTTCATTATTCTTAGTATATCAGAAGTCATCCAAGGTTTGCGGGCACGCTTTGGCTTTTTCAAAGCCCTAAGAGGAAAACATTTATTGTAAAGTGGAATGAACGTTTGCATGGAATAGTCATAAGCTAAATCAGCCGACAAAAAAAAACAGATTGTCTCATTTTGTTCGCTCAATTTTAACCGGATAGTTTGAAAGAGATTTTAAATTCACTGGCCAATAAAATTTACCAGAAGTGCACTGTTGGGCTGATAACGCTCAGACAGTCCATGCAGATAAACTGAGTAGATTCCTAGAGAAGTCAAATGTCCAACGAAAAGACAGAATGTTAGGTGTGCCGATGAGATTAAGAGGTTCATGGTTGTAACGCCGCAGCAGCAAGCAGAGGAACAGTTTGATTGGCGGGACACGGGAGATGCCTGTACCCTGCAGTGCACGTAGTCAGGCTGATGGTGACGGTTCTGTTTGCCAATGCGGAGTCTTTACCGCCTACTTTCTGAGCTTTTCATCCAACTCAAGCAAAATAGATAGCGCAGAACTCATGTATGTGTCTCGTTTCCAATTAATAACGAATATTCATAATGCCGTGAAGGAGTCCTGCAAATATTTTTTTTTTCAGCATGGTCTAAAAACGCTGCCTATCGGTAGTCGCCACTGGGAGAACACGTGAGCCGAACATCATAGCACAGAACGCGGCCTTGAATTTACAGTCTTTTTTTCAATGTAAACTATAAACGCTGTTTCCCCTTCTTTCTACAAATGATCTCGTAGACCCATGTGGCCACGCCGTATACCCGAATTCGCGGCCGTTGGCTAACCTGAGCATCGTGAGCTGCTGCTTCCCCAGGTGATCGTCATGGCCTTCCGCGGGCCTCCGCAGGTTATCGTTATGAGCTCGCATGCGCGCTCGTGATCACACTGAAAATAACCCGCGCGTTAGAAGAGAAAGAAAGTTGGGTGCTCAAGGTAATGACGCGCCCGTGCCGAAACTTCTTTCCGCCATACCATCCCTACCTGCTTAGCCTCAAGCGTGATCATAGGGGTGAGTGAAGAGGGAAACACTTACATTGTCCTACAAATATCCTTGGCATCGCTTATACTCCGAGGACTCTAAAAAAAATTACCGGTGGTTGAGTCGTGTGGTAAAGATCTTTGAGAAACTACTCTATGGTTGCTAGGACAAGTGTGGCAGAGCCCTTTTAACTTTTAAACACGCATCATCACGAACTGCGAGTGTTCATTGTGCTGGGATGTCCTTTATTAGACTTACGTGCCCTCTCTTGGGAATGATAAAAATAAAACTATACCGCCAACTCTGACGTCGAAAATCCGGACGACGAAGTATATGTCAAGTTGACCGGGAGAAATGAATCCAATATGTGGCTTATCCGTCGAGACAGTATATATTTGTATCGTTGCATACGCAATGTCGAGCGCTCTGAAATGTGAAATTATATGCGCTTCGTAAACATAGTGCACGTATATTCCCAATACAGTGTTTTAACATATTTTTTTTCCTTACTAAGGCGCTCCACTTTCGTTTAACCTTGTTGCATTCGCTTGCACCGAAGTCGAATATGCGGATGTGGGCGACAGAATCGACGAAATGAATGCGCTGCAACACAGTTTCGTATTTCTATTCTATTTGTGTGCATCTTTTTTCATCATACCGTTAAAATAGGGACCCTCGCAGTTGTCTGTTTTTGTCCCGCGTTTTCGGAGGTCGTGTCACAGTGGATTTGAATTTGCTGTTGAGGAGGCGACGCTGCGATATCGATTTCGTTTATTCTTATTGAATGGAGGAGAGGTAGAATGTAATCGAAGCTTTTTAGATGAAATGGTGCGCAGTAAAAGAAATTTAGATCGCACGCCGCTTTCGGGCATGCATAGGTGCGTTCAGTAAGCGGGAAAAAGAAAGAAGAAATACTTGAAGCAGCGAACCTTTACAAGCGAGGAATGTGATTGAGGTGACGAGTAACGATAGTTCTGCTTTTTTTTTTTTCTGGCGCTAAACGTGTAAGTGAAAAGCGGGAATCCGACATGACGAAGATTGAGGAAATGGAAAGCAACGGCAAGGAGGGAGAGAGGTCCGCCGATAAATGTAAGAGAGAGAGAGTGTGTGTGATCGCAACGCCGAGATAAAAAGGGGTGAAAGGGTAAAGGCGTTCGTGCATCTGCTCCAGCTTTTGCAGGCTATAGCCTTGCGCTTTGTGGAACTACGGGGAATGACAGCAATTTCCGCTCGCGATCCTCCCTCCTTCACTTCTCACACCCACTTTGTTTTTCTATTTCTCTTCGTCGTTTTTCTTTTCGAAGTTCCCTTCATTGTACGTTTTTTTTTTTGTCTCTCTGATATTCTGCTGTTAACATCTCCGTTGTCTTCGTCGCGCGTTGTAAGTCGTCAGGCTTTTTGCTGTAGTTGCTTCGTAGAACTCGGCTTCTGTACTACCCTGCATGCACGCAGAATCCGACCACTCCTCCTTGCCCTGTTCCCGACAAGCCTGATTATTGCACCTCTGACTTCGCAGTGAGGTCGGGTGGGTGAAAACGTCATATAAGCTGATCAGTGCAAGAGCCTCATATTGCTCGGCCTCCTTACCACTCCACGGCGCGGAGGGTCCCCCGCCCTAATAGCCGATGCAGGGATGCGTGCGTAACCTTGTTTGTGACGCTTGCTCGCATCGCTGCTGTTTTTGCCGCGACGCCGTTTGCAGAATTCTCCGCTTGGTTTGGCGTCACTTGAGCATTCATTTTTTTCCCCTTTGCTCCTTATTCTTTAACTGCTTCGACGAGCGTGGATGGCGAAAACGGAAGTACCCTTTTGCCTTACTTTTTAGTTGGTACTTTCGTGAGACCACGTGAGTTGAGACTCTGTGTCGGTGCGTATAAAGTTTGATTGCATGGCAGGGGGGGACGATCACACTTGCTCGCTTTTGTGACATTTGGCTTGGTTCGACTTTCTAGCCTCGTCAGACCCTTTCCACTTGTTCTTGGTATGAAATGCTTAAGCATTTTTATACCCAATAAACGAAAAAAAGTACGTGTCTCTTTCACTCAAGATGATGATTGTCGCCACAAAGCAATGAACGTATGAAAAAATACTTACTTTTTTGGGTATGCAACATGGACCGCCCTTTTTCTTTGTGCTCTTGCTTCTATAGCACTTGCTGTTCCAGTGCTCACGGATAGCCAACTATAGCACTACCATCTGTTCTACTGAAGTGCATTACGTAAAAAAGAGTCACGTGACATATTCCCGCCGAAACCACGTAGCACCTGTGACGACACGTGTTCCCACTAATACCTGCAGTAACGGCTAGCCACGGGACTAAAATGACGAAACGTAACGTAACAACTACAGTCGCGTGACTGAGAACGCGTGACATCACATTACTCCTGGCCACGTGACATGTTCCTGCCATAAAACAAGCGACAACTAGTCGCGTGACTAAAAATCACGCAAAATCACGTAACAGCTAGCGATGTCACATTTTCGCGCCAGATTCATGTGTCCCGCGCGTAGTGTGGGAAACAGACCAAAACCGTAATAAGAAAAAGCTAACATAGCCATACTTACCACTGCTGGCAATACCCAGGAGTAGCATTTCTAACAGAAACCCTGAAGAAGCTATAATAAACGCCAACTACGCTGCAAGTCCCAGCCTTGCGCCAACTACAGCGAGTGGTGATATTTTTAATATTGTCTGTTTAACTGCGTGAATTTGTATACGAGTCCACTGAAAAATTGTCATGTTGCTCATCTGCCACTGGCACTCAAAGGATATCAGAAACGAAAAAAATCAAAAGGAACGCCGAAAAGAAATGAATGAAAAACATCAATAAGGAAGTGCGTGACGTAGACTGACGAATTTTTTTCTATACAGAAGCTGCTGCCCTTAGAACCGCCTAGGTGAGCAAGGGCTCTCCATTTACCTAATTGCTGCTTACGGCACCCCCATTTTTTTTATCTTCCTTCAATCGTTGCTCTTTGACCCTGCGTGCGTGCGTGTGTGTTTCTATGCGTTCGCGGGCTAACGTGTGCGCTTGTGTGCATTTTTTCACCAACCATGGGTTGTGCCTCTCCTACCCCCACCCGTTTTTGCTTTTACTCTAACAGCTGTATGCGTACATCCCGGAGACGTGAGAACATTGTAACTGGGTTTTCGGTATTAGATCGTGTGGCAGCCCTCCACGTCACTGTGAAAAATGAGTGGTCTGAGGTGCGAGTAGAGTGACGAAGGGGTGTACTCTGCCCGCGCAGCAGTGAGGATCAGTGCTAAGTTTGACAACAAAACGTCGTGTTAGATTTGTCCTGGCGAACCCAGCAGATGGTCATACGTCATCTCTCTTTTTTTTTTTTTTTTTGCCCGGCCTGTCGTTTTCGAATGCCCGTCTCATCGTTCTCAATCTGTAGCCTTTGCGTGGTCGATTTTTTCCATTGCGAGTGTGTTGGTCGCGAGGGTGATCTGTAAGAAAACAAAAGGGCTTCCTCTTTCGCTGAGCCCTCACTCGTCACGTATGTGACTAAGTTTTAGAAACGGAAAACGTGGAAATTTAAGGGCTTGTTTTTTATTGTTTGTGTTATAATAATGATGAATGCTAACAGACAATGATCGCAAGGAGAGTATAGGGAATGTTATTAGTATGTAGTACTTTTAATGTAAATGTGAAGAAAGAAAAGTGGACGAAAAGATGCAATAAAGTGATGACGACGCCGACCACAAGAGAAATAGAAAAAAATGCATGACATGTTTGGGCACCCAGAACGTGGGCTTTGTTCACAATGCTTGTTCACGAAAAGACAACCGAACCTGCCACCTCCAAATAACCGTCCGATAACGAAGAGCGTCAGACGCGTTATTCAGCCGTCGCATGTTCAGCCCCTTTCAGGGGAAAGTTATCATGGCCTTCGAAGAGGGGACACGAGCGAACACACACAAACAGGTACACAAGAAGAAGGTGGTACGCACGGGGCGACTCGCTGGCTGGATTCCGTGCCGACCGGTTGGGCCCTCGCGATCTCCGACGACAGTCCAGCTCTGGCCGACTGGGTTGGTACTACGCCACCTCCTGACGCCGGTCCCCGACGACGAGGACAGCGTAGCTTTGGCCGACTGGATTAGCCCTATGCCATCTCTTGTTGCCGACAAGAGCTCTCGCCAGTGGTGCCTCGTCCTCGGACTCCTGCGACCGTGTTTCCTCTTTGCTATCTTCTCTTTACTTCCGTCGTCGCTTGCTGTCCCTGCGCATCTCTCTCTATATATGTACATACCTTTAATCATATCGTTTTAACTCCTCCTTACCCCCATCCCTTGTGAGCTACTGTTGAGATGTCGCACCAGATGCAGACAGTTACGGGGCTCACTTTTCTCTTCTTTTCCCTTTTATAACCACAGACACGTGGATGAACGCTGGACTTTCAGCTGTGCTTTAAGTAGCAAAGCCGCACAAGACTTCTCACGCATGCGCATTCCGTGACTTCCCACGAAACGAGACGTTAAAGCTTCTATTTCTGCTAGGTAGGCACCTTCTTTTACGTCCGGGACAAGGACGTATCACTGATACAGTTATCTTTATGATTTACAATTTGAAGTGCTTCTCAAATCTCCAGCTCATATCTAGACGTTCCCCTACCTAAAATGGTCGTTTGATAAAACAGCGCCTTTCAAGATTTCCATTTCATGTAACTGTGGCAATGAATAGCCAAATTGCTTCCCAGGCTCCCTCTAAAAGACGTATACTGTGTTCTTGCAATTTGTGCTTGTGTTGTGCACGGGTACCTGTATGACCGTCCGATTTCCGTTACGGTAAAACAGCGGGTATGGTGCTGGGCTGCAAACCTCAAGGTCGTGAGTTCGATCCTGGCCACAGCGGTCGCACTTTTGATGGAGGTGAAATGGTAGAAGCCCGTGTGCTGTGCGATATCTGTCTGCGTTGAAGAGCATCACACGGTCGAAAATCCGGGGCCGTCTACTGCGGCGTCTTTCATAATCGTATCGTGGTTTTGGAACGTAAAACTCTAGGTGTTGTCATTACCACCACTTGATGTTTATTAGGAAATAGGGAAGTGTATAGCTTATCAGCGTTTTTCAAGTGATGCTTCTGAAGTCTCGCCGCCATGTCTTTCGTACTTTAGGCATCGCTATTCTACACCCTGTTTACATTTTAAAAAATCTAGATTATATCTTGTTATAGAGTGTTCCGTACTCATACAATTAGACTCGTCTGTACAGTTTCTCATTACCGTGCTGCGGACGCATGATATTGTGAATCTAGCAAAAGCGAGTGCTGCTTTAATGAATAATCTGTTTCTACTCGAGCTAGGTATTCTTTAGGTTGTGAACTTATGCAGATTCGTAGCGGTAAAGCAGTTTTCAGCATGGTATCGTAAGTTCTCCACTCTAAACGAACATGCCATGATTTGTCACTGTGTGGCTAACTAAGACTTATGCGAGGGATGATGGTATGATATAACTTGCGTGTTTAGTATGATGCATGCATGACAGCGAAAAGAAGTGTTTTCGGTGTTAATCGATATCGTGTTTCCCGAGAGGGCTCGTCGTTTTCATGTCTTCCTGAAAGCGCTGGTAGTATCGAGTCAGATCGCATTACCCGGCGGAGCTCCCTCTCTCAGCGGCTCGCAATAGCGAAAGGGAAGGCCTAACGTTGTTAAGCACGGAGTGGTGTCAAACGCGAGATTGCACTTGGAGTGAAGTGGGTTGTTTTCACCGAAGAATTCTTGCTCAGTGGATTAATTAGTCAGGTGCCTCTTAGGTGTCTTCGCCAGCGTATCCTGCGGCGATGCGCAGCTCTTCTTGCCTGTTGCACCAACGGTACGGCTCCAAAGGCCTGTGCTTTTGGAGATGCGAACGTAGGTTCTCCCCAGTGCTGCCGCAATGCGTTTAGGAGCAAAGCACCCTATAGGGTATCGGCTTGTCGGCCTGTCAAGTCGTCGTCGCGGGTCATCATAAAAGGGGTATGCGCATCAGCAATCGGGTTAGTCCCACCACTCGCCACCGGGCCACACTATGCATATTATGATTTAAAAGTTCGTCGCGACTGCTTAAAACAATGGTTTCCTACTTATCAGTGGTGTCATAATACGGTAAAGTCGTATATTTGAAACACCACATACCTGAGAAGTGTTGGTAAGTTAGTGGACAGGTGGTGAGACAAGTAGTAAAGAGTACAGAGTTTTGCTGTGGGAAACACCGGCGCACACCGCTCCCAGGTTTCACGTTACTGCAGATGAAACACCCCTCCCTACAGTCACCCTTCGCCACAGTTTTCGTCAAGACGCCATCATCTGTCTTTTCGGATCAGCGAAGTATGCGTTCTACACATCTGTAAGGTATTACGTGGGCGTTACGTTACGTTACGTGTAAGGCTGTTACGTTGGCTGATGACGTTGAAATAATGGCTCAATACTGTGAAGTCAGCGGAGAAGGATGGAACTGTATGGAACTTTTTGCGCACTTAGGGTTCTGTGATGCCTGGTTGTTATTCAAGTATTCCGAGCTTCATGAAGTAACGAGGGAGCTGCTTACCTTTTTTAGTTGAGTGCTGGCTTGTCACCTAGATTACGTGCTAAATATACATGTTGACACTTCATTTGGAGGGTCGGGCCTCCCATGACTCTTTAAAGAGATTATAATTATCTTCACAAAAAGGTTCCGAAATGCGTTCTAGTGTCTGTTTTGTTATGTATTTTTAATGGCTTGCCGTGGAAGCGTTGTGGTTTATATTACCTCGGCTACTTGATTTTTATAACGCCTGCAGGGAAAAAAAGAAGTGGTGACCCAAAATAAAAAAAAGAACAGCAAAGGAGGAAAAATATCGCCCGCCGAAATGAGTTAAAATAAGCACGGTCTGCTTGTGGCCCGGGTCCTTAGTTTTAGGGTCATGTTAGAGAACCACAGCTGCTTGTTAGACGTTTTTGGAACCCTCCACTACGACATCTCTCATGGTGGTTTTGTGACGTTAAACCCCAACAGTTAGTTGAGAAGATATATATACAAAAACTTGGTATTATACTGTTAGCTCGCAGAAGTTCACATTACAATAAAGCGTCCACATTCACCCATTTCTAGTTCTGCAACCGGTATATAAACCAAGCGCCGCCTCTATTTTATCCTCATGATGTCGCGCACACTCAGTTTTTGTTTGCCGCCGAAATGAGGATGCTGCAACGGTATCCTGGGGCGTCATGTCGCACGGCGTCACATATAAATATTTGTGCATCATGATTATTTCGCAATTTCTTTTATCTGTGCCGTTACATGACGTCATTAGTCGACGTCGTCACGTGGTAATAATTTTTCGCATCACTCGTCCGTGATGCCGCAGGACTGTCGCCGCCGGCAATTCAATTTCCCGTTTGACGGCTTCTAAAGTTTTCGACCTAATAAAGGAGAGGTAAAACACGATCACACACGTGCGAGAGCGTTCCCCTCGGAACTGTTCGTATAGGCCAGTAGGTCGCTGCAAGCCCAGCACCGCTTATATGGCTTTCTTCTGTGAAGGGAAGTCCGGATGATGATGTAGTATTCGTTTCTATGAGAGAGCTAGACCAGTCAGCTAACTCGTTGAGGCCATTGTAAAAAGATTGTATCTTGGTCTCACAGAACATGTAGAATATTTTCTTCCATTTTCGCATTATAAGCAGCCGATGGTGGCCATCTCTGTTGGAAAAAAAACTAAATTGAAAATGAAACCCTCTGTCTCAGGTGCACCGCAGTGTAAACACCGGCGAAAATGAGACCCCTAGGGTCAGGTGAACCGCAATATCAACATTGGCACTTACGGCTGAAGCGAAAAACATACCCGCATATTGTGTATTCACTAATTGGCCGATGCAGTTGAGGGTAAGTTCTACGGAACAAGGCTGAGCAAACTGGCTACGTCTCAAGACCCCAAACGCCGGAGAGGAGGTATACTAATTACCGTTCAACATTAGGACATCAGTAATGGCATCCGCTACCCGCAACAGTATTTATTTATTTATTTATTTATTTATTTATTTATCTATACTGCAATCTTTCGTCAAGATCTTGGCAGCGTGGAAACGAAACATTGATATCTTTATACACGCTCTTTCGGAAAAAGAGAAAAAAAGGTAAGCGACGTTATTCTAACAAATTTCAAATTGAGTAGAGAATCTGTTTAGCTCGAGTAAAAAAAAGTATGAGTGCGAAGTATCGCCAAGGCACACGGCAAGCCAGAGCCCGCACACTATAGCATTACGGTAACAACCCAATCGTATTCTACGCCGGCGCCTGCATATTACACAGAAATAGTGACAGAATTGTTGCAAAGAAGTGTAGCAACAGTCGTAGCGGCATGGATAGAAATCCAATCAGTCAGTACGACCGGAACCGCAGCGGTTGCTATGGCGATAAGATGCGCAGATCAAAAGGGAGGCTCGTTCCTCACTGTCACCGACTCTCAGCCCACTTACTGCATGTTTTAGGCTGGGAAAATTGCCTTGCCGGCATTGAGGATCGGGATGAAGTTTTAAATTCGCGTACTGATTGAGGGAACCGGAAGTACCGACAGCAGGCCCGTAGGAAGCCGAATATGGGGCCATTTTGGTAGAAAGCGCACAACTTTTACACAGGAATACAAGACACAAGGGCTTATCGTTGAAGGAGCAAAAATGACGTGTGATGACTTTGAGTGTGTTAATGCACCTTCTATCTTGCTCACGCGGAAAAAAAACTTTGTTTTTTCTACTGCACGTGCGCCTTTTGTCGTTCTGCCTTTTACTTTTTTTCTTCTTTATCCTCTTTATAAACTTTGGCGTTTCCAATAAACGTTTAGTTGATAAGCGCTTGTGTCTTGTGTTCCTGTGTGAAAGTTGTGCGCTTCCTACCAAGATGTAGTCATACTATCTAGCCCGATATAATTGTTTATTGTTTACGAATATGGGGGTTGATAGAGGATGGGGGGTCGCTAGGCCTTTCTTTTTCTGCCTACTGGCCTGGCCGAAAGGCATTCTCTCGAAATTCGCCTATGAAAACTAATAATAATAATGCGTCTAAATGAAGAAAAACGAGCCCTTCCATTTTTGCTTCTTTACTGCATTCATGGCAATTGATTTATATGTGGGGTTTAACGTCCCAAAACCACCATATGAATATGAGAGACGCCGTAGTGGAGGCCTCCGGAAATATCGACCACCTGGGGTTCTTTAACGTGCACCCAAATCTGAGCAGACGGGCCCACAGCATTTTCGCCTCCATCGGAAATGCAGCCGCCGCAGTCGGGATTCGATCCCGTGACCTGCGGGTCAGCAGCCGAGTACCTTAGCCACAAGACCACCGCGGCGGGGCAAAAAATTCGCCTATAAGCACTGGTTGCAATCGTTGAGCAACCCCCGACAACATAACGCGTTGTCTTCGAAAACCAAACAAGAGAACGACGTAAATACACGTGGTTCTTACGGAAAACAGGCGCGAGATCGGTGGCGCGGACAAGTCAACACACACCTTCACGTGCAAAAAAAAAAAAAGCACATACGGGTGGGAAGGGGGGAGGTTCAGAAGGTTCCAGGACACGCTGCTATAGAAAAGCAGACCTGCACTTTCGGAGCGTGCAGATATAGTCGTTAGTAATACTTGGTTTCGTGAACATCCCGTCAGTGGATAAAAAGATGACTCTACTCCAGCTTGTAGTTATTTATTTAGCAATATTATTACTTTTTCTGGAAATGTACCTTATTTGGACTTATGAATACCCCAAAAGAAAGAAAAGTAGAAAGATGAAACATTCACAGCATATTCACGGAGTGAGTGATTATCAGTGGGGCAAAGCGCCCGTCCATCCGTCTGTCCGCCTGTCTGTCTGTCAACTATACGAAATCGTCAGCTATAAGTAAATGACCAACGCCATCTAGTGATGTTGTCGTGGACATATACACTCAACGCCATCTGTTATATGATAAGGAAGATGCTAATAGGTACGCCAGAGAGACAAGGGATTGCCGTAGACCATACGGAGATTCGCCCTTAATAAAGCAAACCCCGAAAGGGCTGACACACTGAGAAGCATTCTTCTTTGCAAATGCAGTCTGGAAAAGGAGAAACTAGCTTTACAGGGATATGCTACATGGCATGATGTCATGTTCGTCATTAGGTGGTATATGTTCGTATGCCTTTAACTTCAACCAAAATGCTGTTTGACTATTTCTCGCAACTACGACAACTGTTATGCTGTGTATTCACGTGGCTGTTCAGGAGTCGTGCATTGTGACGTGCGATATTTATTGAATTCTCAGACGGCTCGGCAGCTTAGTTTACCTGCTGGCTTAGTTCTTTGAATTCAGGAGATACATAAAGCTTGTCGCCTCCATCGAAAATGCAGCCGCCGCAACCGGGATTCGATCCCGTGACCTGCGGGTCAGCAGCCGAGTACCTTAGCCACTAGACCTCCGCGGCGGGGCCTTGGAAGTATGCTAACAAAAGTTGAAAAGAAAAATGGGGGACTTTTAAGCTTTGCCTTAAGAGTCGAACTCGATAGCAGTATCCTGTTCCTAGTGCGTTTTTCAAGCACTTTGTGCTTACTTGTTATTATATGGCGTTACTTAGGACGTTTAAATTGTGGATTACTACATTGTAATCGATCAGGTTTCATTGGTGTTTTCGCATATGGTTGTATTCTGTGTAATGGGTAGTATGCTTTAAACCACGAGAAGTTATGCGTGTTAAATCTTTTCGAACTCTCCATGCATCCACCACGTGGCTTCAAAGGAATGCGATGTGTGCCTGTTGTAATCGTTGGCGGGCTTTAAATGATGAAGTCGTTACGATAATCGCATTTTTTACTCCTGGTGACAATGAACGCTTTTACCACAATTATTACTTCGATATTACATGTTTTTTTGGGAAGCCAGTATACAGGACGCGTGTGTCTGGAAAACATGAACTTTTTTTCACTGCATTTCCAAAGAGATGAAATATTTCCACTGCTTTCATCAGTGGACGCGTGGATGTGTGGTAGAAGACCAGCTTGGCATGCAAACGGAGTTGGTTATATCCTGACTCATTCGTGGAGCTGTTTAATATTTATTTTATTGGCATCTTTTTTTTGGTTTTTGGTCATGCTTAAGGTTGTGATCTTCCGCCCACAAACAATGAAGCCCACGCCGACGCCGTAATAATAGCGAAACGAGCTCAGAACTTTACTTTCATAATGGGAGGTCTTGCGTGAAGTGACTGACTTTATAACCGTGATTAAGAGAGTTTCATCCACGAAACTCCGTGTCCTGTCGGTTCGTTGGATCGCGCGAGCTTTTCTCTGCATCTCTGTCGGCGCAATTTCCGAGAAGTGCATTCTTCCTGTCATCCGGCGTCGCCTTTTCGCGTGCACCGGTTTTCGGCTGTCGTCGGAGGAACGTTTCCCGTAGACACCGCCAGGGAGCGGAGTGGCCGCCTGCCGTACTTCCGGTTTCCGGTGCCCAGCGTCGACGCGCTGTCGTAGTCTGCGCGGATGCGAGCTTCGCTTCTTCTTCCAGCGTCGTCTGCTAGCGCGCCGCCGTGGAACGACGCGCCTCTCGATACGGACGCTGCAAAGCTCCCCGCGCTGACGATCACTCGTCCGCAGAAGTCGTCGCTGTCGCTGCTGGGATATTTGTGTGCATCCGTGTGCTCTTCGTGTTGATGTGCGTCGTTCCGAAGCCGGTGCGTTTGTGCTTCTCCTGGTGAAGCACCAGTGGATGCAACTTCCGATTGGAATGACGTTGGCTGTCGCTTCGTCGCTTTCGCCGGTTCTGGCTTGCAAGCTCACCCTTTGCTTGGCGAGTGTCGGTGAAAGTGCGTTGTCCGAAGTGTGCCGCAGCTTTCGTGTAACTGAAGCTTCCGGAGTGTGGTGTTGACTCAGGGAAGCTTGAACTGTTTGTGTGCTTCTGGTAGTTGACAACGCCTTTTCGTCTATTGACTTGCCCGTTCTTTTTCTTCCTCGTTTGAGTGAAACGTGAAAGCCGAATTCGCACATTTGTGAATCGTGACCGGCGTGGTGAAACCCGAAATGTGAGAGTAGCTCTAATCTAGACAGATTGTGTGTGATAATACTGCAGATCACTGTGAAGAGAGTTGAAAAGCGTGGGATTTCACATGTGTTATTGCTGACTAAGCGGTGTTAACTTTGGTGAGTTCTAAAATTTCCTAATAAGCATTTTGTCGTGGATTTTTTGTTCTACTGTGTAGCACTGTGATGTTGGAGTAGTCTTTCTCTGAACGAGTTTTATATCAATCTTTTTAGTTCGCTCCGTGCAGTTTATTACAGCTCACGTCACTTTCTTTTTATCTCAAACAGTTGGCGTAATAATGTTTTCAACGTGTTCGCAACGGGGTTAAACACGACCTCACAAAACTGTCACTTATCCGAGTAAGGTCCATAGCTTTTGATATTGTTTAGCAATCACTTTTATCGTATTTTTATGTTACTTCAGTCGCACATAGCCTAAAGCTTGATTATCTTGCTTGAGCCTGAAATTATGTCGACACAAGGTTTATGCGGCGGGTAGTGCTCGAGAAATTTAACGGCACCCCTAAATCTCTCGACGTGCGCCGGTCTTAGGTGATTGCGGCTCGCTTTCTGACGCACGAACTGGTGCTTATTCACGTCTCTCGTTTGCGAACGGCGTCGTTTGGTTCCGAGCACGCATAAATTTTTTTTTTCTGAATCTTTCGAGTGTGATGCTGGGAAAGCTACTCGTTTCGGGTGAACAAAAGAGTGCTCTAGGAAAGAACTTCTCGGGATCGAATCAAAGTTTTGTTCTGCTTGTCGACTTGGCAGTTCTTTTCTATCTCGTGCTTGTTACACACTGAGCAAAGCGAGTGCTTTCGTTCTAGTGTCACGAAGATTGACATACCGCGCTGCGTGCTAATTCGCGAAATCTCAGTTGCAGCATAACTAAGTCCCTTAGTAGCCTCGTGCGTTGCTCGTGTTCCAGAAAAGGACTGTGTTGAGTGTTAATCCTGGTGTTTTTTTGTGTGTCAGCCTCGCATAGTTGAGCTTAACGATGCTTGCTGTTAAGTTATTTGTGATTAGCCGAGCTTCCAGCCATTCAGTAAAAATACGAAATTAGATTTTCAAGAGGAGTGCGTTGTTTTATTTATTTCCCTATTTATGTGTGTGTGGCTAAAGCTTTAATATTAGCTCTTGATTCTGTTACAACATTGCAGCATAGTTGAAATAGAGATATATAGTTGTTGTTTTTGTAACGTTATTTATTCTTGCATGTCGAATGACGTGCCACTGCTTGAGTTGTATTTAGCGACGGTGTTATAAGCAACGGCTTTCACGTTCACTGTAGTTCACGTGAAGGGTCAGTGTCAGAAATAACGTGAGCTCCTGGTGACGTAGCCAACGATGAAATGCTCCCACTTTCGTGAGGTGTGCGTTTCCCTTTCGCTGAAAATTGGCTGCTTAGACTTCTCTTGTCAATGCGCGTGTGACTTCACAGCTTTGTGATTGTTACGTCAAGTGCGCGCGAAGTGATTTCGTTCCGGACGTCGCGCGCCAGTGTTTTGCAGCAGCGGTCTCCATTCTGTTTTGTCTGAATTCACTCGGTACGCAGCTGACGTCGGACATCTCTTCTTCTTCGGCATCTTCTGTGCGCTATCGAACTGTACAACAACAACAACAACAACTCTAAAGAGCTCTTCGTTTGTGTGTGCGTGCTCGAACTTGTTCGCCGTGCGGTTCCGGCTGCTGATATTTGGTGGAAGCGTTCCTTTAATTTTTCTGCATATTTGTGCTTCACGTGTGCCCTACCACAACGTCGTGCGAGTACGCTGGATGCTAAGATCGGTGGATGAAGTTGCATTGCGGACACGTGCAGAGAAGAATAAGAAGGGAAAAAAACACCGACAATTACTTTTAGTTCTTGCGTGAAAACTGGTGGATTGCGGAAGTCGTTGGAGTTTGAAGTAACTTGGATCTGTCTCTCTGGACCGCAGCTTCGATAGGTGCATACACCTCCTTCCTGGAAAAGTTCAGGTGAGAGTGATGCATGCACTCTGTTATCTTTGGTGTAACTATCCCTCTTTGCCTTTGTAGTCGTGCTAATTTCGCTTTTTAAAGCATTCGGGCTCTCGACCTCCGTGCTGCGGTGCATATCTCTACTTTCATTAAGCACAAAGAAACGTGGTCTTTACCCCTGTCATATCATTAATGATTAATTACACTGATATCATAAACCGTAAGTTCTAACTTCATTTTTTTTTGCGTGCGAAGCTTATATAGACGTCAGAATCTACATATTTTCCCAAGGTATCTTTCAATAATCTGGACATTTTGAACGTGTCCGATGAGTTAGGGAAGAAGAGTAGCTGGGACCACATGTGTACTGACCAACCGCGCCTTAAGTACAGGTGTATTCGCTTTCTGAGCATATTTTTTATGCTTGGTATTTGGTTCATTGCAAAATGATGAGACGTCGAGACCACGTGACAATATTGTAGATGCTCTCATAGGTGTGTCATTACGCACTGAGCTAAGACTTATATATACTGCTGCCCCGCATATCACGGGTGTCGGCAGGGGTGTGAAAAAAAGGGCACTTACCCCCCTCACGCCACGCCAGTACTTTATTTCCCCCTCAACCTTGCTAAACCAACCTCCGTCTACAAGACGGGTTTTGCACCCCCTCAAAACAAAATCTTGCTGATTCTCATGGCGCCTATTGCTATTGGCATGCGTTTAAATAAGTGAAGTTATATATGCTCCTACCGAGGTATAACTATGTTGATTTTGACTCGTCTCTTGGCGAACGCGAGCTGGTAGCCTTTTTTCTTGTTTTTTATCTGATAGCGTTTAAAAACCCCGCTTGGCGAAAATTCTAGTGTTGACGCCAGTGTCCTTCGTTGGGGGCAAAAAAATGTCAACTTGTCCGTGACTGAAAAAATCTAAAAAGATGCAGATAACAAAAAAAAAAAACTTCGGTTCGAGTGACAATCGATCCTAAGTAGTTTACGTTGGAAGCTGGTGTTCTACCACATCGTCAAGCCATTACTCTAAACTGATGCGAAAAAGAAAAGACCATATGATTGCCATCTAGTGAAAGGAGTATCTTTAACAATTGTAATATATTATAAAAGAAGCGTAGGATTGCGGCAGGTGTCAAACATGTTAATTCCGTGATAAGCGAATGTTTTCAAGGCCCTCCCTTTACAAAGCGCTCAAGCCTATGTTCTCATGTTGCCTTACGGACGTACAGTGGTTCTTCGCCGATTCACAAAATGAACAATTATGGTGCAGTAGGCACCTAACAACTCTACCTAAAATGCTTCATACGGCCGCTGTTACGCACACAGTCGTCCGTTTCTTTACGGCACAGGTGAGGCAGCATGCATCGAGAACCGATGCAAGTGTAGCAATTAAAAAGGCGAAGCACAGCAGGCCCGATTACGCTATTAAATTCTACTCTTAAAGGCGAAGCTCGAACGCAAGCGTCGCTTATGTTTTTTTAAATGCGAAGCAGGTCTTAGGCTCACGTGTGTAACGCCGTACGTACGTGCCGTCCGTACGAACGCACCGCAACGCGCTCTCCTCGCCGCAGGTGTTGGAGCGGTGCCGAATAGGTCAAGCTGCAGCTTCGCGTTAACGTCACGCTCCCCTCGCAGTGCGCGCTCGCTTCAGTGCCCGCAGCTGCCGCCTCGTCCGTTCTCCCGCAACATCTGCCGCTACCGCCGCTCGCTTCGCTACCGCGACTGCCGCTCGCTTCACCACCGACTCTTCGGTTTACGCGCAAGAAACATGACGTGCGCCTAACATGCGCGTTGAAACACGTCTGTACGTGTCACAAGACCTACGCCAGCCATCGCTTCAAATGAATATTCCAGCGCTCACCGCAGCACCTGCCTTAGCGCTGCTCGACCCGTGACGACTCCGGTGCGTAACGCTGCTGCTTCGCATCCCATCAGCGTTCCCCTCGAGAAGATGGTGTGAATTTTTCTTTCTTCCTTTTTTTGTGGTTGATGTTGATAGGAAGAAAGACAAAAAGCGCCAGTGCAACTGCATTGACGTTACGATCCAAACGTAGAAACTTTTCACTATGGCGTATCTCATAACGTCATACGCAATACACATTGTTCTTGATTGTAAGCGAAGCACTGACTGGTTAAACATTGTAGTTGGAAGGCTGGGCCTGGAAAGACGTGCAGGAGAGATGCGACGACACAAACGCCCAGTCTTTGAACACGATCACTTACTAATCTGTCCAGCTGTTTGTTATTCAATCCTTCTAGCGTATTTATAAAGCTAAGAGAGAAACTGAAATGATGGATACGGGACAGTGAGTAATACGCAGAAAAGCGCTAAGATTGAACTACCATTTATTGGAAGCCAGTTACAGAATGTACGCAACAAAACTGTGGAAATGAATCATTGTTTAAAGTTAGCACTTGTGTGTGTTACTTTCTGTCTTGTCCGTGTCTTCTTAGTTTCCCGCTAAACTGTTTGAATATGTCACGCATACAAGGTCAGAACTTTACCAATGCTATATGCTATAAACCTTGCAGTTTCATTTTATGAACCCGACATTGCGACTTCAACGATGCAATGTGGGTGGGATTTTTTTCCCTCTCTCCATATATATATATATATATATATATATATATATATATATATATATATATATATATATATATATATATATATATATATATATATATAATGTGTGCGTGTGTGTGTGTGTGTGTGTGTGTGTGTGTGTGTGCGTGCTTTGTGAATGAAGATTCATGGGTCCGGTACTACAGATGATTGAAGAGAACACAGTTTCGCGTTTCACTATGTCGAATATGACAACCTAGTAATTATTCTTCGCGTTCAGCACTTTTTCGGAGTGCTTTGCAAGTCTGACGAGTTTCAAAGGCCTGCGCTCGGAGCTTGTTTCACGTCGTGCGCTTTTTTTCTTCTTAGTCGTTTGTTAACGTTGTCAACACGCAAGACTGTTATTGATCTGTTTCGTTGACATGCACGAAATGAAGCAAACGAGGAATGTTTGAAGCCTCCACGAGCACGCGAAATGATTATTTCCGCCTGGATGCTCTCTTTAATGTGCTATGTTCAGTAATATTTTTTTTCCCTATTTTGACCATCCGATGCACCTACAAGAAACCCAAACCGCCACGCTTCTACGTTACATACAAGAAGGCCCGCAGGTGCATGTGCGTGATAAAAATGCCTCAAGGAGCGTTGCACGCAAAGTTCTGCTTACGTAGTGGTTCTTCAGTGTTTGACAAGCGACAGCTTGTACGAATTTAATTATTTTGTTTAGAACATTGTTCTTTTTTTGTCGGTACTTTTCTTTCACTGTTTTCTTACATGTTGCTTTACGCGTAGGAATCTGTACTATCTATCTATCTATCTATCTATCTATCTATCTATCTATCTATCTATCTATCTATCTATCTATCTATCTATCTATCTATCTATCTATCTATCTATCTATCTATCTATCTATCTGTCTGTGTCTGTCTGTCTGTATGTCTGTCGTACCTATTTATTTTTATTTTTATTTATCTATACGTACACAGCTACTTACGCAGAGGACGAAAGGAAAGAGGTAGGGAACGACCAATAAGTTTAAAACAGTAGGTAACGCAATGTGCAGAACATGCAGATAAAGCAATACATGGTGCGCCACAAATTGAACCAAAATTCTCTTACGCATTCGTCAGAGCCGACTGGAAGGTGAAAATCATCTTTTTTCTTACTAGTCGATTTTGCCTCCCGCCCCACCGTAAGCTTTCTGCACCTAACGTTGGTTCGCACTACCCGTCATAGTGGTCTATATGGTTATGGTGCTCCACTGCTGACGCGTAAGTCGTGGGATCGAATCCCGGCCATGGTCGCTGCATTTTCGATGGAGTCGAAAACGCTCGTAATTTGTCTGTTGAGATTTATGTGCACAATAAAGAGTCCGAAGAATCCCAGGTGTTCAACGATTCCGGAGGCCTTCCTCATGATCATTCCCACCGGGTTTTCGAGTTGTTTTATTCTATTATTATTATTATTATTATTATTATTATTATTATTATTATTATTATTATTATTATTATTATTATTATTATTATTATTATTATTATTATTATTACTATTATTAATTTCTACATGAAAATGATCAAACAAAAATCAAGACACGAGGCCTTGTGGCGTACGTAACCTTGCGTATACCCTGCTTCTGATGGGCAAACATCGTTAAAAAAAATAGACAGGCGCCTGTGTTGTGTCTTGCTTAGTTCTTGTCTGTTTATTACCACTGTTTTTTTATCATAAGAATGAACCACCAACTAGCGCAACTAGCGCTCTTCTAGTTCTACCCAACCTCGACACGTGCCAGTGAAATTGGACAGTACGCATTTTTTCAAGTATCTCCTTTCGCTGCGTTGGAGTTCCTTCGGCAGTGCTCCACCAATCGGAACCCCGCATCCGCCCTTTGCGTTGCTGCGACAGTCGCTTGCGAGGGCGCTTCGACGGATGTCGAAAATCGCTGAGTATGCGATGTCAGGGCATCACCGAGTCGTTCCAATTCCTTCCGCGGGGTCGCGCTCTGATGGCGGTTGCGAGCGCGCGCTCAACTTACACAATGCAATTTTCTTGCATTTCCCGCGGAGGATTCGGTCTCTCTGTTCCTGTTTCGGTCTAAGTGATTTTCTTCGGTGGAGCTTTCTATACCGCCATTTCCGCGACGTACCGTTTATCTTTTGTTCTTCGAATAATAAGCGTGGTGTTTGTTCCACAATGAGCTTATTCACGGTATTCCTAGGCGTGAGCTCGTGGGGCATAAGGGGAGGGGTTGTTCTTTTGTAATCGCATAAAAAGGGGCGCTAATTCTACGCCCCCCCCCCCCCACCACGTTTAATCTGGAGGTCTCTTACGCTATTTCGAATGCGTAGCGTATGGTGCGCGCGCTTTTTCTGGCTTGGTCACTACAAGGAGTAAAAAATACCTTGAACCAACAATACTGTCGCTCAAAGCGAACGGGCTGTTTATTCACTTTTTCAACCCACCGTAGTGGTCTAGCGGCTAAGGTACTCGTCTGCTGACCGCAGGTCGTATGATCGAATCTAGCTCGCGGCGGCGGCATTTTTGATCGAGGCGAAAATGCGTAAGACGCTTGTTAGATTTAAGCCCACGTTAAAGAAGCGTGGGTGGTCGAAATTTCCGAAGCCCTCTACTACGGCGTCTCTCATAATGACATCGAGATTTTGGGATATTAATTTATATTATTGTCTAATCACTTCATTATCCGTGTTAGCATGTTTCTTTTTTTCTCTTAAATATGCGTTCTATTCAATATTCTACCGGCGCCAGCTGGGTGTCCACGTGACAAAAAAAAAATCCGAAGCTTACACTATAAGCGATGCAAACATTGAAACAGTGAAACAAGATGAACAGGGTACTTACCCTGTTCCGTCTCAAGTTCTGCTGACGATGAGGAAACAAGGTAAGGGTCCCTTGTTATCCTTGGCGCATGTAGGTATTCGGCCAGCCAGTCTGAGGCACTTCCACTGTTAACCGTGATTATCCCACTGGGCAGAAAACTAGAAAGAGAAAGGAACAAAGGGACAGAGAGAAAAGGAAGTAATATGAATAAAGATAGAAAAAAAAATAGAAGGCTAAATAAATTGATAGAAAAAGAGAAAGATAGAAAAAATGGATACAGAGAAGAGATACACGAGACTAATAGAAAGGATAGAAAGAAAAATTATGCAAAGACAAAGAAAGCCATGCAGCTCCGCTGTTCCGTCTGGCTTGGCACTACTATAGTGCGAAGGTGCCATATTTTTTTTCGGACATAACAATTCAGTTCACAGCAAACCAAAAAATCAACGCCAGAAAAAAATTGAATATAGATTACCTAGCGTATTCACCAGTGAGCGCATTCTTTTGAGTCTATGCTCGCCACAACTGAAGTCGTTGTACAGTAGCAATGTGCAGTATTTGTTGCTTTTCTGGTTGCTTAATAGTTGCAGACGTGCGTGATTTTGGCTCAACTCGGATTTGATATTATGTTAAATTGATCAAAAAAGGTTTGATTGCCTCATTACGTCCTGAATATTAGTATGGTATGGACAACGAACTCACCGAGTCGACACACAATGTAAGCTAGTCGAACAAATTAAACATAACCAGGAAAAGTGACATGCGAAGTTCATTGAGCAGATCGATAAAACTCCAGCATGTATTACAAGTGTGAGAATCTGTTTCGAGCGATCTTTTCACCAAAAGCATGGTACGCATGGATTTAATAGGATTGGCTCTTTATGTCATGAATAAAGAATAAAGAATGTCGAATGGATTTACTTACTCTCTGTAGGAAGATTCCGTGAGGTGGTCAGGGCACATTTTCTTGTCGTGGAACATAGCTACGGCTGGAGTATTATTGCTCTAGAAAAATTGCGTTCTTCCAAAAATGCTAATCATCTCTGTGCTAGAGCCAACACGAATTAAAACAGGAAAGTCACGTGCTTCGGGACGCCAGTAGGCAGAAAAATAATGATCCACACTCGCCGTCACGGCTACTAGCGGCGCTAACTAACACGTCCACGTTTAAATACACGTGTTACCACCATAAAGCAGACGGGGGATGACCGCCGCTGTTTCTCAGCTGTTAGATTATTGTACACGTTTCCGAAAATTGCAGGATCGGTCTCTTCCATCGGCAGGTTATCTTTTCCTCTGCCTTTCTTTCTTCACATTTACGTTATTGTTACTACTAATAACATCCCTTATACTTTCGTTGGCATCACTGTCTTTCATTCCTTAATCATATTGCGTTTAATGAAGAATAAACGAGTTTTTCGCATTTCCACTTGTTTAATTTATTTATCTCCCAGTTGTTCATACTGTGCACGGCATATGCGCCCAATAGATTGCACTCGAGTTCTTGCTTTCTTTTTTAACCTCCACTTTCGTGCCTATTAACGAACACCTGCTGCGTGCTTCAAAGGGAGACCACTCAACTGAGTCGTAAATGCCCGACAACATACAAAATAGAGCTGTGAGCGCTCGTGGCTGTCCAAAGCGCTCGAATGTGGTTTGTGCGTCGGCGTTCCTAATTTTACAAATTTTCGCAAGTACCGCTGGCCAAACGATGTGTCGAAGAAACACCTTTTGTGGAGCACCCGGTGCCCAATTACTCACAATCCCGGAAGAATGGTTGTCGATTTTTCGGTCTTAGGCGGCGCGGCGTGCGGTAATGTTTGTTGCGTGCAGTGTTACGAGATAAAGCTATGACTGTTGGTCCGGTAAATTTGTGTTGATAACAACTGCTAAGTATGTTTGGTATTATAACTGTTATGTCTAATAGTTGTTCGAACCGTGAAGCCTAGATGGCTAATAGAAAATGTTTTTTAGATTAAAGTGCTACTTTCTACCTACCGCGGTGGTCTAGTGCTTATGGTACCCGGTTGCTCACCCGAAGGTTGCGGGATCGAATATCGGCTGCTACATGCGGCCGCATTTCCGATATGCTGCAACCCCGTGCGCTTACATTTAGGTGCCCGTTCAAGAGCACCAGACGGTCGACATTACCGGAGTCTTCCACTACGGCGTCTCTCATAATCATATCCTCATTTTGAGACGATAAGCGTGGAGAATTGATATTGAGGTGCTACTTTATTTCGAGGTGCTGTGATTACGCGGTACAGTGCGCTGTGTTATGATCGAATGTTTCGCTCCTTAATCTCGATTTGTCTACTTCACTCGCAAACACCGCTGTTACTTCGATTTTTGTGCGCCATTGAGATGTATTTTCAAAGAATTCAGTAGTCATTTTATTTTTTACCATATTTAACGGGCAAGTTGGTGTTGATGTATTCATAATTTCAAAGGCAATCATGGTGGTTGGGCGTAACCGAAAAGTTAGCATTAACATACAGATGTGTATTTTGCGTATCTGTAACGGTGTAACAAAGACGAGATAAAAATAGGGCACGTCATTCGTCTTGTACATTGTCTACGCTGCGATGAAAATATACGCCAAGAAACTCGCTCCATTTTTCCGCCTCGGTGGATAAGTGGCTGTAGGGTGCTCGGCTGCTGACTCGAAGATCGCGGGTTATAGATTCTGACCGCTGCACTAGCATGTTACTGGAAGTGAAATGGTAGAGAGTCGTGTAAAAATGGATGTCTGTGCGTGTTAACGAACTCTAGAGGGGTAAATTTTTCAGAGCCCTCCACTACGTCGTCTCTCGTTATCATATCCTGGTTTTAGAACGTAAAACCCCACATATCAGCTTAATAAACTCGCCCCATTTGCTGTGTTGACCTAAAAATGGCCAATCGCAGTTGAGGAGTAAGCCTGTTGGGTGAACGCTATGAATTCAATATCACTATACGCTGTTATCGTATTCAGTAGAACAATACAGGTCTCTCAAACACTTGGAAACACACTTGACATTGCCTAATTAGTTGTGTTCTTATATCCAATCTTCAAAAATAAAATCAAGGAAAAATCGCATCGTATACGGCATGAACGAAACTGTAATTTAACGGATTTCTGAAGCAGCATTGGGAGTAGGAGTTGACGTGCCGATCAAGAAGTAAGACGAACCTCCCGAAGTACATGATAAAAAAAGACAACACGTGAAAGTGACTCCTCATCTTAACAAAAAAGAATTTCGTGGGCTACTACACTTTATGACCAACCTCCCGAAGTACATGATAAAAAAAGGACAACACGTGAAAGTAACTCCTAGTCTAAACAGAAAAGAATTTTGGGAGCTAGCACACTTTATAATAAAAAATTAACATTGTAAAAAAGCAAAGGAGAGAAAGAGAGAGAGAGAGACATGGCCCGCGCAGGGCTGCCTTGGTCCCGTGTTATTCGCGAGACACTTGATTCAGTCCTCATGTGTTGACACCTATTGCGGAACGAAACCTCCGTATTTCAGAATCACCGTCCAGGTTTCAGTCATTCTGGAGACCGGTATCGATGTTTGATTGATTGATTGATATGTGGGGTTTAATGTCCCAAAACCACCATGTGATTATGGGAGACGCTGTAGGGAGGGCTTCGGAGATTTTGACCACCTGGGGTTCTTTAACGTGCACCCAAATCTGAGTGCACGAGCCTACAGCATTTCCGCTTCCATCGGAAGTGCAGCCGCCGCAGCCGGGATTCGAACCCGTGACGTGCGGGTCAGCAGCCGAGTACCTTAGCCACAAGACTACCGCGCCGGGGCTGGTATCGATGTTTGCCGAGTCGTGAAGCCCAATCCGTGTCAGAAATGACCCATGAATGAGATTGGGAAGGGCATTAATTCTTTGAAATGACAGCTTTAGCTGACATTTATTTGAAGTCCTCCTCCGCCCCCATCTCCTAACTATACTTAACTCTCCCGGTGCCAGTGTGATCATATTTCAGAACGGCGTCCCGCTGCATGAAGTGACAACCCTAATATAAGTTTAGCTGATGTGTGCGAGTTCAACACGTTTAAAGCGTATTTTGGGCTCAAAGAGACATGCTCGATGCCGGTAAAGTGGTGGGCTTCCTGATAAATTCAACAGCGGCATTCGCCATTGAGTTTACAAACCATGTAACGAGTATATTGCGCAATATTTCCTTAATGTGGGTGGCAAATTTGATTGAGACGAAATATCTCTGCTATATGTAAAGTGTAAATAATAATAATAATAATAATAATAATCGTTGGTGCCCAACGCCCCAAAACCAGGATATGTATATAAGAGACACCGCAGGGGAGAATTCTAGGAATTTCTACCGCCTGGTGTTCTTTGACGTACACCTAAATATAAGCACAAGGACCTCAAGCATTTTCACCTCCGTTGAAAATGCCGCCATTATGGCTTGGATTCGATCCCGTGACCTTAGAGTCAGCAGTTTAGCACCATAGAAAGTGGGAGGAGGTGCATCTTTGGGATTGCTCCGTTTATATCATCTCACTATGTTCAGCGCAACGCAGTCGGTTGGTTTCAGCCGTTGGTTATATGATTCTGTTTTTGGACTCGCGCTGCTCAATCCTACTCTTTGAACCCTCATGTATATAGTCGCTGTTACTTTTAGTCATTCGTTTACGTACCTTTTGACAAGCCGTGAAATATTCGCTTGTGCTCTGCCCTGATAGAGACGCACCCAATGCGTTGGTACCAAGCGCAGGCTTTGTGGGATAGCTCTTCCGCCTTTCAGCAGTGTTACTGTACAAAACGTGTATTCAAAACAGTTCCTAATGGATGAGAAACAGTTTTCTATGGAAGTTTGCGTGGTTCCTAGAGCCCCCTTTGTGGCTTGGCTCTCGTAAAAGTTAGTTCGCGTGGTGTAATTAGTGTAACTTGGCGTGTGCACCTGCCCTGAATTAGATAGAAAGCGCGCGTTCGTTTTGACAGCTGTTTTCACTTTGTCTTGCCCTCTTTCCATGTAATGTTTTTATCGTTTATTTTCTCGGCCTACAGGGCTCCCTAAATTGGGCGTTGCTGGGTGGACCACTCTTTCGCGTGGCGGCCGCAATTGGCGAACGCCCATCTAGAACAAAGCTAATTACGCCGTAACGCGTGGCGTCAGCGTGTTCTGCCTCCACTGTACTTTGCGATTGCTTCCTGGTTGGTCGACGTTCGCTCTCGCTACTGAAGACGCTGGTGCGTCTCGGTGGTCTGGCTGTCCTGATGCCTCGTTATTTTGTGCTGCGCTATCTCTTCGTGGACGATGCTCGATACATTAGACTGCCTCGCAGCGACGAGCAGCCGCACGGCAGTGCTGTGGCGATTGCCTTATTAACCACTGTGCTTTTCTCCCTGTAGTAAGCTGCGCCCAGTATACCGCATTTACCGCGAGTGTTTCAGATAAGCGCACAAGTAATTGAAGCATAACTGCATCTGTTGCAGAGAAAGAGAAATGAGTCGTTGGAGAAAGGCAGGGCTGGTAAGCTTAGCCTGCGGTTGCATAGCCTGCACTCCGGAAAAAGAAATAACTCTGGAAGGTAGGAGGATGAGAGAAGTTCACGTTTGTCTCAAAAAAGAAGAGATAGCCGTTTTTCTTTAAAATGGCAACAAGCGATAATACAGCCTTACGCATCTTGCGTGTGCGTTCTGACAGCCACATTGCGCCATTCTTTTCGTTTTGCCATTCGGTATTTTCACGCTAACACTTACGTTTTTCATAAGTGTTCCTTTTTTAGTTTTTTTATCCCAGCAAAGTTTTTTGAAAACCGCAATATTTCTCTGAAAGTACCCAGCGGGCGAATTGTGAAGGCGCGCTGAGACCTTCTCTTGCTGTTGACTCACTTTTCTGCAGTCTAGACCGGTCATCGTTGGTCTGGGTGCGCCATATGCGCCGCTACGTGTCGCCCTCAAACCCGGAGCCTCTTGAAGATAAACGCGGATGATAACAGAAGAATAACGGTATATTCTATGTTTGCACTTCCAGCACCGAAACGCGCGTTAGCTTCGATTCACCCTCGCTCCCTGTGCTTGGAGTGCATAACGCCGGCCGAGCAATTTGCATACCGCTGTCTATGAATGCCAAATGCGCCGCTCCGCACTCGACAACGCCGCCCCGCTCCTTCGTGCGGTTTTTCCTGTTGATTGAAAAGAAACAACGGACCGACGTGCGCCTTCGCCCCGTGGCGAGTAAACTGTGAGTAAGCGTGATGAAAACCAGCGTGCAAAAGTCGTTGCGGTTGAACGTGTGCATCCGGGCTGAAATAAGTGCAACGCTAAGAAAAGCTGAAGCTAGGGTTAGCCAATGAGAAAGCACGTTTACTTACGCTTCTCGAAGCATTGACGATGATGATTTAGGATATTACTGTTACGGTCAGCTACAACAAAAACATTGCCTAGGGAATAGCTTCGTAGAGGTGGTAAGGATAATTGAACGTTAAACTTTTGCATCCAGCAGCTCATCCAGCAGCTCATCAGGTGCCGCTGTAATTCCGGCTGCAGAAATGACAATCAAGTTTAAGTTGTCGCATATGACTACATCTACGGCATCAGAGCTTGCTGCTATAAGGGCTGCTTTACAATATCTCGTTCAAGAACGTCCCGGAAAATGGGTCATATTCTGTGATTCGAAGGCAGCGCTTCAGAGTTTGCAGTCTGCCATGCGTAGGAGGAGTCATGACCAACTGGTACAAGGAATAAGACATTGCCATCATGAAGCTCTTGCACGAGGGCATGATATTATATATCAATGGCTGCCTGGACATATCGGTATTACCGGAAATCAATTAGCCGACGATGCAGCCCGCTCAGCCCATGAAGAAACCCGTGAAGTCCCGATTCCTCTATCAAGGAATGATGCAGCAAGACAACTTTACCTGCTGGCTCGAGATCTCACACGCACGTTCTGGTCGTCTACCAGCTTCCAAAGGTGTCAATTTTATGAACTGGATCCTTCGCTCAAGCTAAAGCTACCATCACAACTTTCCCGCTCCGATGCGACACTGTTATGCCGCCTTTGGTTGGGTGTTGCATTTACAAAGGTGTACTCCTTTCGCATTGGTATGGCAGACACTCCTACATGCGACTACTGCGGAGCTGAAGAGACCATCGAACACGTCCTGTGCAGTTGCGCTTGCTACGACACACAGCGATGCCAGCTCCGGATGGTTTTGAATCAACTTGACCCCGGACCATTTTATGTGCAGAAGATACTAGTACCTTGGGCATCTGCCTCAGTTGCGCAGAAAGCAACAAAAGCACTGCTACTTTACCTAAAGTCAACAAACCTGAGCGACCGCCTGTAGACTGTGTGTGCTCCCCGAGTGTGCTCGTGATTGTGTGTACCTTTTCATCTTTCTGCAACCTCTTTTCTTCCCTTTATCTCTTCCCCAGTGCAGGGTAGCAAACCGCATGTGCGTCTGGTTAACCTCCCTGCCTTTCCTTGCATCTTTATCTCTCTCTCTCTAAACTTTTGCCGAAATTCCGTATATTCGACTCGTATATATTATGAGTGTTTTTATTCCAGCATATGTGGCTTATTAAAGAACCCCAGGTGCTCGAAATTTCTGGAGCCCTCCAATACGGCGTCTCGTATAATCATATGGTGGTTTTGGGACGTTAAAGCTCACATATCGATCAAATCATCAATGCATATGTGGCTGCCATTTACCATGTACGATGCAAGATCACCACGAGCCACGCTTGAGGTTTCACGTGGTTATCTTGCATCGTTTTGTTTTCGCGCTGAAGTTTTTGTTTAATGAGACATGCTTGACTCGTGCCTTAATCGTGACATACACATGCGCGGTATATGTCCGAAATGGTGGGGAAAGTTGCTGAAGTGAAGATCGATAGGGATATTTTGTGCGTCGGCCGTGTTTTTATAGTGTGTCCCGAGGCGAGAGAACTGATGTTACAGCACCGTCACGTACAGATCAACTTACCATCACTATTTGTCGGTCCCCAGAGAAAGTAGGTTGGCTTACTGACATCTCAAGACAAAAGTTTTATTGGCCGCTTCTACGCAGGGTAAAGTTGGTAGCGCGATAGGATGTCCGGTTTTGGCGGCTTAGATGAAGAGCATTATAACCATTATGAACTAAATATAGGAAATGAATAGAAAAGACAGTGTAAACAGATGAAGGTAAAAAAAGATAACCGAATTTCGATAAATTATTCTGCATCCAATTTTCTATATCAGTTCACAGAGTGTTTTGTGTTTACCTAGAGTTTCTTATTATTTTCTTTACGTCTTTTATTCTAACAGGAGTGGTGGCCTATGGGTAATCGGTATGTCGTGATGATGCTCACACGAAAACGATCCTTAATAAGTAGAAATATGTGATGCAAGTCCCAGTCCTTTCCATGGTACTCAATTAGCAATTATCAATTGTCTTGTACTTGTTGCAGCCTTATGACTGCATAAGTCAACGGCTTCGCATGATAAACCGAAAGCTTTAGATTCCTCATCCAAACCGAATATTGATTGGCGTCTCGCGTCGGCGTCCTGCTCTGCGTCGTCGACACGAGTGTTGAAAAAATATCGTCACGTCATCACGTTGTCGTATGAAGCCATCTGTAGAAAATGCGCGAAAGAAACCGCTTCACACAGAATATACGCTCCTTCGTGCCGCCTCTGCGCTGTTTTTTTTTTCGCGCTTTTTTTCAAACATGAATTTATTCCAACTAGCCCAACTGTCTGTGCCAGTTTGTCGTGACGTCACGAATCACCAAAGTTTTTAAAGTCGTTGTTACATCGCTGTGGCGTAATGGAATTGGCGGGCGGATGTCATCAGAAGTCATCCTTAGTTGCTCAAAGGTGTGCCGATCACGGAGGCAATGCAAGGCCAGCCTAGGTGTTTCCGATCATGTAGGCCGCGCAGAACCATGTTATGTGTAGAACGCTAGGGTGGCGGCGTCGGACCAACGCGTCATCAGAGAGCAGAAAAAAAAAGGCTTTAGCCTTCGTGCCGTCTTAGGTGAATACATTAGGGGCCCTCTGAGCTTTTTTTTTTTCTTGGTTTATCTTACGCTGTTGCAATTATATTTAACATTTATTTGTTTGCTTTGTGTTATATGGCTGCCTACTATGTGAAATGTGATAGGCTGTTCTATCTGTTAATTTGCCTGGTGTTATATGCTGATGTTTACCTCTTTTGTACCCATCTGCTAAAATCCCTCCAGGGGATTGCAGTACCAATAAATAAATAAAATAAAATGTATTTGTTGGAGCGCGCGCCGCCTTTAATTCTCATACGAAAGACTCGAGTTTCCGTTGCAGGCAATGCCGGAGTTTTAATGGGCCATTCCCGGAGTATTGGTAATGACTCGTAGCCGCCATCGTAAAATTTGTTCAAGGATGCGGCTTCCGTTATGACTGCAGGGTTATATCCGACTTTCTCGAATACAGAAATTACTCGTTTTTTTCTTCTTTGCTTGCCGCGTGCACTTCTTCGTCGCATTCGTGTTTACTTCAGTTGATTTCATCGCGGAGGCATCCTGCGAGAAATTGTGGCAGCAGTTGCTGCTTTACTTGTATTTCTTGCCTTGTGGTCACGGGCCGTTTCGAGCGATTTCTAAAAATACGGAGGCCCCGACGAGCGTCAGCTCTGCCGGTGCGACGCGCCGCAGTTTCTGGTTGCTCGTGCGGGAGGCGGCCTCGCAAGGCTTTCGTTCTGAAGCAGTGGTTATTTGTGTTTTTTCGGTCCCCGGCGCTCGACCAAGCTACAAACCGAAACCAGATCAACGCTTCGCTGAGGCCACGTGTCGCCACTTTTTTTGTTTTTTCAGGCTTCTTCGAAATGACTTTTCTATATTGGCACAACTGCGCCCTGTTCTCGCTGTCTCAAATTTTACTTGTCGGCAGTAACTTTTGGAGTCAGGGCCGAAAGCCGGCGCTGCAAAAGCTTGGTTCGAGCAACATGTGAATTTAAGCTCTCGAATTACACTTTCAAACGCAAGAAGGAAGCAAGGATGGGTTGACGGCCCAGTCGATTGAAGGGGCCATTATACAGACATCAATGAATTTTCTATTTTCAGCGAAAAAAAAATTGAAGGAAAAGGTCTATTGTGCCTATACATGCATCTAAAGCAAACTATCAGATATTGAGTACAACAGAAGCTTTGCCGTCAACTCTAAAGCTAGTCCTGCCAGCAACCATGATATTGCTAAGGCTTCTACGATGTCATGTATTTAATCGATCCGATCAGTCGTCTTCATGAAAGTTTCAGTTGTTTGCAAACAGCTCAATGTCAATGCCGAAATTAACGAATCAATAAGCTGCTTTGCACGTGCCGTTGATTTCAGAACAATATCGTTGGCCGGAATGCAAAACGGTCGCACACCAAGCAGCTTGTTTCGTCTCAGCTCTTGAGTTCGCTAGTATTACCCGACTCTCAGGTTGCTCTCATGTTTGTAAAAATTTTCAATTCTAAATTAAAGGCTCCACTAAATGCGCTAAAGTTGATTCGGCTGAACTTGTGAAGGCGGAAGGGTTAACACACATAACCCAGATTATGATCGAAACTTAGTGTTATTCGCCACTTAAGGGAAGTGCGTAGGGAAATAAAATGACTGCGGTAGTAGCGTAGGCCGGTTAAGTTGCTCGGCTGCTGACACCGAAGGTCCTGGGTTCGATCGGTGGTCGTATTTCAATGGAGGCGAAATGCTAGAGGGTCATGTGCTGTGAGATGCCAGTGCGTGTCAACGAACACCTGACAGGCTATTTTGTAAGTGTTTCTGTCTCAGAACGGAAGAGATACAGAACGGATGAACGAGAGGGATGGGTCGAAGCTCGTCTGACGGTTAAGGGCATAAAACTGGCAGAGCCCCCTTCTGTCGGTAGATTTTATACAGAACTTTCTCCGGAAGACTTGGACTAGTTGAAAAAGTAAGCGCTTGGGCCTAGATAACCGATTTTTTTTTATGTTTTGTGCTTGTGATACCTGAATCTCACGCCAACAATTTCAAAAAATCACCACCGAAAAACTAGTCAAGTTGCGACACCACCTTGCGTCCGATCAAGACGTTAACAACATTAGAATGTTGAAGTCATCCTGCTTTTCAACAGCAAGCTTTGAAAAACAATGCTTGCCAATATTGATGGTCAGCTGTAACAATTCTGTATTTGTTCATCATTTGAAAGCATTTTGAATTGCCGCAGCTCGCTTGTTGGCTGTTTCTTCCTCTCGTTCTTCAGTTCCGTCCTTCGTCTGCTCTTGGACAGAATGGTCATGAAATAGCCCGCCAAGAGGTCGACATTTCCAGGGCTTCACGCTACGGCGTCCCTGGAAATTGTATCGTAGTTCTGGGACGCTAAATACACGATAATATTTATTAATGGGAAATTAGAATAAATAAAGACGACCTTGCTTATTTGTGTTTCTGCCTTATTTGTGTTTGTGCGTGCGGATTTATCAACCAGCAATCACTTTAGTTGTCAGTGTTATGTAGCCTGTTCACCTTAAATGACATAAGAAAGCAACAGAATGGACGGTCGTGTTTGGGGAATGAACGAGGGACCTTGTCAGTTTTTTTTTTGGCTTGTATAGATGAATGCATTTATCATCAGCCTTACTGCGTCCACTGCAGGACAAAAGCATCGCCCATGCGCCGCTAATAAACCCGGTCCTGTGCTTGCTGCTGCTTCGTTACCGCCGCTAACTTCTTGATCTAATATGCCCATCTAATTTTCTGTCTCCCTCTGGTGCATTTGCCTCGTGTTGCAATCTACTCAGTTACTCTAAATGACCATTGGTTATCCTGCCTACCTTCTACGTGCTCTGCCCATGTCCATTTTTTCTTCTTCCCTTCAACTGTGATGCCCATAACAGCCATACGTTACCTGACCCACTCTGCTCACTTATTGTCCCTCAGGGTTTCACCTGTCACTTTCGACTATACATTCACTGCAGCTTCATAGACATAACAGCCGACGCTTTTTAAAAGCCGACAATAGTGCACTGCTACCAGTGATTTTTTTTTTAAACCGCAAGTGGCGAATGTCAGTCTCCCACGGCAGCGATTCGGCGCGTATATTTCTTTCGCGTATTAATTTTTTATTTACTCTTTGGGCTTTTGGGTCTCGTTGGGGCCGCAACTGGGTGGCAAGGTATTTATAACGCCGCGTCTTCCAAACCGCCCGGTGCATGCTATATAAGGCCTCGAACGGAGGCATGCTTCTCGAAGAAGCCTCTCGCGCGGAGTCCGAGTGATCTCTCTCCCTCCGGGGCCGAGATGACGCGCAGTTCGCAATGATGAGCGAGCCCCGACGCCCTAGTCAACATTTGCAGTTTTTTTTTCTTGCGTGTACGTTCTTTATCACTTTAAAAGAAAGTGCTGTTTGTAGCTCTGAAAGTAGGCTAGCTAAGTATAGGCGCAACTGCGGAATGACTGAGTGAATGGCATAAAGGGTGAGGTTATAGCCTCTTCAGAAAACGGAACCAAAACTAGGGATGCCTTAGGGGAGCTGAATTAATTTCGCGAACTGCGAAACACGATACTAGCAGTGAATGCTCCATCTTTTAAATGTCAATGGGGACAAAGTTTCATCTTTGATGAAGGAGTTACGAGGTAGTGGTTACGATCTGTATACTCGTCTTGCTGTAGCAGACTTGTCCAATATTAGGGACTGGTACTTATGTGCTGTTTGCATTAAAAGCATCTATATGGCACCTTAAAAGATGGCATTCGTACCTCCTTAATAACAAGATTTTTAGCGGAAATAATAATAATAATAATAATAATAATAATAATAATAATAATTGTTTGTAAAGACTAAGGGGACCCTTAAGCATCGCCGTTGAAAGTTGAACGTGATATTCTGTACCAAGTGCGAACTTAAAATACTTAGTTCATGTAATCGTTTCGAACTTGCTATGCCCCTCTATACTTAACGAAATAGGCGCCGCAACACGTGTGCCTTTTGTAGTGGGTGAGCATCTTTTAACCATGAATTTATTATGACGATCTGATGTTATGTCGCCCGACGGCAATGTACGCTTGTACCACGCATCGTTACGGCAATCTTTTATGTGGTACTGTGAAGCATGTATACAGCACGCGTGTGTTTGTGGAGCATGAAAGTTTCCGTGGTTCGTTCGTCCCTCCGCGGCTCACGCTACGTATATCCTGGCACAACCGAGCTAACCCGCGTATTCTGGAACGTCCTTTTTCACTCAACGCTTCGCCTTCATTTGAGAAAGCCGATGGGAGCGCCGTCTCTAGGCACGGCAAGTCACTGCATATCACCGATTATCTTCTGCTTTTCTAGAGTAGCGTAGTGTCATTTTCAGCCGAGCGGTGCCGCAGTGCTGAACTCTGTCAAGTGAAGGGTGAAAGACGAGTCGAGGAGCGTTTGTGAATATGGGGGTAAGTCGCTGCTACTTTTTTTTAGAAGCTTCGGCAACTTCGTTCAACTCGATTCTCACAGTGCGGAAATACGTGTGAGTTGTAGGCGGGGTGTTCGTGTTCTGTGCCAGCATTTTTTTTTTTCTTTTTTTCGGCCCCTTGTTTTTTCCTGAAGCAGTCTTTCCTTGTCATTCTTAGACGTTTCTTTTTTTGTGCGTGTTGAAATGCGCGTAAGTGCGCCTTTCTTTTCAGAAAACTGTAACAAATCCCGGCCGTGGTGGCCGCATATTCTTGATGGAGGCGAGAATTCTCGAGGCTCGTGTACTCTGGTTTAGGTCACGTTAAAAGCACCCGCACACTCTCAATTTCCGCAACTCACCGCTACAAAATCTGTAATAATGGTTATTATTATTATTATTGTTGTTGTTATTATTATTATTATTATTATTATTATTATTATTATTATTATTATTATTATTATTATTATTATTATTATTATTATTATTATTATTATTATTATTATTATTATTATAGAAAAGTCGCAGTATAGAAAAGTCGCAGTATTTCTATATAAAAGTCGCCGTATTTCTCTTTTGAAAACAGATGTCAATAGCTGTTGTTAATATCCAAACAAATCTTTGTTCTTCCGAAAGCCTTGTATAGGTCAAACATTTGTGTCGTGATCCGTGAAGAAAAAAAATGAATACTGATAAATGGAACGTCAAGAGCAGTTACCCAAACACGCGCTGAAAACATCCCCTAGCCCCTCCAGGCAGGGTTTGCTGGATTGTCTGTGTCTTATAAAAAGGGGCATGGGAGTGCAGTCTCGCCCTGTGGCGGCTTCTTCACTGCCCGGCTCACACAACCTTTGTTCAAGCCGGGGAAAGAGAGAGTCGTTTGGGGAAAAGAACAGTACGTAATTCGATTGTCTTTCTACACCCCCCCCCCCCCTCTATTACCCTTCTCAGGAGCCTGGTGGGCTTTCTCGCGGTCACTGGCGGTCGCGCCTGTTGAAGCGATACGCAGGCCTCGGTTGTTCCTCTCGGGTTTCGCTGACAACAGGGAGCCTCGCAGTTTCGCGTTCGAATGCTGCGCATCTTGCATGTTTAACTGGAGGGGTAAATTGTAGGACGCGTGGCTCGCTGCTGTGATTAGCCGTCGTTCCAGCCATCGGTCCAGTAGCTCGAAGTATGGTTCCAAACTAGGGCTAGGCAACCTTGTATTGTAGATTGCAGAGTGCCAAGGTCGCATGAAAGCGGCATGAAGTTGTTCGTGGGAGGGGAGGAAGGGGTCTTTACAAGGATGAGTCAAGACACATGTCAAAGCATTGTTAGGACGAGTCAAGGCTGTACCTGAGTTTGCGAGCTCTGCGGCCTGCTTCTAGCCGAAATCGAGAAATTCACTGTCGACAAATTCACTCATCAAACTCATCAAATAAATCGACAAATTCACTCATCGTTGTTTATGGGCAACATGAGCAGATGACAGATCTATACCGCTGATATACTTGGTGACCTGCTGTCTCCGCGTGACGTCATACCGTGATGATACGTCACTGAGAAGCCGCATCCTCTCTTTTTTCTTTAAATTTAGTGGTAATAAAACATACCATTGATGCACAATGCATTCCCAGGAACCACAATACTCGTTTTTAGTTTTTCGACACCAGTACTTCTATTTGATGCAACAATGCAATTTTTTTCAATTCCTGTCAGTATTCCTTTAGAGAGGTCCGCTCCTAAGAGAGTTGACGTAAATTGAAATGTTCCGGCGGCTGCATTTTAACTGCGGGTCTTCATTACCGAAGCCGGACCGAGTATACGTTCCCTGTGTGATCGCCTACTCGGCTCCTGTGTGTGTCGCATACCGTATGAGTCGCTCTTCGCTATCCGCCCGGCCTTATTGTTTAGGCTGGCCGAGTGCCTTCGCTAATGACTCGCTATCCATCGTGCTGCCGTGAAGGGACTCCCACTTCTCTGAAGCTATGCGAGGGGGCGTCGTAAAGACCCAATTATTCAAGTGAATTCATTGACCTGCCACTGGCAAAACTGATCGTCTCTTCCGAAAGTAGTGAACCTTTAAGAAGCCCTCTTTAGCGTTGTTACCTTTGTTTTTAAAATTTCGCCTTTGTTTTTCTAATTGCTTGCGTTTTCAGAGATCTCTTGGGATATTGTGTGGACTGATTTGAATGAGGATGACATGCCTTTAGAGATACAATGAAAACACAAATAGTAAGAAAGAAAGATATCAAATGGCCCCCGGCCTCTCCATGCTTTAAAATGGGTAGTGGGGAGCTTTTGCAATGTGTCATGCAGAGAACGATAAAAAACACAAAATAGTATTTCCATATTGTTTTAAGTATCGGGCGGGGATTCGGCCCTAATTGATTTCCGGGTCAGCATCCGAGCACCGTCACCCCAGTTCCACTGCGCTGGACTCACACAAGGGCCAGCTTTTCAAACATAACGCTCCCCTCCTCGAAAACGATGTCGTCCTCAGCAGCAATGGCGCGTCGTTGAATCTCTTCGGCCCGATTCACGACTACAACCGCACTTGCCCAGTAACAGGTAAAAAATTTAATCTGACACTAAGTGCGAACTTCGTGCGGAGCTTTGTGGTGTGGCAACGTCAACTGTGTTTAAAGTTTTGTCTATCCGTAGTTGTAGCAGCGTTACATTCATCGTTAATCTGGGTCAAGCTTCCCAGGGGGTTGGGAGTGCTTTGATCCTCGAGGAAAATAGATAGAATAAAACATTTATTTGCGACCGAGGAAAGTGTGTCAGTGAGTTGGCTCCTTAGTCCGGGATCCCATTGGCACGGGCCGCTGTCCTCGCTCGTCTCACGAGGGCCTCTTAGGTTTTCGGATCCGAGCTGGACAGAGCTGCCTCCCACCCTACAGTGTTGCGCTGTGCTCTGGGTTGTAGAGGTGGATTGTGTGAGCACTATCATACCATGTGGTACAGGGTAGCTGTTTCAGTGACCCAGAACCTGCACTGTGGTGCGTAGGTGTCGCGATCTATCTTGGACAGTATGTGTGTATTGGGGTAAGACAAGGTCTGCAGGCGACGCCACGCTACTTGAGATTCTTTACTGAGCTTTGGCCCCGGGGCGGAAGTTTCCGTCTTTCGAGTCTTTGCTGTTTTAGAATATTTGTTCATGTTAGGAGTGGGTCCATACGCCTAGCTGAGGGTTTTTGCCGGCTGCCTTGTGAGGACATCTGACGGGTACTTGCTTTTTCAAGGTTTTATTAGAGGACAGCTCCTAAGCTACCGTTCCTGAGCCTTGCGCCGTCACCGTCGGTGGTGTAACCAATAGACATGAAAAAAAAAAAGTATACCTAGGATTGAATAGGAAATGAACCCGGGCCATCTGCGTGGCTGCCGAATATTTAGCCACAGAGCCGCGCGTGTGTTTCAAACTCATTTGCAAAAAGACCCTACGCAAGAGTCATATCGTGCAGAAACCGCGTTAACATATGTAACCTTGTGTAACAGAGCCCCGCCGCGGTGGTCTAGTGGCGAAGGTACTCGGCTGCTGACCCGCAAGTCGCGGGTTCAAATCCCGGCTGCGGCGGCTGCATTTCCGATGGAGGCGGAAATGTTGTAGGCCCGTGTGCTCAGATTTGGGTGCACGTTAAAAACCCCAGGTGGTCGAAATTTCCGGAGCCCTCCACTACAGCGTCTCTCATAATCAAATGGTGGTTTTGGGACGTTAAACCCCACAAATCAATCAAACCTTGTGTAACTGAAGGCTAAATTAACAATCAGTCGTCACACAATGCTCATTGCGCAACGAGTGTGAAGTTTGAATCTTCCCGTCCACTGCGAAGTGCTCCGCCATAATTCTTCGTCATATACAGCCACATGCAGCATCAACGAAGCGCACCTAATACCTTACAGATTTGTACCGGGTATCTCGGTTATAAGCAGAAAGACGAATAATGGCGTAGTGTATGGGTGCTGTCCTTCTTTAAAAAAATGATAAACTATGGCGTAGTCGATATATTGGGGAAAGGTAAAGTTTCAAACATAGTTGCCCTTCCCTCAACACGAAGCCGCGTTCTGAATTCTATTAGGCAGTATCGTGATCATCGGTGATTTTTTTTTTCCTGTGTGCACGTGTTTATGCCTCCTCAGAAAACGCTCATTTTTTTTAAACTGACGTTGCAAAACGTTTCTTTTATCTGGAAGAGAAGTTGTTGACATACGTGCTGGTATGCTATATTTTAGCTGTTTTTGTAGCCATAAATACGCATTTTTCGTGTGGCGCGACAAGCCGAGCCGTAAACGTTGACACCGGGTGACTGCGTGGACTGATCAATTAAGCGCGGGTGGCGTGCTGCCACACGGTCCACCAGCGTCGTAAGTGGATGTGCCTCGAATAAGCTACGACAGACAGCGAAGCGTGTCGCAGCCTTTCATTTTGTCTGTTCGTTCCTGCTGCTCTTCTTTTTCTTTATTGCGCAATCGATTTTTAGGTGATCTAAGGTAATGTTGTGTCACGGAAACAAACACATCATCGAAGTGATATCCGTTCACCGGGCGCATCCAACCATCAGTTTTGTCGCTCAGGGACGTTAGGGTCGGGCACTACAGCGTTGGTTGCAGGAGCAAGTACTGTTTTAGTCATGGTTGCATAGGTTGCTCCTATTAGGTGTGAAGCACCTTAAAGACTATGTTTGGATCCCACTGACAAAGAAGGCTATTTCTCGCCCACTTTACTTTTTTCAGTGTATTTATTTATTTATTTATTTATTTATCACATACTGCGGACCAAGTATGGTCCATGCAGGAGAGGGCAATACAGTACAAAATTCTTCTACATACATACACTTCCGCTGCAGTATACATTCACTGCAGAACAAAATTCATGTACATTAAAAACTCTTGAAAAACAAGGGACAAATACAGGCAAAGAAGCAGACTTAAGCAACAAAAAAAAGGGTATAGTTTCATCTCGGCGTGTTGAGCATAGGGGAATCATGGGGCAGAGCATTCCAATCAGAGACAGTTCTCGGGAAAAATGAATACTTGTAAATGTTAGTGCGTGCAAATATAGGTGTAATGCTACGACTATGTTTATGACGTGAAGACCTGGTTGTGTCCTGTGTTATGTAATCTGGTGCGTGCAATCCTGATCTGGAAAAGTATAAAAGGCGGAAAAAGTTAAGCCGTGCAGTTTTCCTTCGATCGGCCAAAAGTTGGAGGTTCGCATCCTGCAACAGGGCTGACGGCGAATCGCGACATCTATACCGGTTGTATATAAATCGAGCAGCTAATCGTTGTATTTTTTCTATTTTCTGTATATTACCAGCTGTGTGGGGGTCCCACACAATGCTGGCATATTCAAGAGAAGGACGAACTATGACTTTATAGGCTCTAAGTTTTAGTGAACTAGAAGAACGACCCAATTTATATTTTAGAAAGCCTAATTTTCTCCTGGCAGCAGAACATATATCATCAATATGTGCTGTCCAGGTAAGCTTCGATGTAATCGTTACGCCCAAGTACTTGAATTCTTCTACTTGCCTGATAGCGTATCCACCTACATTATAAGTAAACTCCAGTTTTCGGATTTTGTTACTCAGACATAAATATACAGTTTTCTCAAAATTAATTACCATTTCCCACTTTTTACACCATTCTTTTATGTAGATTAAGTTCTCACACAAGTCATGCTGGTCAGAGATAGAATTTATGGTATTAAAAATTATGCAATCGTCTGCAAATAACTTAACAGACACGCCAGGTCGGATGGCTTGAACTAAATCGTTAATATAAATATTAAATAGTATAGGCCCGAGAACTGACCCTTGCGGGACTCCAGATAACACCCCCAAATACCCAGAGGTGAAACCGTTTATATCTACGTACTGTTTTCTGTTCGTTAAGTATGCTATGACCCAGTTAATTATTTCCGGAGGAATGCCAATAACCTTCATCTTATCTATTAGCTTGATATGCGGGACCTTGTCAAAGGCCTTGGAAAAGTCCATAAAGATGACATCAACCTGTCCAGACTTGTCCAGAACTTTGGAGAACTCGTTAACAGTTGCTAATAATTGTGTGGTGGTAGATAATCCCCGTCGGAAGCCATGTTGCGCGCTGTGAATTACTTTATTTTGTTCAAGAAAAGTATTTAAATATTTCGCTATAATATGTTCAAGTAATTTGCAACAAATACAGGTAAGGGAGATTGGTCGATAATTACTGACTAATAATCTGTTACCTTTCTTAAATACCGGAATTACACGTGCTAGCAGCCAATCGTCGGGCACTGAACTAGTTTTAATCGAAACATCAAATATTATTACTAGGAATCTAGCTATAATTTCAGCATACCTCTTTAGAAAAACAGCTGGGATACCGTCAGGGCCGGTCGATTTTTTTACGTCTAGCCGCAATAATAGTTCTGTCACCCCTTCCAAGGATATATTTATTAGGCTTGAAGGACCTGGCACCGTCATAATACTCAAGTTTTGTGGTCTTGAGAAAACGCTCTGAAAGTAGGAATTAAATGCGTTTGCTATTTCGTTTTTATTTGTGACAGTGGTTTCTCCGTTCATTATTTCATCAGGGATACGGTTGTCTTTGTTTTGCAAGAACTGGTAAAATTTTCGTGGACTCTCTGCCGCAAAGCGGCCTAGTGTCTCGGTGTAATAATGTTCCCTAGCCTCCTTCAACTTGGATGCTAAAGTATCTCTTAGATCGTGCAGAACTACATCATTAGCTATTTTTTGCTTTCTACGCCTTTTAATTTTGCGTTTTAGGTGAATTAGATCGCGCGTTATCCAGGGGTTTGTACGGCCAACTTTTTTAAGTTTATCTGGAACGAAATTGCGAATGCAGAAGTGGCAATAAAATTTGAATTGTGTCCATAGCGAGTTAACACTGCCGTCGCAAAATGATAGCAAAGCTTCTTCTAGGTAGTGAACAATCTGGAAATCGTCTGCAGCAGAATACTGTTTTACAACTACGGGCTCAGGTCTAGATGACCTTGTTCTACGAGGTAAAGAACAATTGAAATTGACCAATTTGTGATCAGAAATGCCATCTAAAACTGTTGCCATACAGGATTCAAAACTTGAGGAACAGAAAACGAGATCTAGTATTGAAGAAGCTGAACTTGTCACGCGCGTAGGATCAAGAACTGTTTGCGTAAGGGAGTAAGCAAGCGACATGTCTAGTAATATTTCAGCACTCTGCACATCAATAGAACCACATTTCATCGATTCCCAATGTATGCCTGGCATATTAAAATCACCTGCAATAATAATGTTTTGATTTCGGTATTTTTCTAAGTGCTCGTACAGGTCTATCAAGAAAGCCGGTGGGGCGCCAGGGGGCCTATAGACTCCCGCAATAATAATAGGGTTACCAGCAATTACAGCTTTACAAAAAACACTTTCGTGGCAGCTATTAATATCAGGCAAGGAAACGGACGATACCTCGCGTTTAACAAGGATAGCAACTCCGCCCCCTCTTGTTTGACGATCTTTCCGATAACATGTGTGTGAAGGAGGAAATATGCAATTATCTGGAATTTGAGGGTGCAACCATGTCTCCGATATTACTGCTACGTGTGGGTCGTAAGAAAGCAAAAGGTGCTCGAGTTGCTCTTGCTTGTTGCATACACTTTGAGCATTCAGGCACAGCAATCGGAAAGCCTTTTGCGCATGCTCAGTTTTATTTTGGGTTTGTCATTTTTCCGCGCGGGAAGACTTACGTAGAAACACCCTGCGACCAGCTGTGTCGTCCCACCCATAAACGTTATCGTTTAGAAACAACTTGTCATGCACCAATTGCATCTTATCACCAGTACGCTTGTCCTGTAATCCAGATTGCCACAACTTATTTCTTATGCGCTGTGTGGCTTGAGAATAATCGTGGGAGATTGACACTTCAGAACCTTTGAGCTTTGGGCAGTTCCTGAACAATTCCATTTTTTCGTTGTAGTCGTACAGCCGAAGGATAACTGGCCTGTGGCGGTCTTTTCGCAGCCTTCCTATTCGGTGAATTCGTTCTACAGACCTGACGGAAACACCAAGTGTTTCGCCGAAAACCTTACGCAAAACCTTATCCTCTAGATCCTGCCTAGTTTCTTTTGGTTCCTCAGGAATTCCGAAGACGACTACATTGTTTCTGCGTGAACGATTTTCATAATCATTCAGTCTCCGGTCCTGCTCAGCCAAAGCCTTCTCCAACCGCTGTACTGTTCCTTCCAGCTTCTGTATCTTTTCTTCATTTTCCTTCGATATTTTCAGAACCTCGTCTAGTTTTGACAGCTTCGCATTTACCTCAGAAAGTGTGGCATCGCGCTTTGTGTCCGCTTCCTTTAGCTCTTTTAACTGAAGCATAATATCTTTCAACATTTGTTCTATCTCGGGACCAGGGTTACTTTCCACATCGCCACATAAAAGGAGCAGAAAAACAGACCAGCAATCTATGACAACATGAATACATCTTTGAGGGCACGGCAGCACTATAACAGTGTATGAACTTGAACGAAATCCAGAAAGCGTGTTGTAAAAACTGACCTGCACAACAAGCCAAGCAGAATCAAACATGCTGCTCCGACGAGTGCCGCCGTGCCCTCTGAGAGGACAGGGCTCGACCGGAGACTTTATATCCTGTATGGTCGACGTCACCGAGTTGTGCAGCCAATTCGGTGTCCCGTCCGCTGAGTCGATGAAAAGATGATCAGTCCGTGCAGGCGTTTTCCACTTGTGCGATAAATCGGCAGTCCACAGCGCAGGCCCAGAATGAGCGGGTTGTTCGGCACATGGCAGCGGTCGGATCAAAAATACAACCTGCACAACAAACCAAGCAGAATCAAACATGCTGCTCCGACGAGTGCCGCCGTGCCCTCTGAGAGGACAGGGCTCGACCGGAGACTTTATATTCTGTATGGTCGACGTCACCGAGTTGTGCAGCCAATTCGGTGTCCCGTCCGCTGAGTCGATGAAAAGATGATCAGTCCGTGCAGGCGTTTTCCACTTGTGCGATAAATCGGCAGTCCACAGCGCAGGCCCAGAATGAGCGGGTTGTTCGGCACATGGCAGCGGTCGGATCAAAAATACAACCTGCACAACAAGCCAAGCAGAATCAAACATGCTGCTCCGACGAGTGCCGCCGTGCCCGTGTAAGTTAGGAACAGTTGGAAAATCACACACAAAAAAAAACGTCTCCTATGCTTCCCTCAACTGTTTGTCGGTTTCATAAGTTACGTATTGTAAAGTAGAAAGCAATCTACATTCTTTTTTTCTTGCAAACACCCTAATCAATCCGCGAATATGAGACGCGCCACCCAAATGGTAACCGATTTGCACGTGTTGAGCATTTAACAGAACGAATCAATCAGGCAAGATGAGGTCTTCTTGCTCTGATCTCACCACGCCCACATTCATGCGCACGAGACGGCTCACATATTTGGGCTGGTAGCTTTGAGGCTTGGCCTACTTGTTTCATGTCTAGAACAGGGGAAATTGTACGCTTATTTATGACGGCACACATAAAATGAAGGAAGCATGGCAATAAAAGATAGGCTTGTTACCCAATCATATTATTATGTCTATTTTTTTAGTACGAATCTATATATGTGCCCGCGTGTGGAAAAAAAAAATCAGTTGTAAGTCAACGCTGCTGTCGTGCCTTTTTCGTCTTAAGTGTCCTGGCAGGATATTTCCGTTTTTTTTGTTTGTGTTTTCTGTCACTACCCAGAGAGCACACTGTCGGCAACTGTGGATTCTATACTGTCGCACGTATTCGCGGCTAATGTAGCCGTGCTACGGAACATGCCACGCATGCCGACGCATCGATTAGCTGCCACTCAGCGCTCAATGCTATAATCCGTCTGATGATGATTGATTGATATGTGGGGTTTAACGTCCCAAAGCCACCATATGATTATGAGAGACGCCGTAGTGGAGGACTCCGGAAGTTTGACCACCTGGGGTTCTTTAACGTGCACCCAAATCTGAGCACACGGGCCTACAACATTTCTGCCTCCATCGGAAATGCAGCCGCCGCAGCCGGGATTCGAACCCGCGACCTGCGGGTCAGCAGCCGAGTACCTTAGGCACCAGACCACCACGGCGGGGCTATAATCCGTCTGTGCTCCATTGTGTCGACCGCCTCGTACGGCTGAGCTAATGAAGATATTGCGTTGCCTACCGAAGCGTAACCGCAGACCCTAGGTGGTGCTATGAGGAAGTGCATGAGGGGCAAAAGGTAATTGAATTCCATCTAATGTAATGCAGCGGCGCTCAGAGAACACGTATAAGCTTTAAAGCTCTCTGCTTATGTTTTCTCGCGTCCGCTATAAGTACGCGAGGTTATATATATATATATATATATAATATATATAGATATATATATATATATTATATATATATATATATATATATATATATATATATATATATATATATAATGAGAACTTACTCTTCCAGAGTGCCTGCTCTTCATTATTTTGTGTACGCAGCACGTTGCCAGCCTGAAATTAAACGGTTAAATGGGCATAAATAGTTGGATGGAGCTTTTCTGTCAGCCTGTTTAGTTGTCGTCGGTGGTTTTCTTGGAGTTTTTTTTTTAATCCTTGCATATGCCGGCGCCACATTATATTGCGAGAAAATTCACTGAACCTTAGAAAGCGTCTGATCGAACGTAATTAAGCAATGAGCATGAAAGGGTTCGTCTTTATTGAATCGCCCAAGTTAGCCACGTGTGGTGTTTTTAATGAGGCGCTGGCTGCGTGTTTCGTTCTTTCTTAATTAAGGCCCGTCGTTTGATGCTCTTTTACCGCCTCCGTCTAGACGTGTCCGCTCCTTTGTTTTCTATGCGAAAAAGGAATCGTAGGATGGTGCACTAAAACTAACGGTGCATATCATCAGAAGTATTCTCGGGTTTAATGTTTACATCAGTTTGTTCTGTCGGAGTATCCTACAGAGATGCAATTTGAGAGTCACAGGTCTGCTAGTTGAGATGACATTGTTTATCGCGTGTGCCGTATTTTGAGTGCAGTGTGGTAACCGCTACTTGTCGATATTACTCCGTGAGCTCGCGTCACAGTGATTATCATTCATTACGGAAAGTTTTCAGCGTGCACACTACAAGCAACTGCGTACGTTAAGAGGACACTCGCGTATTTGCTTGTTGCGTTCGTGCCTTTTGTGAGTGAATTCGTGACGATAGCTCTGTTTCCTTTAATTTTGCGATGATTATCATAAAACTTCGCTTGTGTTTTGATTCCTTAAAGTCGCACGCCCGATGCTTTCATTCCGAGAACGACGCGCGTGCGTCGAACTGTGTAGAATTCCTGGATGGAAGTCGAAATCCTGAAGTCTTAGGTGAATTTAATGTAGTGAAACTGCTTTCCGTGTGTCGTGGATAGGAAATAAGCACAATAGTGAATTGGTACGTCCCCTGCCACGGCTCAAAAAAAGCCGAGAACCTGTGGCCCCTAGTCTGTCTTTGCCGCCCGTGTGTTTTCTTGTTGATTTTAGCCAGCTACTGTAGTAAGTACTGGTATTTGGCCAGTTTATGTGGCGTATACATGCTACAGGAGTTTCACAGCTGGGCTGGTATGGCCGAGGAGTGGGAAAAAAAAAGGAAGTCTAGAGAACTACTATAGTGGAAGAGCGATAGAAAGACATAGCTTGAAATGGAAAGAAAAAATCCAGAAAGAGAAGACAGGTCTTAAAAAGGGGGGAAAGGCAGAGAGTAAAATAGACATTTGGGAAAGAGATAAAGGACCATGAACTTGGAGAGAAAACACAAGAGCCATGTACGCTGTAGTATAGTATAGCAAGGGCTGAAAAGAAGACAGCTGAGAGGTTAAAGCCTAGCCCAGTCAGGACGAGCTAGGTGTCTTATATTTTGTGCGTATACTACAAATAATAATAATAATAATAATAATAATAATAATAATAATAATAATAATAATAATAATAATAATAATAATAATAATAATAATAATAATAATCTTTTTAGCCGTTGGTTGAGTGCCTACTATTTCACACGAGTAGCTTTCCGGATGCGGCATCGCCAGAGCTTCTCGCTTTGCGTGAAGTGGCGTCTAGGAAGTTCTTGTCTGTTGTCGTACAGACCTAACTCATGCAGTGTTCGAGGGTGCGAGCAAGCTCGCTGTGCTCGACGGATGCTATAAACGCACCGTCAGCTGGCGATGAAGCCGCATGCAGTAATTCCTCCCGGGTCCTCCTCGCCCCATTTT